>OU383773.1:140442790-141042790 GCA_910950805.1 Acrocephalus scirpaceus scirpaceus | reverse complement strand
CAGGCAAGATTGAGACAGATCCCTGCTTAGAGCAGAACAGCACCAGCTCTGAGCTCTGACAAAGGCAACAGGAAGCTAGTCCAGATCTGAAGATTCTTGGGAAACTTTCACAAAGGCAAATGGGAAAGCAAGATATAGGGCAGAGGTAGGTAGTTGCTGCAATTTTTTTGCCAGCTTTGCCTCCAAATGTCTGTCTGACAGCCTTTTCCTGAGTATTTCCAGTTGGAAGGCTGGAGCACTGACCATTCATTCCATCAGGCATCACAAAAAGGTGTTAACCAAATGTTTAATCCTACTTTCCTTTTTCCTATGACTTTCTTAATGAGATTGTTACCCTTTTAAACTCTCTAAATCCCTTTATAAGAATGACCACTAAGGTATTTTGATCACAAATGAAAATTATTTTTGTAGAAGAAGCAGTAAATTCAGGGTCTTCAAGCAATTTACCTTGGTCGCATTATTCAGTTCACAAAAATCACGATCTGAATCAGACTTGTAAATGCACCAGCATTTGAGGGAAGCATTGAAAAGACAGTGATGATACAGCTCACTGGCACAAAAAAAAAAACCTTTCTCCAATGTTTTCATACAAATTGGAGTCTCTGGAACAATCACATTACAAGGAATTAATACTAAGAACAATATAGAATAAATTCAATTTGGGGGTTTGTGGGGGAGGGTTCAGCTTTAGGTTTGGTTGTTTTTGTGGAGTACATGTCTATCCCCTAAACATTTATTTGTCAGGCTAGAGATTTTGGTTATCAGATTCCAGAGCTTTAGTTCTTGCCTCCAGCTACTTTTTAAAGATTCTACAGACCTCTTGCCTCTGGGTGTTCTGTGCTTGTTTCTGACTTTCAGAAAGTTTTCTTTAAGAAGATCTGTTTGCTCCTATTGAAAATCAGAGTGATAGCTTATTAAGAAAGAAGGCTGAATAAGCAACTCAAATCTCCTTTTGAACTGGTAGGAGAAAGTAACGGAAAATAAACAATGTGACCCAAAAATTACTTTTTGTCTTCAACATCTGATTTTCTCTCAATAGGATTTTCATGTAACAAACAATATGGTTTAATCAGTTCTTTGATTCAGCCTGTGATCCCTTGGAAAATTAATTATATTTGTAATCATGTGCTGAGATATTACTATAAGAAACAACATTTTCAGGGTAAAAAGCATTTGTTTCACTTCTTTTTGTTCAAAATTTAGGGCATAAAGTCCCCTGGTGCAGTTTCTTTTCAGGAAGCAGCTTCCATTTATAGCATTTATTGAAGTGGGAAGTATCACTGCCAGTGTTACAGATAAGGACAATGCATGCATTGAATAAAAAGTATCCAGGACATTTAACTTAAAATATAAACAATACAGAATGATTTTAAAGTGATAAATTTATGAGAATCAGAGTTTTGCATCTCCACAGGCCCTGTGGAAAGCTTGGATCATGTGTTTTCCAACTTTTTCCATTATACTGCATCCTATAAATTACCTATATAGATACCTATAGTTAACTGTTCTAAGTTTCGGTTCTCCTTAAAGACAGTCACGTCAGACTCTTTATAAAATTTGGTGTGGCTTTTGTTGACAGAGAAACATAGGTGAAAAAAATCCATGAGAAAAAGAGGCAGATAAAATCAGCTGCACCTCTGCCACAAGACAGAAATGGCTGACATGGTCCTAAAGCTGGCTGAGACCTATTTCTAGAGTTTAGTTCCACTCTTGGAACTCTGTAACTGTAGATTATGGCTATCACTTTTATTAAGAGGGGGAAAGTTAGAGCAGCATACAGTTAATTCCAGTTTAAACAAATCTGAAAATCTCTGACTAGAGAAATATAAATTTGGGTGACACAGCCACTGATCTGAAGTTTGATCTGGCTTTCTTTATCACATCTTTCCTCTGTCAGAAACATGGTTTTCTTTATCATCCATTGGGCTTGTTGTGAGCCACTATACATGAGAAATGATATTTAATATCAGAGAGAATAAATGGATCAGTGAGGCCAAACTGAATTTTATGGTAGTTTTCACCCAATCACGTTTACATGGAGATGCTATGTAGACGTGCTGGACATAGCCATATCATGTAGAGGCATCATTCATTGTCAGTCGCCCCAGATTATAGAAGTTTTCTAATTTATGTCTCCAAGACTAAAATTCATTTGCTGGTAAATTAAAACAGAAAGAAAATGAACGATAATGCCTATTTTCAACTGATCCAAATTTAGAGGCTTCTAGACTTAACTGTTTTCAGTTTAATTCTTTCAAAACTTTTTTTCTATATGGAATTTTAGAATTTATATTCTAAGCTTGACATTCCTTCTTTGCTTTTTATAAGTACTATTTTTTGCCTCCTGAGTCAAAATCACTACCTACGGCAGTTCAGAAATATGTACCAGACTTCCTCTTGATATGTTAACACTGATTTTAAAAATATTGTTTGGACTTAAAATAAAGAGTTATGTTGAGTGACCTTATAAGCTGTCTTTTCTAATCTAGCTAGGATAATAATAACCCTTCTCAAGTCTTGGTACTGTAAAGGAATCAAACACTTTCAAAGCAGAACCATCACATTATAGACTGACATTTAAGCAGTTCTATTTTAATATTTTGGACAATTCTGCTTGGGAGGAAACATTTTCATGAAATAAAACAAGTAAATGAGCATTATTATTAATATTTTGCTATTGGTTTTTTTTTGTTTGTTTTTAAGAAAAAAGGAGTAAAACTTCTGAAATATGGGGTTTTTTTATTTTGATGATTTGGAAATGTTGCTGGAGTGACAACACAAATTTCTCTTTATACTTTTGTAAGCTTGTATTGTTTCAAAATTTCTTAAACTGCTGACATTCAATTGCCATCACAATTACACCCTGAACACAACACTGATGAAAAAAATCAAGGTTCTGTGACCTGTGCAGTAGTGAAACAAGCTATAGTCAGGAAGAGGAAACACTTCGTATATGTCATGCCCATGTGAAAATGTCACATCTATTTCTAGCAAGAACAAGCTGCCATTTCATTCATTGAAACAATAGATGCCTCTTCCATCCACCTCCAAAAGGGAGAGATCATCAAAGGTTAAAAAAATCAACTACTTCACATAATAAATAAGTCATTATTGAAGACAATGCATGAAAGAAAGGGAACAGTCAAAGGACAAAATGAAAAAGCAAGGAATCAGAGGGGTCTCCTACTCCTCAGGTAGGGCACAGCCGGCAGTGGACACACCACCACCAACATTCATGGCTCCCTGAAGTTGCCTGGGAAACTGAAGGTGCTGGCAAGTTATGGAGGTGGGCTAGGACCAGGGAGCAAAAAGCATTTCCACAGTTGCCAGAATTCCCCACAATGTCCCAAATTTCTGCCCAACTTTCCCCAGAGACACTTCTTGCCTTTCAATCCCAAACCACTAAGATCCACAGATGGAGTTTCCTATACACTCAGGGAAGGCTCAACCCCCATGTGTCAGTGTCAGCCTCATGCGCCCGTGGGCACCACTCAACTGAATTTATTCCTGCTTTAAATCCCTCTTCTGCTGATCAGTATCGGAAACTGAAATAATTGTTGAAGTGAACACTTAATTTGACCTAACGCAGCCATTGATTTATTCACATGAGTGAGAGTGATGAACTACTCCAAGAAGGGATTTGTTATTCTCCACCGTAAGTCTGTGCAGATTGAATTTACATACCTGTTCTTTTACTTATGTTAATCGATCTTATGTCTTTTTGCCACATTGGCTTGTTATGCTGTGATTAGGCATGGAAAATTGTTGTGGAGCAGAATGAGTTAAATGACACGAGTAGCATGGCCGATTGGCTAAAGCTGGTGCAGCAACAACCTTGAGGCTGATCAGGCGGCGCGAACCGCGTCCGAGGAGACGAAACCGCATCCTGTTCATGTATGCAGCGTTCTCTGGGAAAGCACAGGAACATGTAACCAATGAGCATTAAGTGGAGCATCTTATCACAGCTTTGAAAAGTGTAAATATAAATGCTTGAAACCAGTAAACGTCTTTGCTTTACCACTGCAGAGTCCGTGTCTTATTCCACCGGCAAAAAACAATGAATGAATATAAAATATCCATGGCTTTCTTTATGCATTTTAATTTTCTGTGTCCCTTGCTTCCTTGCTTGATTAAAACAGTGTGCTTTCACATTTACAGTCCCATTAATCAATAAATCCCTTTCCCAGGGTAGTATATTAATCAATAAGAGTAAAAATCCATACTTCTGCATACTGATAATTTTATTTACTTACTCTAATATTTATACATTATTTTCTTCTGTTTGTTGCCAGAAAATATTCTCCTACTTGATTTCCTACAAAATATTCCTCAAGAATGTCAGAGTACTCAAGTCAGAGAAGAGAAAAAAAAGATAGTAATATCTATAATGTTTATTGATAGAGAAGAACAAGAAAGTTGAAAGGGTTTCAGTGGTTGCTAGGATTTTATAACAACTGAACTTATCCACTGATCCTGAAGCCTCACAATTTACAAACATATCCTGTGAGTCCTGAAGCTATCATAATCAAATTGATCATGTCAAGAGTACACCCCTATTGCCAGTGTGATCAGCTTTTGTCAAGGGACTGTACATATAAAAGTAATTCTGGTGAGGGGGAGGGGCTCTCTTTTCTATTGTTTTGCTTTTGTCTAATTCAGAGTTATTTTTAGAAGGCACTGAGTTCAAGGTCTACTACAGCTCTAGAAAAATACCACATTAATGCTTACAACTGCTCTGAAGGAATATTCCACATATTAAATGGTGAGCTTCAATGGTTTGTTTCTTTCTTTGTTTCTAATTGAGCATGTGCAACCAGAGTAGAGTCAATGAATCAGATTAGACATGCAAACCAGTAACTGTCAAGATTTATTCAAATCAAAAATAATCCTGGTGATTCACTCAGCAGAATTTGATTCATTTTAGCAGTGACAGGATTAGACATCTTAAATTACAAGCCATGGTGCAAGAAGGCATAATTTCTCAGACCAGAGGTAATAATCGTGCAAGCATGATGGAGCAGTGAGGAGCAAAGGTGTTCCCCTAATCAAAGACATTTCTCATCAGCAGTAAAAGAGATTGATAAAAAAATTTTAATCCCAAGGATGATTCCTCCCAGCCACCAGAAAACTTAAAAGGAATGTTTAAAAAAAGAAATAAAAAAGATCTCCTATGAAATCAAGTGTATGATTTGGCTTACTGGGAGGGAAAAACGGTCTTTTCATATTAAGTTTTAAAAATTACCTGGAATCAATGCCTTTTTCCCAGAAATTCCAGGAAATGTGTTCACTTAGAAACATATACTAACCAGAGCTCTGTATTACCCGTGCAGTCTGAATATCTGAATATCTGTTTTTTGTCTTGGTTGCAAGCTTCTATTGTGGTTACACATTTAGTGATCCCTTGGTTGTTACTTGTCTGAAGAGTCAGCTTGGCTGTGAGTTTTGGTATAGTATTGATGATTTATGTTGCTGGTGCTCTTCTTAGCATCTGGGAACTCAGAATTTTTAACTTTGTGTCTGTCACAATTAATAATTGCAATAATAACTTAGTTTTGTATGTGAAAATGACCACGAAACAAATTATATGTTGATACTAAATAACCTGATTTTATTAAGCAATGCTGATGTGGAGGTCAGGTTCTTAGCCATTTGTGATACCTGCTGAAATACAGATAGTTCTGATGTAAAACAATTAGTTCTAATTAATAGATTTCATCTTTGGAGCTCATAACAAGATGCACTCAATACAATGTGTTGCCTAAATAGAAAAGATATAAGATCAAATACAATTTTTAGCAATGAGGAAAAGGGCATGGAACCCAAAATACTGTGATCAGCCAAGCTGGTTTTGTAGAAAAGAGCTAAGAAGAAACTGGTGTATTCTTGGAAGCCTGGACAATGAGCAAAACTTGACTGGATGTACACAAGCTCATGAGGAGTTGGACGATGCCATTGAGTTACCCCTCTCAATTTACAGGCAGAAACTGATGCCCAGGAAGTTTCATCTGAATATGAGGAGGAACTTATTTACTGTGGGATTGATTGTAGTGGATCAGGTTGCCCAGAGAGGGTGAGGAATCTCCCTCACTGGAGATATTCAAGGGCCTTCTGCTATTAACTCTGTACCGTGTTCTCTAGGATGACCCTGTTTCAGCAGTGAGGTTGGACCAGACAACCTAGGACCCAGTGGTCTCTTCAAATCTTACCCATTCCGTGGTTCTGTGAATTACATTTGAATTATCACAATGGTCTGGGGCTATTCCTGAGGACTGGAAGAAAGAAAGGTCACTCTTAACGGCAGGAAGGCAAGAAGAAGAATCTGGAGAACTATGGGCTGATTAGCTGCACCTGTATCCCAGGGAAGGGGATGGAATATGTACCTCTGAAAACCATTTCCAAATTTATTAAGGAAATTAAGGTTATTTAAAACAATTAATATGGATTTAGAAACTGGAAATCATGTCTGATCAATATCATAGCCTTTGGTGACAAAATTTCTAGTTTGGTAGATGTATATAGAGCAGTGGATGTTTTTTGCCTTAACTTTGATAGGGGTTTCAGTTTTCAACACTCTCTGGCATAAACATTTTCATTGAAAAGGTGATGAACTGTGGGCTAGATATGAGCGTGGTGGGGTGGGCTGAAAACTGGTTGGACTGCTGAGCTGAAAGGGTTGTGATCAGTAGTATGAAGTCCAGCTGAAGGCCAATCAGTAGTTCAGTAACTTCTCAGATAAGCACAAACTCTGCTGGAGTAAGTTCAATGACCAGTAGAACATGTTCAAAGCTTCACAGCAAAATTCAGTTTCTTGGCAACATACCCTAGCACCATTACAAATCTTTACTGGCATTGCTCCATTGAGCTTTCTAGAGTTCTTTTTTCAAGAGTCTGAATGTTCACATGCTCACAGATTAGAAGGTATAATTGTCACAGTATCACTTTCAAAATGGAGAAATGGATCATGGTTTTGATCTAGGCTGTAGAGACTCATAGGACAGACAAAGAAAGAAATTTGAAGAATAAACCAAGGGAATGAAAAGTGATAGAACAATAAAGGACTTCCTAAAAATCTATATTTATAAAAAACAGGTTTTAGTAGAAACTTGAGAGGAAGATTCCTAAGTTTCACAGACTCCTGCTTCCTTGTATAATTGTGTGCAAGAAAAATTTTCAAAACTGTATTAAACAAAAAGCATTAAAAAAAAAGTTGAGAGAAGAGGTGGATGGGTCACTATTCCATTTCCCAATTTCTTAACTATCCAAAATACAAGACCAGAGTAGTCTGTATTACCCATGTTAGTCACACACCAAAGCTATTGAGCCTAAATAAAATAATTAGCCTACGCACTAGGCAAGACTTCTTAGTTATTGCATTGTTTTGCATTTCCAGTGTATTAATTACTGTTACTAGGGAGAAAGTGTTTTTCTAGACAGCTTTATTCTGCCTATTGCTAATTTATTATGACACTAGAGCAATGATTATAAAAACAAAAAGAAAAGGTAAAAAAATCCAGAAGGTTTTTATTCTTAAGTCTCTATTTCTCTGTCCTGTGTGAAATAAATATCTCTGATTCAGCAGTTACTGTCATAAACTTGTGTGTGAAAAATCAAACATGCAAAAAATTTCAACATTATTTTTAGGATAAAGAACACATCTTTACTGTCACAGGTGAGGCAAGAGCAGAATAACTATGGGAAAATCAATGTGACCAAATTAATTAGTGCTGTGAAGAATATTAATAGAGTTACAATAAAAGTGAGTTAGTGTTCCTCCATTTTATGTTACAAGAGAGTTTAATAGTTTTATTTAAATACTTGCTCTGTGAATTTATGCGAAGCTTAAAGGAAGAATTTAACATATTATTTTTAAAAACTCCTGTCTTCATGGTGGTCAGGAAATAAAAATATGCAACTTTTTGATTTCAAAAAACATACAGAACACTGACACTAAATTCCTCTCCACTCCTTTTCTTGCTCTGCTTAAGCAACTTTTGCAGGTTCAGCTTAAGAACAGCTGGCAGCAGAATGGTAGTAAATCTGACAACATAATTTTTCAACATTTAGCCATTTGAAATGAACATCCTTAACATTCTGTATTTTAAGCATTCATCTGAAACCTCAGGTTGAAAATACTGTTACTTAATGCACTGAGACAAAGAAATTATACAAACTGCCTGGGGACCAGCATGTATAGGAAATGTCAAATTTCCATCAAATGGTGGCTTTTTATTTCTGCTAAGCTTAATTTATATGCCACAAGTTTTTACACTTGAAAATGTTGGCATGAGATCTCACAGGTACAAATAAAGCAAGATTAATGCTTCCTTGTTTTCTAGTGAATAGTAAAGCATGCACTACCAACTCGCATTTCAAATGAATTGCCAATGAGGTAGATTGGGAATTGCAATTAGTTACTGAATGTGAGTAGGTAGTTAAAATATCTTTAGGAGAACTGAAGTGTAAATGAAGCTGTGTGCCATTCAGCTAACCTGTGCTTTCATTTATTTCATTAGTGTGCCATTTCAAAATCCTACCATAGAACTAGGTGATTTAAAAACTCACCATCATTCAATATATGCAACATGCAGCTGTTCCCATATTTTGCAAGGGGTTTGAGCTTCAAGATCCAATTTTGCTTAAGATTCAGGTGGTAGTTTTCATATCTTTCAGTAAATTGTCAGAGTGGGTTTTGTTCAATAGATAGGAGAGTTTATGTCTAGGCCAGCATAGGTTGCTCTTTCAGGGTGATCTGAATAACTCTACCAGCCCAGTGACTGTATTGAATAGAGCTCCAGTGACAGTAACAGGAGCTTAGACAGCTTGTTAGATACGTTACTAAATGTCTTAGACACCTTGCTGACATACAGGTGCCTGAATTCTGACACCTGCAAACAAGGTGGGGGTCAGCCTCTTCTCCCAGGAAACCTGTGACAGGATAAGAGGAAATGAACTAAAACTGCCCCAAGGAAGGTTCAGGTTGGACATCAGGAAGAATTTTTTCACTGAAAGGGTGGTTAAGCATTGGAATGGGCTGCCCAGGAAGCAGCAGAGTCACCACCCCTGGAAGTGTTCAAGAAATGACTGGCCATGTCAGTTGGTGTTATGGTCCACTTGGCAAGGCGGTATTTGATCAGATGTTGGACTTGATGATCTTGGAGGTCTTTTCCAAGCTCAATGACTCTATGAGTCTATGAAACCCCATCCTCAATTTCTCTCTTTGTTAAATGATAAGATGCTTGGAGACTTGTAAGTACAATGTTCCAGAAAGAAATATGGATTAATCATGGTAACACTTCAGCTTAGTTCTGACTTGATTTGAAGTACATTGAAGATCTGTATTACAGGCTGTGGCAGCATGTACCATTTTTTCAATAGAATTGAGAAAATGTAGAGGCCTTTCACCTTCCTATCCACTCTTCCTTTTATTTAAGGAATTCTCTGCTTGACATGCTCTGCAGCTGCATGCAGTCAGACTGCATGAAAATAACTGAGGAGTTATTTTGGCTCTAAGTCTATAGCATATCCATTATCAACTCCTTAAATAATATAAAAAATCAATGAAGAAAATATAATGAGCATCCATCTAGAATTCTCCATCCATAATGGCTTTTTTGCACTACTGTGCAAAAATACTTCTCTGCATCACCCAGCTGAAGGAAATGACACAGGCACAGGGAGTGAAGAAAAAGAGTTTCTTCAGTGTAACCTGATGATCTTGGTATTCATGGCTGAATACCGGACCATGATGTTTGCAACTTATAAAAATCTTGAAGCCATGGGTATTCTTGCTTTTAACAGTAGAAGAGTTGAATGGGTAGTTTTAGAAGTTTCTAATAAACACCACGCATTCATTGCAACTTGAAATCTCTGTCCTCAGTGTAACACGTAACAGCTCACAGAGGCTTATTTCTCCCCCCAGAAATGAAAGATGACTGGATGGCAAAGGCCTCTGCACCATAGGTATTGAACATAAGATAAGAAAAAACTACTTTTTAGATTATATGACAGATCTTACTTTATATTGTGTTATGTTTATGCAACTGTTATCGTAAACTATACTATGACAAGAGAATCTCAACACACAGTTATAACCAACATAGTTTAGGTTTATTAAGGAAAGGTATACATCATTATATGTTGACAGAGATCTGACCTCTATGAAACATAACCAATAGGCTTAACAGATGGATATGTGGTTATACCAGAGGTCCTAGAGACCAAATAAATCCATATATATATATATATGTGTGTGTGTGGGTGTGGGGGTGTGTGGGGATGTGTGTGTATGTGTTAAAGACACTTCTCTCTCAGAATATGAAGAAAATATTAAAGTAAAAAGTATTAAACAAGTATCTTGAGAGAACAACCAGAAGATATCTGATAATGCTCCTTTTGGCCTCTTTAAACCTGATAGACAGCAGATCAGATTTTCATAAGATCTTTTTTCACCTGTCATTAACATCTGTAGTTGAAAAGAAAAGCTCTTCTCACACTATTTTAATATCCTCACTTACTTAGATTCTAAGCAATTTGCTTGTGTCTCCATTTGAATAAAGAAAGGTAATGTTAAGGTTGTCCAGGACTGTTATTTACAAATGACTGCCCATTACTCACACAAAAGAAGTTATTTTTAACTTGGTCACTATTAGAATACAGAGAATTACAACCTGTTTATTCTAGGCTCGAGTAAATTGTCCTTGGGTTGATGAGCTGATAATTATATGTTTCTTTCTTCAACTGATGGCTCAGGGGACAGACATAATATTAGTTATTTGCTTTTATAATTAGGAAATTGTTCAATTTGTGCTCTAATTGACTAAATTACACCTGCAGAGGTCTAAAGAATTTCATTATCACCTGCGTGAAAGCAGCACATTTCCCCTATTATCTACAACTATTTTTTGTCTTTTAACCCTATCATTATCAGTGCTGTCCATATGACCACAATGAAATTGCAATAATTTCCAAGCTTTAAGCATATTTTTTCTTTGAATATATGTCAGCAATTACAATACACGAGTACCAATTTATGCTGATTTATTCTGTTTTCCTTTCAGAGTTTCAGTTCCAAAAGATGAACAAACAAAATTCAATACCAAGAGACTAACACCAGAAGTAGCAGCAAAATAAAAATATTTTTTTAGAAAGTCATAAAATGCAAATTCATTTCGTTAATCGAAATTTAAAACTTCTAATTTTTAGGGGACAGACATAATATCAAGTGTGTTATACCTATGAAAAATTAGACTTCTTAAAGTTACACCATGGCATAAGTTCAATGGTTATTTCTGTCAGGTCAATTTATATGATACATTTTTTTGGACAGACACCTTTCACATTGGAATAACAGATTATCTTCTGTATTTTTCTAGGGTGTTAAAATAATAAACAAAGCACTAATTGAACTGTATTCATCTGGCTCAAAACATACTTTTTATGTCTGTCTAGATATTTCAGGATAAGTCTACCAGCTGGATAGCCCTGGACTACTAAAAATATTTCTCTTGGCATGGTTGTTTAATGGAGTAAAGAGCACTAAATTAATTTCCATTTAAAATAGGATTATTTTTTGTGTTTGTTCCATCCAAAACTAGTCAAGGCAAAGTATTCAAACTAATTGAATTTATCTGCTCATTGTTTTCATCCAAAATATAACACACAAAATTCTCATGTGTGAGAGGCAAGAAAGCACAACTACTATAAAAAATTTCAGTTTGCCATCATTTTCAGCTGACTCAGTCTCTTCCTGTGTTCATGACCAGATCCATGAAGGCCACACTGCACTGGTAACTCACATAGTGGTGCCTGGACACTTCTTGGGAGTTTCTGAAGATATCAGATTGTAACAGTAGTCATTGGTCTAAAAGAACAGGGATTCAGGAGCCTACACAACCTATGTCCTGGCTTCTTACTCCAATGGATATATTGTATGTTCCGCCTCTTTCTGCTGCCACTGTGACTGGGTCCATTTTAGTTGTGCAGATTAAGAAAGGAGAATGATAGTCAGCCTTAAATGGCAAAAGAATAAGAAAAGAACTACCAGTTGTCACTGCTGCCTTTTGGAGCCATTTCTAAGGAACATACTACTCTCTGCTACCAGCCTCATGGCCAAGGAAAATTACAATTTTTTCTTTTCCTGTCTGAAACACATAAGCTCCTCAAACATACATTTTCCAAATCTATAGATAACTGGGAACCTTTTTTCACCCAGTATTTAACTGACCATCTTATTTCTGGTACACTATCACTGAATTTTGTAAGAATTCTGCTTGAGGACCTGTAGATTACTGTATAAATATAGCAAGAATGACCTAATTTTCAGTGAAATACAAGATAAAGAAAATTAAATCTGTAAGCAATTTTTAAACTTCTAGAAAGTACATGTCAGCAAAAAGCTTTTTAGTAGATTTAATTATTTGAAAGTATGGATAATAGCTTAGAACCAGTAACAGCGGTGTGTTTATTGGTACTTCTTTCTGTAATGGTGAAATGCTTCTTTCACTTGTGTCTTAATCTTACATTGTGGTTTGTATTTGCATATGCTAAAAGATGCTGAGCATAATGTCTCCTTCACAATGTTCTTTGCAATGATCTTTTAGTTCCCAGTCACAATCTTTAAGTATTGCAGCAACGATCATGACTTGACATAGAAGTGCACTGTTCAGAAAACTATCAAGGAAACAAGTCATTCCAAAGATTGTGTTGAATTAAGTTGATTTTCTTAGTAACTCTGCCACCTGCAGCACTAAAGAACAAATGTCTTCATGATGGACAGGTCAAACATAGTTTTTCATAAGGTGCCCACAGCTGTTCTTTCTTTTCCTAGTGAATTAACCACTTCATTGCTGTTCATTCATGCATGTGTCATTGTAGTTTTAAGGAGAATGTGAATGGAAAATGTAGCTTGAAGGTCTAGTCTTACTGAATCAGCCTCATTATCCGGAACATACTGATATGCCTTTTAGTCCTAAAGAAACTATTTGTGCCTTTCACTACACATATATTCAAGAACACATAACGTTACTTAGGAGAAAAAAAAATTTGAATTTTGAGTAATCAGGGTTGGCAAAATCATGAAGAAAAGGTAACAATGTGAGGTTTTTTGTAACTAAGCAACATGGCCTTTAAGATTAAATAAACAAAGAAAGTTAAAGAAAATGGGAGATGATGAAAAAGAGACTTAAATTACAAACATTTTTTACCCCGGTTTCAAGTGAGCAAATCTAAGATCATGTATTAAAGTTATGAGGTAATCTAAAACTAAATATAATTTGCGCTGCAGAAAATGTAATTTAGTAGGAATTAGCGCTGTGTGGGTTATAAAATACAGTTCTCTGTATCACTTGGACCAGATGTTGGTTGGACATTCATCTATAATTCAAGTTCCCCATAGCCATACTAATGCAAGACATTATCTGTTACATTACAGAATGTTTGAACATCAGCTAAGGCTAATTGTAGACTTTGCCATAATATGGCAAAGAAAAAAAAATTAAATCTTTAAGCAACAAAAAAGGACTAATTCAGTGTTCCAAGTGCTATCCAGCTGTTCCTTTGCTCTGTCCTGAAGATCTTATGTTAATTCTAGGATGCTTGTGATGAATAGTAGAGACAGAGCAAGTGGTTACAATCTTTTTGATTAATTAGTTCTAGTCTTTACAATTCAGCCTATTTTTCTTGTTCACTTTCAAATCCACTTTGAAAATATTTTGGAAAATTCATTGAGGTTTTGGGAGGTTCAGTTTTCAAAATTTATAATCCATTTTTAATTACTGAAATTCTTCCCTTTACTGACAATTCCAAGAGATAGTTAAAATTTTACAAGATCATAAACAGTGCAAGGAACAAATGTAATGATTATTCAGAAATTATTCTTATTTTTCATGTATAATAGAGAACATAAAAATCTCTCTTATGACAAAAAATATTTGGTTGCAAAATTTTTAGTTTCTTCAGAAGTAAATCATCCACTAGGCTTCAAAAGTGAAAGAAACTATGCTTGGAGATTCTTCATTTCTCACTTTACAAGAGAGTTCAAGAAGTTCTCAAAAATCGGGTTTTTCTGCAAGTTTTCTTACTGTACCAAATGGAAATTTCCATGGAATTTGTATGAAATGCCTCAATTAAGAAAGAAAAAAATAGAAATATATCCACTTATCTAACCTAGCCAAGTATATGTGAAATAATATTAATCTCTTCCTCTTAAACTGGGCTTTCTGGATTCACTGCAGTTGTCCTGAAGTCCCAATCTTTAATAAATCTTACCAAAGGCCTGCTGGTCATTCCTTATCTTCTTTACAACACCTACATGCCAGCAGTAAGGGGTCATGTGTGTAGATCCTGACAAAAGCGTGATAAAATCTGACTGAACACATCATTTTCGAATTCTATAGCCAGGCTCCTATCCACAGGTATTGGGTCCTATATGAGGACCCAGTGCTGGGTGATGGGAATCACTATGAAACTAACAGAGAATTCAGTGAGAGCAGGACCAGATCCAAATTACAGAGTAAATTAAAACCAAACAACCCCCAGTAATATTTCTGGTATGTTAAAGAACTGTACAGGAAAAAGAAAGGACTCCTTTCTGAATCACCAGGGTGTTTCTTCAATACCCAAACTAATGGATTTACAGAGTAAATAATGTGCATTGTCTCTGACTGCATTTTTGCTTAGAGAGAAAGACCTTTTCAGGTAATTCACAATTTTTTAATTTACATTCAAGCAGTGAATTTCTTGCAGTGTACCTCATGGAAGAAATGACTTGAGTTCAAGCTGTAATTAAAATGTTTCTTCAATCATCTTTAGCATAGCCCACAGTGAATTTGAAGAACAGCAAGCCTGTTAAACAAAATAGAATATGGTAACTTATACTTTTTCTGACAAGCAAGTTACCAGTTTTCATAATCTCAAATAAACAAACCCAAAACTCTTTGTGGAAGTGTGTGGACTCTCTAAAATGTAAAACCTTCCAGCAGGAGTAAGCAAGCATGGTAAAATAATTGACACTTGTTGCTGCCTTTGTTGACAATTGCCAAGTAAGATATAAAGAAGAAATTATTCCAGGTAACTCATTCATGGAGAGATCAAGGACTGTTGTGTTTCAATTTAGTCAAGCTGAATATCTTTGTGTTTAGAAAAAGGCCGTGCAACTGAAGAAAGCAACTTCTTGCACAGGCTCTGTTTTAGCAACAGTTCAAGAATAGATATTTCAGATTGATAAATTTAGTTATAAAAGGAACACTTTTAACTATCTTACATATGTTACATTTCCTGAGAACAAAATAAATCATTGTTTTACACCTTTTTATGCACGCTAACATAAAAAAGTTGAGTAGTTTTTGGCAAATATGGCACACTCAGCTTTTCTCAAAACATTTTTTTATTAATTTCAGAGGATTTTTCTACAGTTTTGAAAAACTTTTATAGCTAAGAAAAAATCACATTTTTTAAAGCATATTGAACTAGCTTCTCTGATGCAGATTTGTTTATGTTGACTAAGTGTTGATTACTCCAGAAGAGGATATTAGACTTCTCCACTTTAGGACTGACCACAGGGAGGCTACTGAAACACAATCCACACTTACTTATTCATACAAAGTTCTACTTAAAATTATTGTTGGAAAAAAAAAAACTTGCTGACTTAAAATCCAGTTGTTAGGGGTTTGTTTTCTTGCTCATTCTTACATTCACTAGCTCTTAGTAGTCACTGAGATTTTTTAATAGTTCTCATTGCCCAACAGAGTGAGAGTAGTTAGTTTAGTTCAGATTTGCCCTTACTTGTTTCTTCAGGGTAAGTAATTTGGTAAGTAATTTGACCCTTTTAAAGTGTCTAATCCAACACATACAATCTAATGGAGAGTTAAAACTGAATATCTTTACAGGAAGAACTCATTTGCATGGAATAAACATTTACAATACTTTGTCCACTTCTGTCGACAAATGGGGACAGTTCTTCAGTGAAGAGATAAAATTTTCAATAGATTAGGGGTAAAATGACTTCTAGACTGATTTTTTTTTTCAACTAACAACACTCAATTGCAATAGAATATAAATATACTCAATGTAAGGCAATGTTGTTGTTGTTGTCGATATTATTATTATTATTATTATTATTACTATTATTATTATTATTTCCAATCTTCCAGCATATCTAAGCAGCATTAATTTTCATTCATTCTCTTTTAAGGGTGAAGTACTTAACAACTTTTCAGGTTGGGCTGAAATATATTTTAATTTGTTCAAATTATAACTAGATTGAACACTCTGAAAATGTTCTATTATTCTGGGGGGGTGATATTTATTTATTTATTTAATAATCAGGTCATAAACTCATAAAATTTAAAGGCATGTTTCCTAAAATTTCCAGATGTCTGTGTACCTGTCTGTCCACCTGTCTGTCCTGGACGTTGTATAGCCTGAAGGATCTTTGTGAGTTTGGCTCTTCCATTTCTATACTTCTCAACACTTGGCAGAGTGTGACTGTGGCTCTGCTTTGTTTTGTAGTTGAACAGAGTGGCTACAGCAAGTCTTGTAACCAACTTGTTGAAAGGTTAATAAAATACACACAGCTCACTCTTGCTGTCTTTCTTGAAGCCCCTGTGAATCCAGGTTTCTTTAATTTGTAAGAGCCTTTTTGAAAAAGTGCCTTACTTGAAAAGACATCTGTCAAAACAGCATTTTGGAGCTCCATGAAGTTCGGAGTTTACAACAGGGGAATCTCCTCAGATGGGATAAACCTTCCAAGTTACCTTTTTCCATGGCTGATTAAGGAAGTGGCAAAAGTTGAGATATTGAAGGTTTATATCTCGGAAAAGCTCCTGTGGGCACAGGAAGCCCACAAAGAGGTATTTTCTCTCTCCTTGCCCTTTATCTCCTGCTTTTCAAACAAAATAAAGGTCTTGGTCAGCTTTTGTCTAAAAAAATTGGTTAAGATCTGCTCTTGGCTGGGTAAAAATGTGAACTTCTCTATTACTTCTACTGTCTACAAGATGCATTGCTCTTCAAAGTTGTTCCTGTTTTAAGGAAAATATTTTCTGTTCCAATATGATCACGTGGAATAACTTTTCTAATTATTTTTATTCTTGCTAGTAAGCCCTGCTTGTCCTCTGACAATTTTCATTCCCAAGGAGCCAACATGATAAACACTCTCAAAGAAGGACAGAGAAGTACACCAAACTTCATCACACTCCTTGTTTCACTCCTTGTCATTTCCCATGGAGATGAACTTCTCTAAAAGAGAATTTCTGTTTAGCTCAGTTTTGGTTAAAATAAATGCATAATGCTCTTTGCAGTTTAGCCTGTGTGAAAATTCAGATGATTGCCAACATGTAACAGGACTCTTAGCAGTTAATATTACCAATACCCCAAGCTACTGGCTAATATTAAATTCTGTACTAGACTGATTTTTATATTACCAAGAGGCCAGAACTTGATCAGCCATTCCAATTCTGATATTGTTATTTTATTCAATAATAGTTAACTTAAATACATTCAATGTGTTTTTTCAACCTTGCCCACATCTTGTCCTTATCTGATGATTTCATAATGAAAATAGATATGCTGTACATTTGATACAAAATGTGTAATAAACCACAGTTCTCTTTTTCAAGAAATTAAAAAAAAATCTGCTTCTAATTAATGTCAGTACTTTTGATGGATTTGGCACCACTACTTTATGTTGATCCTGGCAAAATTTAGTCACAAAAAATGGGTTTATGAACTGCAATCAATTAAATCCTAACTTTTCCGTGTACTATTTATTTACACTATGGTAGTGTCTAGAAACTCTAATTAAGACCAGATTTGTATTTAAAGAGAATTATATGCAGACTTGTAATAAAAGAGAGACTTATATAAAATATTTCAATTAAATGATTCTGTGTCCTGAGTCAATAGTTAAATGCAAGAATGAAAGGACAAAAAGGAAGTAAATTTGGGAAGTGAAGCCACACAGAATACCCATGGCCAAGAAAGGAAAGCTGTCTGAAAATTTGATGTAGTGTTTTATCAACAGGGCTATGGTCTTAAATCAATAGGGTATCAGTTATTGTTACATACAACCTGCAATCAAAACCACATGCCCTAATTTCATCACCGTGGACATCATATCCCATAAGGCCTTCCCAGGATGGAACTTTACTGGGTAGGTGCAATACCCTTGTCCTGCACAGGGAGCACCTCCTGTCCCTACCCAGGCCATCTGCACAGTGCTGTCTTGGTTTTGAAAGACAGTTGTCTGCCAGGGAAAGCTAGAGCTTCCCTTGGAACAGAGAATGTAAATGCCCTTCCCTCCAAATTATTATAATTTTGCAATTTGGGGCTTTCAGGCAAAGATATGGGAATAGGAGTAACACTTCTTTACTAGGAATATTGAAAAATACAAATGCAGTAGTACAAAAAAAGAAGCAAGCAAGCAAACAAAAAGTCCTGGTAAAACCATGACAGGGTCAGGGACATGACCTGACACCCTGTTGGTCAGGGTGTTGGAAGCAGTCCAAATAAATCCTCCTGGAGTTACAGATGTGGTTCTGTGGAGCAGAGATGGTCTTGTAGAAAGTCCAGTGGTGGCAAAATGAGTCCTGTCTTCCTCCAGTGGAGAAAAAACAGATGCCTGGTGTTCCTGAGTCTCAGTTTTTATCTAGGTAGGAACAGTTGGCTCCCCCGCACTGGGTGGAGCATCTCCCAATGGGATGATGTAATGTGTCATGTCATTGGTGAGCCTTAATGGCCCATTAGCAGGAGATATCCCCCTGGAGGATGGACAGGCGGTGAAAGAGATAAGAAACACTGCCCCACCTGGCTTTAATGGCTCGCCCATTATCAGAAGGCATCTGCCCCCTTCCCCCTTGGAGTTACAAGAGATAAAGAAAAAAAGCATCTCTTCAACAGCTTTCAACAGATGACATAGAATACACATCTTTTTAGGTTACATAACCCAAGACATTCTCACACACTGGAGGCCTCATCTCTGTCCTTCCTGCAAATAACAGGAGACATGAGCTAAATGCTCCTCAGTCACAGGTAAGGGGCTCAATTAGAAACTTGGCATCACTGGTATAGATAATCAGGAATTAATTTTAATGACCAGGAATTAGGATTTTTTTTGTTACATTAGGTACTTACATACGCATAGAAGAACTCTGAGTAGGTGGGTTCATAAAGTACTGTGGCTTCATGCTGGATAGAAATAAAAGGTATCTTAATATCACCACTTTCAGTTACTGTACTTGCCTAGTAAATACTTTCTAATTTTGATCTACCTTATGCTTACTAATTTGCTGCACAAATACAAACTTGGTATTTGAATAAACAAAGTAATAATAATAAAAACAATAACAGTAGCAACATTAATAAAGCCAAAGATACATGGTACCTTTCACCCTAGATTTAGTGTAAGTTTACTTTGGAGACCTGAAATAATTCCCCGTGCCTGCTGGAGATGGTTTTCCAGCTAATCCCGGCTGCCCTGGCTGGGAATTGTTTCAAGTCTGGTTGGGCAGTGGCTAGCAGACTGGCCACTACCTCCTTGGTAGTTCAGAAGGCACACGAGAGCTGTTAGTGAGGCTCGACGAAGGTAAGAAGGAGGAGGCCTCGTGGCAAGATAGAGTTTATTGTCACATGCACCCCATGGTGCAGGCAGCCATGTGTCCCAGGAGAGAGAGAAAGCTGAGGGCGGGCTCACTGCTTATAAGGGACTAGGGGAAAGGGGTGGACACAAGAGGGAAAGCTAATCAGGGAAATGGGGATGGCACACAGACAGCAAATAGGAAACGAGGGGTGGGGGACTCCCAGCCTGCTCCAATCCGGGACCGAGTCTCTCCGAAGTCTCTGGAATGAGGGGGAGAGGCTTCCCGGAGTGGGGCAGGCACTGGGAGGAGAGCAACAGATGATTGACAATAGATTGCAACAGAGGGGAACAAAGGGAATTTCCCAGGTGGGAGACTGTACCAGATGGGGAGAAGTACAGGGGGAACTTGGATTAAACCATTACAGAACAAATGATTATTAACAATAAGTAAAAACCAGAAAATGCGCTGCTACAGAGACCCAAATCATAAACCCTTCAGATTTTCATTTAAAGAGATCTGGATACACAAAACGTTTTAATATGCAAAGGGGGGAAATAGGATTAGAAGCATTTCTGCATACACAATTTTCCCTTAGAAATGCACACTTAAAAGATTGATTACTATTATGTGTATCAGGAATGTGAAATAAAAATATGTTTAATTAATAAAACTATTGAGTAAAAATGTTAAAATGATTCCTCAGAAGCCATTTTTAACTTTTCTTACTTAATATTTTTAAATAACTTATTCTTAGGATGCATAGACAGAGTAGAGTAGCACAGACAATTGCAACAAGGTGTAAATCAGCAAAGGACTAGAGTTTGAGTTCCACACAAGAGTCTCCATATTCCCACATGCTGCTTTGAGGAGTGTGGAAGCAGCAGTTCCATATCTTCACAAAACTATGCTTGAGTCAGCAAACCTAACTAAAAAGTTACTGAGTGCCTGGCCACACACACGAGTACCCTTATTTCTGACTGGGTTGTACCTGCTATGGCAATCTGTAATTGCTTCTGTTACAACAGCACGCTCAGGGGTGGGTTACCGTTTGATATTCCAGTAGGTAGGAGAAGTATTCTTCATTAGTGATTTCAGATCACTTTTTATTTCTGAGGTGATGTATATTGAGCAAATAAAAGAGTGGTTAATAGTTAAGACATTCAGAACCTGTGTACAGAGGAGAGAAGTAATGTATCACAATTAACAGCTGATACTGAGCCTTTCACTGCCCCCCAGACCTTGAAAGATTGTGTTTCATGGCTTTGTTGTCCCTAAAGAAAGGGCTGGTATACATCACATTGACTGGATTGAGCTTCTGTCATGTCTTATATGGTCCTGTGTCAAGCAGAAAATGTTGAAAAATAGCCTGAATTACTGTCCTAAAGTACTTGTAGTTTGCATTAGCTGTATAAACAGATATGTTGCTCGTGGTGTTCCTTTTATTTTTGTCACATTTTTATTTACACAAACTGATACTTAAACTGGAATTCATGCTGGGCATTCATTAATATCTTTCCATATAATCCCAAACTGTAACAGATGTTATTAATCTTCAAAAAGGATTAGAGAATTTTTCTCACCATAGACAAAAATATTACACAAGTCTGGGCAACAATCCCATTAAGAAACCAAAATGAACTATACAGCCATGACAAACTGCTGGGAATAGATGCAGTTATTGATCTATTATACATGCATATATAAAATAAATACTATAAAGATGACCTGCATGTTTTACGGGAAAGCATTTCATTGAGGTTTTACCATTCCCCGATGAGAAATAATGTTCTAACATCTGCTGTGAAGCCAGGGAAGTCTTTCTGTCACCTGTTCATTATAGTATTTGTCACAGTGTGTAGTTATTAGGAATAGGTCGAAGAAATCACATCCCTTGACTTCAGGAGCTTGACCTGAGCAATTCAATTCCCTACAATCTGTGGAGAAAGGTGGATATTTTCAAGGGTCTATTGAGAATACCTGAACTGGGCAGCAGTTATGATTCCCACTTCCACCCTTTTGAATCATCTCTAATCATGACTGGTGTGTTATCAACACCTTTCTAGATACCACTGCAGAGCACAGCACTGTGAACTCCATCTCACCCAGACCCAATGCAGGGACATTCTCTCTTAGCTGTGTAGGGAGCCTAAAAGTGCTCAGCCTTGGGAGTGCAAGCATCCCTCTTCATCTGCTGCAGTATTTCAGCAGGGCAGAAGGGAACTATCTGAGAAGGAATCTTTTTAATCTCATGCAAGTGGTTTATAGATGATAAATAACACTCTTACAGTTTAAAAAAACAGTCTAATTTCTTTCCTGGATATGTCTGTAACCTTTATTATTCTGATATCTCTGATTTGCCATTCATGTCCTTTATAGATTTATTGTCTATGTGATGGACATGCAAAGATATGTATTGGATTCATAAACCCATTTTGCTAAGGCAACTACTGAATATGAGAATCATTGCACCTCTTTGAGCCAATGTTAAAACTCAGCACTCTTACCAAAAGAATGCAGTAAATGTTTATCTGGTCACTTACACATACAAATGTTGTTACAAAGGTATTCATTTTTGCACTTGTCCACAACAAAAAATATATTTCTGGGCAAAAAATGAATGAAGAATTTCAATGTCTAAGATTAAAAATTCACCTTAAAATATAATTTTAAGAGTGACTCTGTGTAAATCTAAGAAGTACCATCAAGCTATGCGTTAGAAGTATATATCCAGTCAAAATGAATATGTTCTGATTATTGAAGTACCAGCAAAATCTTCACAATCTTCAGTATCTGCTGAACGAATTCTGGAAAATAAAACATATTCTGTGCTTTAACAAAATGTCAACAAATTAGGTATGCATGTTAAATTACAACTCCATACACATTTTCTAAATGGTATTTCACAAGCAAGAGAGAGAGCTGCTGAAGGTGTTGAGGTTACTTTACAAGCTGAAGTAACTGAACTATGTAATAAAAGTGCTTAGTCTGAAAATAAATATTTGACTCCGGTTGAATGCAATGAGAATTGATGCAAACCTAGAGTCCCCAATATGTACAGTACTGTAGTGTTTCAAAGACATTAACCAGGTCAAAAAGGCTATAAAATATTCAGTATTAAGACCTATGGCATTACTGTAGGAAAAATGGTTTGTCTATTTTAGGACTTGGAATAAGCTGTACAAGAATTTTGCCCCCTCTAAGCCAGTAAACCAGCACCATCTAACACCAGATGTAATTAGTTACAAATTGCCTGTTACAAGTTAATTAAACTTCCTTGCGTCTCTGCTGCTTAAGCAACATGTAGATTCTTTTATGCACTTGCCAATTAGTGCATGGGGATTCTGCTTTCTAATTGGATAAAAAAGTAATAAACTGAGCAGTGTGCTGTTGATATCCAGAATGACTTTGTTAAAAAAATAGTGGAGACAGGTTTAATGCTTCAAATATTTATCTCAATTGAAATTGATTAAAACAATTTGAGGTTCCATTAGATATAGATACAATCCTTTTGTTAACAAAGTCCATCTGGTCTTAGAAAATTAAGATTCACTAATTGAAATTTGGAAGCTTTTTTCCAAACATGCATAATTCATACTGACAGAAAACAGAAGCTGCAATTCACCACAAACTGTCAAGTAGATGAATGTTTCATTTAGATGGAATTTAAGATTTCACCCAGCAAGAATCTACAAATGCTTATATTAAGTCACAGCCTGAGAAAAGAAAATCAGTTCTCTTTTTACTGGCTCAGTATGAAAATCTCTTTTTCACTGTGAAGCCATCTTAACCTCTAATGGCACCACATTTGACCTTTCTCATTGCCAGCACTGGAAGGACATTTCTGGACCATGAGCATTATTCAGCTGTGCAATCTTGCAACTTCACTAGCAAGCGACACTGCTTTTTTAGCTTTTCATGTATTTACAGAAGTCTGCTTCTGTGTCAGGATGCAATTCCATTTTATAAGAGGGTTAAATTTAATTATTTTTCTTGTTGGTTATTTCTCTTTCCTCCTGCCCTGTACTTTGTCCCTCAAAAAGAAGTTTCATTTATCTCAGACCATTTATCCCATCTACAAAGTGGTGCCACACAGTTGCATTAAAGGAGCTGAGCAAACTGCAGTGAAGGCTGGGAACAAGCAGTTGCAGAGAAGAGAGGCCAGGAAATTTCACGTCATTGTGGCCAGCACACACTTTTCATGGACAATGGCAAGAGAGACATTAGCATAAATCCTCTCTTTTTCACCCTGGGACAGACACTGATTACCTTCTTTTCTACCATGTACAACGTTTACATTTATTTGTCATTTCTGGGCTGCTACTTTCCTGTCTTGACATGTTTGAAACATGAATGAAACTGTCACTTTTTACTAAAATGTGGGAAGTATCTTGTACCAAGCATTTTGTTCAACTCGAACCATGTTTAGCTTTTTGATGGATCTTGGCTTTATAAATATCCACAAAAAAAAAAAAGAATGAGTCTTCTTTCACAGAAGACTTTGGCATTTGTATCCCTGGTATCCCTGGCTTTACTGGTGTTGTGTTTTGTTAGCCATACACAATTCACTCATGAAAAGAAATTAGACCTGAAACATAGTGGTTGTCAAATGGTGATGGAGAGAAAAAAAAATGGTGAAGGATATGCTATAATTGGAATTAATCCTTCTGCTTTGCAGTAGGTTCTGGATGAATTTTATATCAATAGAGCTTTGCTGAGCCAAGATAAATAATCACACAAGTCAATGTACTCAGACAAGAAAAATCAAAGGCATAGCATTCTGAAGGAAGCACAGGTGTTTTCTGTTCTTAGCAAACCACATGCTCACATACAGTAAAGGTAGCAGAAATGAGGTCTAGTCTGATGATAATTCAAATATGAAAAAGAAATCATTAGGAATTCAAGTATAAATAAGTCATGTGAGACTTCAATGAAGTAATAAAACAGAGTGAAAAACAATCCTCCTTCAGTCTACACAGCTATAGTGAGGCTTAAAAACTCAAAATGAAAAATATAATGACACTACAGGTGCTGAAGAGGAAGATATCAGCCAGCAATGATGGGGAAGGTGCCTGACCTAATTCAGGTATCTGTTGCAGCAGCCCAGCTGCATCCACAAAGAATTCCATAGTGGCTAATTTAGCCTGTCCTCGGGTACCTCATCCTGTCTGGAAAAACTTATTGTATACATCCAGGATATGAGAGAGTTGAATCTTTTTTATTTTTTGTTTTCCTCCCTTCTGCTGCACCCAGAGGATGGATCTTTTCAGAAACAATACAACTAAATCAATAACAGCGACTTGTCACACACATGCACACACACCAGAAGTTTACCTTATTTATGATGTATTTGTGATTATTAATGATTTTTTTACTAAGAAGGGTAAAATTAATTTTCAATGAATATCCTGTTCAATGAGTAGCACTCCACTCAGAACTGAGGTGCATTCATAGAGCCCTGAAGAGAAAGCTGGAAGATTGTTCAAAGCAACCCTACCTCAGCAAATGTTTTTCTTCTATCTCAGCTTGCAATTTTCTCTGCGTTAGAATCCTCTATTAAATGTATATACAAGGCCAAATTCAGAAACGTATCATCTGAGATATATTTTAAATTTCTGTATTATGACTATTTAAACACTGTAGCTGGTAGTTAGAAAAAGAACATATTTGGTACAATCCGCAGATCAGAGGAACAGAGCCTGTGTTAATGTGAACCCCCACATTTCCAAAGGAGAGATAAAAGTTCCTAACTCAAAACAGCCTTTATGTTCTAATTTTATGTGACATACAGCACCAAGTAGGGAGGTTAGAATAAGACTTCATCCTATGATGCAAGACTTTGGGATTTAAAGTGGAAAAATATTGTGTTTATCTATTAATTTAATTTTAGGTTATGTTAGAGCATTTTTCAGCTATATTTTTGTATAAGTGGGAAGATGGTCTGCATGACCTAAAAGCCAGTTACCCTCTTCTACTTCTCTGAATAGAAGGATGTTTCCAAGGGAACCACTTGCAGTCCTGTCATCTGGGCTGTAGCCATTTAGCCACTGCTACCTTGAATATATTTGAATATATTTTCTCACGCCTTGCAAATTCTCTGAAAGGTTTCTTTCCTTTGTGCCCTCAGACTCACTCACTACCCTCCCACCCTCCTGCTCTTTTTCCAACAATTTCTTGCTAATATGAACTCTATAACAAAAAGCAAATACAGGCTTTTTCCACCACAAGCGTGTTTTAATTGCCATAGTGCTGTCAGGCTATGGAAAACCATAACTGTATTCCTACTGCAGCCTTAATGAAGTGACAAATGGCTGAGAGTTAAACTGAGATCATGATTAACACCAAGTGGTATTATTAATGGAATATACAAATCCAGTTTTCCCTCCTTAATGCATAACTGTAGGACTGAGGTTAATCACCAATTTTTCTCATTTATGTCTTCATGCACTGGCCTATTTCTAGCTAATAGCTAGAACCTTAGCCCCTACACTTTGCAGTAAAAAGAAAATAAACCAAATATTCAAGAATTAAACAGCTAAAACATGTTTACTGAACAGACACATTCCACGTGTGACATTCCACTTGAGGTGCTAATTCCAACGCTTCATTAAATATGCTTCCTCCAGTAGTTGCAGAGACTTGGTAGATGGCCAGGAGGAATGCTTTATGATGGAACAGTCTTTCCCAAAAGAAAGCAGCAGCTTTCCAAAAGGACACCAGCAGCTGTCCACAGAGACAGATTTCATTTATTACGCTACAGTCTAAGCATCAGTCCCAAGTACCTGGAGAAGAATAGTCAGATTACTCAATACACATAATGCCAGTGCTGGCTATGCTTAAAGCACAGTCTGAACCTTCAGAGCAAATTAAATTCACCTGTTCACCTCAGAGCTTTGCATCAGACCACAGACTCAACCCTGAAAGAGTGCAAGAATTTCACTAACCCTAATGAATGATCAGTGTTCAAGATGTGACTCAGAGTTCTGCTGGATCAGGGTTGCCATCAGTGTTCCTGCAGAGGCTGTGTTCCCACACAGGGTTCCTACAGGCTTGCCATACATGCATCCATACATGCATCCTCCGTGCATCCATACATCCCACAACAAGCAAGGTCTCAAGCCATTTCTCAGGAATAGCACTGGTTATTTCCACACCACTTTTAAGAAAAAGGCAAAAATGCTTCTCAGTTCCCTCAGAAATCATTCCTCAGTGTCAACTAAAGATATGAGAGGATAAATTTCTCCATGGCCTCATTGTCAAGAATTGATAAAATTCAAGTGTTTTTTCTTGGTAACCAGAAAATATAATCTTGCATGGAACAAGGTTACACAGAATGAATTGCATTTAATAAAATCTTACTTTAATATTTTCCCTGAGGACTATTCAAAGCTGACCAGACTAATCCAATTTTTTTAGCAAAGATTATAGAAAATGCCTCAGCTATAAAATATGGTATGGCTAATCATCAATTGTCTTATTTTAAAATTTAAATCTCAAGCTTCCTAAAATCAATTTCAAATTACACTATTATTAGTTAATTTATATTTATGCTTGGGAGATTACTTGGAATAGAGTGAATAGTTTGTAAATATTTTATTAGATGCAAGAATAACTAAAGAATTTAGGAAACAGCAATTTGAGTCCCTGTGAAAACCTGTTAGACCTACTTGGCTGAATCTGTTCACAGCTTAAGGACATCCCCTCTCCCTTCAGTGATACTGCTTTCATAAATCATGTTTAGATTCTAGCTAAGTTTTATTACCTGATTGTCCTATATAGTTGTCCCATTCAATTTCTTTAGTCTTTGTTTGTTTCCTTAAGGGACATTTTTGTCCTTATTTGCCTCATTATATTAAAATGACTTGATTATATTTCTGCTTATTGGAGGAATTATTATTTCTAATTGTTTGTGAATTGCTAACAGAATGCCTGATACAGTACAGGACAGAAAACAGATTTTACACAAAAATTAAACACTTGAAAGAGTAACTAAGAACAAAAAAAAAAAGAAGAAATTAATAATAGTTTGGTTGGTTTTGTTGGGTTGTTTTTTGGGGGGTTTTTTTGGGTTTTGGTGTTGTGGTTTTTTGTTTGGTTTTTTTTTTTTTTTTTTTTTTGAATAGTCACCCTGCAGAAAAAGTATTGAGGTGAATTAAAAATTTATGAATTTCCTTCATAATTTTTTTTCCTGTGAACTGAAACCCTGTCTTACTGTGACTCTGTCTCCACCTTAAATATGAAATATCCAAATATCTGTATGTGATCCTCAGTGAAGACAAATTCCAGGTCAGAAAATACTGGGTATTACTGTTGTACTTCATGCACTGAGGCATCTGTGGAAATAGTTGTGCACACTTCATTTAGGAGTTTTAGTTATATAAGGTACCCAAATTCTTTTAAGGTGGTGCGTTTTTTGTTATGGATTTTTAAAACTGAAATATAAAATTAGTACTGCGGACTGTCTTGTGTAGAGTACAAAGCTGTCATGGTTCAGCACCTGATGGGTCTAAACCACATAAAGCAAAAGAAGTTTAAGGCTTTCCAGCTTGCAAGGTCAGGTCTTGCAGAAGGCACTGTATAAATGGATTATTAACCCTAACTAGTTACCTATATTAATACCTGTTCCCACTCTTTTGTCAGGGATCAGGCTGTCAACAGATTAAGTCTTAATACTTAGCAGGGGATCTGTGAGTCAGTTGTCAAGTGTTTTAGTATTTACAAAGCTGTGGTGAACTGACATATAGCAATCAGAGCCCCTAGATGTGGCCAGCCTCAAGCATTTCTTGCTTTGGCTTAAGATGAGAGAAATTGGAATAGAATTATTACAAGAGTATCAGACACAGCTGACTACAATGCCACTGTTTGTAGCAGATTCAGAAAGATTCTGAGAGTGTTAGGGTAGAAGAAAGAATAGCATTCCCTGTGCTGGTATGAGTGACATCCATTGGAATCTGTGAAATTATTTAAGTCTAGGTCAGAATGTGCAAGAATGCCAATCTAACAGAGCCACATTTTACTGCTAATTGGAGCCCTTGAGTTTTGAAGGCTGTTAGTCTCAGCAAATAAAAAGCAGGAGCAGAAAAAGTTCTCTCCTGGACTAGAACAAGTTATATGACATTGTCCTTGTAAGTAATGATATTGATATACAAATATGTATATAAATCTTCCATAAGATTCTTAATCCTCTTCAGTTTATGCTCTGACAAGCTGTGATAAATCATCACTAAATATAGTATAATGTTAGTTCAAATACTTTTGAAAAACAAGTTTGAGCACTTATTTTTCCTCTTTTAAATATGGTCATTTCAACAATGTTAGACAAACTGGCCTCATCAAAGGAATATGAAGATCATCAATAATTTCTTTCTATGTGGCAACAAAGTAAAGTTAGTAAATTAAAAAGTCATCATTTGCTTATTAGTGAATGAATAGAACAAGTACTTCCTGGGTTCCAGACCATATCATTAAGCCAGATTAAAAAAAGAAAAAATGACAAAAACAAACCAAAGGCAAGGTGCATGTTTGAACTCAGAAAATCTTAGCTTTATTCTGCTTCTGTCATAGTGCATGCTTCTTATTTCCCAGTTAAAATCCAGGAGAATAAACTCTCACCTTTTCAGCTGCTTATTTTGTTTTCTTACATTTCCAAATAAGAATGAATCTTCACATAGGAAAATTGAGAAAGTCCCAAGCCCTGATGCAATTTCCTCAAAGCTTTATTGTTGAAATGTAGCTGGGTGTATCACAAGACTGAAAATTCATGGAGATTACACAGCATTTTTGCCTGGACTGAAAATATCGCATATATTCGTAATATTTCTTTCTTCAGCCTGAGCCAAGCACAGAAGCACAAGAATATTTCTCTAATGTGGACAATGTTAATCAGCCTAATGAAAGGATGAGGCTTAACTATGCTCCAGTTTGAGAGTTCTGCTTTGAAGTGGTGTGTGAAGTGTTCCTGGGTTTTCCTGCCTTGCAAACCGAAGCAGAGATGATTGGTATCTTATTCCTCTGGATTTGTGTAGGACCAGCTCATCCCCAGCTGTATTACATACCCCTTTTGCTGAACACAGCAGTCCCACAGACTTTTTCCTGCATATCCAAGCACAGCTTTCTGAAGGTGTTGAATAACTGGCCCTGTGCTGCTTCCCCTGTATGCTCTGGCTGTAATCCTGGGGCCAAAATTGGAGGTTGAGCTGCATATATTTGCCTTATTGAAATAATGACATGTGTTCTCACTTTAAAACAAAATAAAACATGTTCATTTTACCCAACAAGAGAGGCATCTGTGTTCAGTAAAGACACACAGATTTTTTTGTCATTGCCACTGCAGTGCTGTGAAACATTTATTCAGCTGCCATTGCTCCACCATCACTTCATAAAATTCCTCTATTTAGTTTCTGACCAGTAACCACAGTAACAATTAAGCATGTTCCTTTCAGCTGGATAATTAAATGCCAAAAAAACTCACCACTCAATATGTAATTCACTCAACATCTTGTTGTTTGAAGGGAGCAGTGTTCACAGATAGGATGGATTGAATTCCTAACAACATCTGGCATGAGCAATGGTCTTGGCTGTCTCAGTAATAGCATTACATTCATGGTAGGAATGACAGCTAAATGTAGAGAGATGGATGGGCCTTTTCTCTGAAGTGGCAGATTCGTGGTTGCAGCCTAATGAATCAGTATGTTGTAACCCCTGGCCATGTACATACTGGCCTGTTGGTAGTGACAAGCTGCATCAGGAGCTCCAGAGCAAATTGCAGTTGTCAGATCTAATGGAGAAGGATGCTGGCTTACAAGTTACTGGGAAAGCTGAGTATAGTTTCCATTCCAATAATCTGGATCAAAACACTTCCTGATCGCCTTGGTCAATTTATTCTGTCACTTAATTAAACAAAAAGCATTACAAATCTCTACTGTAGAAGCAAAGGACAAAAGGAGACTCTTTAACCTTGGGGAAAAAAAAAATCTAGATGTTAGGTCTCAAGTAAAGTTTCTTTTTTCATAGGATCTGAGTTTGTAGAAAGACTTAGAACAACTATACTGGTTTTTGTTCCTAATTCTGTAAAGTGTTTTCTACTTGAAACCATTGTTTTCAACACCATCTTTCAATCAGGCACACAAAACCCTTACTTAAAAACAACAATTCTTCAACCATCAAAATGGATTCGATTATGCTCCAACTCCTGAAGAAACAATTTTATAATTAATAGATTAACCATAGTATGTCCTGGTTCTCTATATGCTTCTAATAGACTGAGAGGGGGGAAGGGAGCAAAGATAAAACAACAAAAGAGAAGAGGGGTTTTAATATATTTGTTTTAATTGTGTTCTGCTTAGCAATTAACTATAAGCGATTGCTGGACTTGGGGTTTTTTTCAGGCCTCCAAGGACAGAGAGGAGAAATAATAGATGTTTTGAATGTACACTATTGACACTTATCAATATGATTCTTTCCACCTTTTCTTAAATTGCTCCACATTAATTAGCTGAAGTCTATAAGGAATGATGCCTGAGTGTGCTGGGCTCAACAGACTTGTCCCTTGAGAAATTAATTCGGTATATATGTGTCCATCATTAGCATTTTCCTGACTTACTGGTATATATTGTGCTGTACTGTAAAATACCTAAAGCAGAAGCCACTATGCTGCTGACCATAATATATTCTGCAAAGCTCCAAAGAGTGCATTTTAACCAGTCTTCTGTTTGCACAAATTTTTGTGTGTGTCTGCTATTAATGTGTGGTGATTCAACTCCAGCCATTTGTTTCTCTGCCTATGAGCACTCTTAAAAAGATGATGATTTGGCTCATGAGAAGTCATTTTGTGAATGCATTTGTTTATTTATTTAGGAAATGTACATGAGCTTGAGGACTACAGAAGCTGTTTCCAAGAGAAATCTCAAATCAAAATAAATTAAATAACAACTAGGTTTTTTTACAGAAAATATATTTTCAAAAGATGCAGTCTTGAGTTTTAGGTTTGACAGTGATGTGTCCTGTAGAAGACAATCGTGTAGCAGCTTTTAATTTATAAATTGTTAAATTGTGAGTAAATATGTTTGTCCATAGAGAAATGTTGTTCTTACTTACAAGAAAACATTGTACTATGCAACCCTCATGAAACTGGCAGAGGTATTAATTACACACGTGCACACAGATTTGTATTGATTGCTCTTTTACTACGTTAGCTAGATTGTTCTGTATGGTTGTTTATTTCAGCAATATTAAATCATCCAAAGAATGGAGATTCTTGTGTTTTGACACTGTATTCTGAGAGCTATACAGTGGTATAACTGGAAACTTTTAACTCTTTTACAAAACTGATTGTGAGATACCTGTACAGGATCTTCTTAGAGAGACTTGTCTTCTCACCATGCCTGAAACAAGTCTGTTAATTGTTGAGAAAAAAACCCAAAATAAAATAAGAACTATTAATCAATAATCTATCTAATAAAGGAAAACACAGGCAAACAGCAAATTTGAGGTCATGACAGCTGGTCTAAGAATGGATTTTCCATGTATTGGAGAAAAAAAACTAAAATTGTTCTAGAAAAAAGTATCTTTTTTTAAAATAACAGCATATATATCTATCAACATCTTATCAGCTAAAAGTGTTTTGTTGTGAAAATATTTTTATATTAAATACATTTCTGAAGGAAAAAGCTGTTTCCAAGTAAAAAAAGAAATTGTCTTTCTAGTTGGTCCAAAGAATTTTTATTTCTTCTCTCTTTTGTTAAACTGATGAAAATGTTTTGTCAAAATACAAAATCATTTGACAAAAGATCTTTTCCCTATGAAAGCCTTTGACAAATATACACTGTGTATTTCCACCTATTCTAAATGTAATGATGAGTGAATTCATTTGGCTATCACTGATTTCTAACAGGAACCGAAGGAAGCTAAGGCACCCTGGCAGGGTCCATGGGATTGTAAAGGTCCCAGTAATTTTATAATGAGCATTATCACAGTGAAGCTTTTCTCACTCTTTCTTTGAAACTTTACAGAGCTGATGCTTTTTTAACTCTCCCCAGGTCTGGATACATGCTGGAGCAGGTTTGTACAGGACATTCTTAAAGTGGAGTTAAACAGATATAGGATTTCCTGCTCAGTGTGGCTGGTCATGAGACAGACTAAAAACATACTTAAAACATACTTTAAAAACATGCTTTCTGATCTATCTGCTCTCACAGATTTTTGTGAGGAGAAGGATGGAGGTAAGATACTGACACACAAAATACATTGATTTAAGCTGTTCTTACTGAAAGGACCAGTAGAAGTTCAGGATTATTGGCAGGTCCAGCCTGCAACCTTCAAAGTTGCCTGCAGAGTTAATTTGCTAAACTCTGTATTTTCATAAAGGATCTTTAGAACCATCATCAAGACTCTGTGTTTTAGAAGTTTGATGCTCAATAATTAGAGGCAAGATGTGGAAGAACAAGTAATACTGATAGTAAGGTGCAAGACCCGTCTTGGCACAGAAAGGTCTGTTCACCATAGGAAGGAATGCAGATAAAAAAATGAATCTGCAAAGCACCCTGGCCTTGACTGGGAGGGATGGTAGCTGCAAAAAGGAATAGACAAATGACCGTGGGACTGGACTCCAGGTCACTCTCACATTAGAGGAGCTGGAAAGTTAGGAGGTAGAAAAGCTGTGATTCTAAATAGAACATCACTGAAATGTATTCATTCTTTATTAAAGTGAAATAATTAATGAGGCACATTTTGCCCTGACTTTAAGATGGGACAGTACCTAATACTGGCTAGTGGTGGGGATGTGGGACTTGAGGAGAACCTACAAGATTTAATGTCCATTTCAAAGCCTGTTCTGGCAAAAAATTTAGCCTGAATAAATATTGTTTCATGATTATCATTTTATAAATGTAGCATACATGGTATGAAGAAAACATAAGCAGGTCTCGCTTAGGAGAGCATTTATCCTTTTTCATTTTTTTTAATTAAAGTGGTATTAATATGGAAAGTGGTGAAATAGACCACCACCTTTTGCAAACTACTGAGAAAACAATGATTTAATATTTTTTTAAAGTTGATGTGAGTTCACAAGTCTATTTTCCTTTGCTAAGCCTTGCAATGGATTGTCAAAGTATAATAAGTAATGGCATCTTGGATTATGTTAATTGAGATTTTTTAGTTTATTGAAAATGTCACTTCACAGAAACAAAACAGATTAGAGTCCAGGAGCACAGTGAACTTCTGAGGAGCTTACACTAGGTGCAAGAGAGAAATAATATCTGGAACAGAGAGACTGTAAAGGAAAGACTGAGTTCCAGGTGGAAAGCTTGGATGGAAGTTTGTTGTGCATTTATTAACTTAGCAGATTAATGGGTTCCAGGAACAGAAGACATCCTGAGATGGCATATTCAAATCATTTTCCCTCTGTAGCAAAATGGAGACTGTTTTTTCCTTACATCTAAATAGTTTTTCTTATGTGTATTATTATTGTTGTTGTTGTTGTTGTTGTTTGTACCCTTCTGTAATGTCAATAAACTTTCCTGCATGTTTTAGGAAATCATGAAAGTTTTGATGACAGTGATGATGGTTCTGAATTTGATCAGACCCTCAAGAAACTTGGAGGCTGGTTTCTGAGCTCTTGTGAGAAAAAACATTTTCTACTGATGTGTTGACAGAATGTTATGAAATAATTTCTGTGTTTATCTTTTCCTTATACTTTACTTTAGACCCTTACATTGTCTACTAATGTACAAGGACAGCTTCTGGCCTGCTAATTTTTTCATGATGAGGAGGGTAATTTCTCTTATTTGGCCAAAGGAACACAATTTCCATTAAAAATTTAAAGTGTCCTGACTGAAGAATACATGTTCTGTTCATTCTTCTTTTTAATTCCTTTATTTCCAAAAGAAAACATTTAGATGTGAAAGTTAATTTCTTGCTTTTAGACTAGATACAAGCTACCTTAATTCTGAATTTTGCTCTTTAATTTAGTATCAGTTACCGAAGAACCTTCTCTACTTATGCTACAGGCTGGAGAATATATAAATTTTTCTTAAAATAGCAGTACTGGTTGTTCATTTTGCTGATGTAAACTTTGACAGTGATTTTGGGCATTCATTCACAGATGCCTAAAGGCCACAAATTACTTGTTTTATTAATTTCTTGTGAAATCTAGGTCATTTCACCAAAGCTAAGTATAGCCAAGAATGTTCAGATCTGCTTAAAGGTCAGGTCAAACAATTTGACTTTTTAATTAAGGGTAGAGTAAAATTGTAGCTATTTCAGAAAATGTATTCTTGGAAATCTATTTTAGTTCTATTCAAATTTATAAGTTCTATTCTATTTATCAAATCTATTTGATATGAACTAGAATTCTTTCATTTATTTGCCACTTATACCTGTGGCTTCTTTGTAGTATTTGTCACCACCAAAACGTTTTAAGATCTGCCTTGGCATAACCAGCTTTTCATGCAGAATTACATGCTCCATCTTAATTAGGAGTGGTAGCCCTTATTGCAATGCCAGCAACAATTTTAAACAAATACCATCTCCTGCAGTCTTTTGTGTGCAATTAACCCAAAGCTACAGAAAGAGAACTCATATCCCATGGTGTTCTCAGAGGAAGCACTGTCCCATTAAAGGTTGCATTCAATTGTTTTTTCTGTCACTGAGAAAGCCTTGCTCTAATTGAAAAGGTAGTTAATACAAATTTCTATTCTAATAATGGCTGGGTTTGAATCTGGAACAAGTCATTGTTAGCAGATGCCACAAGGCAAGGCTCTCTGTGAGCAGCAGAACACTTTAAATCCTATTTGCTCTACAAGTCTCTCATCTTCAAAGGAAAAAAATTGCCAAGTACTTCACTGAATTAACTTTTTTAACATTCCATTGCTTGTCACAGTCTTTTAAGGGCTTCATCACAACATGGCTTATTTTTAATACTCACCATGCCTTCTCAGTCTCCTTTTGTTTTCTTTTGTTCTCTCTTCACAAAATGAGAAATATCACTGGTTTTCACTTTCTCTTTTGGGTACCACCTTCATCAAGATATTCGCCAGTTTCTGGGAATTCTTTTGCTCTAGCTGTTTCATTTTGCTCAGGATTTGCAGCAGCAAATGTGACACGCTTTGGGGTACAAGGGTAGGGCTCACTGTTTTTAAATCACTACTGTAAAAGTATAGATTTTATTTGTTGAGCCCTAAGTATCTTCAAAATCTCCTCTTGAAAACTTTTGTAAAGTCAGAATAGTTAATTAAAAGCATTGATTATTCGTTTAGGAAAATTTTCTGTTTAGGGTGAATCCATGTTGGAAAATCAATAAAAGCACTTGTGTACATTGCTAAATGCCACTATGAGCACTGATGTGTTGAGGGAAAAAAAAAAAAAGGCTCCAAAAGGCTCAAAAGGCTCAAAAAGGCTCCAAAACTCTATCAGATTGTATATATTGAACTTTTGATGAAAATATTTCTTTTGAGGCAGATAGAGTACAGAAGAAAAAAGGCTTTCTCTTATCAAATCTTTTTAGAGGGACGAAGAAAAATTATTTTTAAATATCTTGGGTAAATTAATAGTAATAAAATGAGAACCTTGTATTCCAGGGTTAGGTCTACTTCAGGGACATGGTAGTGCAAACATTCGTGTTGGTGACATCATATTTAACCCACAGCCTTGACTCATTTCTGTAAACCTCAAACTGGAAAGGAAGAGGACACTCAGATGTTCTTTAATGCTAACGTGTGTCATGAAGGAATTCTCCACTTGTCTTTCATACTTGAATAAGGAAATCAGGAAGCTCATGACAGAATGATTGTGTCACCTTGCCAAGCCTGAAACAATTCCTGCTCAGATATGTAGTTCTTTTTGACATGGCTGGGATATCACAGACACACACCCAGGGCTGGGTTTACAATGTAAGATCTTGGAGCAGACATGCACCTTTCTGGCTTGGCAAGTGCTGAATTATACCTGTAGCAAATAATCCAAAGATGTTATTACCAAAGCTGGGGGAGAAGGTTTCTTTTCTTCCTTCTTTCATATTGTTTCCTCATAGTAAATGTGGGGTTTGCTGTCAAGTTACCATGATTAATAATAAAAGAGGTAGAACGGTGTGTCCCCACATGCATTTATCCTGTGTTATTCTACTTAGACATAGCACACAAAGACACATACAAGATCAAGATAAACACCTGTTTATATGCCAAAGCCTTCATATGCAAATATCAAGTGATTAAATCTTTAACCTTTTTTTTTTCCACTAAGTTCTGTTACTCCATCTTCTAAAATGTCTTCAGCTGATCATAATTATTCACTAGCAACCTTTTCCCAATAATTTCCCATCAAAGGAGAGATGTAGTTTGCCTTGCCTGACTGTTGCTTGCATATGCAACTTTCTTTTCCATGCAGGTCACTAATTACAATTAGTTTCACAGTTGATTGATTCCACATCCTATGAAGTTATGACTTCAGATTTCAATGACATCCACACAAAGTTTCATCAAAGAAGTGCTGAGTGCATGATCTCAACAAATTCAGCAGTCCATTGTAGAGGTCCTTACTGGAGGCTCTTTTGGTCTTTTTTTAATATTTTGGTGCTTTTTAATATTTTGGCAAGGCTGCAAGTATGAGAATCTCCCAAGCAGTGAATTTTGCAGGATGATCATATATCAGTCATGTTCATAAGGATTCTTGATTTACTTACAGATCAAATTCCCATCTTGCAAAAGTAACACTGTCAGAGGGCAATGTCCCTGTGCTGTCTCTAGTTTCAAGTGGTTCCTACCTGAGCAAAATCTAATTGTCAGCTCTGATTTCAGTGAGTGGATGGAATAGTAGCTTAGTGCCTTTGCAGATATTTCTTGATATTTTCTGGCCTGGTATGTTTTCCTTTAGTCAGGAATTTTTAATCATTTTAAAAAATAACCATAATGAAGTTTTAATGAAGTTTGAAACTCATTAGTCAAAAGTAAACAAAGGTTTCCTCTTAGAAATACATGTTTTTCACAACAATTACTCCTAATCCAAGTAAATTGATTTCCCAGCCTTTAATCCACTCTGGAATCTTGAAATTAATTTTCTCTGTAATGCAATGTCAAATTGGCTTTTTCCTTTCTAAGTCCCCAGACAACCAAATTATCAGCCAACATGGCCCTACCTAATAACTTCTCATATTAGTCTTGGTGAAAGGGGAGTCATTCAGTACCCCTCTTCCTTAGAGCAAAAGACAAAAAAGTGTGCCAAAAGACAGACTGCTACAGAGGCGCTGACATCTGTAAACACCAAAAAAGGAAAAAAATGTTAGAAATTAGGTAAGAAAAGCAGCTTTGGGGAAGTTATGTGTGTTAGCTTAATTTAACAAAGGTTAATTTTTTAAAATTATAGGAATGCAGAGGGAAAATAAACATAAGGCAGAATTGTGGGAATAAAAGTGACTGGGCTGAGAAAGAGAGGTGGAAAAGCAGAACAGCAGAAAGGAATTGTAGAAAAAGGTGTGTGGAAGAAGGAATTATCTAGTTTCTTATCCTGTACAGTAATTTACAAAGAAAGAAGTTGATTTCCTTCTGCACTTCTCTGGTTTTGCAAATATGCACAGGTAAGGTCAAGTGGCCTTAAAACAAAGTGTCCTTGACCTGCTATAACCAGTGCAGCTAAGCAAACCCAGCCTGGCTCAGCACTGAGGAGAGAGTTTGGTTCTGACACATGATCTACACCAGAATTCTGGGCCTTTGAGAGAATGGGAGACTGTAGGGAATTGAAACAGGAATTAAATAATCCTAAACTAAATATGATTTCAAACTGGGGAAAGCAAAAGTCAGTATTAGGACTTCCTGCCACTTTCCTTTTCATCATTTTTAAGACTCCCTGTGACAAAACACAGGCACAAAGAAGGCTTTTGTTGTGAAGAGCATTTGGGCTGTGTGACAATAGAAAACCTTAATTTAGGATAATGTTAATGTTTTTAATAGTATAAAACGCAAACTCAACGTGAGTTATTTCAGCTCCATAGAAGAAATCAGAACAATTTAGGAAGCTCTTCACTGCATTGAAACATACTCTGCAGGCACACTTTCAGAAAAGAATGACAAAAGACAACAGCAAGAACAACAAACAAGAAAATTACTAAAAAATACCAGCGCAACAGACTGATTTAAAGGTGGGAAACAAAAGTTGGGAATGAATGGCTATTTTATGCCCTTGAAGTGAAAGGCCACAATCACTTTGCTATTGACCATATTTCAGAAGGTTATGAAGTTTTGGAAAAATGAGAAAAATTACTGTTTGCTGAAAACATCAAGTAGGTACTAAGGATAGTAAGAACGAGGGCACACTAGGAGAAATCCATATTCAGTGACTGGGCATTTATGTTACAGATGAAGTGCAATTCAGATAAACAGGAAATGATACACATAAAAAATAAAAATTGCAGCTGATAAAATTATTTCTAAGCAGATCATTACAATTCAGGAGTAAAATCTGTCTGTACGATAGATCAACCCACAAAAATATAAATGCATTACTCAAAAGAAAATATTAAAAAATATTTTAAAAGGGATAGAGAACTTTACAGATGTCATGTGTTTGCCCACATCTTGAATCTGATACACACCTTAAAGAAACATTTATTAGTGCTAGAAAAGCTCCAAATAAGAACAAAAAGGATGTTAAGTGGTAAAAAACTGGTTAAGTATTAATTATCTGGGGTAGAGTTTTTTCATCACAGTCAGCACAGTTTCTGTGTACAGGCCTGTACTGATAAACTTATTTTTAGCTTCTTTCCAGCTGCTGCTGCTGCTATTGCCAAAATTTTAATTTTGTTGTTTATTTTTTTCTGGCAGATGACAATAAAAAATTGCTTGTGCTAGAAAGTGTTGCATTTCAATATCAGGAAAACTGAGCTAATACCCAAAAAAACATTTAAATTATTCTTGTTCAAGGGAGAGAATTGTCGTAAGTGTTGAGATCCTATAGTATCTTAGATATAGCTGAAGGTAGATATGTATATGAGATTAAAAGTAATGATGACAGGTAATTTACCTTCAGAAAACAAAGGCATCAGCAATAATAATAATTGGTGGGTTTTACCACATTTGATGACTTCTTAGGCAAAAATTATTTTGCTGGTTGTGTCCCTAAGGCCCAGGGCACATACCATGACTTCAGTACTCCTGTATGAATTTCTAATCAGGAATCCTTTGAACCAAAGCAGTATGGTGTCTTTGCTTTACACAGAACACACCAGTGGTTTCATGTAGATGGCCTGACCATATATATAAAGGAAGCAAATACAAACAAAACAACATGGGTTTTTTCCAAAACAAATATTGCAATTTCTTTTTCTAAACATTGTAACAAATGTTCTTTTTCAAGTAAATAAGTAAATTAACCTATTTTCTTTCTTTAAAAAAAAATCTTGATATTCATACATTGTAAAATAGATCACAAAACCCCTCAACAAACACCCTTTTTAACTAGAAGAATTGTGGTGACCAGCACACCAAAAGTCCTGCATATTTTTTGAAGCTCAACATTTAAGGCAAGAGGTACTTCTGGCAAATCATTCTCAATTTTAAATTTGAAGGGGAATTTTTGAAGGCAGGCAAAGTAGGCTACCAAGAAGAAATGCAAGAGATGACAATAAAAAAATATATGTCACAGAATCACAGAATAGTTTGGGTTGGACCTTTAAAGGCCAACTTGTCCAATTCCCTCTGCAATGACCACAGGCATCTTCAACTAGATCAGGTTGCTCAGATCCCAGCCCAACCTGACCTTGAATGTTTCTGGAGATGGGGCATCCACCAACTCTCCAGGAAACTTGTTTCAGTCTTTAACCATATATAAAAACTCAATTTGCTGCAATTGGAGCTTAGAGGCAAGAAATATTTCCTCATTAAAACTGTCAAATTTGCAACAGTGATGAGTCTAATTTTCTTAATATTTTATTAGAAAGTGATAGAAGGGGGAGCAGAAAAAATTCCTCAAACCCTAAAAATTATACAGCTGTCAAAGTCAATTTGTAATATCTATGAAGCCAAAAGTAGGACAAGGAATTATTCAACTTGTGAAGGAGGGCTTTATTTTCAAAATTAATGTACTTTTTCCCCTAACCTCTTATTCAAAACTGCTGTAATGCCATCAAATTAATTTTCCATTCCAGCATTCTTCCTCATGTTCCAATCTTCTCTAGCATCTGAAACATTATCAAAAAATTGACTTTTCTTTCTCCCTGTAGTCCTGTGAAAATATTTAAGAATCCCAGCCTATGTAACTTGAATTATGTTGGACAAGGTTTGCTTATTAAAACAAGGAAGAAGGAGTAGGAAGCAAAACAATTTAATGAAGTGGCAAAGCTCACTATTCTCTCTTCTGAAGCAGGTCCCTTCAATTTGTTGGAAAAAACAAAAAATATATTTCCTAATCTGGATCTTTCCTAATAAGCTCAGAGTGCAAATTTTTAGGGAAGGATTGCTCCAATTCATGAAAATATCTGAACACATTTACTTAGTTGGCCTTTAAAAACTATTGAAAAAATAAATTCCTATAACCTGGCTGTGTTCTAGCCTCTGCTAATTCTGGCTTTGGCACTGAAAAACTCAGCTTTTATATATAGAATTGTGAATTTCTGCCCTTTTCCACAAAGTAGAGAGAATGGTGATTTTTGTAGAAAATGTGAATATGTGTGGAGCACAGCCCTGTGTGTAACATCACGCCAGTTTGCCGGACAGTTGACAGCAAAAATAATGCTGTGCAAATGCTTGATTTTAAACTCAGGTTTTGTACTAAAATCAAGTCCAACTGTTTGAATTTTCTCACATTAAAAGTAAAATGACATTCAGAATTTTTCAGTGGACTTGAAAAGCTCTGCAACCTTTAGTATTTCAAAACATTATTTCTCTTTTTCAGTGACAGAAAAAAAACCCCTGAAGTGTAACTCTGCACCAATGTTTTTGGGTTAGAGAACCTAAAGGTACTCATAGAAGCAAGCCATTTAAATGCACTATAGCATTTACACCGTGTTAGCACATACAAGAGTAAAAAGTTCAAGACTTCCTTGAGTGTGTGTGTTACATATGACCACAAGAGTAGTTTGTAGTTTGTTATTTATGCAGCATCAGAAAAGCAGAAATTTACTAGGAGGAGGGAGCATGGAAAAAACAAAATTGTAATTTGCTGAAAACTGGAACTATCTTGAAATAAAAACATTCCATATTGAAAATACACCTTTTTTAAAAAAATTATTTATAACTTCATTCCTAATTTACAGAAAAAATTTAGATAGCCCTTTATTACTTTTCCAGTCACATGGCAGCATTTCTTTTGGCCTTTCTTCATAATTTCACATACATTGGATATAATACGAGAAGATGGAATTCTCAGTCAAAAATATGAAAGCTGCTTTGCCTGTCAACCTAAGAAGATAAATTGTTGCTGGATTAAAATTTAGATCTGTGTAACATCAATGTATCACAGCAATACAAAGAATACACAGGGAAAATGACCTATTTAACTCCTGCAGTCTTATCATGTTCTCTTACTCTTTATTATTGGATGCATCTATAAATACATTAATGTATATCCAGCTTGCACGATCCACCTTTATCTGAACAACATCAAAATCCTGGGTTAATAAAATAGGAAAAAATACTAGCTATATTAGACAGCAATACATGGTGAACTATGTTGTTTAAATGTACAGATGCTATACATATATTAAAATCAGAAATTGAGTAGCAGTTGGAAAAAGAAGGTTCTCCATTTCATAGAAGGAAATTAAACACTCTTACAGCAGGTTATGGCATATTATGGCAATTCATTTACACTCTTACTACAGTCTAAACTCTCTTCAATACAGAACCACTCTGTTGATTAATTTGATTTATTTGAGTAACTGCCCTGCCCTCCATTTGTCTATCTGTATTGTTGATTATATTTTTTTAATCACTTTGGCAAATTTTCCCACCATTTACCACTTGTAAAATAATGACACAGAGCATTTCTACATTCCAAAACTACAGGTCACTGTAGTGTCTGAGTGTGTATCATATGACCTCAGAAACTCAGACATATTTTCTGCAGCTACCACAATAAAATAGTCTTCCAGGCTCTGGTTTTAAGTATCAAAAAGTAATAAAGTATTAATTAAACATCAGTGTTCAATACATATTAAAATGATTACAATAATTACATTGCTTTGGGAGTGCATTCAGAATGGAAATTATTATTGCAGATTTGTTTGAGAAGTAAACCCTGACCCAGAAGCTGCAGACTTCATTCCACAAGTGTGTGAAAGTGTGATTTTATTTTTCTCCTCCCCACCCTTCTAGGAGTTCTCACTATGCAGATCTTCAGGATATTTTTAACACAATATTATATTAACATGACAAAGTAACCTGTGTTGCAGAGGCACAGCACAGCAACCCAGCACACAAGGCAAGATAATAAAATACAAAAAGAAACCAGCTGCTAACTTAGAAAAATCAAGTGGCCGGTCATGTATGGGTTTGCAGAAAAGCACAACGGTGTAGATTTGCTTATATTTTATTTTGTTTTCTGCACTCTTTATTAAAATAGCCCTTTACAGGCTTCAGTTCAAGGCTATGAGGAAATTTCCAGAGGTGGAAAGGAGACACTGTGCAATGTACTCAAGAACAGTAGGGCAAGAACAAAGTAGGTAGTCTAGTAAGAAATGGCCTTGAGTGGTGAGCTATAGATTTTAAACCCCTCTCCATATGTTTTTATATATATATATATTCTAGTAGATGGTTAGTACAGAAAAAAAATCCACCATAAACTGAAATTATCCCAGGAGTACTCTTTTGACTTTCCCCAGACAACAGCAGGAGTCTCAGATCTTCCACAGCCACTGAATTCCCATTCCTGACTACCTAAGTGTATGGACTGAACTGGAAAAAATAATTCAAAACCTCATTTTCTCAAAATCTTCCCCTTAATGGTTTGGGCAGTTTCCTGAAAGGCAGGAAATTACACTTTTCTTTGACTGCAAAGGCTCTAAAGCATCTGATGGTTAAACCCCCTCTTAGAAGACCTGGCTGGCTCTGGCAGAAGGTTCCCTTGCCTCTTGCTCAATAGCTTTGTTGGCAAAGGAAACGTGTCACCAGCTGTGACACATCCCAGAACAGGATGATGTCACTGGTTTGTCCTCAGGGAATGCTGTCCCCTTATCCCTACCCAGGCATTGCCTGAGATAGAGCTAATAAGCCTAACCAAAACCAAACCAAAGAAATATGAATAATTAAACACTGTGTAGCATGAAAATTCTCAGTTTCTTGCCCTGACCTCATTTAGTTCATTAACACAGGCATGCATGGATGGAGAAGAACCACATTTTCAGGTATCTCAATCTTCAAAGAGTATTGTCTGAATCTTCATTATTTTATAGCACTTTTTTTCTTTTGTTTTACTTATTTCTAGTTGACTTTGCCAAAATTAAATTTATGATCTGATTTTCAGAGGTAACAAGGAATTAAAATGTGTGCTTTCAATGGAGCTTTGAGCAGCTGGAACATCAATTTAATTTTGGCAGGGGGAGTTAGGTCAATGATGCAGTGAAGAGAAACACAGGCAGTCTCCTTAAAGGAATACCTTAGAATGAAAACACAGGCTGTTAACAAGAAGGCATAAAACCAACACAATAAAGGTAAGAAAAAAAAATTTATGTATTTTTACTGTTTGAAAAAATACTAATCTTTTTATCATTTTCTTAATTTAAATTTATTTCAAAAAGGAACAACAATAAAAAATAATAAAATAGACCAGTGATACTTGTGTAGAAAACAGTGTCAGTTTTGTCAATGATTTCAACAAATCCTCTTATTTTGTCTTATTCTGCTATAGCTTTAGTCTCAACCAGATTTCAGACTGATCTTGGGCTGTGATGGAAACCTTGGTGCCTAATGCAGCAGGACCCAGATATATCTGTACTTTCACAAAACTCACCATCATTCACTGGCTGTCCAATGTACATTGAGCCTTATGAAGGTTTCTGTATTTCATTGATATTTTCTCTGGACAAATGCATAAAATACGCATATCTATACAGACAACTGACAATCATTATTTTAAATTGAATCTAACTATTGTTCCACTTGCTGTTGTCAAAACAAGAGAAGAAATTCTATGCTTAAAACCCTTTCAACTATCTGTATTTTCCCTTCACAAGAGTCTTTCAGAAAAGTCAGCCTAAATATTACACAGGTGGAGTTTACAGGGGGAATGAAATTGTGAAATGGTGATTGTTTTTCCTTTCTTTTTGGCAGGTCCCTCAGAGCAGAGTTAGCAGTATTTCTGTTCCTGCATTTTCCAGGAACACACTCAGACTGGATTCACAGTACAGCTCTACAGACAAACCACAGCCAATTTATGAGGATTGAGAGGACTCACAAGAGGCCCCAGACCTGCAGACAGTCTGCAGCAGTTGTAGTCTAAACATGGAGGAAACTCAAAACTTGTAGATTAGGCCTCCAGACTAATAATTGTTCCTCTAAGTAGAAATAGATGAGTATTATTTTATTTAATGCACACATGCTCTTTTTTTTTTCTTTACTAACAAGCTAAAAAGGGTCAGTATTAAGGCAAGTATAAATGTTCCCCTGGTTATAGAGGTAGTTGTTCAGTTTTCCTTCCTTGCTAAATAAACACTTCCCTAAATAAGTTATGATGTTCTGAAAGCTTCTGAAAGAAAACAAAAAACATATAGGTTTTGACAACTATTTTATGCTTTAAAGCTAAGGAGAGAAGACCTATAGTATTCTGCAGTTCTTATTTTCTTTTTTTACTAAAAATTCCTTACCACTTTCCTTACTTTTTCTTAAGAAGTTCTACATTAGGGCCCACAGAATGTTTACTTTTGACAGCTATTTCAGACTTACATTTTACTGTTGCTATTCATTATGCTGTCTGCAGTTCCCATATCTAAAAAACAACCTGAAAATGGGAAGAAGTCGGCATTTAAGGGGACACCAAGTACCTCAAACAAGAGCCAGAGTTGAGCCATATGGGATGACAATTTAAGCCATTCTTGGGGTCGCCAGGTACCTTGAGGAACTTCTTGCTTTCAGTGCTAGGGGAATCAATCATATTGAAAGCCTTGATATAAATCCCCCAGGGATTGCCTGAGCCAGCTCAGTTTCTGAGTCACTAATGAGTCATAATGCTTTGTCAAAAAATTGCTCCCCAGCACTTCAGGTTCAAGTAGAGGGAATTCTGAACTCACACCGGTGCTCCATAGGAGGCCTCTAACAAAGCAAGGCAAGGTCTGCAGGCAGACACAGTAGCTTTTATTCTACCACCTGGTGTGGCTGGAGAAATTAGACAGGCTTTCAGGCACATAGGCCCTTTTTTAGGTCTGAAAGAACTTTAAAAACTAGATACTAGTAGAGACCAATGACTTAGAGTTTAGTTAGATATGTATCAATTAGATCAACTTTGAAAGAAAAGGTAGTTGGTGACTGTGGAGTAGAGAAGATGTAATTAGGGGAAGGCAGAAGAGAGGCAGAGAGATGGTGAGGTTCTTTCAGCCCAGGAAAAAGAGAAAGAAAATCATCCTGTGGAACATGGTAAAGAGAGGCAAAGGGATAGAGAATTTACTCTGCTATAAAATCAATATCTTTCTGTAGAGACCATGATTATCACAAGACATAAATTTTAGTTCTCAGCATCTCTTAAATATATTTTTTAGGTTTCTTTTTTTTTTCCCAACTATAACTGCTTTAATAAGTGATACCTTCTCAGCTTTATTGCTTCCTCACTACTACCTTCCTCACGTACCTGCCACCTTTGACACCTGCAGCAAAATTGCACTGTAGCAAAGCAAGGAAGTAAAGACAATAATATAATAACTGAAAAGAATAATTGCCTGTAATTGATAAAGGAAAGAAAGGAAGGTTGATAACCTGCATGTGGTTTCCATTTGTCACATATTGATACAAAATATTATATTTTTTTCTATTTTTTGTTGGCTTAGTTGGTCTAGATTACAGGATGGAAGAAGTTGTGCCGATATTACCTGTATAGAAAACAGAGCCTCTCTCTTGTGAGTTCGTGTATGTGCATAGTTGAAGGACAGGTTATATCTGTAAGTCTCTGTGCATCTGCCTTTTCTGGATTACTTTTCAGCAAAGTCACTCTTTTTTCTGTTCCAACACAGCAAACCTTAGTTTTAGTCAGTATCTATCGTGTTCATGACATCCCAGATGTTCTTATTAGTTGTAGATCTGCACAATTACCCAAACAAATTTCCATTTCTTCTCAATACCAATGCATTTAAGTTATAATGAAAACCAAAAATGTTAATCCTGAACATTAATAAGCAGTATAGTATGAGTAGCAAGTGATAAATTTATTCCTGTCACTAAAATACTTCTAACAAACACAGTGCAGATAAAAACATGAATGTTTTAGATCTCAGTTAGCTAAGTGGTCTTTAGTTCCTTGTGGAAGCAGAAGACATTTATTCAACAAAGAGCTTAGGATAAAGACAAAATAAATAGCTCCAGGGCACAAACACAGGGTCAGTGTTTTCACACATCCTGAATGATTTGACAGTGTTTATTTCTGTTTCTAAACAGTAGATGCATTCCTGAACTAATGGTGACTTCAAACACACACAAACATATATACATATCCACACACATGCATATTCACGCATGTACATATGTGGAGAGATGTTTAGCAAGTTAGAAGCCTACTCTTTCTTTCTTTCTTTCTTTCTTTCTTTCTTTCTTTCTTTCTTTCTTTCTTTCTTTCTTTCTTCCTTCCTTCCTTCCTTCCTTCCTTCCTTCCTTCCTTCCTTCCTTCCTTCCTTCCTTCCTTTCTTCCTTTCTTTCTTTCTTTCTTTCTTTCTTTCTTTCTTTCTTTCTTTCTTTCTTTCTTTCTTTCTTTCTTTCTTTCTTTCTTTCTTTCTTTCTTTCTTTCTTTCTTTCTTTCTTTCTTTCTTTCTTTCCCTCCCTTCCTTCCTTCCTTCCTTCCTTCCTTCCTTCCTTCCTTCCTTCCTTCCTTCCTTCCTTCCTTCCTTCCTTCCTTCCTTCCTTCCTTCCTTCCTTCCTTCCTTCCTTCCTTCCTTCCTTCCTTCCTTCCTTCCTTCCTTCCTTCCTTCCTTCCTTCCTTCTTCTTTTATTTCCTTTCTATTTCTCTACCCACACACTTTCTCTTTCCTGCCTTTCTGTCTACTCTTCCTTTCTTGTTTCTTGCTAGAAAGGAAATAGCAACAGGGATTTGAGTACTGTAACTTTTTAGTGTGTTTCATTTCACTTAGTTTTAGCCACCCAAGCTCCCCCCAGATGAAGGGCCATGTGGATCTACTGTCTCTTGATCTCCCATTACCTCTGAAAGAAACATAAGAGGTGAGACTCTGCTCACAGCAGGAGGCAGATAAATGTAAGTACCTACTCCAAGGTGTCTGGAGAGCTATGGAGAACCAATGCAGACACCAAAATCCAGTCAGCTGGGTGACTGCAGATTCTATCATCTGACTGGACTAAGGCCTGGATCAGTGTGCTGAAACAAAGGTTTCTAGTGTAATTTGAGATGCCCTGGAGAACCCAAGATATCCACGGAGGATCAACAGATAAGACTCATGGAAAAGCTGTGCTCTTCTAGAGCAAAATGGGGAAATCAGGTGAGAGATCCTGAAGCATTTCATGCTGACATTAGGTGATTATTTCTAGGCAACTGTACTGAATGACAGATCCCAGTGGACTGTACAAGGAGTTTAGATTACAAATAATCCCCCAAGTGTACTGAGTCCTTCTTTGGTTGATGGCCTAACAGTGCACACAGCAGTGATTGCAGCTGCCTAAACATGAGCACCAGAGCTATATGAGAGTCTCTAAATCATCTGCAAAATCTGATATTATAGGCTAAACACAAGACATCAGGGACACAATAAGGAATCAAAAGTGTCTGATGGAGACCAGGCATGAAACACCACAAAACTTAAATAAAGGGATGTCTAAGTTCAGGAAACTCATCCCATTCTCCAATTTTTATTCAAATAAGAGCAAATTTGGTTAGTCTTATTTTTAGTTGTGGACAAAATTAACACATTTACGTCTGACTTTGTAAAAAAAGAATTTTGAAACTACAGGGGCCATATATTTAAACTAATAATATTCCTAGTACTCCTACAGTAGCTTTTAAAGTTTGTAAACAATGTATGTACCTTATAATGCCCATAAAAGTAGCTTATAACATCAGGGTTTATTAGAAATTCTAAATATTTATAGATTGAAACATTTTTACATAATTAGGTGTGTATTTTATATAGGATAAAATGGTTTCAATGGAAAACTTTGTACTTATTTGAACATTTCTTTCTGAAGAGTCCAAATTATCGTACAGTTGTGAATACATGCAAGTTAATAGAATTTCTGTAGCATCACATTACAGATTCTAGTTTTTAAATGATACTTCATAACAAAATGAAATGTTCTGTAGTGTATGAATGATGTGCTATGAAAAATACACTTGCATATCTCATACATGAATATTGAGGTAATATATTTCTTGATCACAGAAAATTGATTGATTGATATAGTTTATTCTGTATTAGCTGAACTTGTTCTCTAAAGTGCTTTATTCACTACAGATTCAGATCCCGAGACAAAAAATATTTTTCTAAGCTGTCCTGAACCCTAGTCTCTGAGTTAATCCAAATTTAGACTCTGGAGAAAACTGTATCTTCCACTTTCTGTTAATCTCTAGTCTCTCAACTACCCAAGTTTTCTTCTCTTTTTTTGACAAGATGAAAAAGTTCAGAAAATTCTCCTTCTTCCTTAAAAATCTGTATTCATGATCTCTTCATTGATGTTCATATCTTAACCATTGATAGTATCTACTTTGTGTGTTTCCTTTTTAAAGACAAAATACTGATCCTGGGAAAACTGCTTTTATTTAACCAGGTTCATTGACATCTCTCCTATTAAGTGAATTTTTTTTAAAAAAGCAAAACAACCAAAAACCCAAACAAACAAAATAAACAATCAGAACCCCAAACTCCTCCTCTCATAAAAACAAATGAACAAAACCCACCCCTTCCTCTCATAAAAACAAACAAGCAAACAATGTCAACACTCTGCCACAGTCTCAGAGCCAAACTCAAGTCACTTCCAATGGGATTTAGACCATAGGTACCCAATACTATTTACATGACTAAAAGAGGTTATTCAGAATACTTGTTTTGCAATGTTTCCAGACTTTGGTAATCCATACATTTAGTTATGCCATCATTTTTTCAGATCTGAAGATATCTACATCCCTTATCATAATTCTAAGTGTGCCACCCCAAGTACCCCAACAGCTGGTAGAATCAACAAGTGCCAAGTCATGAGAGCCAAGCTTTTGTGTCCTCACATCCATTCGAGGTGATAGGGATGATATTGCCTGCAGGGATAACAGCACAGTGCTTAGTGTCTGGGTCCATGAAATAGACATCTTGGACCTCTCCAGGCAGGAAGCAGTGTTTAACCTACTGGTGTTAATTCCACACCACTGAACTCACTGAAAATATGCAGCTTGGATTAAAGGGTTCTCTTCATCCCAACCATCAATACTAAATAATTTCTCTCTTTATGACCATAATGTTTCATAGCAGGTATCTTCTGCTGCAATGATAGAACTGTGTTCTAAAAAGGTATGAGCAAAGGAGATGGAAAATTCAAAAGCACTGAGCCTCACTTTTTATAAGAGATAACTAAACCACAGATATCTCACTGTCAGAGTATGTGAAACAGTCATTCTTTCCATTTACTTTTTCTTCACAAAAGTTCCATACATACAATATTTCATTAATGAATTAGTCTTTCTCCTACTTATTTTTAAATAGAAATACTGACATTCCTGTGCATTCAGTTATGCAAGCCTTGAACTCCAACAAAAATTTCAGTGTTTCTTAAAGTATTGTTAAGAATATATTGGTTTTACACATATAGTTTTCTTAAGGTATTATTACCCAAAGAAGTTGATGATATCTCATCCTATGTTCAAGCATAATTGAAAATGTTCAAGGCCAGGTTGGATGGAGCTTTGAGTTCATCTAGTAGAAGGTGTCCCTGCCCATGGCAGGGGGGCTGGAATCACATTATCTTTAAGGTTAATTCCAACCCAAACCATTACATGATTTTATGATTCTACTATTTTTATATGCACAATATTTTTAGATGTTGTAAATCTCTATAAATGAACACTATCTTTTATCATTTAAGGAGAGAATTAGCAATGTTAAATCATAACAGAAAAGTGAACTTTAAATTCTAACAGAAACTGGCATTCCTCTCAAACACGAACAAAAAATAAATCTGTCTTTTGGGACTTTTTTCTTTGAAGTGGATTCTTCATTTTAAAAATCTTTATCATTTGTATTACTTTGTGACATAGCAACATAACGATAGAAATAAAAGCCCCTTTCAAAGTGCAAGACAATGTATTGGCTCAGGAAATGTCCATCTGCAACATTCTAAAATGTCAATTTTTTTTTCGATACCCACAATTTTCTATGCATCTTTAGTTAAGCGTTGTTATAATCATCACTCGGATTTGCTTATCATGTCTACGTCTTTTGTACTTCCACCTCTGGGAAAGAGGCTGGACTCAGGAATGTTTGGAATAACCCCAGCAGGTGGAGATAAAGAGTAGCGACAGACGCAACGCGCCTTCAAACGGCGCGGTCTGGTTTTCATCATCTGGGAGTTTGTGTGGTTTAAGCGACAGCGCTTGACAGAGAAGGATGACTGATTCCGTGCTCCAACCACTGCCACCCCGGCTCTGCAGCCCCAGCAGACTGCCTGGTGCCTCTGTGCTGGCAGCGCTCTGGTGAATCCCACGCCGGCAGCTCGCCCCGGGACACCAGCGCTCAGAGCCAGCTCCACTGACTCACTGCAGGGACCTGGAGCGCTTGAAGTGACTAGCGATGAAGGAAAATACAGACCAGCAGCAACGAAGCTTGCTAAAAACTCCTGATGTCACCAGTGTCTGCTTAACATTCATTTGTGTCATTGCTGGCCGACCAGCGTGACTGCCTGGTTGCACAGACAAGGTACAGCGATTTCCTCAAGGCAGCAGCAATTCGAACGAGAGGGAATAGGAATCTTATCTAGGAATGGGTAAATTAAGAATAGACAGGATTTTTAGCTTAAATTTGTAGCTTGCAGTAATTCAGACAGAAGTAGATATCTCACTGTTCCTTTCCTTGCTGCTCAGAGTAATTCATTGTGGAAGGAGCCAAAGTGAACAATTAACTCTCTCACAGGTATTGAGTCAGGACAGTCAACAGATTGTGTAACAAAAGACATCTCCTCAATTATCATAACTATATATTGTGTAATAACACAATTTCTTGACTGTGAGAACACCACCATGAAAATATTACCCCACACAAAACCATAACTCTTGAGTTCCTGACACATTTATTACCAATTTATTTTTCCTAAAATCACTTTCTGAGTTGTGAGCACAACCTGGAGTCTTGCATAATGGCTTCTAGAATACACATTATCTGTAGCAGCAACATTGCTAGCAGTGCATGTGTCTTGCCTCTATTTCCTAACAAACTTAAGCTGGGTATTACCCTTTTTTCATCACTAGGAGCAGGTAATCTGATGAGGCACACGTGAAGAAACTGGCAGGTGTTTTTGACTCTTTTAACAAGATGTGTACAAAAGATGTAGGTGTAACACTGTGGTCTTTGAAATATGACTGCCCATGGTTGAAAGACACGGATCTCAAACATCAGTTTATTTTCAAATTGGAAACGGTCTTTTTTATGAGGCTTCTAGTCCTGTTGTCAGGGATCTCCCATGCTCCAGCAAAGACTCTGGACACTGCCATTCCCTGCATCACACAATGACTATGGGCTTAGTTGTACAAAACACCCCCAGCTCCGGTACTGGGGACAGTATTTGAGAGGTGGCTGGAGCTGCACCATGCTAAAGGGAGAGCTGCCACTGTTATCCTGGAGACATTCTTCCTTCTCAGCAATCTGCTCCATGGAGTGGATGTGGCATTGAAGGGAAAGTTTGTAGTTAAAAGGTCCTATGTTCTTTTGAGTGAAAGGTGCACAGTTCAGTATAGTCATCATATAATGCATCTAAGGGGGAGGGAAATTCACTTTGGGATGCTGTTGCATTGGAAGAGTTTATTTTTAAAACTTCTCTTTTTTTTTTTTTTCTTAGCATGTAAATTAGTATCCAACTGTTTTATATGGAGAGCAGATGTTAAAAGTTGTTAAGAGCTTTTCTTTACTCACTGTTACCTGAATTTTAGCTTTTTTAGCATATAGGAAAATTTCAGTCTAATGAGAAAAAATAGATGAACAGGCTGATGTATAAAAGAAAATGTAAATTATACCTGTTTCTTTCTCAAATCTTCTTATTCTCATCCATGACTGGTCTTTCGATTCAAAAATCAAGAGGGAGGTCATACAGATAATGTTATCCTGAGTGTTTTGCTGAGTTCAGAGAGGCCATGAAATTTTATGTTCTCAAGTTATAGGACAGAGTATTTTTCTTACATCAATTACCAAATATCCGTTTTGTATTTAATTTACTATTTTAGGTTATTTCCATATAACACAATAATAGGATCCTGAGTCATCTGGCCCTCAAATGTCAAATTGCATTAGAAAGATTTCAATCTGGTGATAGCCTTAATTATAGAAGCTTGATAAGGATTTAGTCTTTTTTCCAAAGAGAAAATTGCAACTTTTTAATTGTAATTTTTCATCCTTGAAGAAGACTTTACCTAAAGCGTTCAGAGAAAGCACTGAACTATATCACAACACTTACCCTTAAGTTCTTAAATTCTCTGTATTTTCCTCTAATAGCACATTTTCAATATTATTCTGAAAATCAGTAGGGTTTATAAAACAAATTTTCTTTCCCAAAATATATGATTATCTTATGAGATCATTATTAGGGATAAATGTAGTTCCTGCTGTCTCAGGAGTTTCTTCTATTCCAAATATTTTAAATGCAGACAGACAAATTCCTGTCATTTTAATTTGTGTTGATTTTATGCTTGTACAAGACATTTAAGCCCAGATTTGTCAAATATACAATTTAATTCTTTTTGTGCCTGCTTTTATTGTCCATTTTTTCTCAAGTTAGGTACTGTATAACATCTGTGGTATAATACATGATAGCCAGTACTGAAATTTATCTTCAAAATGCTAATAATTTTGTCATACAATTTTCAACAAACTCGAAAAGCAGATAATTTTCATACTATTTTTGTTTCTGTTTTGAATGCCAAAAAGAACTGTTTAACTCTTTCAGTAGTATGAAATTCATTTAGCCGTCTACACAGACTCAACAAACCACAGACCACAACTAATGAAATAAAGCTCAAAATACATACATGGTTTATTTAAAATGCTACAAAACCCTATAAAGCCTTCAAATCCTGAAGTGTCTTCTGCAAAAGGTTCTGCCTTATAAGAATGCATTTTTCTGTGTGGTCTTTAGCATTGCAGTAGAGAAATGAGTTTGCATTGAGCCACTGCTGTATTTTGAATTCAGTAGTCTAATGCTTTTTAAATAAAAAGTAGTCAAGTACATATGTAGACAAGCTGATACTGTACACTTTGTTTATTCTACGAGTCTATCTGTGATCATAAACTCTTGGTAAATATTTGCTCTTTGGAGATTAGATTTAACATACTTGCATTTACTTGCAATTAAAATGTTGCTTTCCTGATGACTGTTGCATGAGCTGCTGTATTTCATCAGTGACATAACATAATGTAAAGATAAGAGTTAAGTGGAAAGAAGTCTGTTGTGAATATAACCTTGGTCTGTTTCTGAAATCAATGGTTTATGACAGTGAGATGTGAGTAATTTTTCTCTTCTTTAACCTTATCACAGTTTGACTCTATCAGATCTCAAATCTGTATTTATTTTATTTATTTTTTATTTATTTTCTGGTGTATACTTTTCTCTTTTTTTCCCTTTAAAAATGGCATAATTTTGCAGCCTTTACCATTTTTGTTCAAGAACAAAGGTGCTTTTCTTCTTTCCTCATATGATTTATTGACTATTATGCACCCAACACTTTTAAATTGCTTCCAAAGGCAATAAAGTAGCAGGATAAATTCTAAGAAACAGAATTCACTTGTTGACTCTAAAAACAGAAAATTCAACATTAATGCTGTATTTTTTCATGGTATTTAAGCTTTTTTAAACTAAATGCAAAAAGGTCCTTTTATTTTGCCAAACTGCATCAGTCCAAAGGGATTAGCTTAGTATATGAGGATATTTATGATGCAAGGAATATAACAGCCTTTCAGTAGCTCCAAGCCTGTGATGGCAATACACTTTTGCATTTCCTTTCATAGCTTTGTTTATTAAGCTAAAACATGCCTAAAGCAGACTATGTTATTACAGACACCATAACTGTACAATGTATATATGGACCACGTTTTCAGCTGGTTTAGGCCAGCTTAGTTCTGCTAATTGCAGTGCAGTTGCTCTTGTGCTCACAGTATGGCAATGTAGCAGCCACACACCTGCATGCAAACACCTTCCTGCCACGCAAGCCCACGGACACACATGGGGTTATACCAGGCAGCTCCAAAGAAACTGGTGGCACTGCTAGTTCTAGAAACTTCCATTCCACAGAATAAGAAATAAGCACACAGCAAAAATAAGGATATATTTTGAAAACCCATTTCAGTAGAAATTTCACATTTAAAAATTCAGATAAGGAAACAAAGCTGTTTAAAAATCTAGATAAGAAAACAAAGCTGTTATCACTTAATCTTATTTTCCTTTTCCTTACACTTATGAATTAGTAATTTCCGCCTCACCATCTTCACCTTTTTCTTGCGTGCCTTAGACTTTCCAACATTTTTCAATAGAAAAGGAGTATTTTCTCTCTTCTAAAAAATGTAGTGCTCATCTTCATCTGAATTAGTTTCTCATACTTCTTCATGCAAAAATTCAAACACTTTTCCTCTGTGTCCATGATTTTGTTCTACTTCTGCCATAAAAATTGTCGAATTTCTTTTCCATTTTCCGTTACAACTTTATCATACAGTACATTTTATGGGAATCTAAATAAATTTTTTGTCTTTAGTCAATTGTTTCTGAAATCCTACCTGAACTTCTCTTCTGACACTCTATATATACTGGATGCAATTAATTGGCATGAACAGAAGAATATTTCTGTGTAGTGCTATAAAGCAGTCATTATTTTTCCTTTGTTATTTTAATATGAAAGAAATGTATTTATAATTAAGTATAAGTATATGGAAATTCTGTTTATGGTAGTTGCAAATCTAGTGCATGTTTTGAAATCATTGAGCAATCAGCAGGTAGCAAAACTACCTGAGATTTAACAATATATAAGTTCTTCTTTTCTCCACTGGACAATACAAGTACAATTTCAATTACAGAATTTTTACCTCCTATGAATCTGTGGAATTGCATAGAAGACAGAATTTTGGGGTTTTTTGTTTTGCCAGCTTATAACAATGAAATGAAAAAATGAATAACTTTTTATAACTGATTCATAACTGGTTCATAACTTTTCTGTGAGGATCACCTTTCAGCCCTGCTACCCACTCCTACTGCACTAAAGTCAAACATGCAATGAAACTTTGAATAAGCAAAACAAAGATCATGGTAGAAAGGAGGTAATGAGCAGAGTAAAAGGCCTGATACAGAACATATTCCCTTGATGAAAAAGGCATTGTCCTCCAATTTGTATCACCATGCAGAATCTCCAGTGGATAACAAGTAATTTATCAATTCATAATCAATTCATAATTCTTTATCTAGAGGGTGGTTGAGCACTGGAACAGCTCCCCAGGAAGTGAGTGGTCACAGCACCAAACATGACAGAGTTCAAGAAGCCTTTGGACAACACCCTTAGGCAAATGGTATGATTTTTGGGTTTGCCCTGTGCAGAGCCAGGAGCTGAACACAGGGCTCCTTCCAACTCAGAAGTTTCCATGATTCATCTTCAGCAAAGACATTGCTCCTTCATTGACATTGAGGAATTTATAGGCTAACTCCCACAGAATAAAAAAGCTCTCACACCTGGGAAAATAAGGCCTCTGATCCAATAAGATGTATTAATATGGTGCTTTGCAAATGGGTAGGAACCTAGGAAAATTATGTCTCTTCAAAAAGCAGCAAGCACTCAATATTTTCCTTCAATTTGAGACAATCCCCATTATTTGGGGATTTCCTGCTGCTCATGTCTTCTCCTCCTAACTTAATCAAGAAAGATCCCTTTTTCCAAGTTTTGTAATGTGTCACTTTAATTCCCATAATTCCAGTGATTAAAAGAAAAAAAATCCTTAAATTTTAAGACAAGAGTAAATTAAATGAGACCTAAGCTTTTTCAAAATATTTTTCCCAACAGAAATGAGATGAAATTTTGAGCAGCTCTTATGACACACAGTTGAAGGTGCTTTTCCTTTTAGGGGGATATAAGTGCACCTTTTCCACCTCAGTTTATTTGCAGGTGAGCTGCAAAGTCTTGAAATATCACTTATACTTCCAGTCCTACCACACAAGATTAGCTAAAGCATTCATTTTCCTAAGCTAGCTCCTTATTTTTTGAGTATTTCTTGGTCTGCCTGGTACTGTCATCTAATGCAGGATGAATCTCCTGACCTTTAGATCATTTTGCAAGGCCAAATATTTTTCTGTTGCATCGTACAAGGGTGTAATTAAATACTCTGCTAAAGATTTCATTACGAGTCCCACTGAACTCTCTGGCTGTACTTAGCTCAATTATTTAAAATTACACATGTAATTTAATTAACTTGTGGTATATTTGTGCATATGGCATATAATATTTCAAAAGTTTATCTTATAAACCATATTTTAAAATGTTACTAATAGCTGCTAATAGGTAAGCAAATGAAAGGAGAAGGAAACCGATTTCTTACAAGCATCCAAAGCCTTTTCTCCATCCTTGCTCCTACCCCTGCCAAAACATGGAACTTTGAAAAATGTAAGTCCTAGATGTACACAGTGTCTTTATATTTTGATAAGCTAAATAAGATTTGTTCAAGCTTCCCTTCTATGTGCCATAAAATATTTTGGTTAATGAAAGAAAACTTTGAGAAGCACATTTATGCTTAAAAGGAAAAAAAAAAAATAAAATTTGTCAAATTGCAATTGCCCAAGCCATATTTTATCTGATTGCAGCTCACTGGTTCTTTCTAATTAACTACATAAAATAAATTGATTTCACCTTCCTATTTCTCTTAATTTATATGTGCTACAAATCATTGTAAGAAGAAGAAAAAAGAGGATGAACAGCACTGATGGTATCAATGTTACAACCACCTGTCACATCTGCCAAAAAAGTAGACTAAGTTTCTAAACACTAGTGAGATGCATTATAATGAAGACTTAGGGGAGAGAAAGAGACGAATAGTGGCATTTTAAACTTCCATACCAGCCCTTGCAGAATTGATGACTGCAAGTGGGTGTAGCTGTCAACTAATATTCTCTGAATAACTCTATTACCTAGGGAAATCAGTGACTCCAGTGAGTTTATATTTTTACCCTCCTGAAACTGGTGTACATATACACTGTGTCAAAGAGCTCTCAGATTGCTTCCTGTGTGATGAACATATATAATCCACCATACCATTTACCTCTGGGTACAAATCAGGGAAAGATATACCCTTTGGGGTAGTGCCTTTATTCCTGAATTTCACTAAAAATCACAGGCCAGCTCTCTTCCATGCCTGGACATGCATAGCTCAACTTTTGGGTAAGAGCAATCCCCCTGATCCTTGCAGAGGGAGCATCCTTGTGATCTTCCCTCTTTCCTTCCCATTGCTCTAAAGGAGCCATAGCACAGTGGGGCTCTACCACTCCTGCCTGCACTGCCTGTCAGTCAGCTGGGGTTTGGGCAACATAAATCATTTCCATTTTTAGCTGGACAGCTGGTAGGTTGGGAAAGGAAAAAACTGCTGGGTTGTTATGCAGCTGTCAGAAATCAAACCATGATATTTTAGTTTTATAGCACAGGGTTTTCCATGCAGAATACCCAGCTTCATATCCATCTACAAACTCTCTGTAATGTCGAGAGCCACCATCCTCTCAGAAGCCATTTTCTCTGAAATCTGCAGCACAAACAAGGCAGGGTTTACTCAAGACTCTGTCATGATATCGATGATAGGACACAATGTGGGGAATAGAGTGGATTTAAAGGGTAGATGAAAAATTAATAAAATCTTGATGAATCTTCTCGACCCCCAAAAGTTTCACATTATATTATGAACAAATTCATCAGGTTATCATGCTGGCTATCTGCTGCCAAAAGTTTTCTGGTTTACGCATCTAACATTGATGTTTCCCTTTGTTCCTCAGTACAGTATTTCAGATACATGTTTAACTACATTATTTATTTAATCAGTCGTCTGTCTTGGTACAATTCTTTAATTTATCTTCTGTGAAATCAACAATTTTCACTTCCATCACCTGTTCTCTGTCCTCCAGAAAACTGATTCTTAATTTGGAGTGAAGTTATTTTTCTCTGTGTGGAGAGAATCAAAGGTAAGTTTTAAAATGCTGCTAAATTTTAGTCTCCATCCCCCAGCCTGAGTACACCACTTTGTACAAGAAAACAGCTAGCTGGTTCAAGGCCTCCCTGTTAATTGTTTGCACTCATATTTTTCTTCACTATTATACCAAGTTTTCTGCCACTTATGGGGATGAGTATTTATTTTACTTGGATTAGTTTTGATTGCAGCCTTCTTGACTGCATCTTAAGTATTTCCCATGCATTACTGAATCCCAGCCAAATCACTTTTACTCATTTCACATTCATTCAAGTAGCTATTGACTAAGTAAAAATAATACTGTAGTGCATTAAAAAGCTCAAACAGTTTCCTTTCTGATTAGTGTAGCTGTTAAAAACTCAGACTATCACAGACATCTCTGTTCTTCTGAATTTAAAGGAACAGGTTTAAATCTCATTTTTTATCAAACGCTTATAGATTTAATTCTTAAAAATTTACAGGTTTGAAAAGTTTTGCGGCTTCAGTTTTTCAAATCATTCAAGGACTTCTCATTTAATCTTTTAACCTGTTGGCCAAATTTTACCTGTTTGTCAATAATAATGCAATGTAAAACTTTTGGTCTTAAAAGAATTTGCATTCCAACTAGCACCTTCCATCAATCTGAATCAATAATCAAAGATATTTGAAGAACTATCAGTAATTCAACAATGAATCAACTAAATTGTTTAAATGCCAATCTTTGAGAAGTGTGACCTACTTGCAAGGGCCTCATCTAGTTCTCACTTGCTGTGGAGCTTATGGACTGACTATGTTTGTATAATCAGCCCAGATACGCAGATGTGCCTTCAGCCTTTCTGGTCACAAGCACTTTCTTGTGAAATATTTGTATTTACTTTCAGAAAAAAGGAAAAACTACATCGAAGAGTCTGTTATAAAAGCAATCCAAACTAAAGTAATTATTTACATCCAAGAGAAAAACATTGAACTAATGGCTTAAAGTATAAATATGGTGGCACAATAGGGAAAAAAAATCAGTTGGAAACTGTATTTTTGTCTTTCCATAAAAGCTATTTAGTCAAACTGAGGTTTGACTAAAGGACCAAGGTTTCCCAGACAATTCTTCTAATGAACAGGCTGGTAGATTTGGAAACAAGTTCTCTGACCTTTGGCTAGTAAGTACATTGTATTTTGTTTGAGCCTTAAGTAATTTTCTGTACCAAGACGATTCTATGTATCTAATTACAGCATTAGTGTAAAAATTGTTCCAGCTGTCCAGAAGGTTTTGCTATTGGATGATATCATAACCAGGGTGTTATTAAATCTCACAGCAGCTGGAGAGTTTATTCCAGTAAAGCAAGAATCCTACAGAGATATTGAGTAGTGATAGATTTCCTGTATATCTTTCAGCGAAAAAAATTGGGATTTTTTTTTAAGATGTCATAACATCAACATAGTTCCTACAATAAATCTACATCATAAGTTGAAACTATTTTAAAATGAGTATGAAGGTAAAATTTTTTGATAACATTTCTTTTGAACTCTAAAACCTGTTACATGGTAAATCAAAATCATGCAATAAATAACTGTGTTTCTTCTAATTCATGTTTCCAAACATTGGTAGAAATAATGTGAAAAATATAACATCAGCATATTTCTAAGAAGAGACATTGGAGATATTTCTCCAACTTTATCTGAAAAACACCCTTTTTTAATGAATGTAGAATATAACCTTTCAATAAAATAATAACATAATACACAAAGAAGGTTTTAATTTGCACTTAGAATCAGATTGAGCAGCTTAAGGCCTTGCAGATTTTTCTGTGCGTTTTATATTCCATCCAGCCAAAGTATAGTCCAGCTGGACAAGGAAATATGCAAGTGGCCATCAACTCTGATTTTCATCACCTTTTTTAACATCTCAACAGACTTGCCTTAAAGAAATCAAGTTGCTGCATATGACCTTGCAGGTTGCAAGGTGCTGTAGGAAGCCATAGTGCCAAGTAAAAAACACATCTCCAAAGTACTGATGTAGTGGAAAAGGGAACTACTGAGCCTTCCTAACTTCATTTTTACATCTTAATGAAAAGATTTAGACCCTCAGTTATTCTTCAAGATAATGGAAGACAGATGGGCTCTTGTTTTGTCTGCAAGTTAGACAATATAGTAGATCTCTTCACTAACATGAATTAGTGGATTATATAGTCCCCATATATTTATGTTGATATATATTAATGTACAGCATTGGATTCTTGGCTTTGCTTTCAGAATACCAACATTAAATTTTTCCAGGAAGTTTTACTTTTCTTATCTTATTCCCAGACTCCTATCCATAGATCTTTTCTCTACATCCACAGAGACAGAGAGAAACTTGGAGTAAAAATAGTTAGAGGCCAGAAAAATAAAGTTAGGGAGGGATGGGAAAGCTGATTTTGCCAAATTTAGACCCTATCAAAACCCCTTGGGTTCTGTATTGCAAAACAGATCTGGAAACCTCTGAGTACTGGTCTGTTATGCTGTTTGCTACTTTTTTCTTTTTTTTTTTTCTTTTTTTCTTTCTTTTTTCTTCTTTTTTTTTTTTTTTTTTTTTTTTACATTTCTCTGGTAACCCTAGAAACAGAGAAAAGATTGCTTTCAGGCAAGAAGCACTGCTTGCTAGAACAAGTCAACATTAGGAAGGAATACATACTCAAACCTGGAAAAAGAAGGCAAGCAAAAATGGTATTTTTGCTTGGCAAGCTCAGGAGTTCTAGCTGGTCTTTTCTGTGCTTCAATTCTTAGAAGACTTTTACTAAGAAGTGGACAATGCTCTTCAGTCCAACTGTGAAATCAGGATAGAGAATGTACATGTTCAGGAGTGGACATTACAAGCAGTCCTTTTTCAAACACCTTCATCTACTTCACAGAGGAAAGACTGATCGATGTTTTACAAGACTAAGCCCTTTTTTTGCCTTTTCTACACGGCCCTTGAAGGAGCAATACGTCCAAGAATAATGCTGTAAAAATATAATTTTTCTTTAAAAATACCAAGGAATAGCAAATTATATTCTATCCTATCATGACCACCTTCCTTTCCTGAGATCTTAAATTCAGTAAAAAAGGATTTAAAGCAGAGAGACTTTTGAAAACACTGGACATGCTGGGAAAAAGAACATATGTGTGGAACAAATTTTTAAACTTAATCTGGAATCCAGTATAACGTGTAGTCATCGTGCTCCAGGTAAATCCTGATCAGAGTTATAAAAACAAACCTGTTCACTTTCACTTCTGTGCTCCACCTGGAAATGATCTTTCCAATGTCCATCTGGAAACCCTGTGTTGGCACATGCCTGCCTTGAAACCAAATTTGGGTCTTTGCAAGGAGACTGACTTATGCATGAATCCACAATTGTAAAGAATTTCACCTAAATTTTCTGTAGAAATTTTGACATTATAAGCTTTCTGCTGGTAATCAATCTCTTTTAGCAAACTTAAGTTGATCACTTAGAGATTATGAAACAAATAATTTAATTAAATCAGCTTCAGTTACAGAAATCCTGCTGAGATCGGTCCTTTCCTTTTTGCTGACATACAGTAGGCTGGAATTTTACTGAACCAGTTCCAGCCTGTGCTGTACACCTAATTTTTCATGAGGTAGCAGAGCTCTTTCCATTATTATTCTGCGAAGAGCATTCACCTATGACCTCAAACATAACTGCTCATCAGAATCCTGCTTCTGAGAGGAAACTGTGCTAACCCTACTTCTGCAAAAGAATTGCAGCAATTTAAGATTTAACTTTCAGAAGTTCTACCACCATGGTAGAAACAGAATAGAATTTGCCAAATAAGCACAAGTTTTCTATATGTGATGGATGAGGACTGTTAGATATGTAAGCAGATGAATATGTAAATACAGATAGAAAAAAGCCAGACTCCTCCCACTCTGAGGAGGGGCAACATGCCAGCCATGCCCCTCATTTCTGCCTTTCTGATTGTTCACACCCTGTACTAGAGCTAGAAAATGTCTGATCAAATTGGGATGTGAGAAAGGAGCTGCACACTAAAGCTGGTGTACTTCACCAGCCATGGAGATTTGGCCCAAAAATGTGATTCATAGAAGTTAATTTAAAAAGCAATAATCACCTTAGATTAATTATTTTTAAAAGGATAATATTTCCAAAAGAATTGTTATTGGCTGGAGTTGAAAGTATTTCAACTTCATCTAGATTCAGTAAAACTTAGTATGGCTGGTCATAAAAACTAGGAATGTAAATTCTCATCTTTCATTTCTCTAGCTTTGTGGCCAGCACAATTGCTCACACTGTGCCACTGAGGTTATCTTCAATTTTGCATGAGAGAATCTGAACCAAAAATTAGGGTAAAAGCTCTAGCAATTAGACAAGAGTGTATTTTTTTCCTCAAAACTGTGAATATAAAAGAATTATCTTTTATATGAATATAAAATAATTATTATACAGGAACTGCAGGAATAAGCCTATGTGCTAATTTCATGTCAAAAGACCACAGTTTTTGCAAGCTTTCTCCCATTTCATTAAAGAGTGAGAAGTTCTAGCTTATTAGGGAATTCAAGCCAAAAAACCCACACTGTAGATGGTAAATTCAAGGACTTCTACGGCCAGGGAGGATCATTATACCAAAACTGATGTATAACATTACCCTGTCCTAGACCCAGTTCTCGCTCTTTGATTAAAGGCAGTGGGAGGGAAGGATCCAGCCTAATTTTTTTTTCTATTTTCTGTTTGGTTTTTTTTTACCATTTCTACCGAAAAAACATGAAGGATCCAGTATTTCCTTTGCTAGTTTGTGAAAATAGTTAATTTCCTCTCTCGTAAAGAAAGCAAGAGAAATGAAGAATTCTTCTGTCTTTTTCATGTTAATATTATTGTAATATAATCCACCATGTCTGGCCATAAAAGTAGCTTGACCATTGTTAACTCTCATTTCTTCACCAGAAGAATAATCATTTTCCTCTTTCAAGGTTTTTTACTAGTTATTAATCATGCATTTCCATCTGTTCATTGTAATACCTCTTCAGTGGTTAAATGTGATAGACTTGAAACAAACTCTGCAGAAAAAAGAGGTATTGTTAGAGTTCAATTGTCTTATACACTGTTTCAAGTGTAGCTTGATCTGACATACACATAAATTGTTTTGATTATTTCCACTATGCTTATCTAAATTTGTCAAACTATTTGGGCAGATGTGTTTGACTAACTCTTTGTATTTCCTTACTTTGGCTTCTATAGCTATACAAATAATCTGTATCTCTATATCCTTTATATGACATTACATAAGACATTATATTTAACATTATATATAACATTTCTGAATGTGCTCACAAGTAAATGTAAAGCTCTTGGACACTGGGCACCTGCCAGATCTTGTGCCAAACTTATACCAACCGGGCTCAAGAGGAAGAGGTTTTAAATGTATTTCCCCAATCAGCAATGTTAAAATGGTTCCCTCCCCCTCAGATTCCTCTACCCAGTAGCTCAGCAATTAGAGTATGGGCTCTTGAGGCAGGGGACAGGAGCCAAATATTCATTGCGGTCAATGTGTGGAAGTTCTAACCATGAGGCTTTTAGTGAGGAGGTGCTCTCAGGCTTCCTCTATGATGGAACTATTTTGTACAGGACGTGTGCTCTGCTCACCCTTCCTGTTACATGGGGCTCACACACATCCCTGATCCCGTCGTGACCAGTAGGTCACATCCTCCAACAGCAAAAGGACGTGTCTTTCCTTAGCAGGCAAGGGAGCTGTTTACTCCTGTAGTAGCAGCTATGAATTTCATTTCATATTTCCTTCATTCTAGCACAAAATAACTTGCTGTTGTGATTTACTGTCTGTGTCTTAAGTCCTCCTTGCTATAGCATTCAACATTTTCAATCAAATGCCTTTAATTGCCTGGTAAGGCAACAGGGCTTCCAGCTGCAGTGGAGGGAACCCAAGGCAGAAGGAGTCAAGTTTGCTTTTGCAAAGGAAGTCTGCTGCAGGAGAAAGAAATTATATTTGGATTAAATGGGACATAATTATACTATAGAAAATCTGTCCAAAAGTTCTTGTGTCCCATTTAGCTTTTCCCAAGGCCTGGCAGTGATTTAGATCACAAAAGGAATATTGAAAAACAAATTATTAACAGCACAAAATGCAATTAATTGAAGATGCCAGAAAAGCTTTATCTGGATACTTTGGACTATGTCTGTGTGAAAAACAATTGCCTTTTCCACTCTGATTTAACTTAACTCCTACAACAGCTTTGTATTGACACAAGGTCCTTGATTACTCGGGGTCCTTTCTTGGCTCACCATAGGTTCCATTTGTTCCTGTGAAGTTAAAAAGTGCACATTGTGTTTTGTGTAGATCTATATACACCAATTGTAATGTTTTGCTTCTTAACTTGAAGAAATATGTTACTCTCCAGAATGGCAATGAGAGGAGTAAGGTTGATATTTCATATAGGTTGCAGAAGGGCTAATTCACCCTGTTTGTTCTTTGATAGTTACACTCTATATACTAGAGTCATTGAACCTGGTAAAGCCAGACTACTAATCTCTTCATAGTAAACACAATAATATTTTTTTTCTGATCTTTCCATTGGCTTCTTCCCATATTTGGACTGATTTTAACATTTACTACTGGTTTGAGAGCTTTCGAATTCTATACAATAATTATTATTTTTCCTCAATAGAAAAAAAGGAAAATTTTCTGTTATTGTTTTCTAGTTAATAGTGAATTTTTCTCTAAGTCTTTTGGATACAGAAAACTTTGGTATACAGAAACAAGGCTCAGTGAATCATAGCTTTCCTTACACGGGATCAGATAAACTATTGACTGCCCCTTAACTCAGCACTCATGATTTACATTCTCTATTTCACTCCTGCTAATTAGCATTTATGTGCTAATGAGATGTTCCTTAGCCTGAAACAGAGTCTGTAATAAAGTACTGCCCCATTTCAGTGGCTTGATTCCATATTATGACTACAAACATAATCTTGGTGTTATCACCAAATAGTTGACCAAGTTAACAGGAGTTGGGGTAATTAATGGCATGTGTGTAATAATGGATCATCATCAACATCTAAGCACAATGATGCAAAGGTGCTCCAAAAGCTGTGAAAGAGGCGTTAGAAAGAAATCTAAAGGGCAACTATTTTTTATGGAAACCAAAACTGTCCCTAGAACAGGCCTTGTACAAACCCCCACAAAGGGGTGGTCCCCAAATAACATTGCTCATGTTCTACTTAAGGAAGTAAATCCTATTACTTCAGTCTTTGGGGGATGATCTTAAAATAAAATGCTTTGTTAATGAAGATATATGATGGGAGGAGTGCATTTCAACCTACAGATGTTGCAATTTTGAAGCATAAGTCTCTTGTGCCTTTGTGAAGGCAACAATGTTCTACTAGAAATAGTTTTACAGAAATACTTTTCAGTTAGTTAGAAAATTGATGTTAAATTAAGACTTAAAATACAAACTGTCTCAGACTTGGAAAAAAAATGTAAAGCAGAAATTAAAACATATTTGGATGAGTCTTAGTGTTTAGATATAAGACCAGTCTTTTGCTAATATTCTATAGTATTTTTGAAAATATCGTGTCCATCCTCACCAAAAAAATTTGAAACTTAAATAAATGCAACTTATCTGAAAGTTTTGTTTTCAACAAAAACTTTTTTTTTTTTGTTTTGAAGGTAATCATACAGTAAACATAGGTCCATGGAGTTTTTCCTCTCTCTATTTCATTAACCAGATGATTCCTAAATTGCTGATCATCATCCATTAAAACAGAAATGATCAGCAACTGCAGTTCTCTCATCGCAGTTAATATAAACACTCTCAAATCCAGCTTTCTTTTTTAGACTCCCCCAAGTTTTGCCCAATTGATTAACTGCACCTAGTTGATAAGAAAAAGAGTAATTTTATTTAGCAGGCCACAAAACTTCCCCACCACTTCCTGTAATAATTAACCTATATAATTAACCTGCTATATTAAACATTTCCATAGTAGGAATTCACAATATGTTTGTAGTAAGGCCTAGCTTCAGAGGTTTAGTGGGAGGTTGAATTATTTACCAACACTGGCGGTTTAATTTTGTGTCCATTACTGAGTTACTATTTGGCGAGAACATTTTCCAGACCATTTAGAGGGAAATTCTGTAGAGAAAAAAAGATCTGGATATGCACACGATACCTAGTATCATACAGCCTGTATCATAAACAATATCTGCTAGATAGTTGTAAAGTTTGGTATAATTATAATTAATAGATAGACTAGTTGTAGCAGAAGTAAGCAAAGATTATTTGTCAAAGATCAAAACTAAGACAGTGGTTTCCAATAGATCGCAAATTTTGAATGCTTTTCTTTTTAATTACTGAAATTTTCCCAACTTTTATTGGTTAACCAATGCCCACAAAAGTTTGGAATGGAGAGTGAATTTTGAAGGAAGCTTCCATTTTTTTGGTACATTTGTTCTGTATTTTGTTTGCATAGTCTCCATTTCTGGGATATTTGGCTTAATCCTTTTGGTTTTGTTCTAGTGCCTCCTCAGACTCTCCCTGGACATCCCTGGAAAGCCAGTTGTCAGAAGGCAACCTGTTCCCCCCAGAGAGCCTGATCTCTCTGTCCCACCAGGAGCACAATAGTGAACCACACAGAAATTGCAAACAGCTGATTGTTAAGAGGATGAGATGCTAATTGCTGCCTGTCAGAAGAAATGGGTGTTGGATAAGTTATCTTTCAACCATTATTTGAAATATATCTGTTAGATATCATTTGTCTCTACTATTTAGCAATTGGACAGGTCCTCCACAAAGATTAAGTCTCAGCAAAAAGCAAGTAAAAAGCAGTGTACTAATGTAAACACTGTGGGCTACAAGGCTCGTTAGGATGGAAAATCAGGGTCAGGCACACGATAAATATTTAATATGACCACACTTTGTTTTGCCACATAGACATACATAGATATTATACACAATATATATGTGTATATATTGCTGTATTATATTATATACACTTCTCCATAGCTGTGTCCAATAATTTTATTAGTTCAGATGAATAGATTGGTTCTGAAGCCAATAGCTGAAAATTATCCAAATTGGTTAATTTCAATGAGATATCCTATCAGTGAGAGCAATCTGAATTCCTTGAAGATAAAACTAAGGGAGAAGGTATGTTCAAAAAATCATACCTAATCACACCTAAAGGAAATTCAGTTCACGAGTTCAGATTACAACTGGTTTGAAATCAATATTCATTAAACTCGTGGTCAGGACATGGGTCCTTTGCACCCTCTGTTTCACTTTAGAGACCTTTTCTAAAAAGGTCACGTTAGAGGTAAAAGTAAACATGCAGTGACTCAGTCAGAAACATATTTTTGAACTAGAATCATAGAATGGTTTGGGTAGGAAGGGACTTTTAAAGACTATTTCTCCAAGTCCCCTGCAATGAGCAGAGGCATCTTCAACTAGATCATGTTGCTCAGAGCCCCACCCAATCTAGCCTTGAATGTTTCCAAGGACGAAGCATCTACCAGCTCTCTTAACTACATATTTGGATGTTTCACTACCCTCATTAATAAAAAAATTCCTTTTTTTATCTAGTCTGAATCTACCCTCTTTTATTTGTAAACCATTACAACTTGTCCTATCACTACAGGCCGTGCTAAAAAGTCTGTCCTCATTTCTTATAAATCCCCTTTAGGTACTGGGAGGCTGTTATAAGTTCTTCTCAGAACCCACCCTTCTCGAGGCTGGACAGCCCCAACTGAATCAGTCTTTCCCCACGGGAAAGGTGCTCCCACTCTCTGAACATCTCATCGTGCTCCTCCAGACCTACTCTAACAGGTCTATGTCTTTCTTGGACTGAGGACTCCAGAGCTGGATGCAGTACTCCAGGAACAAATCAGAGGGAAGGAGGAGGGGAACACCACCTCCCTCAACCTGATGGCCACACTTTTGGTGCAATCCAGAATACAGAATACCTCAGTTGGTTTTCTGAGGTGCAAATGTACATTGCCAGCCCAGGTCCAGTTTTTCAACTACAAGTCCCCATAAGTCCTTCTCTGCAGGGCTGCTCTCAATCCCACAGCCTATATTCATACTGGAGGTTGTTTGATCCATGTTCAGATCCTTGCACTTGGCCTTGTTGAACATGTGCCCACTTTTTTGTCTTGCCCAGGTCCCTCTGGATGGCATTAGCTCCCTCAGGTGAGTCAGCCACACCACTCAGCTTGGTTTCTGCAAACTTATTGAGGGTGCACTCAGTCCCACTGTCTGTGTCATTGATGAACATATTAAACAGTAATGGCCCCAACACAACCCCCCAAAGGACACCACTCATTACTTTTGTTTACCTGAACATTGAGCATTGACCACCAATCCCCAGATGTGACCAGGTACATCTTTTGCCTCTCATTTTTTTTCCTCAAAGCCCCTTTCTATTTTTATAAGAAAAGCTAAAGTATGGTTGTTTGAGTCAGTAGACAGATAACGCAGTATATACATTAAAAGAATAAATACTGGTTTCTGTACATAGTGTATGTGAATAACTCAAAGCACATTCCTTTCCTAATCAGTCTTTATCAATAATAATATAAAACGAAAATGCTGATGATCCAATTACTTCAGTATATGCTTCAGTTTATACTGTTCTGCTGAGGCTGTCATTAAGAGCTCATTAGAGCAACTTTCATGTCAAATTCCTGGTAGATCTGGAAAGGGAGTTCACATCAGCAAATATTACTCATGCAAGTGAGAGTTGCAGAGTAAACCAGGGAGGAAATTCAGCAGTTGCACCTTTCAGTTTTCAAACCACCAATAACTAGCTATACACAATTGCATTATTTTGACACACTGCATTTAATGATACAGTATTTCACCGGAGGTTCACGTGCGCCTTCACAACCACTGTGAAATATCAACTCCACATATTTCAATAAGGCCATATGCTGTGGAAGCATGCATAGAAAAAAAGTATATTACAATGTATTCCTGGGAGGCTGAGAAGCACTTCTGGACTTAAAGGGATGTGTCTTCAAGACAACAGGCAAGTATTTATGCCTTCAAAGTTATAGCACATTTAAGGCAAAAACCAGTCTATTAAGAGGGACAGTCTTCAGACAGCAATCATATCAGCAGCAAGATCTCTAATGCTTCCATAACTTTAAATTGTTCAGAAAAGCACAGAGTTTCATTTAATAAACTTTATCAGGAAAAAAAGAAGAAACACAAGTTCCTTTTTTGGTTGGTTACATTAGCTGCCTAGATTTACTGAGACAGTAACACAGTCATAGCAGGCAAAGCAGGGAAGAGATGATGGAGGGAGTACAGCTGTAGGTTGTCTCTGTCTGAAAATACCAAGTTCTTCCTGAAAATCTGTGTCCTTCAGGATCTCTCTGTCATCCAGAAAGCATTATGTTTGCCTTTCTGTGTACACGCAAGGGGTCAAAAAATGCAAAAAAAGATTAGAGGCAGGCAACCTTTCTATATATTTCTGTATATTATATATCATTGGCTTTAGGGGCAAACAAACCCACACTATTTTGGACAATGTTTTTGTGTTTTACAAAAGTGGATGAGAGAGGAGTGAAAACTTGGACTCTACCTGGCTGAACTGTAGGAAAGGAAAGAAGAATAGGATAGAAAGGTCAGAGGGACACTGGGGACCTTCAACTCATTACTCTGGCTTCTAATTTGTGTACGTCTTGTGGTGTACAGCAAGAGGATGAGACTGGCATTTGTTTCTTCTATCAGCAGGGTTGCCCTGTGGCCTCCCCTAAAATGAAGAAGTATAATCTCCATGGGGAAAAATGAAAGCCAGCAAACTTCCTGCCAAGAACCAGACAAGGAAAAATGGTTTCTGGGCCTTCCTCTTTGGGACATACGCCAGGTGAAACATTTTAGGATTTCTCCACCATTTACATAAACACATCTCTCTTGTTTTCTTAATCATAGGAGTCTGGGAGTGTGGCTTTTTCTGTACTTTTGTTTCTCTGCTGGTTAGAAAAATAAATTGCCATTGCTTTACATACCTTGGTTGTTCAGCTTTAGGATTTGTCTTCTGAGAGCATGGTAATAATCATAGCATTTTCTCACCAGTATTGTATTGCACAAGTGCAGCCAAATTTTACGGTTTCAGAGAGCATTAACAGGCCAGGCCAAGAGGCACTTTTGACTTTGATTTAATATGAAATTTTACATTGCATCCCCAGCTCTTTGCATCACTACTATAATTATTTGACATGTTTTATTTTTCACACTGTCTGCAGAAAGGTACTCTTCATGGCCCCCAGTTCAGATCCAGGGAGGCCAGTCAATCAACAACGTTTGTGCAAGATGCAGTATTATTAACTGTATTTCATAAATCTTAGCTGTGCAGACCCACTCTAAACTCCTCCTTGTTCCTTGCTAGTATTTTCCTATCTTTTATTACCTACTAGTTTGCAAAGTATTTCCTGTTTAAAACTCAGTCAATTATTTACCGAAGAATACAGAGGGCACCACATTTAACATATGAAACAAGGACAGATTCCCTGCTTAGAGCAACCTTGAATATCAGGGCTCAGTCATGCTGTGTAGGCACAACTGAGATTATCCTGCTTTGACAAGATAAAATTGTTCTGGAGCTTCAAGGCACACCCTATTCTACCTTCCTTTTGGAAATTCCAGACTGTTTCTTCAGTGCAGCTGACTTATTCTTTGTAAGATAAGGAAAAGAATTTATTCTTCCCTTCTTCCTATCCCACACAAATCCTTCAATAATCCTATTGGAACAATTTTTCCCTATGATAGAAACCACAAGGTGAAATTTTTTAAATGGCAACCATACAGTATGGGAACCTGTAAGGAGCAGTCACCACCCAACTTAGACACATGTGAAGGGCACAGCTCTTCTTCCTGCACAACTCCTAGGAAAGTACAAGGAGCTGAAAGTTAAGGAAAACCTACTAACCATCATAAATACAGCATCACCATCTCTGTGTCTTTAGAGCAATATAATGGGGGATAATTCCTAATTTAACTTTTGTGCCATTTAGAAGAATGAGTTACAAAGACATCCCAACAAGAACAAAGAAAAGGCAAATCTGGAACTGAGGGAGGAAGACTGGTAGAGGGTGAGGTTTACCCTCCAGTGGCTCTGATACATGTAAAGCTGTGGCTTGGAAGAAAGCTAGAATTCTCATGCAGTGAATAGGAATGTCATGGTATGAGGAGACTGGGGAGAGGGATCCAGGCGCACCAGTAACGAGTCTTTAACAAGGAGACCTTTGCAAGTTAGGCCGCACCACACACTAATCTGAGAAGATGTTTGAGGAAAAAATATTAATTACACACATAGCTATGTAGAAAAGAGCATAGTTTTCTAAGGAAAACATACCAGCTTCTTTCTGACTACAACATGATGTAAATATCACACTGCGTCTCTAGAGGATATGCTCAGTCAATGCCCAACATGGCACTAAGAGAATCTAATTTATTATTGTTGTTATTTCTATTACAGTAATTCCACTGGGAATTAAAAATACCCTGCAATTTAAAGGGGTTTTTTCTGCTTTTCTCCTGTTAAAGCTTAGTGCAAGTCATAGCTCCAGAGAAACCATCTGGGATTTCAGACATAACAACTTGTCAGTCCCCCTGCACAAGAAACTGAAGTTCTGGTACAAATAGTGGCTTGTCTCCATTTCCTATATGGATAACTTTATCATTATGCATGAATTCTGAGCATTAATTTTTTATTTGTTTATTATGATACCAAGTATCTCACATGAGGCAAAGGACTATGTTACAGAAATTGGAGAGCAGTGCAAAATTTAGAGGTTTTAAAGTCATGAGAATAAGTTATTATCTTTCCTTTGGTGGTTAAGTTGCTAAATAAAAACAGAACACCTCTCTTAAATCAACTCAGATTTTAATTTACTAAGTTTTCATGTAAAAAATAGATATTTCCCTTCTATTATAGAAGGGGAAGAGAATCTAGTCAGCTTAAAATGTTCAGTGATTTGTGAGAAGCTGCAGAAGAATAGCAATTCAAACTATTTTTCATATTTTTTTGCAGGTGTTACATTTTTCTAATTCAGCCTGAATTTACAAAAAATTTAGCCTTGTCAAAATGTATTTTTGACTCACCATAGCTCCTAAACCACAGGTAGTTCCATTCTGTACACCCTCTATAAGATTGAATAGCAATCTAGTCAACGTGTAATTATTTTTTAAATTGCTAGTGGAATTGAACATATCACATCAGAAAACTCTGCTCCATAGACCACTAGCTTTGCAAATTATTCTAAAAGTCCTGAAATCTAAACAAAAATGATCCAACAGGGTTTTCTGCCTCTAATATTAAATTCCTCAGTCATTAAACAGCATGGATAAATATTAAGCACTAGGAAAAAAAATTGGGACCCATGATCCTCACAAACATTAAAATAGGGAGTTGTTGAGCTCTGAATCCCTTGGTGTTGGTGTAGTTGGTGTAGCTCAGGAAAATTTAAACTTCTTTCAAAATGATAAATAATGGGTGCACATGTTGTATAGCAGCACAGGTTTTTTTTATATGAGCCTTGTAGAGTTTGCAGTTGACTGTATCTAAACCTAGAGCAATTTCTCAATGATTGCATCAAATCTGTGCTTCAGCCATGGCTGAGATTCTTGGGGAGTCATCCAAATTTTTTCCCTTTGTCTGCTGTAAGGTACGTTTTCATGCAAACCTATTCAGCTGGCATAGCCATTTCTTAATTTCTTCCATACCCAGCAGCTTTTGATAGAAAAAGCTATCAGACAAACACACAGAATAAAGGATTACAGTTTCATTAGGGCTTCATTGACAATAATTATGTAAGGCTCAGGCTGCAAGAAGGGAAAGAAGCCCACCTTTGTAATATTATTAAGAGAAGCAATATAAACTTCATTCTTTGTTTGCTTGAGAATAAACAACTTTAAGAATAGTTAAGCATGTGGTGCCAAGCTTACTAACGTGAGTTATTTCCTCAATTTGTTATTTCTGTGATATACTAAGCACCTGAAAAATACTTCCTGTTTTCTGCCAGCATTCTCCCTCTCTCTCTCTCCCTCCCACTACCAGTCACACAGAAGAATAAGAATAATCAGATCTTTTCCATAAGTGTCCTTTTTTTTAATTTTCACCTGTGCATGAAGAAATACATTCTGTGATTAACCTATTGTGGCAAATTTCCACAGTCAATAATTTCTGAAAAAATTATTTGTGAAAATGCCCATTTATATTCATATCAGAAGAATGATAGTTTGAGAAGTTCTGCTGTCCATAACTGTGGCTTTATCTCAGTAGGAGAGATGTGGTCCTTGAAGTAGGCTTCAAAATACTAAGGACTGCATGGCTTCGAGTCAACTGCACTAAGAACAGTTTGTTTTGCTGCCATTAGTGTAAGTTCCATGTATCACCATTCTGCAGTGCTTTCATTTTCCAGATAGTCTAAGATACAATCATTACACTAGACTAATTCTGAAGAGATAAACATGTGCCTGATAATACAGCAAGATTGTGCTGACAAAGAACGAAACCAGAACCTTCACTCAAAGTTCCTCCTGTAGCAGTCAGTAACTACAAAACAAATAAAATTATCTCCACATTCTGAATCAAACTTGAATTTTGGCAAAGGGAAAAGGTAACTAAACCTTTCTTCTAGCTCCCTCCTAGTATCTACTAACCCCTCTGATCCAAACACACACTCACCATTCAAGTAACCTGAACTTCATAAAAACTGCTCTGGTGGAGCCTGGCATTGTCAGGTGCCCTTGACCCATCAGCCTCCGGCCTTGAAGGAGGACAGAATGACTGAGAGAATGGTGAACGTCTCTGATACCTACTTTATATTTGTTTGACCTCCTCAAGGCTTTGTTTATACCCTTTCTTTCCTAGTGAGAAAATTAAAACCCTACACCATCAAGATGCCATTAATTCATAGCAATAGCTATATATACACTAGAGAAGACTCCTGGGTCTTTCACTGCCATATGAAGAACCATTTTTGTTGGAAGCTGATGTTCACATACTCTTCCACTTCATGGCATCAACTTTTGAGCAAATTGAAAAAGAAATTAATGAGTTCAATGCAGGTGCCTCGCTTGTTCATAAGGCAGAGACAAGAAAGGAGACAGTGAAATATATACAACTGTATAAACATTTGAGGTATAATAAAATTAATAATATTCAGCAGTAGATTCCTCTGTCTATCTTCACTCTCTCAAACAATTCTTGAGACGACATGTATCCAGAGAGAGAACTTGAGAAAGATTTAAAGGGAGAGTTGTTGAAAGCCGGAGGGCTTTTTTATATGTTTCGAGGATATATTCCATCACAATTCATAAGCTGTGTATAACCAGAACCTCTGATTTACCATAGCATGCATTAAGAGTGTAGCTGTAAATGAAGATAAGAGTCTATTATAGGAAAATTTGTCAATGGAGAGAGTAATTCATACAGCAGAGAAGTAGGAAGGGACACTACTGGAAGAAGAGGTTTGATGACAAGGGAAATAAGAACAACTGACTACCTTACAAATAAATAAATTTGTAAAAATGTGTAAGTCAATCCATGGTAAAGTTGCAGGAAATTCAAGGAGTGTTTTGAACAAAACAGTCTCTTTCTGTTTGGCCTGAGAGTTTTCCTGTTAGAGCCAGGTCAATGAATACACTTTATCTTGGGAATCATTCACCATTAAGTGAAAGAGTAGAGGGCTTTCTGCCTGCCAAGGAAAACCTAAACTATTTATACTTGACAAGAGGGAGTAAGAAAATCTTATGGAACAAGGCATTTTTCAGGGATTTAAATGACTCTGTATAGGATTCTATGATTTACAGTTCTGTCACTGATCTATCACATGACCTTAGGCAAGTCACTTCACCTTTATGCCTCAGTTAACCTGTTACACTGACATAATAACACTGAGCCTTACTGGGCTTCAGGATGATGAAATATTTCTTTCATAGAGCTAAATCCCCTCTGTGATGTGAAAAAGACCCCTCACCAGTGATTAATCCAATCTATTGTTCAAACTGAGCAAATGTCCTTACATGTTGGAAAAAAAAATCATTTCAAACTTTAACGATCTGACTTTTCATTTGCAATCTGAAATAACAACTGTTGTGGAAAGGTTTGATTAAAAAGAATTGTGAGGGTTTCCTAATGTGAGTCAATGAGTGGATGTGTGGGGATCTCAGTGGTAGGGAACGTGCATATAACAATTTGGAGTCCCTTTGCATTCCCTGCAGCATGCCTCTGGCTGAAGGAGCCAGAATATAGCCCTAAATTAATAATTAGCACTTTCAGTTTAAGCTCTCCAGGAAATGTCATGAGGACAGACAGAAGCAGTAGAAAATGTTAGTGGGCAGTGTAGAAAGATAAGTGCCAAGAGATTTATACCCTGCATTCTTGACAAGTCAGAACAGAATATCAGGATTTAAATAACCCACTGGCAAGACCTTTCACATCAATTTGACTGTGGTGGGAGGATAAACTCTACAGGGATGGCCTGTGAGTGTCTTCACAGGTAATAAGAAAGAGGTATCCGCATCAGCATGCATGTGAGTACAGAATGGGCTAAACCCTCTGTATTTCCAAGTGGCTAAAATCATATATATCAGGTTTTGCTATCCCTTAACTGTGTATGCATTTTGAATCTAGCAGAAGAAAGCAGGGCCCCAAAACTTTCTGATCAACATGAAGAAAATAGATGACATTCAGCAATAGAAATATCATAAACTTTTAAGTTTTAAGGCTGCTTGTAAAAATCTCTTTTTCCAGTACAATTCGGTGATATATTTTTCTTTTAAAATAATACTGCCAATGTTCACTGTGACACAACTATGAACACATATTTGATGAAGGCCCAAGCAATTTTATATACATAATTAGTCCCAAGAATGACATTTTTATTCCAGTTACATAAAACTAGCCACTTCCTCCTACAGGTATATAATAAAATTAGATTTTAAAACACCAACCACAAATGAAAAAAAATTATTCCGAGTAACATATTTTTCAAGTACCCTGCAAGTTATCCTAAATAAGTAGATACTTATTTTTGCAGAGTTGCTGTTTCACTCCTAGATGTTGCCACTGAGTCAGTTGTAGAATATTTGATTTATTACTAACAGATCTATTAAACTAAAAATACATATTTTTTCATTTATGTGTGAATAACACTATTAAAATGTAACATTTGTCTTACTCCTTGATTTCTCAAGTTCTATAAGGTAAGGGAAATATTTTTGAGATGAGTTTGTGACCTAGGTTTTTTTGAACATTGCCTCACAATAGGCAGTAGTTGACACAAAATTAGAAAGCTGTGCATGAAAAGCTGGAGTAGAATAAAAAAGGTATTCTACCCATGCCTGGAAAAGGTTTAAATCTGACAGACCAGAATTTCATACAATTGTGTGTGTGTGTGTGTGTGTATTTGTATCATGTGTACATGTAATTAAATTAAAAATATACACATGTAAAAATATATGTATACTGTATACATGGTAGGTATACACCTTTTGCATATATATAAAAGAAAATAACTGTACATGACATCACATTTTCAAACATAATGTTTAACTCAGATAAAACACACCCTTGGGTTCTACAGGGACAAAATTGAGCCTCTTTATGAAGCCTGCCTATTTCGTGTATCAAAGAGCCCATCACAAGGGGTTGTAACCATATTAGGGGAGCTCTAGAGGGTCATAGATTTAGGTGGGTTTAGTTGTTCAAATACCCTTCTGGTTTAGCAGAGGTTTGCAGCCAGATGTAGGGATATGTTACCAACCTTAGCAACACTTCTACTGCAATACAAGTGTGCTCTCAGGGTGGGATGCAAGTTCTGACAGGGTTCAGCCTTAAGCTGACTACTGAGCCCTCCTGGCCAAATAAAGCAAATCAGAGCTGCCTTCTTGGCTGCAGAGTGCATCAGCTTCTGGGCTTTGGGATTACCCAAATTTCTGTGCATGTGCATGCAGCATGTATTTGTAAATGAGTAAATGATCTGTGCAACTCTGGGTGCCAGTGTCTTAGGCACAGTACTGTGGAATACTGTCAGCCCTCAGGTCATGCCTGCCTACTCAGGAGACCTACCAAAAATGCACTGAAGACTACATAGGGCTTGAATCCTTCTGAGGCTGAAGCATGAAGGGCTGAGAGCTATCTCAGGATATCAGGATTTACTTCTCTTGTGGCCCTCAACAGCATCTTTAGTGACTTTCTGGCAGCAACAGAGGCATCTTAAGGGTTAGACAGCAGCTGAGTTGCAGTTTCGAGAATCTGAGTGAAGCCAGAATAAGAATTTTGCTATTGGTCCTCAATTAGGTACTAAAATAAGTTCAGTTAGCTGGCAAATTTGAAACTGCTCCTCAGAAAAAAAAATCTGGCTTTAATTGTGGCTGATGAGCAGTTTTTAAAATCTGTAAAAACACACTGTAAATGTAAGCAAGTATTGATCCCTTGCTGCATTCTCAGTTCTATTGCAAACAATCTGAGCTTTCATAAAAGTACACAATTTTTCACTTATCCTATATTTTGTCTCACATTAGGTCACTTGCCAAAAAGCCTCTTGCCAGCAGTCACTTTAATATGAAGAAGAAAACAGTCTTATTAGTTAGTTTATTTATGATGACAAAAGGAAAAGCATGAAAACTCCAAGTTGTAAGTGATAATTTATTCCTGATAAGCAGTAAATCAGCAGGATTTCACTGCCCACATGGGGACCTGCAGTTAAATAATTAATGATAAATAATGAGCCTCATAAATGTTTGCAGTGTTTTTGAGCAACTATCTACACATGAGCTCATTCTACAAACTCTCCTGCTGCTATAATCATGATAACCTGGTGTCCTTTCTGCATTACAGAAACATAAGATGATAACACCAACCATCTCTGTGGTTCAGTTTATATTGTTCATTGCCAGGTTACACTAATTATTCACTGCCTCTGAGGCAATGCTGGGTTAATACATCAAGCTGATGTATTTTTTGTCATGATAAACTTAGCTCGCACTATATCATCATCCATTCCACTGATGCGGCCTTTGTCTAAAAAAAAGTGCAGAACTATTAAAAGAAATCAGCAAAGGAAGAAGACTGTAAATGTTTATGTTCTGGGTCACAAACTGATAAAAAATACTGGTATTAAAATAGTAAAAGACATTTTAAAAGTACAGGTAAAAATAATTTACAAAGTATTTCAGGGTCTGAACCCCTGTAGATTTGTGTGCATCCTTTTTCACCATCACTTTTCAACATTGGGCATTAGAAGAGAAAACATCAGCTCTAACGTGGTAATTTTCACATGTCTGAACTTGGGAAACCCTCAGTTTCTTGAGAAAATAAATCACCAGAGAATACCCTCAGTCCTCATTGCCTCATATGCTGATAAAGCAGCCAGGATAATGCCAATACAATTTTTATTTTTCTTTGCTTTCCCTAGGTCATAATCTTTCCTCCTCTGTATTATCTAGCCGCTACATCACAAATTTATTGGGAAGCAAGATCAGGAGCTTCATTAGTTGAAATCTGTTGTGCTGTTCACATTTTGGTTTGCTTCTGAAGCATGATGCATGACTCCACCATGGCCTGACCTACAGGGGCTGAGGGTGGTCATCACAACTGTCCCTGCTTTTGGTCTTCCATCATACCCAATACATGGTCCTTCTCCGTGTACAAAGTATTAAATTCAGCACTGAGTTGAAGTTCAAAACCTTATGAAAATCTAGCTTCCTAGCTGGACTGTCCATGCTCAGACAGACTTTTGGGAAACTTTAGAAGTAACCCTGGTCATTAAAAATCAGCCTGTAGGGCAGTCTTGCAGAAGGTGATGCTGTTGGTTATCTGACACAGGCACTGTCCACACGTGTAAGTTCAGGCTAGCAAATTACATGGCCACTCAATTATTCTCTTCAAACTGATAAAACACAAATAACAGAGGAGAAGAAAACTTGAGCCAATTTTTTCTTTTTCAGTTTGAGAGGAAAGGGAGGGATGCAGGTTCAGAGAAAAGTAGAGAACAATAATTTTTAAAAAGTTAATGCATAGTGATTCAGAGAGTCATATTTTATAACAGGAAACAGAAAGGGAACAGAATGCATGTAACAGTTGGCTGGGTTTGTCTAAATAAAAATAAAGCTAAAACTCAAAGACCAACAACCCTTACCATATCTGATGCAGGAGGCTCTGCCTAAGCAGGGGAGAATGGCTGTGTGAGATGAGCCAAAGCCACGTTCTCCTGCTGGGGGTGAGCAGGGCAGCAGGGACACGCCAGAGCAGGGCACGGGGACAGCCCTGACACCTGCTCTGCTCCCGGTGCCAGGGCTCAGATCCTGCAGCTCAGCTCCTGCAGCAGCAGAGCCGTGGTCTCCCGCAGGATGTGCAGGGCAGAGGCCACCCAGCCCAGCACATGCAGGGACACCCCCAAGCACCTGGGCAGGAGATGGGAGATCAGGCCCCACAGTCTGCACCAAGCACCACCCTGGAACCAACAAGGCAACATGTCTTTGGTTATGTGGAGTTGAAAGACAACAATCTGTGTCCCAGCAGCCTGCTCCCAGCCTCACCAATCTTTTCCTGGAACATGGGGACACCATCCTCCTGTGGTGTAACCAGCCTGCCAGCCTCCTGCTCCTCAGGCACCCTGTTCCTGAGAAACCCTGCCCTTCAGCCTCTCCTGCTCCTCAGCACCCTGTTCCTCAGCACCCTGTTCCTCAGAAGCCCTGCCCCCAGCCTCTCCTGCTCCTCAGCCTCTCCTGCTCCCAGAAATCCTGCCCCTCAACCTCTCCTGCTCCTCAGACTCTCCTGCTCCCAGAAACCCTGCCCCTCAACCTCTCCTGCTCATCAGCACCCCTATGCCTCAGCTCCCCCTGCTCCTCAGCACCCTGATCCTCAGCCCCTCAGCTCCTCTACACTCCTGCCCCTCAGCACCCCTGCTCCTCTCCCTCCTGGCTCCTTGGCCTCCCAGCTGCCCACGAGTCCTACAGCCCTGCTAGGGCTCACAGCTCCTTCTCCACAAACATTACCTTGAGATTGCTGTTTTCCACTACACTTGTCTGATCCAGTGTCCTCTCCCTGGGTTCCAGAAAGGGGTTTGATACTGTACTTGGCCATATCTGTAGGCTTCCCTGCTCCCATTTTCCTTCCCATCTAACCAGATTGTCATTATCACAGTCAGTCATAGTCTCTCTGAGCAGAGAAGAAGCATAACATGTTTTTTTGCCCTCTATTCTTGGGAATAATAAACATCATTCAAGACCTCCTTGTATTATAAGAATGGAGGCATAGGCATTCTGGGTATGTGCTTTTTGCTATTGAAAGAGACATTCAATGTTAAACTGTTTTGCTTCTTGAGACTTGTTTGTTTTAAGAGCAACCTTTTTCTTTTTTTTCTTTTGGGTCTCACTGAATTTCATCCACCTTGGATGAAATAAGAAAAGAAATAAGAAATTGGAAATAAGGAATTGGAAATAAGGGCTTGAACCCAAAAGGAGCTCAAAGCAAGGACTCTCCTTCCATGTATTTATAACTCAATAAGTGTGTAATTTTTCCTGAGTCTTATTGGTTGTACAAATTCAATAGGTAATAGTGTGAAAAAAATGGGGGAAAAAGGGATTTATTTTTAGACTCTTACTCCAAGAAGCCCAGTGTTTCCATTTCAGCTAGCATGTAGTGACTTGCCTTAGAGAAATAGAAAAATTAAAAGACAGGCATTCAAAATAAACCACATAACAAATAAGCTATGTAACTGTCATCTCACAACATTTGTTTCTTGACATTGCTGATTTTGCAAGAGAAATAATTTCGTCCTCTGGGACAGAGTTACTTTTTTTAAATATTACTGAATTCAAGTTGCACACTATATCTCTGTAAAACAACACTTGGCGTCTACAGTCCTGTGTTCAGAGGAGTTGCTTACAAAGTCAATGTGTCATAAGGTGATTTTTCACATTGATGAAGTGGAAATATAATATAAATTCATAGTATTTATAATGATGTGCAAGAAATTGGAGGGAAGGTAAAGTTTGGGGTGTATATATATTCCCATGCACATGTAATATACATATATATGAATGAATACACATATGTATAGACATAGCTGTGTGTATATCTGTGAGAATATACATTATATACATATAGTACAATATAATTATATATATTATTAATAAGTCAGCATTTGATTAACTGAGAATTATTCAGAGTTTGGATTTTGTACTTTTTAACTTATAAATCACTGGGGAAATAAAAATGTTTCTGAAAGGGGAAAGAAGTGGGTCAAACAGCTTTCCACATCTCAATCAGTGTGGGAAAGTTGCTGACACTAATCTGAGTGAAGTGACTTGCAAGGAACACTAGCACTGTCCCTAGATTTGCTGAAATATAACATGAAAACTGTTTCTCTTAAGCCACTTTTTTGTGCTGGACTAGAGGCAAAGTTTAGTTACTGAGTGTAACATGAAGGTCGTATCTCCCATCTGAGAGGTGACAACTTCACAGGACACACTGGCCTCATCACTGAGCGAATGGTTAACTCCATGACAAATTTGTTTTGTAGAAACAGAAGTACTGCCCCATGTCAGACCATGAAGTGAAAATTTCTTCCAATAGCTTTATTTAATTCATGAGGAGTGGATGGGTCCCCTTCCTTCAAAATTAAGCCTTCCCAGCTAGCATATTCATATGTTCCTGTATGGAATCTACTTCTTGGAATCCTGCTAAGCCCATGGCCTCAATAACATTTTGTTACAACAGTGTTTACAAGGTAATAAAGAAAAGGTATTTTATTTATTAAGTGTTAGATCTGCTGCCTTTCATTAAATGCCCCTTGATCTTTTATGTCAGATGACTTTATTGTAAAGACTAAACAAGAGCTCCTAATTTATTTCCTCAATATGATCCGTTACATAACTCACCTTTTCACCTTATTCTGGTCACCTTTCTAATAAGTTAGAATATTTTCAATACTTCCTTCTACTGGAAGCTTCTGAACCTCTTATGATTTTTGATGTTCATTTCTGATCTCTGTTTTGCTATCCATTTCTGCATGCAAAAATGTTGGCAGCACTGCAGTCAGTCGTGTAGTTGAAAGCAGACCACTGACAGTTTTTTATTGTTCTGTGGGCTCTCTCTAACATCCAAGTAATTTTGTCTATTTTTGTCTACTGTTTTAAACTAATGGATATAACATCACAGATTTGTTGACCATCACAGAATTGCTGTGCTCTGGAACCTATAAGCAGGTCCTTTCATTATATGCTCCATCAGAATAGGTAAGCCAGCCTTCAAAGGGGTTTTAGCCAACTCCATCTGTTTAAACTGAAATCACAGTGGGACTAAATCCAGGCAAATTCAGAAGAGAACGTAGTGAAGATGAGGCAGCAATACAACTGCTTTGAGGAGATCGAGGGTCATGTCATCACATCACACTGCAGAGTGACATTTCTAGTGGAGGAAAAAACAAGAGAAGGGACAACCTTTAATTACTACCCTGTTTATGGTGCCAGCATGGATAAGGGCTGAGACATACACTGACAAAATCATTATTATTTTTCACTAAAGCTATTTTACCCTTCCCATTTTCCTGAGGAAAGAGTCCTCATGGAGATTACCTTCTTTAAAAGCATTCAACCCGGAGCAAGAATACCTGGAGTGCAAGGGCCAGGGACTTGAATTTTACTGATACTTTGACCAGCAGCACCAGAGCATGCTCAGGCATTTGCTCCACTGCACAGGGGCAAGGACACCTGGGACTGCCTGGGAGACAACAGTGTCAGCTGAGATATTGGGAGCACAGGGCACACTGCTTGCCGGGATCTGTCCCTTCTAACAGTCCTCCCTGCGCTCTGAAGCTTTCAGAGCACAGTGCTCTTTTCTATAAAATCCTTCCTCACAACACTTATCATGATTATGAGGGATTTTCTGCAAACTCTGTGTGCATTAAGTGCAAGATAAAAGTGGTGTAAGAGCTCTCTGCTGTATCTGCTGTTACTATACTACACTAAAGCTTTCCTATGGAGCACAAAGATCTTTTTACCTTCTGAATAATAAAAAACAAAAATATATCTGCTTTTTAAGATAAACCACCCAGCAGAGGTTTCTTATGTTTCGTGAGCTGAAAAATAGAAACTATGGCCCAAGCCACCAGCTATGGATTATTTCACTGAAAAATCATAGAATAGCAACAAACTATTAATTATCTTTCCTTACTATAAACTACTGAAATCGCTCTGTAAATGTTTTTCTTTTATAATGATAAACATTTCTGTCACATAGTTTGTATAATTAATCACTTTTCAATTTAAGAGACCATCTCATTTTCACTGGGAAACAGTTTATAAAAATACTCCAGAGTGAAAGATTGTTAATAATTTTTTCAAAGTACACTCCACGTTTTTATAGTTAAACAGTCACTCAGTATTTGTGGTATGTTTGCACTGACATTCAGACTATGTCAAATTATGCAGCTAAACTCTTTCCACAGATGAACTGGCATAAAAAAACATGGACTTGGAAGCTGTTCAATGATTCTCAATTTAGCCTCTGTAAAAGAAATTTAAACTTGTAATGAAAGGTTGTTGGAGGCAGCTTAAAGGGATGAAAACTGGGAAAGAGATAATTAAGATTCTCTGGTTATGTTCATTCCCCAAACTAATAATATTATTCTTAAACAACTTGAGAAACATGTATTCTCATGTTGTTTAAGAATAAAAGTATTCTCTCTTCATAGCTCTTGTGTTCACATCGCAGAAGGCAACAATATATGGTAAATGAATTGATCATATACACTCAGCTTCCTTAGCAGCCCTGCAACTTCTGTCCCATGAGTGTCTTCTGAGATTGTTAGGAAGCAGCACACCCAATGACTTTTCAGCTATAAACCTGCAATGAAATCTCTTCCTTCAATGTAATAATAGGAATTTTTTTAAGGTCTGTGACTGAATATGCTCCTTCCATCTGAAAAGCATCTTTCATATTGCTAACAATATGAAACTATCAACTATGTCAACGATCTTGTGACACTGAAGGACTTAACTGAAGCAAGAAATTAAGTTGAAAATACAATTCTGCATTTGTATTTCCAAGATTCCTATGCTATGTTTTCAAATTACCCAGGACAACACTTTTGCAAAAGACAGGTTATGTTTGGCTTTTAATTGACATTCTTTGTGCACTGACATATTATTGCAAGCAACCTATATATTTGAATGCAATCCTTCAAAATAGTTCACGTATTTCTTACCAAAGATGATATTTTTCTGGACTGAATTTTTAAATATGTTAAATTAGGATATAAATTTTTCCTTCAAAAAATGTTTATAAGTAAGCAAAGTTAAGCAAAGCTGGCTCTCAGCTGTTCAAAGATGTCTTCCCTATAGGTTTCCTGTTACTCTTCTTTTCCCATAATGGTTTCAAATTTCCTACATGTTACATTCACAGAATTTCCAGAAATTTATCTATCATGGGAAGCTGAAACTACTTGGGCAGATAAAAACAAGCCATGAAGCAATGAAACTGTATGTCCATGTTACAACAGCTGTGAAGGACACAGAGTAATCAAGACAAAACAAAAGCCTTTGCTTTCAGAGTATCAGTAGATAATAATTTAATATTTTATGCTAAAGTCAAAGTTAAGTGTCATGGCACTCAAATTCCCAAGTTCTTACCATTGCAGTTCTCAAATTGTGCTGTTTATTTTCAAACAATTATTTTTATACTTGACTTTCCATCTCAATATGAAAGAAAAAAATTTGTAGGCATTTGAATATAAATGCATATACCTACTTGACATACAACAAAATATTGATTTTTGAGTTCAGAATTGAATTCTTTCTACTGTTTTTGCACAATATACCCAGTCTCTTTTTCTGAGTTGCATCTCACTCATGGCCTCATATTGGCTCAGTTCCAGGTAATACAAACATAAAGACCATTTTTTCTGGCGATTTGCCCAGAAAAATTTAACACTGCACATGTAAAAATTGAAGTAGCACCTGTGCCACTACAAACCTCATCAGCAGAATTAGACACACACCTCAAAACCATAGCTAAAATGTAATTGATTGAATCGCATTTAAACTGCTGCATGCTGTGAAAATGTATAACCTCATATTTTTTTTCTCCTGTGACACTGAAAACAAGAAGAATGCACATAGAGGAAACAGAGTTGTTCCCACCATGTGTGACAGTGTAATGCACAATTTTAACTGTAGCAACAATTATAACTCCTTCATTCCTTGATGACTGTTATTTTGCTGCGCATGATCTTGTATAATTGTTTGCACACCTTAGAGAGACTGCCAGGAACAAAAGAAAAAGAAGAGAGAAAACAAAATGGGAAAGAAAATGAAAGAAAAAAAAGACCAAAAACCCTATAATAAATAATATCAATTCCTGTATCATGTTTCATGTGAGATTGAGCCACGATCTGATGTTACTAATTTCCAGACAGGCAGTCAAGACATGTTCAGACAGCAGTGTGTTCAAGAACGTGCTAGTGGAATTGTTTAAAAATTTGATTCAGTCCTTATTTTTGTTGTTGTTGTCTGATGTTTACTCCAGAAAGTTTTGCATGGGATTCAAAACTTTACAATTACTTGATTTATAACTAGCTCACAAGTTCTCCAGCACTTTCCAAAGCTGTAGTGAAGAAACACTTAAGAGTGATGATCTATTCATTGTAAGTATACATGGGTAAGGCATAATAATAGTGAGGTTATGCTTGTTCTCAGTTCACAATGGTGAGAGTTCAAGGATTGCCAGGTGAAAGACTCTTAATCATTTCCCCCATGTTGCCCCCATATAAATGAGAATACTGAAAAGCTACAGAATTAGAGGCCATGCTGGAAACTGTCAGTTCTACCTTCTCAAAGCTTTCATTATCCATGTCATGTGTGACGACATAACAAAAAATTCTTTGATCTTGTGAGAAGACAAAGCACTAAATTGAATGTGAATTGTAGTACGAGAGACCTCATGCAGGTTTTTTAAAAGGCAAAGAGTCCCTGAGATCACCCATTTTATCCATTGTCAAGAAAGGCCCACCTCTATATTGGAAGCCACCTTTTCTGGTATAAATGGTGAGATATCACCTCAAACAAACTGGGTAAGTATAAAATTTCAAAGGGATGTGCAGGAGGTTCACTAACAATTGCCTCTATTTGTCAAAGGGTAGTTAATAAACACACTGCTTTGAAAATTTACCTCTGCATGTCCACTCTTCTTTTAGCTGTACAATGGCAGCAGCCAGTTTTCTAAAGAAGCTCCACCCAGTCAGCCTTTCCAGCTGGGAGGGCAGGAGGACATCTGTCTCCAGAGCAAGTGTCAGTCATATTCTAACAATCACTGCTTCTCCTTGGCTGAATTTATTATTTGCACCAAGTGGTATGTTTCTCTCAGCTAATCATCTAAACTCCCTCTTCCAAGGTTACTGATTATGAGATATAAAAGTCTGTCTCGTGCATGGGGGTTTTTTCCTAAAAGGCTTTTTGTCTTTAAGACACTGAGCCCACTTCCTTATATATAAGATCCTAGATTCTTTCCTGATCATCAGTGCTTTTACCACATAATATCTCTGCCTGATTTGTTTCTGCCCTAATGCTATTTCACTCTAATTGTGTTTTCTCTCCTTTTGCAGTAAGACTCTTGTTCAAGAGAAGGGTCTGATGTGTATTGCACACTCTCCCACTCAGAGAACATTTCATGCTGCAATTTGTGAAATGTCAGATATACCTAACAGCATAATAAGAAATTATTACATATAAAATAACATGCTAAATAAATATAATAAAGTGAAATATGCCTCAAATAGAAATATGATTCAAAGCTTGCAGAGTAAGAATAAACAAACCCAGTTGTCATGTGCTTGTCTGTATTAAAGAGTGGTTATACTTATTTAATTTACCCATCCAAAATTTTTATTATGGATATTTTACTCTGTGGTGTTTATACTATTGTGCAGCCAAAACATATCTTACTTTCATATTTCAGATATAATTTTCTGTATTATGTCTCTCTCCATTCTAACAAGAAATCATCAGAAACACTTAAAAACAGAAGGTATGAATTCTTCAGGGGCCCTTCAAACAGAAATAGGACTTTTTCCTGTGCAAAGAGGCTAACTGGGAATTTGACATGTAAATCAGCAAAGAGGCTGATGTTAGCTTCCATATTAACATCTTTGCAAAGGTAAGATGCTAATTTCCATTTTAGATGTTCCCAAACTTATCTCCATATGTTGAATTTGCAAGACCCACAGCTGGTTTTGCTTGGCTCTGTCTCACAAGAGCTTCTGACAAGCAAGATATTGAGTGTAAGAGGGAAAAATTGCATGCAACATATGCCTTCATGAATAGCAGCAGCTCATTATGTGGCACTCATGTTTGTGTTTACTGATGTTTGAAGAGTGATTTGTGAATGTATTCACACCATCCTAGAGCCTTTTTTCATCACTCTTATTATTACATTGTAGTAATGTGCAGTCTTAACCTTTAAATTGCTTTCATAACAATATTCCCTCTCATGTCTGTGTGCAGATATGTCAAAGTCTCCAGCCATCTATGTAGGAAAAGGCTGATAATGAATATCTGAATAATCTGCATAGCTGGACAAGCGGCCAGCATGAAAATCTTTGCAGGATGTTAGTGATTCAGAGGCAAATAGTGATTTAGATTCCTGGTGGAAATAGATATGTACACTCGTATTTGATTTGAAATTTTCCACAAGCACAGTTATCTGATTCTGCTTCCTCTCTTCTGTACCTCTGTGTAGGAATCACCACAAAATTCTGGATGGCAAATACAGCAGCTAAACCCAAATACATTGTATTCCTTGACCTTAATGAAATATCCATTGAAAAAATAGCAAAATCAAGCACTTGTATAGGTATAATGAACAGCAAGTCCTTACTGGTATTTTCTTCCATATATACTTTTCTTAATTTTTTTTCCAATTCTACCCAAATATGACATCTCTTACCATGTTAAATATTTCCTCTCCACTTTTAATGTTTAGATAAGATTTTGTTAAGATACTGTTTCTTTCACTGCTGGCCATTTAGCCCAGCAGTAGATATTTCAGCTCAGCCTATGCATTATTCCAACTCTGTGGGAGCATTTTCTTTTTATTCTGATTTTCCAGTACAACAAGGATTGCTTTTGACACAGATAAAAATCAGCAAAAGGTCCCAAATAAAGTTGTATCTTACCATTCTTGTTTTAAAGGAATCTATTTTAATGCTGCTATGTTAATTTCAAAAGTGCCATGTTACTTTATCATCTGGTGAGTGAGCAGATTGAAGCTCAGGATATGCTCAGGAAATCACATACATCCTCAGCAGCCCTAGATAAGGGCATGTTTATGTTAGCACTGCACTGCTTTTAGTAGTTGAAAAATATGCTCATGGATATTTCAAGATGGTTTGAAAACAGTCTCTTCTAGAAAAGATTTAGGGTAAAATGAGGCCATGCTGAAAATCAAGAGAGTTGTAATTATTATTTGGATGATCTGGAAAGCAGCTTTTTACCCCTGAGCTTTTTTCTCTGAACAAGGCTGGATGATTATGCTGTGGATGTGGGCAGCAGGTGAAGTATTTTTAGTAAAGGCCTTAATACTTAGCGGATATTTATTGGATACCTGTTAGACTGGTTTTAAGGGACAAATTAAAACAGGACTGAAAAAGATAACCATTTAGTTAAAATAGGCCAAATTCAGAGATACCCCATAAAACTATCTTAAGAGGCGGATTTAGGAGTGTTGTATGTAAAGCAGTAACCTAACAGAAAAAATAACGGCAAGAGACACTTGCTAAAGCTGCCCTTTAGCTGTTCACTTCAAAAATCCTTGCAAACATTTCTTTAACAACAACATAAACCTTAATGTCATCCTGGTAATACAATCACTACAGGTACTATCAATTTGAGTAAATACATATTACAGCATAACACATGGGGTTCTTTGTACAAGCAGCTGCAAAACTGTGGATTGTGTGAAGGAGGGCCCTACAATGCTGTTCTGCTCTGCTTTTTTTCTTGCACTGTACTTCTCCCACCTTCTGAAGCAGTAGCTATCCACCTCCACACACACATACCGAATTCCTCACATTTGCTTTTGTTTTGAATGAAAATGTGCTCAGAATTATTTTTATAGCTTTTTCAAGTGGGATCTCACTGAGTTTTAAGTTTCCTGTTTATTTGCTTGTCTCTCTCACAATGGATTACCCATTTAAATCATCATCAAAATTAATGCTGAGCAGCACAAGCCTTAAACCAAGAGGATTTTTAATACAATTTTCACCTGCCGAAACCATATACTGATAATGTAACTTCATATTAAGGCTTTTTTTTTTTTTTTTCCAAGACAGCCACAAGATTAGGCTTTCAGAAACTCACTCTTACGTGAGAATGCCAATACCATTCTGATGCAAGTGAACCTGTCCTCAGTGATCCCATGCAATTGTGCATGAATGTTGATCCTCTTTTCCACAAGAGTCCTTCACACTGAGATGACAGTTTAGGACAGGAGTATCAACATTCCCCAGCTATGTAAGTTCATCCTTAAATACATCCAGGCATTTTCCTGGTTCATATTTCTGAACTGGTTGAAGCAAATGGGGAGGAGGGACTTTATTCAACTGTCAGTTGTGCCAAGAGTACAGACTGCACCTCTGGGAATATGGGTACAACACAGAAGGCCTGGTGTTCTCATGTTAATATTAATACACTGGATCCTGTTCCAGCTGACTTATTTTAATAATGGAATTTGAGCTTAGGGAATAGACCTAATTTGTAGAGTTTTATATTCAAACAGGAACAAATTCACGTAACTATTTATTGTGCAACTGTCCACATCCCCAGAAAGGAGCTGAATTCTCCTGATTTCACTACTAAGGGTAGAAGCGAGTTACAAAGAGGGATTTCAGGGGTACTATAGAACTCCTTTGGAACTGAGTAGTTCAGGTTTGCATTCCACCTCTCAGGCACAAGGTTACAGAAATGGGACACAGATTTGGCCTCTGAGTAAGGAAATTGTATATGAGCACAGACTCCTGAACAGAGAGTAAGACTGGTCACAGCTCTTAGTTTAAGGATTTATGGGTGGATATATTATGTCTCAGCATCTGTTCTGCATCACAACTTCTGAGATGGAGAAAGAATCTCCCACAGTGATTTCAGCAAAGACAACACTGCATTCATAGACAGCAGAGCAGACAAAATTTTGGCCCTGAAAATGAAGTATTTGGTTCATTTGCTGGTTGGTTGGTTTTTCTGTATATAGTCAGGTTTCCTGCTTTAAAATTCTGCACATGTATTAGACATCAGTAGCTAAATTTGGGTCACTGCACAGTTTTATCATCTGTACATACTCTATCAAAATAAAACAATTTGCATCAAAAAACAAAAATATGTACAATATAATTTTGTCTTTATCTCTACACAAGTTTGGCATTATTCTTTGTCAGAAGCCTGGCAAGCAGTCTTTCCCATGTAAGCAGGGTATTATGTTCTAATAAACAGAAAATTATTTCAGACTGAAGAATTTTCTTTTGAAGTTTAATGGAAAGGTGTCACTCAAAAATGGGCTTTGCTCCTTATTTTACATGACATCCTCCTCATTCTTTCAAAACAAATATAATCACTTTAATTGACTGAGCAAGTCTTCAAAGGTTTTGAATCAAATGTCCCATGTTTGGCTTCTCAGTTACATCATATCAACACTCACAAGCTTGTACCAGTGACATAATTGGGTTTATATCTGTCTTTTAAAATTAAAATATATTTTTCTGGTGTTATTATTTCTTAGATACTGTCACTGTCTCTGGCTTGTTTCATGACCTTTATCATGGTCATATTTGAGCACCTAATTAATAAGATTAATTCAGGCAATCTGATAAGTCAAACGTTCTGTGGAAATGGTAATAGAAAGGAGGTTTCTTTACTTAAATTCACTCTGCTGAGGAAACAAAAAATTAAATACTAAAAGAGAGAAATTATAAGAATCTCTTTTATGGGACCAGAGAGAAACAACTTGAAGAAGATATGATCTCTAGAAAGAGACTATAAGAAAAGGATAATGAAACAAGAACCAAAATTTAAACTTTTATAAACAGACTAAAACTATGAGGAGTGACATCAATGACGCCTCACCAAAGGACATGCTGACACACAAAAGTGTAACCAAACCTCATTCACAAAGTGCAATCAGATCCACTACAAACTGGGATATTAAAGTCAGAATTCAGTCAGAGCACTATAAACTCTTCAAATGTTGCTGTGATGGGTCAATTTGGCTCTTGCTTGAAGGCATAATCTGGAACTGAAATACTGTACTGTTTGTTGTAAATTGGGAAGAAAAAGCATCAAGCAGCATTCACAGGAATACAGGCTAATTCCCTCTCAAATGATTGGACCACATATTGCATGTTTTAAGGCAATGAGAGCAGAGATGGTGTACACAAGAATAAATTTAATTTCTCAGAGGAAAAAAAATAAAACATGAGAAAACAGCTAACTGTCAGACAGTAGCCTTGAAATTGCACATTTTAAAGGTGCTAAAGATAGAAATGAATGCACAGAATTTTTTGAGTTTAATGGAAGTAAACACCATTTTTGGGATAATTGTTGACATGTCTATTTCTGCTGAAGCACTACCCCCCATTTACTTCATCCTCCTCCAAATTTTACAAAATTGGCAATAAGAATTATGGAAAAATATCTCAAGAATGACTGAGTACTGTCAGCCCCCTGCTGCAGTCAGAATGAGCAAGAGTATAAAGAAGGAGCACTCTGAGAAAAGTCATATAATTATTCCAGTGTAGAGTTTAACACTACTCAGACAACTTCTGAGTGGAGATGGATTATGTGCCCAGGTTAAATTGTTCAAATACATTTACAATAAGAAGACATTAATGCACCATCTAGCAACGTGTGTCCAATTGCTATTTATCTGATAATTAAATTCCTTTCTTTTCCAATAGCTTTTACCTTCAGAAAGTTTCCTGTATGTAGCAGTAAAAATGCTGAAAGGATCAAATATTTCAGATCTGGTATAGTTTCCTGAAAACTGTCTCCTGTTTTGCAGAGACCTTGGTGCCACGCACTCACTGTCTGTGTCTGCAAGCTGATTTCTTCACATGTGGGGTATTCGAATGTTAGCATAAAGTGTCTGTTATATGGTCTCTCCTTTAGGAAGGAAATTGTAAAAAATAAGGCACCTTTGGTCTTTTTAGTCTAAGTTTAAGCAGTTTGAAATTCTGAATGGGCTTGGTGTGAAGTCTGCTGCTACTGAACTCATTTAAAGTGCTTATGAGGAAGATGTAGAATATGTGGGTAATAACCTTCACAGGAAGAAAACAGCATAGAATTGGAGAGGGATGTGCTGCACCCAGCTGCCAGCACTTCTGATCTCACCAATGCTATTTTATTAGCAGCAAATACAGATCCACAAGTCTACCTGCATTTTGGGGTATGTCATTAAGTACATTAGGGGTTTTCAGTATCACAATTTGAATGGGAACACTAACAACTGAAAGACTGTCAGGATACACACTTCAGTCCACCGTGCAGTGTTTTTCCAGCCCCTTGGAAAACTGTAAATTGGAACTAACTATCGGAAATGTCCAATGTAAATATTTAAGTTGATTATTCTTATCTTACTTGTGCATTAGTTGAAAACCCGAGAGTCTGCCAGGCAAACAATCCTGAGGAGTTCTTACAGAAGAACAAGACATTCCAGCTAAAGCAGTGAAAATACAAACAGCGTTTCTCCTAACAATTAACATAAGAATAGAAACAATGTGAGCATTCCACTAGATACAAAACAGTGCAAGGGGAAGTCCTTGTCTGTTGAAAAGCAATTTTTTTCTGAAAAACTATTGATTACATTTAAACACTTGTTAAAAAAACTAGTCAGAAGTCTAGTTTTCCTTTACTAGTCATAGATATGCTTTTTACTCCCCCAAAATGATTTTGTTTTAGGTAAGTGGTACATATTTAATAGGGTTTGTATTTTTGTATTGTAACACTTAGACAAAAAGAAAAAAATAAGGGGGTTGGTTATGGGTTTGGGTTTTTTAAGTTTTGATTGTATACAATATGAGGCTGTTCTGTGGATCACTCATTCAATGAGGGGGAGCCCTGTCAAAGAGGATAGTTTCATTACTGGCAGTGCCTTGAAAGATAATCTTCCCACATCACTGTGGGCACCATTACACAGGACGCTGTGTCAGCAGCAGACTGGTTGTGCCACTCTCAGCATTCATGTGACAGGAATGCATAGAAGCTCCACAGGAGGACCTTCTCTGCCAAATGTAGTGGTCTGCACAGAACTCCACCCTGGAAACACAGCCATGGAGCAAGTCCTTCTACATCTAGTGGCATCATGGCTCCGTGTAACACTACAGAGAAATTTGCAGCTTACCTAAATCCACTGCATGACATAAAGTGTGGGATTTGATTCATCCAGTGTTCCACCTCTACCCACCTATAAACACTGCAGAGCTCCCAAATCCAGCTTTGTCTCAGTGTGACAGATAATAATATTGGTGTGCTTTTTTACAAAAGTCCTTTCTAATAGCCTCCATATGCCCACTGCCAGCGCAGTTCATATACTTCACTGAGAACAGTTGGCTCAGACTCTGGTACTCTAGAGAATATTTTCTTAATTTATTTTATTGTTTTAATTGTGGTTACTCAGGAATATCTCCTTCAGCATAAAAAACTTAGCTTAAATTGAACCAAACTATTTCAAAAAACAGTAACAGGGAAATAATTCCTGAGAGTATTCTTTCAAAAAGGTGAAAGTAAGGTCCAGTGGCATATTCAGAAATTACTGCACATCAAGAATTCCACTTAGTTTAACAATTGAACATTCTGAATCAGTTAATTATTGTTGCTGAAATACATATTTGAAATGTGAAAAATTGTGTAAAAGTAAGTAGAGATAAATCAAATGGGGACTAGAACAAATGTCAGTGACCTACTGAAATGAACCAAAAAATCGTAATTAAATCTTTCTATGCAGATTTCAAAAATCAAATATGATGATATATGTTTAGGAGATAGAATATATATGGATGAAAATTCTTCTAAAAAAAAGATTTTTTTCTTACTAAAAAAAATCTTCCAGAGAGAAAGCACATTATGTTTATGTGGTTTTTACATACATACATATATATATATATATATATGTATGTGTACCTGTGTGTGTACATATACATTGTTGGGTGTGTACACACATATATGTTGTGTAAATGTATGAGGATGAAATGTGTGTATTATTTTGCAGTGTTAAATAATAGCAAAAATATCACTGCAGCTGAGCACACAAAGACACACTTGTCACTGGAGTCTATTCACATCTCATGTGTCCTCCCAGAAATGAACGTAATGTCTGCAGCACAAGACAGATCATTTCCCTTCTTCCTTCCCTCTGAATGTGCCATCTGACCTAAGGGCTCCTCAAAACAACCCAGCACATGTTGCTGTAGTTTCCTGGTTATAAAGGTTGAGCACTTCTTCCTCTTTTTTCACCACAGAGTCAAGCAATAATCTGTTCCTTTTTCATGTACCCAAAATCTCTCCGTGACAGTTTCCATTCCATTCTCCATTGATATTATAGATTCATTGATTATTTTTCTTTTTTGCACTACGAAAAAAATAATCTATCTGCAGAAACACAGTGCCTTTGAATACTCTCCACACTCTAATTTTATCGTTAATATAATTTTCTTCTTTTTTCTCCTCCAGCTGTAGCAATGTCCTAATTTTAGGTTATTGAACTTAGTCCATCAAATCTACTTCTACAAAGAAACATTCCTCTCCCACATAATTATCTTTCCATCATCTCTTTTAACTAGAGTGGTCCAGAGCTATGTTTTCATTTGAGCCCTGTGTATTTTGATTTTTGCATGTAGTTACTGAGGGTTTTTTCCCTCACAAAAGGGTATTTATTTTATGATGATTACCTGATGATGGGATAAATGGTTTTTCCCACTTAGCTAGCACCAGAAATTAGACATTTAGCTTCTTGTGCTCCAAATGTACAAAAATCTATGGAAATAAGAGGAAGTTCATTCAAGAACAGGAATGAAATTTAGAGGAGAAATATTTGAGCCAAATGTGTGAGAAAAATGTCTCTCAAGCTTTCTGACAGAAAACTGGTGCCAGAGAATGAGAGTATGACCATGAAAGACAAAGAATATTCATCTATTTCTAATTTGTGTGTCCTAGTTTGTGACTTTGGCATAATGCGTTTGCCATTACCTCTGAGGTATCTGTCCTGCTGCATGACATTGAGATTCACTTCCTCTCTGCCTTCCCTTCAGTCTGAAAGGCTGGAATTTATCCTGAGATCCAAAATAGTACCTTTGCCATTTGAGGCACCTAAACAGATTAGGTGGTTTTTTAATAAGTGTCCTGAATCTACGTGTTTAAATTGTCATTTAGGCATCTGAGTACTAGGTTAATGCTGGAGTAAACCTATTTAGCCAATTTCACACACCCAAAATTACACAATTTCCGAAATGTCATGTAGGCAAGACCTTCCACCCACCTTACCACGCCCTGCCAAGCTGCACCTGCTCCCTTGTGTGCACCCAAATCCATGCTCCGGGGATGCATGGATAGTGGGCAATAAAACTCAGAGTTAGTGGTGGCCAAATATGCCCCAACAAGTCCTCAGAGAATTTTTAGGAGTGTAAGCAAATTTACAGAGAAATGTAAAAATGTTTCAGTGAGTCTTCATTAATGTTGCCAAACTATTTTTTTGAAAACTAACATATTGCAGGCAATTTACAGACTACAGTCTTAGTAAGACAAAATATTCAGATTCAAATAGCTAAGGCATCCCCTATTTTCTAACCCTTCTCATGTAACATATAAAATGTAAATCCTTTCAAAAGTAAATTTGGAAGTAGAATAACATGTATGAGTAAAAGTAACATCAGGTTATCAGATATTAGTTTATATTTCAATGTCACTTCCCATCTGTGAAGCTCTTTAAAAGTTGTGAAAAATTTAGGCTAATGCAGTAACAGTAAATTAGATTGTCCTAGATGATATTTCCTGTGTTCTTATTAGTGTATGTGTGTGGGCCTAAAGATAATTAGCATAGTACAATCTGTATTACAGCAAGATGGGGCAAGCACAATCTGTTTACTTTGGTTCAACAATTGCTCATTCTGTAGCCAAAGAATAAGGTGGGGCTGGTTCCTTCAAGTTGTCTCTGCTTAGCCTTTTTCTTTGAATCATTGTTGCAGCTCACATTTAAGATACGGAAAGTAGCATTAAAAAGCCTAAAATAATTTCTCTGAGGGTTCTCTTTTTTGCTCTTACAGCTTTTCAACAGGACTTCTTGACTAAAGAATACACCCCACTAACAGAAGACATCTAATTCCAGATTTACCAATTTGTAGAGAGAGCCCTGCCAGATCAGGTCTGTATGTGAGAGCATAGTGGTTGGGTAAATAAAACAGATGAAGGGCATTCTCTTATCTGATGATTCTCTTACCCAAAAAAGAATTGTTCACATCTGTGCAGGTAAGGACTTTTCCCTCACCTTCACCTACACTGTGTGCGGCAAACAGTATATGGCTTGCACTCCAGTACATCTGAGAAAGTCTTAGCAAAGTTTTGTGCCAGGCAGAACACTAACAATTAATGAGTCAACAAAATGGGAGACTGCTTGAAAGTGTACTCCAGCCCTCAATTTAACATTTTAGATATACCTCTGACAATAAGAGAGGAGGTGTCTGCTGGAGTGGGGTGTTTTGTGTATTCTTTCTTTCCATCATGGATTGAAATTAATTAAACCTGAGCAAGGCTAGAGGTTCCAAGCAAACTTTGCAATCGTTTATATCAACATCTTCAAAAGCAGAAGTTGACTTGGAACATCACCATCTTTCCATACCTTTCTTGAGGTCCTTCATTCTTTATTTACACAAATGGGCTGAATATGCTGAAACAATTTTTGGGTGTTTAAAGTGACTCTCAAAGTTGGAAATTGTTCCACATTAAAAGTGTTAGAATTTTACTGCATATCAAATACATTTTCCCTCAAGAACCTTATACATTTGTTTTAAATGGCCTGCTGTTTGATTAAGTTAGTTGGGTTTGCCTATGTTAAATTTGTGGCTTTCTAATGAAACCATTATTTGGGTTTCCTTTCAGTGGAGAAGTGTCCTATGGCCTACGCCACATGTAATGTGGTCCCAGTTATTTTGAAAGGTAATTCTCAGTGGACCTCAAAACAGCTTAGTCTACCTAACTGCTACCATTACTTCATGACCTTATTGAATGACTGTTTAACCTTCTCTAGTGTTCACAGAAAGTATAAAAAGTCCAAAAGTGTTGGATGACAGGATGTCCTGAGTTGAGAAATTAATGAGAATTTCTGCCTTTGGATCTAAAAACTTATCTATCCTCTTGCTGTGGAGCAGAGCCAAGCAGCATAAAAAGCCACTATTTTAAGTGTCTCTAATATTTTAGAGCTGAAAGCATAAAATGCCCCCAATGTATAATATATGGTCATCTCTGCTTAGGCTTACATAAGAATTATTTCAGATGTACACAGGACACAATTTTTTAATAAATTTTTAATAAATTTTTAATAGTTTTTTTTCACTGCTTGATTTGGCAAATACAAATCTGATGCTGCCGGGTTCAGTAGCTTTATATTCTAAGTGGTTTTGATTATAGAAGCATTTTCAGCTTTATTTAGACAGCCCTCACTCCTTTTAAAAAACAATTGATGTCCAGAACTCCTGGCACCCATTCTGTTAAATGAACTTTGAATGCCCAAACACCATCTCTCATGTCTTTTATATACTGGACTGGGTTAAGGCATTTTAGAATAACTGAGAAAGGGGCATTTAGCAGCAAAGCTGAGCAGCTCTTTGTCATGCTATGTTTGCTTCAAGACTGTGTTGTCACAGACACAAGACTTGTATGAAATCTATTGGAGTTTAGTAACCATTTACATTGCAACAGCAATTATCCTAGTTTCAAAATAACATAATCTACGTGTTTAATAGAAAGAAAGATTTAGAAATACAACTGTATTTTTTGGTTTCTTTGACATAGATTTCAAAGGGAAAGGTAGACACTTTGAGTATCTCAGAGTTGAGATGATGAATTTAAGGTTATTTCAAGAGGTCTAAAATTGGCCCCACCCATGAAAACTGTGCTTTAGGTCCACACGTGCTGAGGATGGGCATGGGCATTTGGGCTACCAAAGCCAAAAGACAGCAGGCACTCAGATGTATTTCAAACCAAGCTTGAGACCGTCAAGAAAATATGGTCTGAGGTCACCTGAGAGGACAAGGCCCCTCCAGCATATGAGGAGATGTTTTCTTACACTTCAGTGGTGGAATTTCAGTATCACCAGTGCCTGGGTGGCATTGCAGAGACCTCTGTCCAGGTTTTGCTGCATATCCTCTTTCTGAGACCCAAGTCCATTTATGATATCTGGCACTGTAAATCTAAAAGTTAAGGCACTTAGGGCTATTATTATTATATGTCAAAACTCATTAAAAATGAAGAAAACTGTATTCTGGTTCAGTTAAAACAAACCAGTGTCCAAATACTGTGTCTCTTGATTCATGAACTATCTGTTGAACTTGAGATACTCTCTCTTGGAAGCAGTTTTATTGTCTTTTGTGTAAGGAAATTTCCACTGGCACCTGAGGCAGAAAAAATTTGGTCAGAAGGATATAAAATATCTAAAAGAAAATTATTACCGATTAAAAATGTGTTTCGTTCTCCTGTACAGGACAAAGAATAAGCAGATGGCATAATAAGATGAGAACAAGGGGAAATTTACAGATCAAAATATCTAATTTTCTGTGTTAAATGGAGCAAATGACTTCAGGAGGTAATAAACAGAAAATTAAAAAGATGAGAAAGAACAGTTACTTGGCTTTTCCTTATCAGCATGCACGGTAGTGGAGATAAATGCTTACGTTACCCATTGTTCTGGTCTGGCTTCCTTTTTGACTGTCCTGGAAAACTCCTACCAAAACATTGACAATTGATGGAAGTTCAAAGAACAAGCAACTTGATTTTTTGTTTGAGAAATAAAAATCAGAAACCATTTAAAAATGTTATTAATTTAACTTCCTCCTTGAATCTTTAGGTCATGTTGTACATGTCTTTGTAAAGCAAACATTGAAGAAGGCAGCAGTCAGACAGTTGCTGTAAAAGTCCTAAAAATCCTTACTTTCAGATACAAACCTCTGCTCATTTACTTTAAAATTCAGGGGTTTGCAGACACAAGTACATCTGTCACATTACCACCCATCACCATCTCCAGGAATGTTTCATAAATCCAATGAGGTCTCTGTTCAAAATTCAATTGAAAAAATATTACACTAAAGAGAGTCATATTGGTAATGCAGACAGTTGTGCTACTTCTGATCCCAGTTGTGCTAGAACTGTTCATTAATTTAATCTGTACAGACAAGCAGAGTATATGAAAGTCTTGACCAGGGATTAGTTTAGAAGTCTTCCAACTATATCAAAGCTATGTTGTGTGAGTTGATGACATTTCTGAAGTTCTGTCTCAATTCCATACCTAGCTGAGTTTTAAAAAGCTGCTTAGATTATCAAAATGAAAAAAAAGTTAAAAATTGACACCATGTTACAAATTCTTTATCTTTAAATCATTATATGAAAAAGTTCTTTAATATCTTGGGAAAAAAAAACAGATTCAAAATTGTCACATATCCCAGATAAAAACAATATGTGCGGTCATTTTCCAGTTTGCTTTAAATTAAATGCTGTTATTTTTTTACATTATTTACATGAAAAAATCAGGAACGCTTGTAATCATTTTACAGGAAAGAAATTGTGTTCAAGTGTTAAAGGCAAACCAAAAAAATGGTGAAATTGTATTCTCAACCCTACCTGAGAACTGGATGAATAAAATAATAAAGCAACCTAAATTTTATGGTCTGACTAATAATCACTCTTACTTACAAATTCTTCTCTAGCCACAGTTTTCTCCTGCACTCTGACTGGAAATGCTGATGTTATCTTTAAGAGTAATACTTCTCCTTTACCTTTGTACCATCATGCTTAACAAGGGCAGAAGGTGAGCAGCCTGAGGAATTAAAGTGGAAATGAAGCACACTTTTCCAACAGAAAAATTGCTTAATTAACTTATTTGGAGAAGTTACGAGATCTCGAACTTTGGTTGAATTCCTATCAGAATGCACATTTTAGTTTAGTAGAGATGTAGAGGGAATTTGAAATCATGCAGTGAGTGAGAATAGCTGGTTAATTCTTAAAATTAAGCATACCTAAAAACCTATATGTGAGAGAGATTCTGAGAGACTACCATTATTTGCAAAGAGAGACTGCAAATATTCCTATCATTTCAATATATGCATGAAGGTTGCACAGAGGAGTCGTACACCCATGCAGGACATCCATCTCAACATTAAGTACAGTTTCTACCACTGTGCCCCAGCAGTAGGAATGCAGACAACGATGCAATGACTCACTGGCAAAGCAAAGGGTAAGTCAGTTCAACAGTGTTTGCTACTGATGGCAAAGAATAAAGAATATTTGTATATTCTGAAATGATAACATATTCATACTAATTGTACTGGTTTTGTCTCAAACAATGCTCTGTTTATCTGGGGAGGAGGGTCCTGAAAGAACACTCATAACTTAAAAAAATCACTTTGCCTTTTTATTTTTCTTATGTCTAAGACCATATGGAGGTAGCCTGAATATCTCCTCTGGGATTTATGCTTTCATACTGTTTCCCACTAGGACTGAAAGATAAAAGATGCTTTCATCCAGGGACTATATTAGAGCTCAGCAAGTGCTAATGCTGGCCCATGGTGGTATCAGCTTTTATCATCCCTATGTCTACCAATAATTAGGAATGAAGTCTTGGATCCACTCTCTGTAGTTAATCCTTTTCTGGCATCCTATCCATAGAAAAGAAGAATTGGATTACACAGAACTAATTGAAAATCATATCTCCCCCTACATATATATAATCTTTAGTTAAAATTATATGTTTTCTTACCCATGGATGTATTTACATGACTCAGGATCCTAGAATGGGTTGTGCTCTTCTAACATTGCCAACATTTCTTTGCCCAATGACTTGGCCATGACTGTACACTATTTCTGCCCAGGGCTGACTAATTTAGACTCTGTGTCCTTGGAATGATGGAAGATGCAGCTACTGGTGTGAATCACACGGCTTGTCATGGTCAATTGCATTTGGCCTAGTTTGGTTGGTTGGGATTTTTTCTCTTGGAGCTCTCTCTGTTAATGAAAATTGTTAGAAGATTATCCAAACCAGAATGCCTTTGCAAAACCATAACCAAAATTTGCATATTTCAGATCTACTCAGAGACAAGAACCACAAATCTATTGGTTTCTTCTCCTGTGGCCTGCCTTAAGCCCAGTCACAAAGTCTGGGTGATGGTAGACATGCACAGCTTTAGTGCCACCTTACTTTGATTACTTCTGAATTCAAGAATGAGTCCTGGGCAGTCCTGATAGCCAAAAAATTGAGGGGGTCAGGGCACAGAGGGACAGATTGTGTACAGCATACTCTCCTCAGTTACACTCTGCAGGTATGTGAGTGTGTTTCTCCTTACTTGGGAATACTAAGAAAGGATGCGTGAAGCCAGTATGTACAGCATCTAAGTGTATGTGGGATCTCTGTGCAGGGAAAGAACAAATTACCTTGTTTTACTGAGCTCCAGACTAGAGACTAAAATTTTTATCTGTCAGGAAAGCAAGAAGCAAAAAACTCACCCGAACTTCCCTAGTCGTTTCATTTTTATGCAATAAATAAGTGCCATCAGTCTGTGCTAGAAGTTTCTGGGAAATTTCAGATTCTAGCTACAAACCACAGTGCCATTCAATACATGCTTCATTATATCTTTCAGTTCTCATAATATAAGCATTTTGAAAAAAGCAATTTTTTTTTCTCCAGTCCTCAAAAATCTTCCCTCCACAAAATATCCTCTGTTGGATCAGGTGTGGAAAAATTTATTCTCACAGCAGAGTAAGCTAGATTCTATATGATTATTAAATCTGTAAAGTAGATGATTGCCTTGATTGCTCCATCTGATTCAGCTGAGATGGAGCTAAAATGTAAATGAAAAACAAAGTTTCTGCTATAATCTTTGCCTTGGGCTTAACCTTGAATTCCTCAAGTTCCTACTTGTCTTGTTCATTCCAGTACAAGACCTGGAACAATTTCTGGTGCATTATTTGGGGCAACTATTCAAAAGTGGTGAAAAATGAGAGAAAATTAACAAAAATTAATTTTGGAGATCTCCCATTGTGCTTACTTATTCCTGTTAAATAATTCAGGGAGTGATTAGAATGTTTATGCTCTCTCTGCTCTGGTACTGTCAGTACTGCTATTATGGGTGCTTGATTAATGGACTAAATTCCACACCCCAAATACAGCCTGGCGAGAGTGGTATCCTAGTAAAAGACTATCATCAGACTCATCATAGATGTTGAAAAGGATATGTAAGGCTTATTAAATGTCAGGTATCTGTTTAAGTGAATATCCAAAATGTTCATGCCCGAATAACTCACTAATAAAAGAATGTGTAAGTTGTGTTGTGAAATGGGGATTAGTAAATGAGTAAGGTAAATTATGTGTTAAGGTATTAAAATGTGAACTTATTTGTTGGGTAATTACGCCTGTAAGTGTTCTATATTAGCAATTACTAGTTCTATTGTTAATAAGATGGGAGGTTATAGCTTTATGAGCCCCTGATGAGTAGAATAATAGCAGTATGTGGATGATATACTGAAAGGAAAAAAAGAGAATAAAAATAAATTTAGTTAAAATATTTATGAAAACATAGTCAACAAACTTGTCTAAGGTAGGCACAATGGAAAGAAGGTACTAGGAGCCCAGGAGTGTCAGCCTGGCAGCAGATAGAATTTACAGTGGGTGTTACAGGTAGGGTTATTTTTCCACACTATGCAGTATTTTTGCACAAAGCACTCCCTATTTCTAGCTGCTTAAGAAGAGTTTTATCTTCCCTGGGCTGAGAAAGAGTCTCACTGAATTTATTACCTTTTAATTTCAGAACTTTAACATCTGGTTCTAAAGACATTCCATGTTCAGTGAAGGAAATGATGGAGAAGGGATTCCAGCAAAGAAAATCCTTCTTTGAAAAGACTTCCAATGCAGAAGTCAAGCACTGTCACCTTTTCCAGAAAAACTGGTTTTTAAATGAAGAAATTCATAGGAACTGTGTAACAGAGGTGCAGAGTACACTTCTGTGCTCAGAGTTTGAACAGCTTCTATGGCAGAAATGTGGCATGAAATATCCACATATTTCCACAGCCAGAATAATGAAGACCCAAGAGATGGTTAGGAGACAGAGGTCTTTGGAGGAGAGGAGAAATGGATCTGCTCAGTCTTCAGAGAGGAAGGGTAAGGGGGCTAAGGGGAGATCTTATTGTTGTCTGCAAAATACCTAATGCAAGGATGTAGGTAACATAGATCACACTCATCTTTGCAGTGCACAGTGATCTCACAAGAGGCAACAAAAACAAAACTTGGAAAAAAGAAAATTCCAATTAGATCTCAGGAAACAATCTTCCTAAGCCACTTGTTTAAAAAAACAAACAAACAAACAAACAAGCAAAAAACCCAAAAAAACCTGTGGATGCCCTTACTTTATAAAGGGTACACAGGTATTTTAACATTACTTTCTCTTTAAATGTTGAAATGCCATACTTATCATTAAAAAAAAAAAAATTGTTAAGGGACAGAATGAGTCAGGAAATCCAACCAAGACCGTGAAATCCATCCTTACATAAGTCAAGATATGCATTGATTTATGAAACAAATGTACAAGTAGTGGAATATTTATGATTAAAAATGTGGTGTATCTGAGAAAACCGATGTGATTTAGAAAAATGGTGACAAGTAAAAAGGGAAAGACAACAGCATAAAGGAGAAAATTAAGGCCTCAGTTGATGATTATTTACACTTTTGAGTTTTCCTTGGACTTAACCCATTTCTACAGGAAATGGTCCACACTTCTTGATATTTCAGTGAACCAGCAAGTAAGAATTTTAACAGTTCTAAATTGTGTAATAATGTTAAATTGTGGGTATATGTATTTCATCATCTGTGAAACTTTCTTCATGTGTTTTATTGCCAAAAGAATTCAATGGGAATTTGGATGGAAAAGATTTTCCACTGCAGAAATTCCAGTGACATTTTTCCAAAGTAAAAATGTGTTCTTGAAAGATACATTCTGACCCACTAAAATAGAATTGGAAGCATATGGCAGCACTTTCTTGCACCATGGATGGATTATTTAAACTCCATGAGGGAAGAAACCATGTGAGCTCTTTCCAACAGTTTTGTTGCCTGCATCCTGGCAGTACCTGGCTCAGGTTCTTGGTTGGTTTGGGCTGTGAATCCCCCTAACACTTCCCATATACTGCATAGAGAAGGACTTCAGGAAATAGAAGAGGATCCTAGCACTGTTCCAGACTGAAACAGTTTTAGACTTGTGCCAACTTTCCTACAACTTTTACTAGGTGGTTTACTTAAAGTTTTCTTTGTGTTCTTTAGCTACGATTATTATTTTGTCTATAATAGCCTGGCATATGCTTACAAATCCTGTGCTGTGAATCAGGCTTCTCAGACACTGCAGGTAAGGATGGGTTTCTGAAGTGTGATTTTAAAGGATGAATTTTTAAAAACTAATAGATTTCATGTTCTTTTCTATTTAATGGTTGTGTTTTTCAAGACTGAATTTCTTGCCTGCAAACTTTTCTTTCAGCTATAAGACTGGAAATTTCTCTCTGTCTTTCTCTATTTTTTTTTCATTTAAATATGGGCAGAGATATTTTCCTTAGCTTTAGTGGTAAGGAAAATATATATTTGCAAAACCCAAAGGTTTCTTGTATATATTTATATATACATATTTTTAAAAATGAAGAGTGTGTCTATACACCTCTCATATGATGCTGTACCTATTTCATATCTGTTAGGGTTTTGTCATATATATCTTGAAATTAGGAAGATCAGGGGTACTTAATGCTATTACTCTTCCAGAGAAAGTACTGCATGGCATTCTTCCTAGTTTGCATTGGAGACTGGCAGCTTTTAGAGAACATAATATATTTGTTACACAACAGTGCACTTTGTATAATTTGTCCTTTGTCCCAGAGAGAAAACTAGGTTAAACTTAATATGGTTTGTATGTAGATAGGTGTTAACAGAGAACCACATTTTGTAATCAGATCTTAGGCAACAGACCATGCATTTCATTTAGTTTGGAAGCAAAAACCCTGTCACTCTGGGGGAATTACTCTTTCAGTACATTTATTTTCACTATTTGAGGGAGTAGGGTCATATTCTCCTCTCACTTCCTGACTTGGAACACAAGGCACAGTAATTCAAGTGGCTGGAGAAGTGGGAAAAAGACATTAATTTGTTAGTCATTCTGGACTCCTATTGCATACAATAGCAATTATTCCTACTCTAACATGACATTGCTTAAAAATATCTACATCTCATACCACCTGTCTTACACAATGCAATACACAGTAATACATAGATGAGAAAAATGAAGCTCAAAATTAAAGGAACAAAAGTTATCATTATATCATATAAAGAGTGCTATATAATTGATGTTCTGCACTATTCTGCTGTGGTAGATCAAATAATACTGTCATGTATCTTCCCTAATATCAGGATACTTTAAGTCACATCTCACTTACTACCAAGATTTCCAGATGCACTTTGAGAGTTAATAAAATGCCTGCATAAAATTATAATTGAAAAATTAATATAATCTGATTCAATCACCCACTATAGGATCTGAAAATCCATAAATTAAAAGTAATGACATATAAACATTTTATAGAGGGAGAAAGGAGACAACAAAGAGGTGCTGAAATTATTGTTTCACTTGCTGTATTTGGAACCTCTAACAACAGCCTGAGTAAAATGAAGATAATATTAAGTCTTGCAAAGGAAAAGTCTTTCCACTAACAGACGACATGTCCTTTATCAACTGTCCCAGCATACAAAGAAAGTGCAAAGTAGCCCAGCTTTGATTTTAAAATGGAAACAAAATCAAAATATAACCAAAAAACCAACCAAACACAAACAAAAACAAAAACCCAAACAAACAAACAAAAGCAAATGGCCGCTCTCTACTGGACAGTCAAATGAGTGGCTGTTTGATGCCTCAGCAGGCAGGGTTAGCCAAAGGCAACCATAGAGGGCTAAAAATTACTGACAGGAATGTTATGTATGCAGGTGAACACAACAGCAGCCAGAAGTACATTGACAAATCAGAAGATATTTTGGCAAGGCCCTAACAATCTAAATTCACTGGGATAACTCAGAATTACTCAGATGAAGACTAACGACACTTCAACATTTACAACTATTTGTAGGGTAGTAGAAAAACCATTTACAGGTAAGGAGTAAATTCATGAAGCTTATGTTCAGAAAAAGGTACTTAGAGAATAAGGAATCCTATGGTAAGGGAATGCTTATTAGCATCAGTTAATGAGGTTTTTATACTATTAGGTGTAGCGGCGCATTTTCTGTTTTTTATTTTACTGTTAATATTAATTGTTTATGTAACGGTACAGTCCATGTTCCCCCTATCCCTTTCCCCTAATGGTTTCCCCCTGCACTTGTTTGTGCAGCACCTGTGCCTGTCAATCATTTGTAAGTCCCTTCCCAGTGCCTGTCAATCTCTGGGAAGGACTCGCCCCTGCTTCTGGAAAGTTCGGGAGAGATCAATCCCTGATTGGAACAGGCTGGGAAATCCCCCACCCCTCGTTTTTGATTCGTTGTCTGTGTGCCATCCCCTTTCTCCTGATTGGTTACCCATCTTGTGTACACCCCTTTTTCTGGTCCCTTATAGTCACTCACCCCGCCCCCATTCCTCACTTCGTGGTTCGCCATCATGCTGAGCAGGTGCAGAGGGACAATAAAAGCCAGCCTGTAGCACAGCCATGAGGTCTCCTTTTCCTGCCTTCGTCATAGCCTCACCAACAGCTCTCGTGTGGCTCCTGACCCACCGGGGGGTGGTGGCCGGTCCGCCTGCGACTGCCTAACCGGGGCTGAAACGATTCCCAGCCAGGGCAGCCGGGACTAGCTGGGAAATCGCTTTCCAGCAGGCAGAGGGAATTGATTCAATTAGGTATAATAATGAGGGAAGACACAAAGTCTAGAGCACAAAGAATCTGGCCTGATACCACTTCCAACAAAAAGGCAATGGACTACCTTAGTCAGAAATGTGTTAGCCCTGGTATTTAGACAGATGCTTTATGTACCACAGAAATGCACACTTTTAGTGGAGGATAAATTTTGTAAAACAGATTACACTATTTTTATGCAATGCCTAAATTTCACTTAGTCAAAAACAGCTGCAGTTTGATTTTGGTCTTGTATTCCCTGAGTTTTGTAAATAATAAAAATACCTCCCAGAGATCACTGGATCACCTGCTTAGCTGCTGCAGCCTGTTTAACTCTTGTGAAGAAAAATGACTCATAGAAATCACCACAAGCCACTGATTGAACCTGTATGGTACATGTTATATATTGAATATGATAATGTTCAGGATAGGTTTAGACTACAGCATTTTCTGCTTTCTGGAAAAGACATCAGAATGACATGATAACACATCTCTGATAGTCTTTGTAGAAGAAATATTGAATGATATGGAATCAGAAATATTCTTCATTCATGACCTGGTGGTTTGGGAATGAAGCTTTTGCACTTAATTGTTAGGAAAAAAATATATTGACATTATTTTCTTTTTAAAATAATGTTCACAGAAAAAGTCAACCTTTTAACCTAAGAACCTAAAGGACAATTATTTATAAACTCTGGCTCGTGCAGAGCTGAGTGTTTAAAGTGATTCTCTGAATGTTTTGAATTGACCAAACACAACTTCCAGAGGACTGAAAGCTGTGGGGTTCAGTGATCCTCCTATCTATTATCTCCTATAAATTGACTATTGAATTATGCCTTGCCTGAAGCTGCTGGAGGTGTCCCTGCAGAGGACAGAATGGCTCAGCAGTTCAGATCCCAGTGGGTCAGGAGAGAAGACAGAGTTTAGCTTTGTCTCAGGAGTTCCTGGGCTTTTAGATGCTCACTGAGCTGCTACTTAGTTCAAGAAAATACAAACTAAGTAACATATAACAAAGATAAATAAGAGCTACTAAGCAGCAGATAATTGTTTAATTCCTTTCATGGTAGGTCACTTCGACTGACCCTGGGTGTTGTAGGGCTGCCTGTACCATTACTGCCCCTCTCCTGTCTGGCCTCAGAGGGAGTCTGCTGAGAAAAGTGTCTGATATGCATGAAAATAAAGTCCTTCCTTCAACCTGTGCCATTCCAGTCCTTTTTTTATGCCTGTAGTTGGCACATGTAGCAAATTCCCTTGTGCTTCATGATTTTGCATATTAGTTAATTTTCCTTCAGAAAAAGGTACATTCTTTTCATTGTCTCTTTGTAATCATCCTGAAAAGTTTATGATCTAATGTTATGCTATTCCAGTGTTTTTCCTTACCACATCAAGCAACAATATTTCAATAGCCACCTTCTCAGGATTCCCACCAAAGTGGGAGGATTGGCACCCCTGAACACAATCTGTGGGGGATAGAGTGGAATGAGGTAAGGGCAGCAATAACACACACCTCCTTCACATCATGCTTGCTGAAGGGTAATTTCTGTTGATGGGAAAAGAATTTTTTGTTCCTGTGCTTGGAAGGGGACAGCTGGGAGGTGTGAAGACAGCAGCCATGCTGTCACACTGGTGCACTCAGGTGTAGGACACAACCCCACAGCAGGACTCACAAGCTTGGCCACAGCTCTCAGAAAATGCAGGTGTGTGGAACCAGGTATGACACCTTGGCAAACTTAGAGTGGGAGAAGAGCAAGCCCACATGTATGAACCGACAGGCTGGTGGCAAAGAGTGTGTAGATACATTATTTATTTTTTCTAAAGCAATGCAAAAGTCTGAATAGTATACCACTGACAATTACAAAATTGGCCATGTGTAATCATCATTGCTATTTCAGTCAGAAATTCACTTGGGAGATGTTTAGATTCCATCCTCCCTGAGTAAACTGAATTTTAATATAGTAATTTCGAATTATTATCAGCTCACAAATCTTGAAGAAATAAGGAAAGGGAAGGGTGGCACTACACTTCCCCTGCTAGTCTCCTATAGATAAAAGGAGAAGGAAACCCAAAGATTTATCTACCACCCTCATTCCCTATGAATCAAATGATAACAATCAAATGATAAAATTTGAAGAAAGCAGTTTTAGGAGACTTACTTGTACTACCTGTGTAAAATTACACTCAAATCTTAATATGTTCTTATTATGGTATAGGAAAGAATTTTTAACAAGACCTTTGATCCAGCCTATTTTATGGTGAACAAGGTTCAGTTGCTATCAGGTGGGTCCACATTTTTCCATTAGCATGTCATTATTCATTCAGTCACAGTGATTGTTCACTGGGCATTTCCCTGGGGTCAGTATAAGTACCTCAGTGAATTGCATATGCAAATATTTGGCATAATGAAGTGCAAATTCAAAATAATAGCCACAAACCAAGAAGCCACTTTGAACAATCTGGGCAATAAAAATACAAGGATAGTCATCTGTGTTGAGAGTTGTATGAATCAGATTTAAAAAATGCTACAGAAGACAATACAGCTTAATATTTTATAGTATTTCACTTCACATTAACCTTTTTCCCAGCTCTTTGTCTCCTTTGTTAAGTGTTAACAGCATGTAAGATTTTACTGCAAGAATATGATAATTATATTTTTTTTAAAAAATGCGTCTCATCAGGAGACAAATAAAATTTGTCCAAGAGAAAAATACTGGAGCCAATCTACAGAAGAATAAAATTTTCTCTAAGGTCCATTAGCTGTTTAATCTGAGAAGGAGAAAAACATCCTGCCTGACCAAATTATGTTAACAATCCACCACTATCAATATTTTATGCCTGAATCAAAAATATGGGCCTCATTCTGACACTCTGGTGACACCAGAGGAGCAGAGACTTATATTAGGGTTTGATGTTTGTGTTATATTTATGGTGCATTAACCAGCACTTTTTAGCTCAAAAACTTAATGCATGTTACAGAGGTGATGACACCTACTTCCTCTGTGCAGGTGCGAAAAAAAAATGCAGTGGGAAGTGACTAGCTGAAGTCATTTAGCAATCATTTAGCAAACTAATGTTTAAATTGGGATCACAAACTTCTCATGAGTAGTACTTAGAGCATGACAGAAGCAGGTTACATCCACGGATTTTGGTGCTTGCAGAAATATTTGTGTTGAATAGATTGGAGGAAAGAGTTTATAAATTTGAACTGAGCTAAAGCAAAAACTTGTTCTGGATTTATACTGCAGTAGTTTTTCTTCTTGCTTGAATTTATTAGTAGTTCTTATTGTCTGCTATTCCTCATCCATTAGCAAATAACTGATAAAGCTCCACAGGTCACAACTTGTAGATTTTATCATGAGCTCATAGGTGAGCTATGACAGAACTCTTTCTTAAAGCACACCTCATGTCTCCATTTCCTCTGACAAGGAAATAATTGGAGAACAGAGTAGTCACTGATATTTCAATCATCAGATCACAAAAATAAGCTGCAATTTAAGTGTTGGATTCTGCTGAGCCAACATGAGCTGTCTGCAACTTATCTAAAGTTAGATAAATTTAGATAAGTCCTCTGTGCTCTTCATAAGTCACTGGAAGAAGATTGGCAGCTGCTGAGAGCAATCCATGATTCCTATTTTATACATTTTTTAGTCTTGAAAGAAATGTCCTCTGGAGATGCCTCTCTCGAGAATAGAGGACATAGAGGCAACTAATTTAGAAACTATGTAAATACATATGACTAAAATTCACGAGGAAAGTCTGACACTAGTTAAAATATTTCATCAGTTGGACTGTTTAGGTGTTACTCATACAGATTTCTACATTGTCAGATAAATCCTATTTGTAGTAGTGTGCGACCACACCTTAAAATAGTAATTCAATTAATAATTATCTCCTGTTTTACTTTTTTACCTCATTTATTATAAACTTTCCCTTTCCTGCTTCCTCTTGACTAATAATGAGATTGCAATCTTTCCCAAGGCTGAGACCCTATTGCCATCACATCTCTTCAACAACACTGTCCCAAAACTGAAGTGTCCTGCAAAACTACGAAGCAAAAAGACAATGAAAATCACATTAGTATATCGTATCATTAATTACAAGAGGCATGATAAATTATAATTTTTATCTCACCTTAGCCTGTTACTATTCTTAATATAAGAAAAAAAAAAATCATTATGGTTTAAAGGTGAGAGCTTTTGGGCCAGTATGGGAGATCTCTACTGCACGTTCTCAGTTTGGGATATAGAAAGCAAGTGTTCAAATGTCTTCCTGAATTAGTATTTCAAAGTTATGGGCATTTCCTAGAACACCAAACACTGATAATATGATAGCATAATCTCACAGGAGAATTTTGAAAATTCCTTCATAAGCTATATTAAACATTGATGATCTTGCTCCACTCTACTACTGGAAATAGTACTGAATAAATTTATATCAAGCATAAAAAAAAGTGTACTTGAATATTTGTAATCACTAACATATAAGTTAGAGACAATTTTTCTTATGAGCAGAATAATATGTGTATTTCTCTCTATACACTGAAATGGAGAGAAAACCAAACCCATGAAACATTAACTAACAGTTTGTGCAAAATTCTGCAGTCTGTCTGGGACTGAGAAACAAACTGAAAAAACCCACCCTACTCATTGTAATTCTGTGTCTATTTAACTTTGCATCTTTAAGGAATTTTTGTAGGTCAATCCAGTGCTGAAGTAAATTAAACAGACTGTGAATTATTATTTTGGTGTGGGCAGCGGTAAATTGGTGGTTAAGTATAAAGTGTGTGTGATAACCAGCAGAGAATATTGATTTTTTTTTTTTTTTTTTTAAACTGTAAGGAAATTTGAGGGGGTGACTTTTTGAAAGAGTTTGTCTTGTTCCTAGCAGTACTGTAACTATGGCATAATTGGGGACTGTATATGTCTTAATTCCACCAGTCAATCCTATGCACTGTTCCACTGCCTGTTATTACGCACAGTAACACTTTGAACTTTCACATGCCTATATTTATTCAACAGATGGCAGAGCTTGTGAGAGGATCAAACACCTTCCTGACAAGAGAGCAGCTCATTTTGTGCAAGGAAACTGCCAGATATCTTTACTGGATGGTAAACAAACTGATAGCCTGCTTCTTTTCCCAGGAGGAATTAGCTGCATGCAGCAGCCACAAAGAGGGCAGGGAGGCATGAGCTGCTGAATCCTGCGAGCCTTAATTCAGTGTCTGGTAAGGAGACACTGAGTGTACCTTGCAGTACGTTGCTAAGACAAAAAGTTCACCCTCGCACTCTGCATCATCTGGATAAAAAACACTTATGGAAACATTCTCTTAATTGTAATAGAGAATGAGAATCTTTCTGCAATTTTCTGTATTAGCCTACAAATTCAGATTATTTGTTTAAATAAGTCCTAAAACATCTTCAGCATGGCTTTATGGCTTTGTCAGAACATGATGCTAAATAACAGGAGTCACAGTGGTCCTGTGTACTGAATATATCTGTTTTTAGATAGCTAAAAAACACCATCAGAAGCTATTATTGGAACTGGACAGTCTTAACTGTACAGTATTTTTTATAGAATCTTCTTTCCATCAGAGCATATTGTTTTCCTTTCTGACAGTTTTTCTAGGACTTTTCATAACAGACAATACCTCAGCATGAACTTATCACCAAAATTTTCCAAAGACAACAGACTTATCTCCGTAGTTCCTTGTTTCAGCTTTAAAGTGCAGTAGAACAGAATTCACTGATTTACACCTCTGAAAAACGTTTCAAGAGGAGAGAAATAATGCTGAAAATACAAGAATATGAATTACAGGAACCAGCATGTGTTGGTGAAACACAGAAGGAGGGGAAAGTCCAGTGGGAAGTCCTTTATAACAGCAGCAGACAGTGCTTTCTGAAGTGCCCTTGGAAACAGAAATGTGTGCACTGTTGCCCAGGTGACAAAATCCAAGTACATGGTGCCTACTGTGGATGAAACAACTGACACTGCCTGGTCCATGTGGAGTGGCCAGCGTTAGTGACACTGAGAGCTGTCACTTTGGGCATGAGAAGCAAAGCCTACTTTTGTGGATATGTGTTAATAGTCTGCTGGACTAGGCAGCAATAAAGGTATCTCTTCTCCAAGGGAGTTTTTATTGCTAAGATTTATTTTCATTTCTACAAATACGTGTGTATCTTCCATTATTTCTTTTTCATATATTTGTCAATGCCAAAGAAAATACGTAAGGATTTTCTCAGGTGAGACCTTCTTTTACCTTGGTGGTGAGGTTCAAGTAGCATTTGTTTCCTTAACCTGATTTTTAATTTCTCTAGTTCTTTCAGATTCTTACACAGTTATGCACTTAAAATATTACAGAGATACAGTACATAAAACTAACACCTTAAAGGTGAATTGTTTTCTCCTTCTTCATCCATTCATATGTCCTAACTTGTTCTGCAAAACATTTTTCCTAATTAAATGTTCCCTTTCGCATTAATCCCTTAACATCTACCTAGTAATCAAGAACAACTGTTTCCCATTGGTACTCTCATGGAGTTGTTGGGCGCTTACCTCTCTTGCTGCAATGTTCAGCCCTTGCTAGTTGGCTTGCATTTTCCCTTGAGTTAGCAGCTGACTCGGCTGCTAGTTACTGTTTCTCTGATTTTCTGCTCCATGCCTTCACCAGCAGCCCATTGCCTGGCATGAAAGAGAAAACTGAACGCAGAAACAAAAAAGAGAATTCACAAAGGTCCATATCTTCTCTTCCTCTCTGGGTTTTAAGAGGTTTAACCCCAACGACACACTCTCTCATAATTATGTCTGCCCTTTTTATAGAGATAGGCTCTTTATGAAAAAGTAATAGCACAGCCAACCTGGTAATGGTGTATATCTTCAATCCCTACTTATCTGAACAAAAAGTACTTGTAGAAAGGTTAAGGATACCATGTACACCTCTCTCTTACCTCTCCTGTCTAATACAAACTAAATTATTTCAGTGGTTCTTCCTCTATTATAGATCTGTAATCTACTGCCAGCAACACCATTGACTTTCTCTGCTTTTCATATGCTTTAAATGACAGGTATGATTTAAACAGCAAATGCAGAAGAAAGAAGAAAAAAACACCAAACCAAAGAATGGAAGGGACCCAACAGGACAAGGACTTGTTCTGGGTGTTTGATTTGCAATTTTTTTTTCATAAGTGATTACAGCTTCAGTGGAGAATTATGTGCCTGCTTGTACATGCCTCTGAAAAATATTTTTCAGATTTTTTGTATAGAAAGTTGTCAGTGAAGATGACTGGAAAACTTGTGTCTTTTGCTCTTAAAAAAAACCAAACAGGTGAAAATTCATATTCAGCTTTGCTAATAGTTTGATATTCCACCTGGAAAGCTAAAATAATTACTTAAGATTAGGTTAATTCTCATTCTTAGAGAGTTGCTGAGAAAAGAAAACCTGAAATCCTAGTGCATGCCAAACTTTTATTGTGGTAAAGATGCTAGGCAAAATTTCAGGGAAGGCTTAGAGCAAGAAATAGATTTGATTATTTCCACTACTACTACTCAGTTTCTTGGAAAACTTTTCCTTCTCTTCTCATTTTTATTTACCCTAACACCATGTGTAGGTGATTCACAGCTGCTCATGATACAGGAATGTAGAAAAATATTACTTCTTCTCCTTTATCCTATATATGAGTATAGAATTTTCTTTCAATTTTGATAAATTTTGATAAAACAGGATTCATCTTTTATGGGAAGAATAATTCAGGAAATACAGACATATATTTGTTTAGAAGACCTATTTAACTGCACTGGTTCTTTTCCCATGTTTACCAGAGGCTTACTAATGTAATCAGCTGTCTTCAGAGCAGAGAGATGAGGAGCTGCTCACTGAAGATGCTCACATCTATATATCAATGAATAACATCTAAAGAAACTTGTGGTTCCTCAGAATACAGAAAAGCAAAATAAACATTCAGAACAATGTGGCAGAGCACACTCCATTAGCTCTGTCTTGCAGTTTGCACCACATTTTCCCCATAGTTTTTCTGGAGCTGTTATCCAGTAAGAAACAAAATTGTTGCCTCATAATTGGGTGATCCACAGCCTAAAAAATATTTTGATAGCAGCAAAACCAATATTTTTCACTCCAAGAATACCTCTTTTTAAACCATCATTTTAATTTTTGATATGCAATTGTCTGAACTATAAAGATACCTAAAATTAGAAATTCCTCATTAGCACCTTAAATCGCTATGGGAACTCAATCACTGACATTGTTATAAGCTGGTTTACCAAACATCTCTCAGGAACAGTTGAGGTGCAGTCGGCTTTTTCCTCAGGAAGTAGGTGGCCTGACTGACCACCTGCCAGCCCTATTTTCTATGACTATATTACTAAGAAAAGATGAAAATACTTTTAAAGTCAATTTAGTTTAAAAGGCTTTGAGAAGTTATTTACAATGGCAAACAGCATCATCCAATTTCACAGCTTAAATGAAAACAGCCTTTATGTCTGCAACAAAGCTGAAATACCTCAATCACATACACGCTCCATGGTTCCTCAAAAATTATTTTTAAAAAAATTATTTAGCATGTGTCAAGCCACCATTAGAACAAAGTATTTCAAGCCTCAAAATGTTTTGGATGGAGTTCATTCACCAGCACTATCCCCTTTTTCTGGGGAGAACTATCACAACCAAATAAAAAATGAATGGATCATAGAATGGTTTGGGTCAGAAAGACCTTAAAGATCATCTAGTTCCAACTGGGCATGGGCAGAGCTTTGGGCTAAGATGGAAGTTAGCTCTATACCCACCTACCACATGCAAGGAAATGGTGTTGGTTGCAGCAGGAAAGGGGCAGTGCCTGCTCACACTTTTAGGAGAGGCTGTTGAATAGGGAAGTAGTGTAAGCCTTACCACAAACATCCTCAGAACAGAGCAGGTAAAGATGTCCTTAATTGTTATTGGGCTGGAATTACTGACCGTTATGTGTAGAATATAAAGTGAACTTAAGGATAAGATTAAATAAGTCAAACATATTTGAATTAGTAACATTCTTTTAATTGTCTCTTCTTCTGTAAATGCCACCCACTTACACAAATCCATACACATTTCCAGATGTTTGAAAGTCAGTGTCTGAAATTCCAAGTAATAGTAATTTTTTAAAGAAATTTACATTGTGCCATCAGGTCACATACATATATACACTACAGTGCACTGTTGTGAGTAAAATTAATCATGTCAATAATTGAAAGGATACATCCTTCCAATGCAGCTGTGAAATACTACTCAACCCTCTCCATATTCAGAAATGTAAGTCCCCTTAAGAGGACCTGAGGCTAGCTCCAAAAAAATGTAGCTGTGCAGTTACAGTGCTCATCACAGGTAAAGGAGGGACTCTACCTCGCCATCTGAATTAGTGTTGATGTGTGGAAAGGAATTCAGAACTGAAAGAGAATTTGATTATGCTGCCTTTTGACTAGAAGACCCACATAGGATGAATAATCTTGAATTTCATTCTCAAGACTCCTACTGGTTAATTTTTGTTCTCAAATCATCATAGGCAAGGACAATTTATTTAAATGCAAAAATAATCATAGGCAAGGAATCAAAAATACTTTCCTCCAAACAGAATGATGATTGTTCTGCCTTGTTCTTTCTCTTGGTCATTAGTTTCCAACAATTTTTTTTTTCTTCCTTCTTTTGCTACATTTGCTACATGGCACTCTTAAATGAAGAGCTGAGTCTTGGTAAGTTACTCCAATAGTTCTTTATTTTTCTAGGGAGAAAGAATCCAATCTGTAATGAAATGTAGAAAACTTTTAACCTCTCTCAGCTTCCACTTGTGATTCAATTTGAGACAATACTGTGGAAAAAATAAACTCTTCAATAGGGCATCAAAATGGGCTCCTGATATTAGAATACGTCTCTAGGCATCCCTGTGATGCAAACATTTACAGTGCTCCTTTTTAACCCAGGCTGGGCTGAGCAAACACTGTGCAGGTCCCAGCCATTTAAGATGCCATTGTCAGTCACAAGCATCATGCTGACCATAAGCAGAATCTCAACTGGTACAAACCCATGCAACTCCTATCAGACATCACACTCAACTGTTCTTGCCTTCTCTATGAAAAAGTGTCTTCTGGCTGCCATTGGCTTTAATAAGTAGCATGTTTGCTTAAAGTGTCTGATGTCTGTAATGGCATGTTGAGTAATATGATAGGCATCTCGTAAGACTGTCTGATCTCTTAAGGTCTGGGCTGAACTGTAACATCCCTGAAGCACTCAAAATCTTTTAATTAGTGAGTCATTTCTGTCATAGCTATCTACTGAAAGACATATATGCCTTTCTCAAGCTCCTTCCTGTCTTAGCTTATCTGTTTTTATAATAAAGACTCATCTTTAGTTATAGGAGACACAGACTTCTCATTAAGAAACTTGTAAGAACAATACTAGTTCATGTTCAGTGAGAGAATACACCCAAAAAGTCTTTGTATAGTATCTCTAAAACTGCATATTGTTCCTCTTGTTATAGTAAATAGTTCTGCAGTGAAGGACACCATATTTTAATATATATGCACCTGTAGTTACTTAAATTTACCATTCTTGCTTTATACATTTATAAAGCCCATAAACTTCATTGGGAAATTTGACTGTGCAAGTGTGGACACTCAAACTGGGATATGAGTAGGATAAATTTGGGTGGGAGAGAGTAAATTTTGTTCACAGCAGTTAGTATGGGTCTATGTACTGGAAACACTGTTGACAACACAGGGATGTTCTGGTTACTGCTGAACTACATGAGTGTGAGCTGCACTACTACTGAGTTACCCAAAATCAGGACTTTTTGTGTCTCACCACACCTCACCAGTGAGGAGGCTGGGGGTGCACAAGCAGCTGGGAGGGGACACAGCTGGGACAGCTGACCAAAGGGACATTCCACACCATATGGCATCTTGCTCAGCAGTAGCATCTGGAGGAAGAAGGAGGAAGAAGAAGGGAGAGGAGCACGATTTGGAGTGTTTGTCTTTCTAAGTCACCATTGCACATGTTGGGAACCCTACCTTCCTGGTGACGGCTAAACATCTGCCTGCTGATGGGGAAAAGGGAATGTGTTCCTTGTTTTGGTTGCATTCACAGTTTTTGCTTTACCCATTAAAGTGTCTTTATGTCAACCCACAAATTTTCTCACTTTTATTTTTCTGATTAACTCCCCCAACCACTGGGGAAGGGGAATGAGCAGCAGCTGTGTGGTGCTTAGTTGTCAGCTGATGTTAAACCTCAACTGTCCTCTGGCACCCAGTGTGAAGCTAGAAACATTCAAGATAGTGAGAGATTTGAGTGGAATATGCTAAGTTGAATTTATAACTGTTAGTGTTGTTTAGCCATGAATTGAGAAGCTTCTGTGCTTGCCACAGGGTCTGCTTGCCCCAGTGTGTAGTAGAACCTAATATGTTTTAGTGGCTGCTCTCTCTTTTAACTGCTTGCTCTAGTGTTGTACTGCTTATCATCTTACTCTACTGTGCCTGGGAACATTTTGATAACAGCTGTGGCGATGTGCCTGGGCTGGCACACAGCCACGGCATTGGTGCTCTTTCTGTCCTGCTGCACTGGACAGCCTGGAACTGCAGTGTGAATGGGTCAAAAGGACTGTGGCCTGTAGTTGAGTCCATGTGGAAGCAGGACACCCCAAAGCATTGGTGGCCATGGATAAGTCTGGATTAGAGAAGGTGCATCTCAAAACGTCTGTGGCGGTGGCAATGTCTGTGCCACAGCTGGTGTACCTCTGAAGGGAAGGGCTCATTCCAGTGTTAAACCCCATGGTCTGCTCCAAAAGTGAAGGGTAGAGATTATAATAGAGGTATCTTTAAATGGCTGTAACCTGGGATTTGAGTTGCATGTTTAGGAATCTCTAATAAAGGAATAGCCTGAACAAATGGAGCAGAAGCCTTACAAGAAGTGCAAATACAGTCATGACTCGACTTGAAGTGCCTTTGGTGCCCAGTAACTCCACATAACACACCACCTCCCCTGTCCTGAGGATCACCATTAGAATTGGAGCCCAAAGTCATGGACTAAATGAACTCAATGGATATTTTACAGACACTTCCCAGGGGTGGTCCATCAACTAAGAGAATTATATCTATGTTCTACACCAGAAGATGGAAAGGAAATTGATTGCTAATGTTGATGTACTGGATAGTGTGAGACCTGAGCATGATGCAAATGGTGTGGAATAAGTGCTACAGAATGTGCTGGTTTTGACTGGAATTGAGTTAGTTTTTTTCACGGTACCTGGTCTGTGTTCTGGATTTTTGACCAAAATTGTGTTGATAACAAGCGATGGTTTAGTTCCTGCTGAAGAAGAGCTTACACAGCATCAAGGCCTTCTCTGCCTCTCACTCCACCCCACCAGCTTTAAGGCAGCTGGGAGGTGACACAGCTGGGATATCCCAAACCATATGGCATCATGCTCAGCAGTAATTCTGGGGGAAGAAAAGGAAAGGGAGGGATGTTTTGAGTGATGGCATTTGTCTTCCCAAGTCACTGTTACACATGATTGAGCCCTGATTTCCTGGAGCTGACTGAACACCTGCCTGCCCATGGGAAAGTAGTGAATGAATTCCTTGTTTAACTTTTTTCCTGTGTGCAGCTTTTGCTTTACCTGGTAAACCATCTCAACCCACAAGTTTTCTCACTTTTACTCTTCCGACTCTCCCCCTGTCCCAATGGTGTGGGGAGTGGGCGAGCAGCTGTGTGGGTCTTAGTTGCTGAATGGGGTTAAGCCACAACAGCAAGAAATGCCATTTGGAGCTCATTAGGCAGGCATAGCTTTTACTGCTTCTAAAGCCTGTTTGCTCTTGCGTCCACACACAATGCAGGGGTAGTATATGCACATGTTGTATTAAAAGTTCTGTTCTTACTTCATTTTAGACAATGACTGGGCAACTCTCCAAATTGTTCCTTATGAAAATTTATTAAATGTAATGGTTTTGAAAGGAAGGTATTGCATGGGGTCAAATAAATGTAAAACAGTTCCACTGGGTATCAGAGCAGTAGGAATAAAAAGTCTGTGAATTAATTTTTCCTTGGCAGTTAACACTATTCAGTGCAAAATTTGTTTGGGGTTTGTTGCAGAGCTTAAATATTTGAGATTCAGATGGAATATATGTTTGTTTTTTCTAAGGCTGTCAGGGGCATGCATGTGTCAGTTTTCATTAAGAATAATTTCCCTCAGGATCTTTGGCTTAAGTTAACCTTCAGACCTCCACCGACCCCTTCCAAGCCATCAGGGTTTCTTTTTGTGTATTGTTCCATGGATAAATGTACCTGCCAAAACCTAAGAGCTTCAGAGGATGATGTTGACTGAATATCTGAGCAGTTCTCAAGCCTAAGCAATGTGCCCTGCAAACTACAGCAAGAAATTCCCTTCTTTCCTTTCCTCTGAAATGATCTATTTTCCCAGTACTAATAAAACAAACACTTAGGTAAGTGTATATAGCAGGGACATTTAAAAATTACTGTCTTTTATGTTAAAACTTATTTTTGTAGGAATCACATTGTGCTGCATATGCTTAAGACCAATTTCCACCCTGAAAATTTATGCTTGCAAATAAATGACAAAGCACAGTTCTGGCTTTTCTTGAAATATATGAAAAGGAATCCATTAACTTGACATTATAACAGTAATATGTGGCTAAGGTGGCTTCTCTGGACAAAATGCTGCTTTTTCCCTGGCCAGGGAGACTTCCCAAAGACCATAAGCCCTGCCAGTGCACTGGTTGGGACATATGTTTGAACCCCGTTTCACTCCTTGCTGATAGTATAGGCCACCAATTTTCTTAAGAGTTAATTTCGTTCCCTGCTCAAATGCAGCAAATAATTTTAGAGTTAGGTCATTGCTGGCATGTAGAGGAGGACTGCTGAAAGTAAGGAAGTTTCCAGGCAAAAGCAGAGACTGAAATATTATTCAAGGATCTTTCTGCCTAAAAATCATGAGGTTATTGTAACATAGCGTTCTGGTTCACACGATGCACTGATGCTAGTCAGTAAGGAATGCTGAAATGTTTTGATTTGAAGGCTGTGTTGGAAATGAATAATTCACTTCATTTTTGCACCCATGAGTTGAGAAATAAATGAGAAATACACACTTCTTTGAAAGAATGCTTTAATGAAAGACTTACCTTATTTTCTTTCTGCTAGATGAAATCCCACAACTAGTTTTTTTTGTAAAGAGCTATCAAAAAGATTTTTTGCTGCAAGACCAAGGCAAGGGATCAGCTCACTGATTTGCCATTAATCACACCAGTAACTGATTTTCTAATTTCTACTATTTAGCAATATGAAACTATAACATAGACTTTTGTAAACATACCACTCACCGTGAGGTTTATCTAAAGTTATTATTAAGAATATACAAACATTTTTCAGTTGTGCATTTACTGGTTGCAGAATTCCCAAAAAATGTTATGTACTGAGCTATATACATTTATCTACATGTTGGGTTGTGGAAAAATAACTTCAGAGGAAGTATGTATTCAATACTAGATGTTGTCTCTCTCTCGGCTCATTCCATTTGCCTTTTGGATGGTCTGGGTAAGAGTGCAGCCCAGAGTTGGGTGAAATCTGGACATTATTATTCATAGTTTTTACAACACAAATAAACTAAAGCTATTCTTAGGAAGATATTTTTTTCTTCTAAGCAGGATCTCTTGTATGTTCATTGTATTGGTGATATTGCAGTTTCAGACTTTACCCATATTTCAAAGTTTTGCTGTATCCTGCATGTGATATAGCAATAGACAAACCAGGGTTAAACTCCCTCAGAATGTGACATGACAGCACAGTGCACTGTGGTTATTAAATATATTACTGAATTTAAAGGAAGATACCTTATTAGAAACTTTTAAAGTAAAAAATGTGTTCATGAAAGTGCTATACAAAAGGTTCCAAACTGACTCCCCACTCAGCCATGGTCTGCTGGTTACCCAACTTAAATATCAGTCACCCCATCTGGAAAAATTCCTAAGAGAGAGAGGAAAATATAGAGCATGTCTATGTGGTCAGAAGATGGATGTCATTCCCCTGCTCTGTCCATGGCTTGGGGCCATTGAGATGTTATTCCGGATACTCTTGCACCAGGCTGAGGGCCAGATCTTCCCAGCATACCTAGTCCAAGAGATTTAGGAAACATCTCAGAACTGTAAAATTCACCCTGTTCCCCTGATTTTTTATGTCTGTCATATGGACCCCATTAGAAATTAAGGAACAAGATCAGTTGACTTCCAATAAACCTTTATATAGGTATTGAAAAATAATGGACCGCACTAAAGTGTTCCGGACTCCAGTTCCCACTCACCAGTCTTCTGTGAAGTATTGTCTATTAAATAGCCAGGCAGTTTCCTCTGAAGCAATACTTTGAGAATCGTTGCAAAATGAGTTGGAACTGTCTGACTGAAATTTGGCTCTGAACTAAGAGTTAACCTCAAAAATAATCTTTCATTTTTGGAAGAATTCAAAATTGTACCAATGAACCAGCACTGTTCAGTACTAGTTTGTGCCTCCAACTGTTACTAGTTATTGTGTAGCATCTTTTTTTAACTTGAAATCCCCCATCTCCAGCTCTCCTCACACCTTTGCTGGTCATTATTTTTCATATAATAGTATTCCCTCAGTTAGCCTAATGTTGTAAAATGTGTCATCTGGTATAGATTAACTGCCAAGGCTCCCTATAGAGGCAATGAAAAAAGTCAGGTGCAAATAAATTAATAACTTCTGTTATTCTACCTTATTATATCATTGTCTCAGTCTCATGGACAAGACTGTATATCTCCATCAACTACAAGGGAAATAGAGAATATCAGCTACGCACCTGACTTTCAGGTGCCTAAAATTCATTTAGATTAATCCCATTCTTTGTCCACATTGTATTGTACAGTAACGATCATAACCTAAAAATCTGCAGATACAATCTCACAGAACCAGTCTATGAAAATAAACCAAAACTTACTTACTCTAATGCAGTTTGCCCAAAATGATCACCTGTGTTTAGAAGTATATTTTTTTATTGTTTATCATTTCTTAAAGCTGTATCATTTCTTAAAGGTGCAAATGTTACTCAATTTCTGGTAATATTAGGGGGAACTGTGAGTGCTCATCATCAGAAGCAAAGCTTATTTTGTCTTGCATTTAATATGCACAAAGAAAGATCAGGATAATTTTGTACTATTCACTGGACCAGCCATATCCTATTAAAGGTAATCAAAGTCATGAAGAAAAAAGCATCACGGGCTCTCCTAAATTCTGGTAGTCTGTGCTCAGAAGGACTGGACTGTGATACTTGAAAGGATCTCAGACTGAGAGGAATGGTAAATAAATGTACAAGCACTCCCTACACAGAAAGTCAGTCTTGACTCAGTTCTTTTGCAGTACTGCCCTTAGCTTAATCTGCACTGGGAAGGGCCAGACCTAACCACAGTGTGCCTCACCAGAGCGGTGTTAAACTGAATGACATGAAGTGCATGATGTGAATGGAATGTGTGCATTTCACTGGTTCCCCCATTCCCTACAGCTTCAGTCACCTGGCTCTTCAGCTGGCACTCACATCACTCTTCCAAAGAGTAGGGGCGTTTTCCTTAGCCATGCTAAAGAATATTTTTTGAAGATTTACAGAGAGATGTCACTGTTTTGGAACCCTAATTCAATGAGAGTTGAGTAGCTAAGTCCTTGGAGAGGGTTCATAAACTACATTGGATATGCCCTATTTTTAACTGGGATTGTTTGGTAGATTTACAAATAAATTGTTCTCAGAACCTTTTGGTGTATGAACAAATGAAAGCCAAAAATACATCCTTATATGAAAAAATCTGACATGCTGGAAATGGCTTAGCTGATTATAGCTCTTATACACTTGACAACTGAGTAGAAGTATACCAAACAAGTTCCTTATGGATTAAGTTCTAATTGAAGCACCTCAGCAGCCTATTGCTGTCCAGAGAGGTGAAGAAAGAGAAAAACAGAATTTAAGATCCAGTCTTATTTCACACTGTCTGGTTTAATGGGGAGCTGCAGATTGGTGGGTGAGCTGTGGGATTATATTTGCAAGTGTGTTTACAGATACAGTATTGATTTCCTTGCTCACTAAGAGCATTTCTGTACTGCCACTGCTTGCAATAAACAACCCTGCAAGAGCCTACATGGTTGTGAAGCCATGATGCATTATTTAACAGGACCTAATCAATATAAAACAAGCATTCCCTTTGTTACAGGAGTGCTATTGACAGAATGCTTCTGCCTTTTAATTTTTTATTATTTTGCATCGATTGCTGAAGCCCTGCATAGTCTTCGACAAGATATACTGAGCTAGACCTGACCACAAATCTCACTTTATATGAAAAAACAGATTGCCCCATTTTAGCACAGAATTAATTTGGAGGAATATCCAGCATTCTAAGAAATCAATACGAGCATAGCCATTAACATCAACAGAAGAAAAAACAGGTCTTTGATCAGATATAAAAATCAGTCCATTTAACCATCTCTGAAATAAAAGATCAATACCAACCCCCCCCCAACCCTTCCTATTCCCAAATAAGTCCTCGACTTAAGAGTTTAGCTGGCAAGAATGCATGGAATTCAGATTACTTGGATAAGAGTAGAAGAAAAAGAATTTTGTCATTGGTAATTTCAAAAATAATATTCTCTACCCTGTGTCTCATATTTGCCTGCAGTTCTACTAATGCTGTAACATCATTCAAATGACAGTAAACAAGTTGAAGACAGAGTTTATAAAGTTGGACAGTCTTGCACATATCTCATCTATATTCTCTTAAAAATCTTCACCTAGTTCAGTGGGAGTAGGGATAGAGTAGGCAAAAAACCTACTTAAAAATTCCACACCCACTTCTCAGATCTTCCTTTGTAAGATCATGTTTAATTAGTGAAGTTTTAGGATCTTCATAATAAAACTCGTGGACATAATTGTCAACCACCCTGTTCCAGGCTCATGGTCTCAACTGGCATCCTTTAACTGCTAATATGATGTTAAGGGGGTCAGATAATTTGGCATATGGAGATCTAAAACCCCACTAAATTAATTTGTTGTTTGAGTACATTTCTTTTCAATTTTATAAAAGGAAAAAATATAGCTTTTTTTTTTCTTCCAGTCTAAAAGTTAAAGCTTTAGAATAAAAACTGAATTTTAAAGCAAAAGTAACCTGATTATTTTGACCCTTCCTACGTTTACTGCAGTGAGGGTTTTAGATATTGCTTCAAGTTGAATGACAACCAATTTATCATTCAAAACTGAAAATTTTTATGAAGAAAAGGGTGAGGAATGCTGTATCTAGCATTTTGGAAAGTGACGAAAATGGCAAGTAAAATAAATATGAAGCATACAAAGGCAGGTCCCAAATAAGAAGCAGACAGCTTTTTATCTCTAGCTCAGAGAAGATACCTCACTATTCTCTGAAATCTGTTTTGAAGAAAGAATAAACTGGGAGAAGATATGTTTTACTAGTTAGGAGTGAGATGGAGAAGATAGGAGCAGAGGATTTCATATTGTTGTCTTACTATTAAATAACCACTAGTCATTCATTCCTAAATGTAAAACATTTAATGGTCTTAGGATGTCCCTTTCAAGTCACTGTTAAAGAAGTCATTACAAATTGCGAACATCATAGGTATCTAAAAAAGTTTACAAATATTTTGCAATTGTTTAGAAGTATACTCTGCTACACCATTCTATTAGCAGACAAAGATAAAAATAGAGAGATGAGAAAAGAAGATATTTTGCAGAACCTCTAAGCTTATACCTCATAGCATCAATCACAGTGAAGAGCACAGCTTGCCAGAGGCATTTCCTTTGTAATCCAGAGGACCATCTGTACAGTGTTATGGAATACAGCAAGCAGAAGCTTTCATACTGCTGCCTGTGCCTGTGTGCATATACACACCCACTGCAAAAGCCAAGGGAATACCAAGGGGAGAAGGCATCACAGGTGCTGACTTTATAAAGGATACACTAGATATTAGTCACACAAAGCTTAAAATTTGTCCCAATCACCATGAATACTCAGAATCTTCCTGTGTGGATGTGAAGGCTTGCCACATCCAAGTTTCCAAATTCAGGAGAGTGGGACAATTATTCTTTGACAAACTGACGGCTTGTGTTAGGAGAGCCCAAGAGGAGTCTCATGAGAATATATGTGAAGTGACAGGGAGCACTGAAGTAGGGATATGCTCCCTGTCTGGTAGGCCATATAGAGGCATTCCAGTTTTAACCAAATTATTAGGATTGCAGGTGCTTTTCTTAATGAGGGAGAGACGCTCTGGGGTCTGCAGAGAGATCCAAACAAGCCAGAATGGCCAAGTGGACTTAGCAGGTTTGTATTCTGTGGTAAATCAGTTGTTTCATCTTGGTTAGATAGACATAAGGCCATGCAGATCTTCAGAGGTTCAAAATCACCTCTCTCAACAAGGAGAAAGAAGAAATGACCTGAAACTCTGAAGCAGGAAGTTAAACGCATGAAGTAGGCTGAGTACTCCTGCCAGAGACAGGCACCTAAGGACAGAAGATAGGTGGCAAAACAACCCTCAGGGCTGCCAAAGTACTGAAATTCTGACAAAGCAGCACCACACAAACTCAAAGGTATGCTTATGGCTTAAGAAACAGGGCCAAACTGCCTGAATAGGTCAACCTCAGCTAAAGATTTAGTTCCAAGCTTGTACAATTTTGCAATTGCAAGATTCTCTCTCATGTCATGACCTAGAACAAATTGTCTTTATTGACTTTTTTATACTACTTCCTAATACTAAGAAAATTCATATTATTCTGTTGGGATTTCATCAACTTTTTCTCCTTCTCTCTCCTTACTGTAGGAGCCATCCAGCAAGAAGTACTGTCAATATCACTATATATCTGAAAAGATAAACACTTGGCAACACTTAAGCATTCTTCATCCTTATTCTTTTATGCATCATAAGGATCTATTCAGAACACCCACATACATGCACAAACATTGTGTCACTCACACATAATACACTCCTTTTTCCAACCACAATTTTTCCTTTCCCAACAGTTCCAACTATAATTCACTGGCAGAGCAAAATGTTGGAATAAGCATCTCATTTATCACTAGACAAAGACAGGCCTTTACTTCTCCTCAGCCCTAAAGGCCAAAGTGGAACTGTTTGCATCTCATTTGTCATAAACTTTCAGTAGATGAGTTAGTTTATATCTGGGTGGACTGAGACAAGCTGGAGCTTACTGCAGTGAGGTTTTTTGTTGTTTTAGTCAGGATGGGGGCAGAACTCACAGTTCTAAAGTTTACTTTCAGTGCTGAGCAAGTCTGACTTTGACTTTATCCTGCCTGCAAGAACAGAAGGCTGTGGTTCAGAAGGGCTCCCTAGGGTGCTCTGGCAAAGTAATTAAAGTAACTTGCATAATACCTCTCATCAAGAAACTGCATTTTTGCAGCAAGAAGAGGAGTCTTGTTCCATTCACTGCAGAGACTGAGAAGACTGAGAGACTGAAAGAAAAATAAAAAAGTCAGTCTCCAGTACTAAACTGCCTGTAATCTATTTTACCTTACCAGCACAAGTGAGGGCAGAAAAACTGGGGAAAAAAGTAAGTGAGAAGTGCTATGTGCAGCTTACAGGGGGACTAGAAAAGACACTATTCTTTTTTGTCTCAGTTTGGTAGAAGGGAGCCCTCAGGAAGAGTTTACATAAGGGTTGGCTAGTGACCCCTGAACAGCAGAGCTCTCTTAGAAGCTATCACAGTTCTTCACTGTCAAATTCACAGGCTACCCCCAATCAGGGATTGTGCCTGAGGCTCTCTTCCGTTCCACAGCTGCTTGGTACATGCCTGCGTATGGCTCAAAAACTGAGTTTGTGCAAGTTGTCCCTTCCATCAGCCCCGTGTCAGTCCTGCTCCCTCAGATCCATGATGGTCTCCAAATGATGCCTCTCCAGGCCATTCACAGACCATGAAGTCCAGCCAGGACCTTTGGTGAACTCTAGCGAACTGAGGCTCTCAGGATGCCAGGAGAGAGGCAAGAAAGAAACCATGACTTAAGCTCTTATTTATAAGTTGAGAGAATCCTTTGTAAAACAACAGTTGTATCATGTGCAAATTAGGACTACAAAATAAGGAATAATAAAAAATACAAAACACATGTCCCCACAGCATATTTCTTGGAAGGTAGAGACAGGGGTTCTCCACTGGCAGGAAAACCTTCTTCCCCCATCCCTTAGGCAAATTCCCCAGCCAGTGAATTGCTGGCTGCAAGACTGACTGCATCACCTGCTGGCTTTATTAATGGTGTACAAGTCCAGCCTGCTATTTCTCTGGCTTTGATTTTAATGAAAATAGTTGGTATGTAAAATTGTAATGCTTTGTTTTATAGAAGAAAAATCGTCATTCTGTACCTCAAAAAGCTACTTCTAACCAATTTCATTTCTTTTTCACATAACAAAAGCAAGGACGGGTTTCTTTAGACTCAGCTCAAGCCAAGCTAATTTCTATTTTTTAAAGATCATTGGCATTTAAAAGGGTTTGCAAATGAATCCCTGTTCCATTCCCTGCCCTTTATACAAGGGGATATTTTATATTATAATATATAATATAATATATTAATATAATATAAATATATAATATAATATATTATATTTTTAAATTTTAAAAAATTAAAAATTTTAAACTGTGATAACTTTCACCGAGATCCTGAAATGTCCATAAAATTTATTTAAACTGTGATAAGAAAACTTAGTCTTATATATTTGTTCTCTATTCATAAGTCACAACATATTTTTACATTTTCAATTTTAAAGGTTCCACTTTTCTCCATAGAGACTAATTGGGTCAGTTCCCCACCCATTTTAACCTTTTTTCCTCAAGGATGCCAAGGTTCTGCTTAGTACATAAAGAATCTGATATTTTGAAAGAATGAAAAAAAATTCCTTTTTTTTCTTTTCTTGGTGAAGTGTATATTTAAGTATGAATAGACCATTTTAAAATTTCAACAACAGCACTTAGCCAAGAATGCAGAGATTGATAGTTTCTCAAAAAATTAAGATTATTTTAGGACATATTTGGTTAACAAAATATCTCAGGTTTCCCACCCAGCCTCAACAGTTGGTTTTTGCTGTACTAACCACTGCTGTTAAATTATATAGTGCACACTACACTTATGATGGACATGGTTATAATGGACAATTGGTTATAGTGGACGAAAACAGATCTCCCAAACCAAACATATTAAGTTCAAGACATTCCTCTCTGGTTATAACAGACAAACATTGGCCACAATGCCATTTTCTGGGCTTTTTTCTCAACCCTGTAAGTGTACTGAATAAAAATGGGAGCTAGGGAAGAAAGTTACAGGAATACTGTGCTTTTAAAATAGATTGTGCCTTAAGCCAAAGACTGAACAAGATGGTAAAAGAGGTTATGCCAGACTAGCACTTTCTGCCAGCCTGATTGACCACTGCACACTAGATAAACCCAGAATTTTCCTCCTCTTAGAGCCAGCCTCAGTGAATGCAGTACTGTGGAGAGGCAGAAAGACTCCAAGCCACCACTCCTTTGTAGGGCTCTTCCTCAGATGTCTCAGCCTGTCCTGGCCATGCAAAAGGCCACACTAAAGGGTACTCCAACTGACAGAACAATTTTCAAGGTAACCCTTTGCATCGTGTCTATATCCATACTTGAGAAGAGTGCAAGGGGGCTCAGTGGGCAAGTAAAAATGTACCCATTTCAAATAGAAAGGAGAGCCTTGTGAGTTGTCAAGAAATGTGAAATATTTATGATCTAGAGCTCATGAAAGAATTGCATGTTAGGCTCAGCCAAAATCTCATGAGATTTTCACGACACTCACCCAATCTCAATAGCTATTGCAGATAACATAGCACATTTCCTGGCTAAGTTTCAAAAACTAAAAAATCAATGGTGGGTGTAGAAGTGAAAGTTATTTTTCAGGTCTGCTTTTGAAACAAACAAAGCAACTTTGTTTTTCACTTCTGTTAGAAGTAAACTGTTTGAATTTAAACCTTTTGATCTGAAGAATAGGGACATAAGTGAGGCATACCTGTCCAAAATTGCTGGCACGGCCTTACTCACCTGAGTTCCTCATTGGGTGTCTTGGTAATAAAGCACATTACTCTTTTTGAAAGGCTTTAGCACACATTTTCCTCAGTAGCCACGCTCTTGTTTTTGCGGGCCTTGTGGCAGGCCTTTCCTGGCCATCATATGTCACTAGCAGAGTTATTTCTGCAGTAGCCTTGCCTGTCTGACACTCAAGAACTCCCAGCCTGCTTTACATCTTAAAACAGAGTAATAAATAAGGACATAATTCACCCTTCTCCATTCACAAGCACCCACCTACGAAACAGCTTTGATAGAAGTAGAGAGGTTCTGTATTTGCATAACCAAGGTCCTACAAGAGGGCACCCTGTCATCTGATGCTAATGGAGAAGAAAATATGACTGAAAATGTAATTCTGCATTTGAACAAGAAGTTTAATTTCATTCTATATGTTCTTTGGGGTCAAAGTCTGTCAAGGCACAGTCTTGGCTTCCTGATACCTGAAAGCAAAAATGAATACTTACTATATTTGGTAACAAGAACAATGTTATCCGTGAATTTAAGTTATGCCCTATGTGACCTCTCTGCAAAATAGTGATGAACATCTCAAGTCAGCACAAAGTACATTGGAAGTTCTTTACCTAATACCTAAAACAAAGTTCCAGAATAGAGCTGAAAATAAAGTATAGAATCATAGAATACCATGATCTAGACAGGACCCACAAGGATCACAAAATCCAAACACTGACTTTGCACAGGACAACTCCAAAATTCATACCATCTGCCTAAAAGCAATGTCCAAAATCTTCTTGAACTCTGTCAGATTTGGTGCCATGACCACTTTCCTGCAGAGCCTTTTCCTGATATCCAAACTAAACCTCCCTTGACTCAGCTTCATGCCATTCCCTCTGGTGCTGCCACTGGTCACCAAAGTCAGTGTCTGACCCTCCTCTTCTCCTTGTAAGGAAGCTCTTAAACTTCAATGAGGTCTGCCCTCAGTCTCCTCTCCAGGCTGAACAGACCAAGTGACCTCAGGCATTCCTTTAATTCTTCCCCTCAGGCCCTTCACAATCTTTGTAGCCAGTTTTTGGATGTTTTCTAATAGCTCTATATTCGTCTTGTATTGTGGCATGGAAAACTGCCCCCAGCACTCAAGGTGAGACCACTCCAGTGCAGAGCAGAGCAGGACAATCCCCTCCCTTGCCCAGTGATGCTGTGCCTGGTGCACCCCAGGACAGGCTTGGCCCTCCTGGCTGCCAGGGCACTGCTGGCTCGTGTTCAACTTGCCATCAATGAGGACTCTGAGATCGCTTTCCACAGGGCTGCTCTCCAGCCTGTCGTTCCCGAGTCTGTGCAGATGTCCAGAATCTTACAAGTGCAGAATCTGGCACTTTTCCTTGTTAAACCTCACACAGTTGATGATTTGTATCCTCTGAAATATGATCACAAAATATTTGTCATCCACAATATTCTGGTGTGACAGTACACATTCAAAAAGATGAAGTTCACATAGTGATTTTCCAGGCTGTAGATGCCTGTTTCCACTCACACGTATCTTCCCTCTTTATCATAAAACAATGACATCATAAAGCACTGTGATTGTCTACAGATTGTTTCATTTCAACAGCAAGACAGATGCCACAAGTTCCTATTCTGGAGAAAAATTGCTGACAAAATACGATCAGTGAATGATGATTATGGCAAGTCCTGAGACTGGAAACTCTATATGGAATATAAACTGGCAAACACACTTGTCCTCTAGAGTGATAGTAAAAGGGTTTTCAAAACATATTCAAACTAGTTATAATTTCCAAAATTGTAGAAAATACCTCTATTTAATTAGTCCATTCAGAGAATTTGAGATTTTGTTGTTTTGGGGATTTATTTCCTGAGTTTCAATATTTTAGGGCCTATTTTCCAGTTAAATATATTCTACCTGTATTCAAGCAGTGCTAATGTACAGAATTTGAAGGACAACGAGTCTCATCAAGAGATGTGGTTGTCATACAAATTTCTACTCATTTAAACTATCATCGTGGCACAAAACTTCCGGTAATTACTGGACTTCCTCTTCACTGGCTAACCCAAAAGCACAAGAATAAAACAGAAACAAGTGAAAGACATCATTTCCCCAGAGAGTGTCTTAAGTAATTGGGGGTACCTGTTGATCTCTTTTGCTCATCTATCTTCTTTTCATTTCCTTGGTTAAAGATATAATACTCAACAGAGAGAGAAAAGGAAGGCAAAGAAAAAAGTGCACAAAGATTACATTTGGCATTTTAAATACAACAAAAGGTACCTATAGGGATGCTTTATTGTGCAGTCGAGTAAACTCCAGCTGTCAGCCCTGTGATCACTTCTTCAATAGGCAAAAAGGACTCAGCTCTAACCTGGCTACATGCTGGTTCTCACCAGTAGAACAACTACTTCCTTAGGAATTGCATTTACAATTATCCCCTGCCTTTCAAAGAAAACTTTGAAAGAAAAATACGAATAAACTTCTTAAGAGAGTGGGGTTTTTCCTCTTTTCTTTCTTTTTTTCTTTTTTTGCATTAAATAAGAGAGCTGTTTATCTGTTTTTGTTAGAGCTAAAGGAAAACCTTTTGCCAGAGATGAAAACTTCTACTGGATAACTTGAAAATCTTGTGGGTTTATTGGTTCTCCTATTATGTTCACATTAAAGAGACCAAAATATGTTAAATACGACCCTCTACCTGGAGAGGGAGGAAGAACTGCATACATGGAGTCAGAGAATATGCACTGATGAAACTTTGATCACTTCTTTAAATGTGATATTATGGGGAGAAATCCCAGCCTGAAGGAAATGGGATTTCTCTCATTGGCTTCAGCTGGAACGAGTCATTATTATATGATAGCAATTTCTAGATCTGTGGGGTAACTTTGTTCAAGAGCCACATTTGACAGAATTCACATAACTGAATACTGAAATATTTCTATTCTATTTCTATTTCTAAATATTTCTATTTTTAAATAGAAATTATTTAAAACTTTCAATATTTTCATGAGAGCTTTTTTTTTTAGAGTGTTCTCTTTTAAATTTTGTGGTGGAAAATCATTAAATCAGATAAACTTGATTTTGAAAATCGGCATCAACCTTACTCAAAATGTGTCTTTTCTTCTGGATTCTCCCCTTTTCTTTGATGATTTTCATGTTCATTTTCTTTTAAAATCTAAACAGAAGAAAAAATAAAAATAAAAAATGAGAAGTGGCCGGAGAGGGAAGAGGAGATGAATGACTATTACTTGGGAAGAGACATGACTTTTTACCATATTCTATCTCTTGGATTCAAAGACAAGACAGAGACCAATGATATAGCTTCAAAACTACAAAATTCCACCTTGTTTCAGTATTTTGCTACAATTCTTTCAAAAGAAACCACTGTCTTTTAAAAGCTAATTTAATTTTGTATGTTGTTTCTGTTATGAAATTATCTTCTTTGTTTCTAAGTCCATTCTATTAACCAATTTTTCAGAAACTTATAAAAATTTCCACTCTAGATTTCTCCTTCATGTAGAAAGGCAAAACACAGCAGACTGACAATAGCAATCTGTGCAAGGCTAAGCAGCATATGGTCTTCAGCAAAAAAGGACCATAAATAAGTTAAAAAAAATTTTTACTGTGGCTTATACATTCAAAAAACTGTAGGCAGCAAACCAAACTACAAACAACTATTCAGCAATTTCTTTTCAGTGACATGCATCTCCAGGTGGCTGAATGCTTAATTTTCAGTTCTGAACTCAATTTTCAGTCAGCTAACTAATCTGCTCTTTTAGCCTTCTCCTTAAAATTCTTAAAATTTCTCCTGAAATCTCCATTTATATTTCCTCTCCTGAGGAAAGGGTTAACTGTTAAAATGACAAGCTCAAAGCATGAGGGGAACATTTTTTTTGCTTCAACAGTAATTCCTGTTACCTTATAATCCCAGTGAACAATTTTAATGTAAAAATATACCAATGGAAATATGAAATATGAGGAGTGGCATTGCATAAGGTTTTCTGTCAAAAAGTTCTGTGTTATATAGAAGAACCCAAACAATAAAAATACCTACAAAATTATATATTTGGTTCATGAAGGTGCTTCCATCCTCAGGAACAGAGATTTATAAAAAGAAAAATATATACATATGAAAGATTTTCTAAAAAAGAAAAAAATTCAATTTTATCTAATACAAATTCATCAGCTGTATACTTGGTTTGTGCACATACTCAAGCAAGGAGCAGAGAAAACTTCAAGTCCTTACACTTCATTATTCATGCCATACATTATCTGTGATAATGTATGACAGAAAAAGAGATACTCCGATATAGTGAAACAGAGAGTTTACTACAGATCCTACCAGAGTCCTGGCACAAAATATTTTTGTCAGTTAAAAAAGTTTCTAAAAATGTCATCAATAAGAGTGGCACAGGAAAATATTTGAAATATTTAACATCTGTACCTGAGGATATCATTGATCAGGGGTGAAGGTTTACTCTCGAAAATCTTTTCATCTAGCATATCTGTTAAACACCTGTAAACATCTGTAAACACCTGCCTACCTTCAGGGGATTCAATACCCCGTGGCCCTTCACTCTTTCCTCCTAAGTTCCATCTAGCAGGGAGCTGCAGCTATATTTGGCTTCTAAAAGCACTCCCAGTTGCTAAATGTATCCGTGTCACTTCTTCCAGAGTAGGTAGAAGAGCCTCAGCAGTACCAGGTAAGACAGAAAGAGTTCCCATAACACGATGTGTACATCAGGTGATGATAAGAACCTTATCAGAACTGATCACAGAGCCCAGGACCCGAATTATGCTGTGCTAGGGACTGGCTGAGCCACCTCAAAGCCTTCTGCAAAAACATCTTCCCTGCTCTTTCTCACTATAGCATACACTCCTCCCTTCTTTCCCTTTATTGATAGACAACCCTCTGTGAAAATTTTGAATTCTTTCTTAAATTACTTACACCTAAATACCTCTTTAAAAAGTCAAATCCCAAAAAACACTGTCACATTCACTCACCATGCTGTTACAATATCAAGGGTGATGGCAGCAAGTATTCTGAGTGGTGCCTTAACCCATTGGGAAATCTGATACACCACAGAACCTTAAAAATTCTCCATAGTACCCCAAAAGCCACAGAAATCTATAGGTTTAAAATAAATTGGATTTGATACTATCTCCTATACCACTTCTCCTCTAGATTTGAATTCATTTCATTTGGTTTGTTTAATAAACACTCACAGAGTAGCCTTTCTATAAATAACCACCTGAAGTTTGAAACAATGAATGAAGTGAAAGCCATAATAATGTACTGTGGAAATTCATCTCAATGTGAAAAAATAGTTGCAAATTATCATCAAATGAACCCCATTATATTGGTGTTGAAGAACACAGAAGAATGGAAGCCAGCATGTGACATGGGCAGCTGTGCACACAGATGTACTATCCTGTTCCAAAGGCTGGAAAACAGCCCAGAAAAATAATACCTCTAGGTTTCAAGGCTTCAGTGAATTGAATATTTTGACTTATGGGGGTTAGGTTTTTTGTCATTTCATATTTATATTCATATTTAACAATACTCAAAATATATAACATTAAATTGATTAACCAGGTAAAATTAAGCATTCATTTTGCCTAGGAACTTTCATAATATCTCTTTAGACAATCTAAGTCTTTCAGGACCAAAACCATTTAAGAAAAATATTATCCTAAAACATAGCTTTTAATATTCAAATGTGTTATTAGGTTCAGCCACTTTGAGGTAAATACAGAGATATCCTAATAGTGAAGATTTTCATAACCAAAAGCATACTCTGCAATATTCTGATATTTAGAGTTTTTTTGTCTTTCACGTAGTTGGAAAGACTTAACTACACAGGCAGTCTTTGATAGAGATATATAATGTGTTAGATAACTTATTGGCAGCTTTTTAGCTAGAGAGGTAAGAATTATTTATCCTTTAATCATACACAGTGCTTTATTACCTTTTTTCAGACAGATTGCAACAAAACTAGCAAAACTAAAAAAAAAAAAAAGTTGTTGAGCTATCAGGAGAGTTTCCCACCCATTACTCCTGCTTGCTCACCTCCAGGTGGGGAGAAAAAGCATCACTGTACACAAAAACCTTCACTTTTGTCTCCCTGGCATGTTCCAAATCCATGCAGAAAACCACGGTCATTTAGCAGAAATCTACCATTTTACCATCTGCAGTATAAATCTGTTTCTGGACTTCCCACAACCACATGCTGATTTCCCAACAGAACGGTTCCTGCACAGGTATGGTTCTCAGCATAATTAAGGTGTTACAAGAAATGTATTGTGCTCCTTGCTTTCAGACAGCTCTGTGCTGTCAGGGTCACACATCACCACTCCCCTGGGGTTTCCAGAATCGCTAGGAGGGCTGGGAGAGGGCAGAATTCAGATGGTGAGGGACAGAGCCAGCAACCCCCCTTGGTACAGATCCATCAGCCACAGGAGGGGCACATCTGTGCATTCCACCACCTGCAGTCCCAGGGAAGAGAAAAGGGAGCCAGCACCAAGGGAGCTGGTGTGCTCTTGTTGGGGAGAGCAGGGTGCAGGTGCTGACCTGGCACCTGACTCTGCAGGGCTGTGCTAGAGCTGTGTCTGGGCCAGGCTGCCTGCAAACACACACCTGCCCAGTGCTGGGCTTGTTCCACTGCTGCAGTGGCTGCATTCAGCTCACAGCAGGTAAGAGCTGCTTGCTCTGTGCTCCCACGTCAGGATCAGACAAGTCCTTAGGGATGATACTTGGAAAATCTGTTTTTCCCTTCTGTCTTTTGCTTAGTCCAACACCCAGACCAGAACATTCACTTTTGATGGAATTTGTTCAGTGTCATCAGTGTTCATTTATGCTAAGGAGCCTCTATAAACCTCTCCTCTATGTTTATGAAGTTCAGGTTCTGACAACAATACCTGGGACCCATATACAGTAAATTAAACAAAACAAAGCTCCTTTAATATCTGTCTCTCAAAGGTTAAGGCTGTGCCTTCAGTTTCACAGCTTCATCTCTGTGGGCACTTTGGAAAACAAAGTTTTCCTTGACTTTGCCTTTTCCTACTTTTGTGTGTGAAATCAGTACTCACAAAACAGCAACGCTCTAGGTAGACAGCCTTGGCAAATATAATTGTTCCACATATGTAACTTGTGTAATAACTCCATGTGAGGTCTGAAACTGAGGGAAATAATGGAACTATCTCCAAAACAATGAAGCTTGACTGAAATAAAAAAAACAATAAGTGAGACACTAGGAAAGTATTTTATCTATAAAATGAGTGAAATGCTCAGCCAGGTAAGTAGGATATAGCTCACCTCCTCATTATAATATTTTCCAAAGGAAAGTAAATTTTTTTATATTCATTATAGCAAATGACCCTTCTTCTAAACATTTTTCCAGATAAAGACCAGATATATACAGTTTATTTTCTGTTGCCTTGTCAATATTTGACCCAACACTTCAATTCTTTTTCTAGCAATGTCCATTCACCAACACATACAAAGAAAATAAAAAAAGGTTTTCAATTTCTTTATATGATAACAACACCCTACAGTTTTTAAGAGAAATACCTTCTTAACAAATAAAAAGCATTCTTTTCAGTTAAAGGTCAGCCGAATTGATTTTGATTGGCTAAATTCCAAAGTAGGTTCATGTCAGTGTAATCACAGCAATCTTTCAATTTGCCTTTGTGTTTAAGTAATATCTGTGTTAGTGAGAGGAATGTTAAATCACTGAGCATACCTTGCAACACTGGATGCTTCTTAAGATTGTTTTATGCAGCTGTGACAGCTGTATTAGCCCATGAAGCCAAGCTGGGGAAAAAAAAGTACTACAACCAGTATAAATTATTTATTATATTAAGTGGTACTCAATACCAGTATAATGCACTCAAGTATCTTCTAAATTCTTTCTAAGCCTTTAATTTTATATTTATATAAAACTTATAAAGCCTTTAACAAGTAAAACTGATTAATTTTAATTTGGACCTCAGCCATATCAGAATAGCATTTAGGAAGTTATTGCAAATGGTCCAAATTGTGTAAAATAATATATTTCACTATTCATTTGAGGTAAGAATGGATATAATACCTCCTACACATTAAGAAACTGAGAGAAACAAGATCAATGCTAGAATATTTTATCATTTTCTAATTCAAGATCTTAAAGCACTGACAAATAATAGAATGAAAACTTCTATATGCAGTATTCCTCATTCAATAACACTTAACTTTCAGCAATGCTTAATATTTTCTATAAAGTCACTATATTTTTTTAGAGCAAGCTATTAAGGCATTTTTGTGTGCTGATATCAGAGTGAGAAAGCAGGTAAAGAATTAATATATAACACTGAACAACATCCCTTTTGTCCTAAGGTGTATTCAGCTCAGTCTCATTATTATGCAAAAAAAATTGTTGAAAATTTTTCTTATTGAATGTATTATGGCATAAGACTTCGTTAGAAATAATATCACATCATTATAACTATACAATATCAACTTTTTCTAAGATACACCATAGAAATGTGCTAGGCAGGTGTTGAATCATCCTTAATATTTTAGTTATTAACAGTCTTAGAGAGTTTCAATTGATTGGTATTCACTTAATGTGCAAAGCCATTTCTAACAGCTGAAAGACATTTAAGATATTTCCAGCTTCAATCAATATCACCTATGAGTGAGTATAGTTTTTTCCTCAGAATTACTAAATATGTCAGCCTGAAAACAAGAATATTTTCTAGAATTCTAATGCTATTTTCCTAGATAATAAGTAAAAGGTAAATGAAAATGTATACTACTTATTAGCAATCAAACAGTAGTATATGAGAAGTTTCATATACTTGCATATGTATATTTGCAGTACAGGCAAATCACTGTGTACTTAGCTCTTGGAAAATATTCATTTTAATTTTCTTTGCACCTCAAGAAACCAAGGTGCTTCACTTGAAATCACCACTTACATTATCAGTAGCAACTCATGTTGTATCAAGTAATATAAAAGTTATTTATATTTGCAAATATTTTCACATAATCGTCTTGACAAATTGAAAGTCCAGTACATAACATCTCAGTCCTTAAGTTGTTCTAATTAAGAAGACCAAATCTTCCCCTTATTTTTCAGCAGTCACAAAAGAGCACTTCCCTCACTGTCAGTTTTCTCCAATAGGAAATTAGCTAATATCTTATTGCTGTAAATGCATGGCATTTTGGTCCTGTAGAAATAACTGCAGCTCTTTTGCACTTCAGTGATGGCTGATTTTTCTTTTGAGTTCACAAAGAAATATAAGCACTCTGGTATTTTAGAAAGGATCCTTGAATACAAGCACACATTTTCTGGTCTTGCTACAGCCACTTCTCAGTCTTTAAGCATTAGTCTCATTCCAGAATATAAGGGATCTCCAGATGAAATTCACAGTCTCGTTTGATAACTCCATCCATTGCGAGAAACAGCTAACATCTCATTCTTGCACCATCATAGCTCTGAATTCAGCCCAACACCTGCTCAGCACCTCAGACCACCACAGTGGCACACTGCACAGCAGCTTTCTACAGACAGATGTTCTGATCTATTTAGAAACTTTACACCTGGAGAAACATTTTCAGAGAGCTGTAAGAAGGCCTTTACCTGAAAACTGTCAGGAGTTTGTTTGCAAACACATTTTAAAGCCTCACCCAGAAGATTTGCAATAATATATATTAGTGCTTGGGATGTGGCCAACACTTTTGGAAAGATGAATGAAAAGTTCAGAATATGTCCTCTCTTTTTTTTGTCATTACATTAACCAGATTGGGTTGCAGAGCCCTGGGACAGTATTTTGTTTGCTTGAGGAATACAAAGCATTGAGACTCACACCTGAAATCTGGAAACAGATTTAAGTCAAAATGGCCTCGTTTAATGCTGTTCTGCAAAGCTTCCACTGATTGTTTTAGGCATCTCTTACTTAGGCAGGAGATGCATGAATTTAGAAATGTGCTCTGTGATGAGCCCTTACAGGGGACAAATCCAAGTGAACCACAGCCCATACTCTCCTCCATGAAGTCATGCCATTCTGTTTCCCTATTTTATTTTCTCATTCTTTTGGTTAATCTTATTCTGTGCCATGCAAATTATATCCAGAAACTTTGTGGTTATTATCTCTATCTCAGAAAAGGCTGAGAAAATAAATCTGAAACCCCAAATATACAGATTTCAGTCTTAGCCTCCAATCTCCTTTGCTTTTCCCCTGAAAACTATAAACACAAGCCCCAAAGAAGTCCAAATTTCAGGTTTGTTCAGAAGCACAGCTCATTCTGTCCAACATCACTAGCTCCTTTCCCCTCCTCTAAACTGCCTTTCTGACCTGCTTCTGCCTTAGAGCTCTGTTCAGCTTACAAGTCTGTGCTCTATACTCTCATCAGGAATTTTGAGTCCAACAGGAATTTTAACCATTAAACTGTAAAGAGAAATGCAAGACACCTGATGCAGAAGTTATTCTGGCACAAAGTCACTCTGTAACCAGAGCCCAGACCGAGATCCAGAGTCCTAAACAAGATTGAGATTGGCAGAATTAAGGAAAGTAAAACAAACTTATGACTCAAAACCCATAAGCAACTCTCCTGTAATGGTCAGAGTTCCTAGCTGTCTGAAACAATCTTGGCATCTAAGGAAATGTCTGGAAAGGTCCTTAGGGCTGCATTTGGAAGAACAGGTTTGGCTATATCTCCACATATTAAAAACAGATCAGTTGTCCCCAGGAAAGCCCTGGAAACCAAGAAAATGGAAGGGAGGAGAAACATCTCTGCCAGACTGCAGGTTAGACACCTACTTCCAAGAGACAAGACCCAACCAGTCCTTCGCTTTCAGAAGCAGCTCCCCACTCAATGTGCTGGCTGCCTGTGCCCTGCTGAGCACACAGTGGCCATGAGCATCCCTGCATGGCCAGGGCTGTCGCTGCACTGTCCTTGTTGGCTCCAGCAGTGAATCTGATCTAGAACCACATGACTATAAAGTTACAATTGTATGTCTGTGCAAAACATTCCCTTTATTGTTTTTAAGGCACCTTTACACTGTTGCCCAGAGCTAGAAAACACCAAGAATTTCATCCAAGTATTTATCCAGAGAATCCAGCCCTGGCCAAAACTGTCCATGGGGTTGTTTCATGAGGCTTTAGAAATGGCATCAGTGACATTTCTCAAAGGCTTCAGCTGGCAATAACTCACCAGGCATTCCAATTCATTATATTTCTCCACTCCCCTATCACAAAGGATATTTTAATTTCTATGTTTTGACTCTGCTGAACACTTGAAGGCTGTATTGTTTTGTAGTCCCTAGGGCACCAGGCAAAACAAACACAGAATTTCAAACTTTCCACAACCTCATGCTGTGACAACATTTTCAGTTTATCCTTATGTTTTAAAGACCGTGTCCAGGAATCAGGATTGAGAACATGGGGTAAACTTCTGCCACCCAAGATTTATTCACTTTCAAATCCTGTGTGGTTCTAAGTTGCCCCAGCCCCTAAAACTGCAGACTGTTACTTCTTTATAGCTCAGAGGTATATGACTTGCCTTTTGTCTTTTTACCAAAAAAATTTTTGACTTAGTGAAAGGGAGAACGTAAGGGATCTTGGTTGTGGAGAGAAGGTAAACAGTGAAGATACTTGTAAAAGAGACAAGATTTTAGTAGCAATAGTACTGGTATTTGTATGGTGGCAAGTATTGACATTAAACAAAGCAACAAACTTAAGAAAATTGGTTATGTCTGTCCTTTAACAGCCTTCACTGTGTGTCTTTCTGTTTACTTGTACTCCAGTTCTTGGGTGCAAGGATTGTTTTTTCCATTGTATTTGGAAAGCACACAAAAGGTCATTGTAGACACCATAAATAATCGTTATCCAGGCTGCTGGAATGCCCACTCAGTGCATTAGCTGCATGGTGCACATTCAGTCACCTCTTGTTCTCTCCCAAGGATTGTCCCATATTTCCTGCAGTTTACTGCCAGCAGCAGGGAAACATCTCTTCAATCAGACGTACAGTTTCAGCAAAGGAGAAATTCTTACTCTTCTAGGAAAATTAGATAATGACAGTTGCCATGAACTCTCTGAAAGGGTGAACTACATGGAGCCTACCAGCAGTGAGGCTGTGTGCATTGCTCAGCAAGACCTGCTGCACACACAAGTGCAATAAGCACTGCTGGGGAGGTTGCCTGGTGCAGCTGTGGAGCCCTGCCACTCTGGCCAAGTGACCCCACTCTCAGTGCAGCCACAAAATCCAAAAGGCTGAGTTTGCAACAGTTATGTGTTCACAGGCGGGGGAAAGAGTCAGAAAAACAAATATTTCTTCTTGTTTTAACATGTGGGATTTAAAAGTACAAGACCTGGCTTTAAATTACTGACAAGGTTCTCTAGCTCTCCAATGCATCAGCTGCTTTCTGTTGGCAGAAAAGTAGCTGCAAAGAGGTCAGTGGGAGTTCCAGCTGACCTCCATAAGAGATCTGTTGAATAAAATACATCAAAAAATGGATTCTCTGAGAAATTTCTTCCTCAAGTTTCCCTTTTATAAAGGAATTGGATATTGTTACTCACTCTATTGCATGGAGCTCTTTAAGAACTTTAACAGTAAGGCAAGAAATTAATTCAGTGCCAAATTTTGGCATCACTGCAAAATATCTACACCTCTAAGAAAAGCAGTATTTCTTCATTTATAGCATTATATATAGTATAAATTAAATTAATTTAAATTAGTTTGAACTCAAATTTATATAAATTGTAAAAATTCATCCATAATTTTTAAAAAAATTATTTTTTGAGAGATACAGGGACAATCTATTGTAAAGTGAAACAAACATTTCCCATATTATTAGATCTTTCACAAATAGTTTGTAAGTTTTACACACTCCCAAGATGAATCCTCACATTAATTTAAACTAATTAATTTTATCTATAAAATTAAGAAACATAACTATTTAAAACCTGAAATAATTAATTGCAAGTTTTACACATATCTCGCTATCCAGACATAAAATAGTCAACAAGAATCCCTTCCAATATATAGCAGGAAAGCTGTACTTTTAGAACAATTGCTGCTGAAGTAGCAACATGACAGATTCTCCATTGTTTCACATTCCCTTTCATTTAAAGATACCATCCTATATAATGCAGAAGTAGATACCGTATATGTTGGCAGTGTACTGTAAATAATGAGCCATCCAGCCACCCAACATTCATGCTAAAATTATGATTAGAAAACCACAGAGTAAAAATCAACTTTCCTTCTTCCTGACCTGTGTTTAGATTTCATTGTCCACAAACCTGGTTAGACTTCTTCAAATTTCTGCACAGGAAACCTCTATTGATATCCCAGGGAAGTTTTAATTTCTGCCTGTCTTTCTTGTTTGGCATGTCAACTAAAGTGATGGCCCAGATTCACACCAAGAGCTCATAGGATTTGCCTACAGTAAGTAAAGTACCATTGTTGTGGCCCTTGTAGGTAGTGTGGAAGGAAAGAGATATTACATTAAAATAATTGCACAAGACACACAATTGTCTGTCTAGATTAATGTAAGAGGTTACTCAATAAAGAGCATTTTAAGGCACATCTAAGTTAGGTAATGGAGTAATTGAGCTTTCTTGCACAACCTTAATTAATCTCAGTAAAGTACCTACATTATGAGACAATCTTAAGTGATTATGTACTACAAATCCCGTATTGCATTTTACAATGCACACAACAGACTTTCTTTTTTCTGCAAATGAATCAAAATTGTCTACAGTTGTGTGAAGAAACCCTTCTTAGGACTACCTTTACAGCAATAGGAATATGTATCTAAAACTAAATAAAAACAATACTTACCAGTGTTTTCCACCTGAGATCCCCAAGAAGATTTGCAAAGTTCTACCAGACTATGTGGAATCTAATTTGCAAAGGAAATAAGCAGAAGCACAGCAAAGTCTTCATCTGTACTTTGAAGACTGTTCTGCACTGTTCTTTGAAACGAACAGAGAAAAATAATAGATCTCAATTTTCTTCCTTTCTTGAAACTGCTTAAAAACAGGGATTACATGGTTCACAATGAATGTTTAGAATTGCTTTCTAAGGCTTTGTCCAGATATGTATTAAAAGCATATGTCTTGTTGCACTTTCTAAAGATGGAAAGGGTTCTACCTGTATTTACATATTTTCATTCAAAATCTCCTTTATTCTCAGTTGGGAACAGAAAACCTTTATTATTCTCAGCTGGGCCCAGTCCCACAAACATTTCAGCCCTGCCTTCATCAGACGCAGATCACACCAGCATTTATCCCCACTAATCACCACTCCCTCTGGCACTGACATTATCCTGGGGAGTTTCCCATTCACCTGACATCAATTACCCTAGACCCTGCTGATACTTAATTCATATCATCATACTTAATTAATCATTAACCCCTTCACTGCAGTCAGTGTTCTATAATTGGTGTTCACAGCATCTGCAAAATATTAAGGGTATTTGACTGTACATTCATCATGAGCTCTTCTACTAGAGCATGAGGTACAGGCTGCACACTTCAGCCATGTTTCAGAAGGATATCACACAAATATATTAACACCAGGAAAAATTAGTATTCTTTATTCAGCAGGCCCATAAATCTAGCAGCTGCACATTTACCGTTCAGTTCTCTTCAGAGGCATTTAGTAAAGTCCTGTTCTCCCAAGGACATCAGGAGACCAGCCTAACTGCTTAGCCAGGAAAAATGGTCATGGAAAGAGTCCATTGCAGAGCTCCATATTTCAAAATATTTAAATAAAATAGACTTAAAATCTTAAAGGAAAAGTCCAATTTGAAATTTAACTATTGTCAGCTCACTCTAGAAATGGGGCTTTTTACCTGATCATGGTACTGATAGAACCTGTGGTAAAACACATACCTGAGGTGAAACTACAGCAAGCTGTGCATCTCTGAGACTGTCTGGGGTTGTTTAGGTATACCTAAAGATGGATATTTTTGTTATAGGGAGGCTGGAATTCCATCAAGCTTCAAAAATCCACCTACTCAGACAAACACTCTACGTTGTTTTGTTTGTTTTTCGACTGGAGACCTATAATATAGGGGGAAACAAAGAGGTCTAGTGTGCATGGAGTCTTTGGTACAGGACTCTAAACGTACAGTGAGAAAGGCAAGGAGGCTGAGAAATGAAACAAATAATAGGAATGGCTCATTTCAGAGAGCAGTCATCTACTCAGATTGTGAGAAAATTATCTATTATCAGTGGATTGTATTCTTAGAGTTAAATCCAGTGGGGTTTTGTTATATCTTACAACCTCTTTTCATGTTTATCTTTTAATGGTACATTTTAATAGAATGTCTATAAAATTACATTTATCTGAAAGAAAAGAGCCAAAGAATTGGTACAGAGGACATATCAGTGGATCTTAAGTTAACAACAAATCAGGAGATCCATACTCTACACTTACTCTACTGAAAAACAAGTAGCACATTGCTGATGAGATGTTTTCCAGGTCTTTATATTCTGCTTTTATTTTGTTTTGCTTTTAGCTTTACAGAAGAGAAATATTTAAAGTGCGGAGTATCTAACAAATCTCATTTCACAAGCATCAAGAAAGAGGTTAATGAGGTTTCCAAATAGGGTTAAGTGGTACCACCATCACAGAAGCTGTGAATGTTTGTAGAAGATGCACATGAAAGAAGACCCATTTTAATAGTATGGAAGATTCTCACTTTCATTTCTTCTAGCAGAGTAATGTCAGAGAGATTTTTAAATTTTTATTAGAGGTGTAAGATAAAATAGAACAAAGCCACATTTACTGGTCTCATATCTTCACTAATCAGGTTGTAGAGATCAGTTAATACAAAAAATAAAAATTTAACTTTTTTTTTAATATGTATTTCTCTCAGAAATGTCTCTAGAAAATACATCAAAGTTTTACATCAGTCCATGTCAGACTGAAATCAAACAGTTTTTCCTTGTGGCCAGGCAGAATACAATCATATCTGTAGATCAATGCCTATTATTTTGAAAACAAAATAAAAATAATCAAGCATTCTATTCCCTGCAGTTCCATAGAACTGATTTTACCTGTGTTTAACTTCCCCCAGAGACCTGTGGATTCACTTGGTAGGTCAGAATTTTATTACCCCTCCCTATTAACATCACCTGTGTTGTTTCCTTTTACCAAGTAAGGAGTTTGCTGAGCATTTCCAAAGAAAAGTATATTGCTACAGTAATCTTCAGCTGCAGAAGTTAAGGAAGATGGTTTATATCTAGCAGTTGGAAAGAGTTCAATGTCAACCAGTTGAGTGGAGATTTCTTTAGCTAAATGATTTTTGTTTAATTTTTTCTAAAGAATTTAGCCAGAGGCAGTCAGTGAGTATAGAAAAGTTCAGTCCAAACAGTTGATGTATGATGAATATATTTATTATGAGACATGTCAAGCAATTTTAGTAACAGCTAATTTTTTTTTTTAAATCTTTCTACACCATCCCTTCCATCCCCCAACATTGATTTCCTTAAATGCACCAGTGACAGTTATTAATTCCAGACCTGGTTGTAATGAATGATATCCCTCCCATTCTCTTTCAGGCTAATTGAAAAAAATAAGCCAGTACATTTGTGGTATCCAATATCATGAAAAGCAGCATCTTTTTCACAAAAAAACTGTCCCAATGGTAAAGCTGAGCAAAGCCAGGCTTCAGATTTTAGGAGTTTTTCTTATGGCTAGGTCATACATATCATGGAGGCTCCAAAGCCAGGACACGGTGTACATAACAGATTGTAAAAAATCTTGTACAGAGAGGCACTCACATGGAAATGCGAAAAAGACCTTGTGGCACTGGAGAGGATTGAAAAATAAGCTTGCAAACTGTGAGCAAAAAACTTCTATGTTGTTGTTTTTTCAGCAGTACCTGTTCTGCCTCTGGGCTAGGACCATAATTTTTTCTCTAATCAGAAAAAAATTCTCTGATAATCATTAACAGTATAGAACAAAAAGCAAATTTATAAATATTTATATATACTGCTTTGTGGGGTTTTATGTATTGTTTTTGTTTTCTCTGTCATGGGAAAAACCTTTACATAAATTCCCAAATAGATAATATTTGCATTTAGTTTATTTGTTTGATATTATTCCCTGTTCTTGATTCATAGTTCTTTATTCAGAGAAAGTGTTTTTCAGTGGCACTAGTCTCTGTAATCTAGAATTATATTAAATTAATACGTGTGACACCATTTCACATAACTCATGATGAGTCCTCTTGTATTTGTCATCAAAAACAAGGGTTACACAAGAAATAATTTGTTGGATTACACTGCATTAATACTTTCTGATTTAGCACATTACAGTTTGACAGCAGAGATAGACTGCTGTTTCTAGTGAGAAAGCAAATCACAACAGATAATTGGGTGAGAATGGTACCTCTAAAGCCTCCTCCCTTTTACAGTGCCCAGTGCAGACAAATACAGCAAACACATCTAGCCCCAGTTATGATACAGTCAGCCGCCTGAGCTGTTCCTCCTCTTCAAATAGGTGCCCACACTGATGAGCATCAGTTCTCCCCAGTTTGCATCTGGTCATTGGTTTAACAGACTCAGGTTTTCCCCTAGAAAGCCACTGGCTATTCCTCTTCCCCAAATTCCCCCCAGAAAAACATTTCTTGACCCCATAGTCCATCTGGCCATTGATCCTTTGTGGCCAAGCCATAGACATGAATATGCAGAGTCTCCTGGGGACTCAGGGAATGCTCAAGACAGTGAAGTAGCATTTTCTATTCCTACACAAACAAGTATGTCCTTGAAGGAAGAAACAGTTCCTGTCAACTTTGTACAATTTGCAGAACTACAGTCAAAAAGGCTATTGCTCCTCCAGGAAATACACAATCTAGGGATTCCTCTTTAGAGAAACAATTTCTTTAATAGGTTAAAATAGTTTTAAGAGCTGCTATACTCTTATAATCTCAACCTAAATACGTACAGACAATATCAGAGGATTAACTCAAATTGAAATCAAATAATAACTTCCTTGCCTCTATACTCTTTTCAAAGTGCTCAAATGAAAATCAAGAACTTTTTTTTTCTATACACATTATAAATTTCTTTCTAAGTCACCTTAATCAAGATGGTGTGAATGTAAACATTTTCTAGAAACATAAGAATATTTTAATTGTTGTCTTTGCTATTTTTATGGCTGACTGAGAAACATTCTTTCTGGTTAGGTCTCTGAAAAGATTGAAATATCCACCTAGATAAAGAAAGCCTCTCCTGGAGGGATTGCCTGAATGGCCAATGGACTAGCACACTCTTCCGGCTGTTATTGTTGTCTGACCATTGACGATAAGTACAGACCAAAGAACAAATTTTAAAGTAACTTTTGCTTACCAGCTGAGCAGAAAATAGCAGGCTGGTATAGAATAGAAATAGTAAATTTGAGGCATACGTGGGTTTGGAACTGTAAAGAACCCCTGATAGGATTGGGCAAGCAGTTTCATTCCAAGTCCAAACAACATGAACTGCAGCTATATAATTATGTTTGGATTTGGGGGTTTTTTCTGCCTGTAGTATTTTTTTTTGGCTTCTGAACTGTTTGGAAGTTAGAACTTCTGCTATTTACTTATGACATCCAGCTTTGGCAAGGATGATGCCTTTCTGAACTATGGAAATCTAAATCACAAGGATATTTGAAAACCGTCATTTTCAGTAACAAAGTTTAGATATTATGGCTAATCAGAGAAATTTCAGTAATAAGAGTTTCACAATACATCACCCTTGTGACTTTGTTTGCTTGAAAGGTAAGAGGTGGGTCAGCATGTATGTGATATGAAGTAGTAATTATTCATCTTAATTATTATGGAGGTATAGTGTCACTGATAAAAATTATCCAGGGCCCTTCTAGTAGGAATGGTCTATAAACAGGGTTTCTCATTTGCAGAAAATGCTATTTTGCCTGGTATTTGGCTGAAAATTTTGTAGAACTTTTCAAAATTCCTTGTGATCTCAAGGCCTTGGGCCAGCCCAATGTCAGACAAATCACTGTCTTCATCACCAAAATTGCCTCCTATAAAGCAACAATACTACACTTACATTGCCCAGCATGTACTGCATATTCAGAACAGTAGGCACAACTGGTGAATCCAATAGAAAATAAAATATACAGTCACACATAAATCCAAAATAATCTCTGCTCCTCAAACAGTAGGTGGAAGGATTGCATGAGTGCTACTGTAAAGTATGCTGTACATTGCTGCAACTGCCTGAGTTTAGCTGATCCCAAGTCTACTAATTTCTTGTAAAGCATTTACTAATTAGTTGGTTTTCACATATTGACAAAATTTCCCTCTTGTGCTAAATGCCTCCTAAAGAACCTCTTCGCTAACCCACAATCCTTGTTCTTGAAAGGCTTCATTTGTGCTCTGCACTTTTGGCACAAAACTTCAAGCTTCTACATGAGATACTGACCCTTTACAATTTTACCTCAGACTGATTAAAATTAAAATTGTCTTTATATGTGTTGCTCAGCCTTTTCCGTACTCATTACCTCATTACAAATCTAAATTTTTAAATGGTATAATGAGTCAAATGATATAACAATCTTACACAGTATTGGTAGCTGGTTGGTACAGTTTACCAAAAAAAGAAAAAGAAAACAACTTAATAAAAACACATATTTTTGAGATTTCAAAACTTAAGCCAAGGAGTCTTAAAAATTGGTCTACCATGTCCTCTGGAAATAGGCCAGTGAAGGAACTACATCTTAGTAAAAGTTCACTTCCAAACATTTTAACCCCACTTTAACCATACAAAGCTGGATGGTTTAAATAAGTGTATTCTGTCACAAAAATGTCAGGTGGTTCTTCTATGAAACTGAGATGGATTCTGTGGGGACTCATTTTATTTTGTTCAAAGCCTTGGTCAGGAAAATTGAGGGAACTTTTCCAGGACATTACACAATGATTCTTCATTAGAAGACTATAAACTTCGCTAAGTAAAAAAAATTACTTCTGGCTTCCATATAGTGTAACTCCATTTAATGCTGTAAAAAACCCTCCAAAATTGGCTTGCACAGAGGCCAGATCTTTTACTCAGGTCATCTCTCATTAGTCACTAATATAGTTAGACTTGTCTCAGAGTTTCCACCAACAAATTCCATCTTCATGGGGTTATGGTTCAGCTGTAAATTTTGACTCCAGAGTGAAATTCAGCAAATCAAAGGCTTATCCCTAGAGCAAATATTAATTGTATTAATATAGTTATATGTATTATGTTTTTAAGCTATTGCCTTTTATGTCCCAAAGAGCTTTGTGCCTCCAATAGGTCTTAAAAGGAAGCTACATTTAAGTCATGTCCAGCTGATAGTTCCAACCCCAGCCTAAACTGTGCTTCTCTGACTCTCCCAGGGATGCCCACTGCACTGGGTACCAGCACCCCCACACCAATGGCCTTCCTGGAAGTGTTCAGGTCAAATGTTGATGCAGGTATTCCGTTCTACCACCACTGACCCATAGATGAGGGCCTCACATTCAATCTCCTCTTCAGTTGCTCCGTCTCAGTGGCAGCTCAGGGCTTTTCAAACCAAACAAGGGGGAGCCCCTGTAGCCCTGCAAGGACCCTGGCCCTGGCCAGGCTCAGAGCACCCACCCAGTGCCCAGCAGTGGCCCCCAGCTCTCACTTTCTTTCATTTTTTTCACATCAGGTTAAAAGTCTTTTGGCCTTACATTATATTTACCCTTACTTACATCTGCTGTTCATTGTCCTCTAAGATGCTTTGTTGGGTTTTTAACATATGGTTTAAAATATCACATTTTTTAATGTCTTAGGTCTTTCATACATACATCTGAATATCTGTTGCTGGTCGCATTTCACATTCATTTGTTAAAGTAAAAGCAAAGGCTTCTGGATCTCTCTCTTTCTTTGTAACTTTAAATGCAGAAATAAATGGCTACACAAATAATGCCCACACCTAACATAAGAATTTGATACTACATTACCCTTTCACACAAATAAATACATGTATAAAAACACATAATTTTCAATAAATTGCACAGTATGAAATTATATCATTTGGGAAATGCCAACAACAACATCGTTTTAGACTCTTTCAAAAAAAAAAAAAAAAAAAGAAAAAGAAAGAAACTGTGTTCTAGCCAGCATAGCAAGTAAAATCTGAGAACTTTTTCAATAACTTAGATAAGCAACATATTTTTTTCACTTAATAATTCTGCCCCTCACAATAAATATTCTCTGTTTTGCTTACTTTTAGTAGACAAACAAGCAAACAAAAAATGTAGAATTTTAGAAGTCCTAAATTCCCTTAAATTGAGTACCTTCAGAAGAACTTCCTCATTCATAAATATTCATAAATATTATGAGGTCATAAGTATGAAGGAAAAATTTCATTAGAGCTTCAAATACTTTAACATCAAGCTGAGGAAAAGTAGAAGAAAAAACCTAAAATGTTCTCTTTAGGATAAGAAACAACATCATACAGTCCTGGGTCCCTGGAGCAGAGTGCTGGCTGTGGACACAGTCCAGGGGAGTACAGGGGTGCAGCCTCATTGTTTTCTCTCACAGACACATAAGTCACAATTTTAAGTTGTAATTAGGCATTTTGGGGATATAGAGTTTTGCTCTGATGTATGAGAAAGACAAATCCTTCATGAGCTCACGGCAAAAAAAAAAAAAAAAAAAGGAAGAAGACATTCTTATTCATCTGAACTTCATTTTTGTGCATTTGAATAAATTAAATCTTCTGTCTGTAAAGTAAAATAAACGTTTTTCAATTTCAACTGATGAGATTTTTAAACCAAGCATTTTTCCTTGTATTTTTTTTGCAGGAATCCAGTCACAGCTCACCTTTCTAAGATCCCCAGTCAGGCATGTCTGAGCTGCCCCTGTGCATGGGCTGTGTGCAGCTTTTCACACCCAACACATGCTCTGAATTGTACTTCATGAACCCATCCCAGAGGATGTGCCCACATCCTCCAGGACTGGCCCATACAGGTATTTTGCGTCAAAAGCTTTGCACAAAATGTAACAAAATCTAAACACTTTTGTGGTTCTGACCTTGCACATAAGGTTTGCTATGTGTTTAGTAAAACAGTGGGGGGGCATTTCTTTGAGTTTCAGGAATTTAAATTTTTTCCATTCACAAAAAATATAAACCTTAAGTACGTGTAGATGTTGTCTCTGGAAAAAAAAATTGGTTTTAATCCAACTAATTATCTCTGTCCACTTTTTGAGGACTGTAACTTTGCAAATAGAGCATGACTTCCTCTAACTTTCAGTTGGAAGGCCTGGCTGTTAGTAAGGTATTGCTATTAGTATTAGGTAAATCCTTAGCTTAAAATGCAGGTCTGCATAGGACTGCTTGCATACCATACCTTTTAAAAGCTTCAATAATGTCTAAAGCATGTTCAGTCCTGCCAGTACCCAGATCCACATTTTGTAAAGTTGCTTAATGTCTGGAAACAAGGTTTAAATATACCTAGAAAATATTATAGACAGACCTCTAGCAATATTTTTATGTATCCATTTTTCCAAGGAAAAAGTGATTGAATTGTATAAGCTGCCCCTCTTCCATTTTATTGTAAGAATTCCCTGGTGCTGTTAGTTCATTCAAAGCCAGAAGTATCACTTTACACAGTTTTTCATTGTACTCAGGGGAAGTATATGGAAATTTTAGAGCAATAAGCTACAAATGGGGAGCTGGACTACAGCCAGTCTGCATCCTTCTCATGCCCTTACAGCATTTTTTTCAGCATTTAGTGTTCTCCACAGTGTATATCCTGAGAGGCCATTATATTTGTTTTGGAGATGCAAAATGTAATAACTAGACCTTTAACAGTGATGTCTAAGAGGCAGAGCTGACATTTTCTTTTCTTTTTGCTTCAAGAAAAGTTCATTCGTGGAGTTTTTAAACACAAAAGTCAGACTTTTACATAATGTGCAGCCCTTGTATTGAAGTCTATTTTTTCCAAGTGGTGGATAATTCCTGTTCTGGTGTTATACAATTCAACAATCATTGTATAACTTGCACAAATTGTTAGAAGGTGCAGGTTGACCTGACAAGGGGCCTCGAGTTTTTCCTTTGTACCTTTATAAGAGAAAAGAGGTGCTAGCCAGAATAGTGTTATAACTGCTAGAGGAATCATACTTTATGAATACAGAATATATTATTAGAATTTTATTACAGAATGTTATTAGAGGATAATATTTTATGAATATACTCAAGTACTGGAGTATTTAAACCCACAGGGAAGTCACTGTTTCTGTCTTCTTGTGGCATGATGAAGCATTCATCAATAATACAGGCAACATTTTAATAGAGGGCTAACATTTCTAATCCTTTATGAGTATGAGCATAAACATGGGCAGTGCAGACATCACAGTCACTCCTCAGTTATGCCATAGAAGACAGAATTTTACAATTGAAGGGTTCATCTATCCCATAGAAACAAGAGATGGGTGACGTCTTCCCAGTGTATGAAATCGACTGTGTCTTAAAACTTTTAAGGATTGTCTTTATAATTAAGACTTTCTTTTCATAGGTTTCATAGGTCTTAGGTGTGAACTGGCCAAATCACATATTCCAGACATCTATATTTGAACCAGATACTATGTCTACTGTTTCCAGTTAAGGGAAAGAAGTTTTTACTCTAAGGATACAATTCTGCTGTCCAGTTTTAAAATTAACTTCAGGATAAAGCAACACTAGAATGTATTAAGACAGTCTCTTCTCTGATAATAAAAGGGGACTAAAATGATCGGTTCTGAACAGAATTTATACATTATAGATTTTTGCATTTTGACAAATTAATAACCTGGTCAGTGGAACAATGACAGGAGGAATGGTATAGCCAGAAAAAGAAGTGGTATGTGCCTGTCAGATGTTATCACACTAAACCCTACCTCCTAAAATGTCTGTATATATCAGCCCAAAGATTTGTTCAGGATAGATGTGAAATGAACTGATATCAACTGCAAATTTGTCAACATTAATGTGGTCAGTCACATTTCAAATTAGGAGTCAGTTGTCAGAGATCCAGTTCCTGGGGTGTTGCTAACACTTTTGCAATCCAACAGAATAACAGCAACAAGATCCCAGCATGTCTTGAGAGGCAATTGATTAAAAAATGACCATTTTTATGGTATTGGTATACCAATTAATTATAAAAACAAGCATATTCAAAGCTAAAATAAAAGTCACCACACTTTTTTTTTGCAATGTGTTCTAGAAAAATTCATTTAATCTTTCTGTGCCTCTGCTGCCTGTTAGAAAAGGGACAGAAATTTAATTCTCCTAGATTTGTAATATTAGAGTGAAATTTCTCATTGCAACGATGCTCTAATAACTTTCTGTGTATCTTTGAAGTGTCTAATACGAAGACAGCTCAGCTAGGATCTTTGATAATGTTGGATTATACACAATAGCATGCAAAACCCATATTTAACCAGTATCAGTTCCTCACTCTTAACGTACGTGCATATATATCACTCTAAGTTGTAAGAAATGTTCTATTTTACTTAAATTTATTTGTAGAAAACTATTACTACTATATATTCACTGCTGTTTCAGTGTCTGGAGATGATTTTTTGATTTAAAGGCTAACAGCAAGCATATTTAAGAGCAAGAATTCATGCTTACAGCTCTGTGTTTCTTTTACAGCATTTGATCAGTAACACCTAAAATTATACCAGGAGCTAAATTTCCTGCATCTTTATATAGCCTCAGAGCTATCATCACCACCAGAGGGGACACAAAGATTTTTGTATAACTACAAGATTAACAACTAGGGAAGGGAGAAACAGATTTTCAATTAGTTATATAAAATAATACACTGTATAGTCCATGTTTATTTTTAATATGAGAGAAACATTCTGAAAATGGTAAAAGATTTTCAACAGGTTACTTTCTAATACTGTTTTACCATTCATAAAGCTTTTTACCACACCAGTCTGTATGGACTCATTTTTCATTATGATTTCTTCAGGAAAATGTGAACTTTTGACCTCCCACCTTCCCAACACAGCTTCTCTTCATTAAAAAAAAAAAAAAAAAAAAAAAAAAAAAAGAACGAAAGAGCAAACAGCTCACACACACACACACACACACGTACATGTAATTCACATAGTGGATACAAAAAGAACTTGGTGTACTGCTTGCTTAAGGCAACCCCAGCAACAAGAAATCATTCAATTAATCAGGGGCAGGGATGAGGGAGATCCATTTATTCTTTAAAAAAGAATCTCTCTTAGAGGTGCAAAATAAAATTCCAAATAACCACATGACATTTTACAGTTACATATGTCATCAATTCCATTCTTGGAATTACTGGCTCAGGGAAACAAAAAAAACCCAAATGGACAATTGGCCAACTATATGACCAGGGACCATGATGAACTTTTGTTTTTTGCTTTATGTTTTTCAGGGAGGGTTGTTTGGGTTCTTTTGCAGTTTGACTCAATTACCTTTAAGGTCTTTTCTAACTTTATCAATTCCATTATTCACTTAACTTGAAACAGGTCTTTTTTTCTGTATGTGGATGTGTCTACCAGTGAGTTCTGGAAAGGATTAAAAGTTGGCTCTTCATATTTGCCACTGAAACTCTCACAAGAAACCAGACCTTTGACTTCTACTGACTTTAAGAGGCTGATGACTGAATTTATTCAAAACCTGTTGAATTTCTGGACTGTAAGATTGGAACAAGAGGCACTTTGTTACAGCAAGGCACTGCTATCTTAGCCACCAAAGATACAAGCAAGTGATTTGCATATGAGAACTCCATATCTGTCAATAAAAACACTGTCCTGTGCTACACTAATGTTATAAAGAAGTACTATACCTGTTAAGAGGAAAGATATCACAGTTCTTCCATATGATAAATTAATTCTTAGATTCTTCTGTATATAGTATCTTCTAACCTTCCACTTTTCTGTGTATCTGGGTGTAAAGTGAAAACCAAAATGGACAAAGAACTAAAAATAAGTTTCATTCTTCTAGTTGCCTTAACACTGACTCACCAAGAAATGTCAGCAGACTGAAATTAAATCTCAGGTGGACTGATAATCACCAAGATGTCTGCTAGGCATCCAGGTTCCTACTGGAAAGTGTGCTGTCTTTTCAATAAATATCTGATATTTTGATCCACTCCTACATTGTGAGCTGAGTGCAGTCTTATAATCCAGGTAATCCTAAATATGAAGAAAATTTAATCAAAGACAGTTTAGAAAAGGAAAATAAAACACTGGGTTAGTATCTGTTATTCAACTTTGAAATGGCTTGAAATATCTTGAAGGCAAATTAAAAAAAAAAAAAAGCGGGGTGGGGAATGTGTTTCATCAAATCTGTGGTCTGGTGCCTCTTCATAGTTAATGGGCAAGCCAAAACTTGCTGATTTATGCAACATGAGCAAAAAGCTGAAGTGACATTTACATTTCATAAATCAGATGACAGACATGTAGATACGAAACCGCAGAAATCTACAGAATCTCTGCACTTCTAGTCACTTAGCTGGAGAACTCAACTCGAAAAATGAAGAAAGCTATATTTATTATAGCAGATAATATCAAGTTGTATTTCATTTTCTCGGAGATTGTAAAATTATCCCCAGACAACCAGCTTTCTAATTTCTTCTGTGTTGTATTCTATTAAAGAAAGGCGCTCAGTTTGAGAACACCACATTATAAGTGATTGCTCTTACCACTGATATTTTTAGCTACTTGTTTCCTCTCAGTGTGTGTTTGCCAAAATGAGCACCCAAGTACAAGACAGGGCCAAAACTTGTAGATCCTGATCAGACACAGCTGTCATTCTCTAATGTGGAGTTGAACACTACTGTTAGAGTTATTTAGTAATCAGTCCAGTTGATTAAGCTGATGTAAGATGCTATAATCTCAGGCCACTGGTTGATGTTAGCAGTGTGGAGAAGATAGCACAAGATTGGTTATGCTGGTGCCTGATCTACCACCCATGAAACACTTAATGCAACTCAGTTCCATCTGGTTCTTTGGTTTACCAAACTGAGAATTCTAAGGACTGCAAATTTTAACTTCCACTAGAACCAAAAATTTGGGATCACTCATATTTAAGAGCAGATCTACCAAGGTCTATCTTGCAAGCTTCTTGCACTTTCCCTACATGTGATCTGGGACACACAGATGTTCCTGGAATATCCATAAGTGACTTTCCTATCCTCCCTGACTTTCAGAAAATCTTACATATAAATCTCTTCTCAGTAGAAGTCAGTGTATTTGGTTCCCATCTAGGAAACTGACTGTCTCAATACTTTTTTATCAGCTCAGACAACGACTGCCTTGGGGGAAAAACTCCCACTGAAAAACTACAAACGTTTGGAATCCAAAACTTTGCAGGCTTGAATTGCCAAGTCATTATGTGGAGTTGGATTGGAAACTTTATCCATTATCAATTTCCTGTGAGTTTCACTTTTTTGAATGCTGCAAATCATTCAGGTTTTTCCTGCTGCTGTTTCATCAATACTGCACAGAGACTTGTAAAAAAGTTTGACAATTATTTCTATCCATCACATTATTAACCTTGCTCTCATAATCCACTATCCATTGTTTATTGGCCACCACACACCAGATTTGAGGGCTCATTAGCCCACAGTTAGCCATGATGAATAGGTAGGCACTTAGAGATAAGCACAGATGTCATTTTTAGCATGGTCTCCTGACTCGGAGACACCAAAGGTCAATTAGCAATATGACTGCTGTGTTGAGACAATGATGATGTGAAGAGAAGTTATTACCTCCTCAGGACATGAGGGAGCCTTTGGTGCTGAAGCACAGTAATCTATATAGTCAGGATGGCCTAAGTCTGAACAAAGGCGAAGAAGTGCCTTGAAGCCTCAGGACACCGTTTCCCTTGTTCTCAAACTCAGTACTAAGCACTTGAGGCAAGGTTGAAATGTTAATGTAGGGGGTAAAGAGGGTCTCCCTCATTCTCTGGCTTGTCTTTCAAGGGATCTTCTCCCAGATTTCCATTTGAATTCTGGGGAGGAGATACATCAATACAGTCTTTCAAAAATAAATGAGGCCACAGGCACCCACTGACTGCACTCTATTTAAAACTCTCTTCTAATACTTTGGTTCAGCCAGTCTATAGGTTCTTGTACTGTACAAAATCCCTACTGAGTAATGGCAGTGCTACTTAGAGAGGTTCCAAATCGGCACTGCAGGGATCCTGCAAGTCATTGCAGACAGCAGGTGACTACGAACTGCCAGTAATGATCCACTGGATACCTACAGATCTAGATACAGATGATATTGCTAAGAGGTATAGAGCTATAGAGACAGAGGTTATAGAGAGACAGAACTTAATGGTGACACTGACAATAGAGGAAGGAGAGTTAGAGAAATGGGAGCAAATATAATGAATATATGTGCCTAAGGCATTAATCTAGTGAGAAACAGAGTGCAGAGAGTCCAGCTGCTTGGACAGTAATTTACAGGAATCCTGAGTCTGAAACCTTGCAGTTGTAAGCAAATGGGTAGTGAAAGCAAATGACCTTGTGCCAGATTAACAGGTGTGGGGCTCCAATCTCCAACAGATGAAAAAAGTGGGACCAGAGTCCCCTAGTTAGATATTGCTGGATATAGTTAGATATTGCCACTCTATGGCATGTTGATTTGCATTCATGCCTCTATGAACTAAAGTAGCATGACAAATTCTTTCAGAATGGATGATATATTTCTCATTTCATAACAAAAATTCTTGTTATTTTCTTGTGATTTTTTTTTGCATTGCATTTATAGTAACTGTGATTTATAGAGACATGTCATCAAGAAATATATTAACAATGTGGCCATGGTTTAGCAGAAAACTTCCTTCCATCATATATATTTTACAGCTTTAGCTTGAATCCAATGGCTTCCCAATTTCCATGAAAATGAATCTGGGAATGTAAACTAAATCTGAGGTGGGGCTTCTGGGGGGAAGGAGGAAATACTGTTAATTTTTGGAGTATAAACAGTGGTTGAGATTGTAAAAATTAAGTATGAATTTCCCTTCTTTGCAAGGAAAGAAGAGACTTTCTTACCTGCAAGGTAAGAAGGCAACCTTTCACTGCAAGATATGTACTTGCAGTGAAAGATTATCATCACAATGCTTATTGCAATATGGTCTAGAAAGAGAAGTGTTCTGACTAAACAAAACCAAACCCTGTGAAACCACAAAATGAGCATTATAAAAAATTCAACAATAAAAAAGGATCTGAGAAAAATTGGATTTAGCATTTGCATAAGAGATTCTGTCATCTTGAAGTGGAAGGTTCTAAAAGTAGATGATGTTATCCACCACCAGTACTGAAGGAAGTACTGGAGATATTTCTGCTGGCAATGTAAAAAACCCAATGGCATTACTATAAGTCAAGTCTTGTCTAAAACTCAGTAGCTGGAGTAAGTTCTATTAGCTCAGAAAGAATCTGGCTAATATCACCTTCTAAGTCACAGATGGTGGGTCATTCCAATGTAAAAGTGATATATATTATTTAGTCTGCAACTGCAAATTATTACAGTTTTGCTCTCTTTTTTCCTGTCAGCTAACATGCCAGGCCATCTCAAAGTTCAGCACCAAGTGTAAACCTGTCATCCCTACTCAATGGAGAAAGTTAGACATGGGAAAGAATGATTTATGTCATTGCTAGGGTGACCCTCCAAAGTCACTATATCTCTCTATTGGCTATGGCAGGAACCAAGCTTAGATGAGTAATCTTCAGACAGTTAAACAAGTTCCTGTGATCATAATCCTAAATCCTATGAAGTCCTCTACATATATGGACCCAACAAATTCCTGGAATTGCAGTGAATCAGTTTGCAAAGGCTGTTTGTGCACTAGGAATAAAAACCTATTCTTATCAGAAAGGAGTCAACATCTTTATTTCTAATTGGAGGAAGATATTTTTTACTTTAAAGATGTAAAAGAGAATGAAAAGGCTAAAACCCAGAGGAGCCTGGCTTACTTATATTTCACAACCCCAACCAAAACACCTTTGGAGGCAGAGTTCCTCAGCAACAAGGAATAAAGTCTTCCTGTAGGGGCAGGGGTGGTGGGAGAGGAATCTGGTTGTGTGCCAAGGGTGACCCCCAGAGCAATACAGTAAGCAGGAGCTGCTTGTTACTTTTCCAAGCAACTTCAGTGCACCTACCTACTATTCCCAGACTGAGCTCCTGTCACTGGAAGCAGCTGGATAGATGCTGGGTGAGCAACCAGAGCCCGCACCCTGAAGGCTACACAGAGAATATGGTGCTCTTGGCCACCCTCCCATGTCCAGCTTTGTGAACTTTGGAGAGGCGTTGTTAGAGATGCCACTTGGTGTTACCTGCTGTCTCAGATTATTGCCTATGCCTTTGGTTCACCTCCCTCTAACAACAGCCCAGGAGGGAAGGTAATATCCCTTGGATGCTTGAACAAGCTCTGGCCAAGTTCACAGTCCCATTGCCACTAAGGCTGCATCTCCCAACATGCCTATTTTTCTTGTTTTCTAATACCAATGGGAACTGAATCCCAACCCCTTGTCAGCCATTTTAGCACTTCAGTTCCTCAGATGGGAGAAATTTTTTCTGAATGTATATATGAATCTTTTTGTCCCTTTCTAAATACAAGCAATTTACTAAATTTTAATTGTACACTGCTTTGGCAAGTGCACTATAAAAATAACTAGGTGATATCTACTGAAAAAATTATTTATAGAAGTAAAAAGTATATAGAGGTTATCATTTCTGTTTATCTAACCTGGCACACGCCTGGCAGACAGGAAAGCAGAGTGTGTGTACTGAGTGGTTTTTCAGATATGTCCTGTTTCTGAAGAGACTGCTTGTTCTCATGAGATCATTTGTTACTGGCATTTGTCAGTGTCATTGGTTTAGAAGGACTTACCTCTTGCCTCTTTTAAATCACTGGCAAATACTTCCTAAAATTATATAATGTCACTGATTTTTCTCTCGATGGTTAATTGAATTCTAATACCATTTTCTTTACTCAAACAGTCTTGCAGCTAATTCCTACACTAGGATAAAAGTCATAGTGACCACCTTTTGAAGTTCAGTTTCAGTTTTTCTATATATTTGTGTATCTCCTGTTTTTATGTACGAGTATTGTGTTCATGTAAATTAAGGTACTCGGTGGTTTAGCAATTAATATGAAATCATGCAATAAGTTTTTCAGGCAGCACACATTATAAAGCTTTGTTAAGAAGGGGTTTCCAAAGCTTTTCCTTTTTCTTTTTTTTTTCCTATGGAGAAAATACATTAGGACTTGATTGCTTTTTGGAGAGGTGGAATGTAGTAGGGAATATTTTTTCTTTATTAAAGACAAAAGGCAACGCTCAACTCCATGAGCAGACTTCAGCTTCTCCCATGCCATATATTTGGCTTATTAAGTCATACAGTTTATCTTCCTTTTCTTTTTATTTTTATATTATTTTTCTCTTTTCCCTTTCTTCATGGCCTGCAACTCTTGTCACTGTTCTCATTATGACATCCCTCTCATTATATTTTTATTCCCTTTAAAGAATAGGTTTGTAAGCCTAATGATAGATATTTTTTCAAAATATGGGACCATAACTTTCACCCAACTACATATCTGGTAATATGACTTGAAAATAATTTTCTTATGTACTAAAACTCGTGTCATTATAGTATTTTTCTATGGATATCATGTAGTTCTGTAATTTTCATGGGCTGAAGCAGCTCACATCCTCTCTAGTAGCTTAGATTTTGTCTTTGTTGTTGTTGTTGTTAAATTAAACTGCTGTTTGAGGGAGTTTATTTTACTTTCACTTGAATTCTGTGATATTTTCCGACCAAGAGATTTTTGCCAGGAGGCTGTATAATTCCCTTATGATTATGTATGCATTCCTCCCTCTTTCCAGCCTACCTTTTAAGTTGTTTTTACAAGTTCTCTAGATACTCCAAAGGGTTACTAATTTATCTATCACTCCTTCTGAAGCATCCCCAAAACTGTTAATTTTTGTATACACTGTGATTGCAGTTTTGCTGTTAACACAAAATTTGTTGGTTTTAATATCTGTCATTTGTCTTCTCTTTTCTTCTGCCCCAGTCTCCTGAATTCTGTAGTATAACAGATCATCTTATAAACCCTGCATGCTTTTCAGTAAGTAGATATTGACACTGCTGAATTTTGTGTACTATTTCAGCTTTCCACAGACATTGGTATGGCAGTCACAACCATGCACTTGACATGTGCTGCTTCTATTGAATACTAGATTTCTTCTAGCACACTGGTAAATCTGACCCTTCATTTTCTTTCTGAATTGGATATACTCAGACAGCCTGTCACAGCACATTGTATGACATGGAAACAAAGGACACAGAAGCTCATGATCAGAGTGAAATGAAAGTCCTCTCAGATATGTAGTCACATTTGCTTGTTCTTGTAGAGTGACTGCTGTGTTTGACTAGAGTTGTTGTTCCAGATAGTGAAAAAGATTATTAAATTATTAAATCAATCCATATCAATTTTCCCTCCTTAGTGGCTTTTGCTGTTTGGTAGCCAAAGTAAAGATCAGTTAAACAACATAGTCCTACTTTTAACCTTCACTTTTTTATTGTTGCAAAAAGACTTCAAGTGCAGATTCAACCAGACCAGATAATCTGGGGTAGACTGTTGCCGCCCAAGAAAGTGTTTTGCATCTTCATTTACTCCTCTACCATTTGCTTCACAAAAAATGAATCTTCATTTTGAAATGGGGAGATAAAGTAAAAGACCTATAGCATAGGAACATAAACTGAGTGATGAATGATACAAACCTAGAGGATTTACCTTATATTAGTGTTACTAGACCAAAACATGGCTGTGATTAGTTCTTACTAAGTCTTTTCTTTCTCTCTATTGTACTCCTTTCAGTCCTAAGGTAAAGATGTGTTCTTCTTTAAAAGTATGTTCATAACACTATGGTGAACATCTTTAGAGTTCAGAGGTTGAAATTTTAATATAAACCATTTTCTTTTAAATGCTAGAAACAACATTTGAAACATGCATCATTATTGTTTCACCCATCAGTAAAATATTGTGATTCCTTATCTGGTTCTTCTTCAGGAACACAGAATTATTCCATTGAGAAACTGAAAAATATTTTAGAGATGTGAAATATAGTCCCATTTATCCATCTTAAAACTCATCTAAGTTGTCTCTTCAAATTCAGTGAATGATTAAAGAATTAATCATTCAATCCTGTGTCTGAGTTTTTATTCCAACTCCCTTCAGAGTGATTCCACACACACACACACACCCCCACCCCCTGCCCCACACTGCTACCTAACTTTTCCTGGCAGGTATTTCCCCTGGATTAAGGTTCTCAGAAATCATCATGGTTTTCTCTGCTTGGAGAAAAGACTGCAGGAGGAAGCTCCTAATTGCTCTTTTAGCAGCAACAGCTGGTAAAAGCATTAGGTCTTTAAAACCCACTGAAAATTTCAAGCTTTTTTAAAGGAGTTTGCAAGAAGGGACCAAATTCAGAATGGGCTCATAGTGCTAGGACAGAGAAAAAAATGAGAGAGGATACTTTATCTGACTTTTCAGTGTTCTGTGGGTTCTAAATTAGGAATAAAAAGAAACCCACAATTTTAGAAAGCTGACTCTGTGGGAGGTCTGAGTGAAATAGTCCATAGCAGAAGGCAGAAGCCTTTCAGGAAATGTGCCATTCCTTCTGCGTTAACTCTTGCTTCTCTTGAACTATTGTTACTAAGCTTACTAGATCTGGTCACTGATAAAATGTTCTTTTAAAAGTTTGTCTTGTCCAGGACTGTTCCAGGAATGGCAATGCAAGATGTTGAAGGCATTTGTGCATACAATAGAGCTCTGTGAGAAATATAGGGTATAGCACTGATGGCATTTTTAAGTGCTGTTTAGCATGAGAGTAAAGGTTTACACAGCATACATAATATATAGCTCTGGTTGCTAAATGTCTGCTGCCAGTGCTTCCTGATGTCAACAGTGGCTGCCATTGTTTAGTCAACTTCAAATCTTTAGAAATATAGCTGTGAAATTCTTTCCTCAAATGCAAAATGAACAGCCCTAATAAATACTCCAAGCTTTTACTGACATGAAATTCCCTTTAGGATTAGAGGAAGCTGAAGAAGTTTGTTAACATAGATCTCAGTGCTATTCAGAGTGGGTGAGGTAGGAGGATATTCAAAAGTACTCAGCCTGGCCTGATTGTGTTCCTGCTAAATTCAACCTCCCATTCATTTTAATGGCCAGAAGAGAAATTAATCAGTAGTACAAACTGGATCCGATGGAGAAACTCCTTGAGAGTTGCCCTATAAAACTAACCAAGTTACTGGATCATAGTTGTCTCTTTGGCTTTGAACCCTCAAGGTTTTGTTTTTCACACCTCTTGCTTTCTAGTACCACTTTGAGGCATACCTTTCAGACAGAAAGCACCATTTTGGTTTCTGTAAGAACAAGATAGTAGTGCCTCAAACTTTCTTTATAAAAGCATTGCTCTGACTTGTTCTTTCAAAGCTCTCTCACATTGCTTGCTGGAGCTTTTGATATTCAGCAAAGAAAATTTCTTCGGGTAAAAAATCTTCTCCTTACACCTCCCCCTCAACTCCTTTCAGATTTGGTCAAGATTTAAAGTGAATAAATGTGATTTGAGATACCAATATTTTTTGGAGTGAAGATGGAGACAAAGGAGAAAACAAGAAGAAAGCATCTCTTTGGCAAGAACATCATTTTACCCTTTGCTTTTACAGTGCAAAAGAATGCAACAAATTGTACATGAACCAGGTTAGCAGAAGAACAGTACTACAATCTGCAAAAACAGTTTGAGTTTTCTATTGGTTTTATACTTCTTATTCTTTCCCCTTGTACAAACACGGTAGGCACAGTGCAAACTGAAGATTTTGATAGCTATTACTGTGAAGTACTGACAGGAGGATGTTTGCATGTTAAATCTTCAGTCTGACATATACTACATGTTATGGGCACATCACTATTAATCTAAAGGGGTTTTCTTGAGTATAGATTCTGAAACATTCCATTCAAATATATAAACAGTATTAGTCAGTACTGTATCTTCCATACTGCTTCTTCCCTAAGAAGGGATAGTGAGTTTTGTCACCCCTGATCAAGACTAATTCCACTGTTATCATAAAGAGGAAAGAGGAGTCCTCTGAGTTTAGGCTCTCAAAATTCAATCATTTTATACCTAAATCTTAATTCCTTGGGATTTGTGATGGTTTTTTGTACTCTGATTCTTAATCATACAATCTGCAGTATTTTTTTTCTTGTTTTTCAGAAAGTGATGGTATTATACAGTATTTTCTGCAAACAAGGTAAGTAGAAAAGCACACCAGAAATGTGCTGAAGGATAGACACTCTCTTTCAGAAGATTTCATCTCAGAGGTGAAGTCTGTCTCCTCACTCATGCTAGCTCCATTGCCACCTGCAGCAGTTACATATCTGCTCCACGTGACTGTCACTCTGGTCCCACTGCCTGAAATGGCAATTCCCTTTCAGTGAGTGATCATAGTCCTACCCCCAGCAGTACTGGCAAAGGCAAGCCACACAGACAGCAGATAGCTGTGCTTGAGCAGTGTGTGTGATGAGAGAAACAAAACAAAACAGCATGGAAAAGGGTGTCTGAAGTTTAGCTTTTCATTGTTCATTTACAAGAGTTTTGGAAATAAATCTGCCTGAGGATGTTGGGATTTGTGTGTACAAAAGCACTATCTGCTGCTGTCGTGTGTGTCACAATAAAAGTTTTAAGAAACAGCTCAGCATTGGTCCATGAGGCCAGTGAGGCGTGATGCTTGTCTTGCACACACACATCCACAGTGCTGGCAGCATTTTGCAGTGGTGTTGGAGTAATACTCCACTTCTAGTCTCACATCACTGTAGAACAATTTATCTCTTCTTTCTTTGAAACACAATAATTCTGCATATTCAAATTTGGATTATTTGCTACTGATGGAAGTAGCAATAACTACACTAAACAATAACAGATGCTTTCTTTCAAGTTCAATCATCTGTAAGTCAAAATCCATCATTCATAGTCAATCTTGGACTCGTTTTCACATATTTGGAACTTAAAATATTTGGGAGTTCATGTCCACTGAAGCCCTAATGGAAACTGTTTATGAGTAACTTCAAAAAATCTTGGTTTATTTTTGGAGTGTTTAGAGGGTGAACATCAATAATTCTTTGTTTAGCCCACGGAGCATTGTGACTGTGTGTCTGAATCACTACAGCTTGTCTTGAATTAACATTATAATCCTCTGGTTTTGAACAGATCAGATATAACAGGGTAAAAAGATGTATTCCAGAACAAAAGTTAGAAAACTAGTTCTTCTCTTACCATTTTGTTTGTATATTTAAATGGGTACTCACAAATTTGTTGGCTAAGAACCATTAAACATTGAATAGTGTCCTAGGCATATAACTAAAACTAATTTCTCTGATGGAGAAATTTCTTTGTAATTTTAAAGTACAGGAACAGCAGTTCCTTAATTAATGTATGGGTTTCTGTAAAAGTGTATATTATTTCTTTAACTTTCAAAGTATTACATTCCTAATAGTCAAAGAAATAAAAAATTCTTTTTTAGGCATAAAAGCAAGAGAGGCAATGGCTGTGGTGATAATGCAAGAACTATCTCTCAAAAACTGCAAAAAGAAAGATAAGTCAGTGTTACAACTGCTGTAATTTTGAAAAGGAAACAGTATAGAATGCTAGAAAAAAATAGCTCTCCTAAAATTCCTAAAAAATTTAATGCTTCCAGGAATTCTAGCCATCAATAAAAAGGGGAAAAGATAAACACAGAACCAGCATCCTGTAGGACAATCATTCTTTTGGCTGTACCCTTTCACATGAAAGCCATTAGTTTGAATTTTTCCTTGCTCAGTACCAGTGATTTAAATGTACAATCATCTGATAGCTGTTTACAGATATTTTTGTAATTAACAGCAGTTCATCTGATGATACAGTTCACAGCTGACAGGCATGCATCACCCAAAACCTCTATCTGGTTTTCCAGCTGGTGAGCAACCTTTTAGGGACATGAGATAAAGCCCATTTATCTATTCAGCTTCGTTTGTGCTCATTGTTTGAAAGAGAGGTAGCATGGGCAGGTGGTACCCCTCTGGCTCTGGGGTCATGTCATGGTTTTACACAGCCTGCAAAGCAAAGGTGCAGAGGAGCCACCCATTTGTGGAGGTTCAGGCAACAGGAGTCACAGCTACTAAGCCAGCACAATACTGAAACACCTATGTCACATTCTCTGACAATTTTTTTTATAAACATTCCTTTAGGAACAGAATTGCCCCAGATATGGCTCTCTTGTTTAATATTTTTTGGAGTCACTAGTGTGTTTTTGCATATTTAGTATGCACCATGTCAAAAATTTCTTTTTTTTATTTGTACACGGCTTTTGGGGTGCAGTTTTTTGGTGGCTCAGAATCAGCCTAAGAAAATACACACTGACTTTTTTCCAGCCATGATAGTTTTGCTGAGTGAAGAACTCATGAAGCTCATAGTTAGATGGATTTCTGTATACTTTACTTTAGGAACAATGCTTCATAAAGCATTGGGTTGCCTTGGGTTTTTTATTGATGGGGATCATGATCCTTTAAAGGCTCATACATTAAACCTCCTGCATTTGAAAGTGGCTAGGCTTCTGCTCCTGTGGTTGTCATTTCAGTGTGCATGTTCATGTTACCTTGCTTAGGTGAAGAAAGTAACACCACAGAGAAGGGGAGGCTGAGAAATAGGTACCAGAAACTGGTAATTAGCCACGGCAGTTCATGAATGTTTGTGTAGCTGCCTCTGAATTGCCTTAGCCATTAGGAGTGTGATTTTATTAGTCACCTGCAGTACATACAGAGTTGAATAAGCCAACCTATTCAGCATATGAGTTTGTACAAATAACACAGGGGAATAACGTTTGGAAAAAACATCTGCTGTGTAAATATGTAGGTCTGTGTGATTTCAGTTTTTACCATTTTGGCAGCCTGCTTTTTCTGTCACCAAAACCAAAAATGAAGCTGTCATTAACAATGTCCCACATACCTGAAGAGATAGAAAGATTGACCACTTAGGATATTTTTTGGTTCAATGAACTATCTAGAAAGATGTTTTGTTACTGAAGAAAAGTTAGAACAGTAAAGACCACCTCACATTCAGAATCATTCTCAAGAAAAACTTTTATTTCTCCTCATGTGTTTTATTACCTCTTGAATTAACCCAAACTGTCTTTATGATTGAATAAAATGTGACAAGTCCTACAAAACTTATTCATTCCTTATATTTAAAGAACAAGTAGTAGACAGTGACAAATACAATAAAAGTAACTCAAGCAACACAAACAATGACAAGGCATTTGTATTTTTAATGCAAAGAGAAACAGAGAAATACTGAAGCAACCTGTTCACTATATCCCTGAGTTCCCATACTCAGCTTCAGAAGCCCTTGAGCCCTAACCAGCTTCCAACTGTAAGGCTGAAAACTGAATCTCTGATTAAAATCTGACTTTACTCCTCAAGGGAAGTTACAGGATAAATTAAGGAAGCAAATGCAAAGTCTTATTAGTCTTGACAATGTCTTGAAGTACCAGCACTTAACAAGAGAAAACAAAATTTCCAGTACCTGTGAGCAAACCTAATGAGGTGGAAGGAGGAGGAGGTGGCCAGGCAAAAAGGATACCTGCACTGGGGAAACCTTTCACTGCTGGGGTTGGATGAGAGCTGAATCTCTGTTCTGCCTCTGCAAGGCCACAGAGTGTCTCTGGAAGGGGGCTGCTGCATTGTTATCATGCACACAGGTGCCAGCAGCACGAGTTCCCTGTCTTACTGTGCCAGCATCAGGCAGAGGAGGGCAGTTTTCTGCAGGATGTGCAGGATGTGCAGCCAAAAGGGGAAATCCAAGCTGACCAAGTACCGTACCAGCAGCACTTGTCACTCTTCTGCGCTGCTTCATCAGACAACAGCATGGTTTCCCTAGTTTGTTATTGCTCTCTCCCTGTCTCCTCAGGGAAGTCAAATTCCATAGGAAGCTCAGCTATGGAAAGCTGATTCTGCCAGAGGTCTAACAGCAGACCCCCTCAGGCAGGAAGGCAGCACAATGGGCCCAGTGGGAAGAAGCAGATGGATAGAAAGCCAACCTGCTCTCCAAAATTATTTAAATCTAAATGCTCCTTTGCTGTGGCTCTGTAAAGGCCATATAAAATCATGGAACATTTAATCAAAAAGAGGGGTCATAATGAAGGGCAAAAAGTAATGCCAGAAATTGAAAACAGGCAGTCCTTTGGAAATGAAAATATAAGCCTGATAAAAGGCTGAGGTAAATCTGCATCTACCCCTTGAAAATTGTGAAGCCACACTGCTAAGAAGGGAGTTCCATGGAACACCTAAATGAGTAAAAGTAGAATTTGATACTGATTTTCAGTTCTGGGGTCAAAGTTTGCTTTTACCATGGCAATAGGACATATTCTCTTAGTACAGCTGTGCCCTTGATTCAGCTGAGGACTGTTACAGGGCAGAGCTTTCTGATGGTACCTTCCCATCATACAACTCATTAATTTTCAGGTAAGCTGAAGTAAGTAACTGACTTATATGCAGTACTCCACTTTCTCTGATGGTCTGTCTTGTATCTAATGTGCTGAGAATTCTGGTCACTTTAAGAGATCTCCAAACTTCTACCTATCACTAACTTATCTGAGTACAAACATTCCTCTAACTGCCAAAAAACTTACAGTGGGTCTGGAAACAGATTCAAGCCAGGACTAGCATCATCTTAGCCTGTCAAAATTATATTGTAGGTAATAACTTGCATACTTGCAGATTGATACACAAATGAGTTAGGGTAAGCATTAAGATAGACACTTTAGTAATAATCTGGCCACATACAAATTTCCCCAGGAAGGAAATATGCTTAAAAGAGTAAACACAGAAACAGAGTCTTCAAGGTTATCCTCTCAGTGGAAAAGTTGGATAAAAGCATTCATCATTTCATATATACATATGTATGTAAAATTTCAAACCTGTGAGATATACAGTACAAACATAAGGAACTAGCATTTAGGGCACAATTTTCTGTTAAAATGAAGGTCAGTGTTTGTCAGTGGTGTGGGTACAAAGTTATGAATACCCCAAAAATTTGCTGAGTTGTGTGTGGAAAAGAACATGAAAGTCTAAGTGAGACTGAATAAGACAGAGGAAAGAAGTAATAAGAAATGCAGTTTTCAAAGTTCAAGTACAAAACAGGATTCAAAAATACATTGATTTTTCAGTCCTTTGTTTGGTATAGCACGTTTATCATACGCTTAGTGTTTTATGGGACTGGTAGTGTGAGTGCCCTGCTTGGAAGATCACTCACTGCAATTCAACATGAGCTGACTGAATTCGACTTTCCCAATGTATTTCTCCAGGTCACATAAAAAATATGATGACCAAAACCAGAATTTTTATTTGGAAAACCTTTTTAACATTCATAGCCTTGCTTACTGATCAAACTAATAATCACACCTTGTTAAAGTCTGTTAGAAAAAAAATCCAGTCAGTTTAAATGCCAGAAATAGCACTGAAGTCTCCATTACACACATGCTTGTTCAAGCAACAAAGACTCTTGCAGCAACAAATGAAACTACATTTCCTGGATCTGGCACTTTCTCATGCCACCAAACTAGTGATTCACATCTGCATAGTTTCAGTCTTTGTTACCTTCATGATATCCAAGAGACATGCAAAACCTACAATTTTTTCTCTCCATTCCTGGCTCAACTGTTCCTATCATCTTTTGCTAAAATTCTAGTGGTTTTTTTAGAGCCTGGACTTTGGCAGGAATTTTTGCTCCATCTTTAAAATGGAATTTTGCTCCATCGACCTGTAGCTCTGGTAGAGCTCTGCAGTTATCTGAGTCCCATATCAGCAAAGCTGACACAAGAGGAACAAGTATTCTAGTGTTGCCTCTCTGACCTTTCTTGTTTTGGCTTGAAAGGGAGCAAACCTTGGACGTAACTGAGAATGCTCCAGAACTGAGAGAGAATAGATAGCAATGGGATGATCACCAATAGATAGGGTACCCAGTATTCCCATCCTAGATTTAAAGAGCAATTGTAGAAGACATTATATAGATGATATGATATTTTATGGCACATTTTCCTGCAGGATATGACTCAGACAATTTCAGAATCCCATTTAAGTCAAATACCAAGTGACTGAGGAAAAAGAATTGAAAAATTATTTTTATAAAAATGTGATTACATGCTGAAAGTGAGACAACATATGGAGTCTTATGCATGAAAACAAAGGCAAACAGAGCTCATACTAGGTGCAATATTAATTCAGGGATCTTAAGGGAAAGAAATATTTCCATGCACTTTCTTTTCATGCCAGGACAGGTATGATCCAGAAAACAACTTGCCTTTTCAAAATTTCTGTTCATATGTAGGTTTTAAGGTTGGATGAGGGGTTGTGTTTATCTTTGAATAGTAGAAAACATATCTACAGATATGGCCAGAGGTGAAAGTGCCTACAGCATGAATAACTGTGTGAGTGAGCAAAGTTAACTGTGGATAACAACTGGATGCAAGTCTAAATCAACAGGTAACAAAACACCACAGAAGAAGGAAAGCATAGGTATCTCAGAGTTGCTGCAAGCTACTGTGAGTTTGTGGAAAATGCACAAAGAATAAAATAGAAATGTAAAATTAGTATAATTTAAGAAAATCTTATGTGTCTTGACCTGCAGCTGACACTAGCTTTAAATTGTGCCAAAGAATCAACTCTGACTCTTATGCTACCAAAATACTTTCTCCTCCAAACAATGGAATTATCTCCTCCTACACATACCAAGATTCTCTAGAAGTTCAATGTAACTCAGTACATACAAGAATTTGGGCAGCATTCACTTCATATTTGTAAGCTGAAGTAATAACAAGGGAAAGAGCTCTCTTGAGGAAAGATACTAAAGGTTTCCACCAGAAAAAGGGGAAAAAAAACCTAAAGATAACAACAAAAAAGACTGCAAAATATGCCAAAAGGCTTAAAGAAGAAGTATACCCTTCAAAATCCTCTGCTCAGCCCAGTGTCTCTTGCTTGGGGACCTTACCCACTAGGGTGTATTACTCATTTTTTGTGTTTTAAGTGCAAGCCTCCTTGGCTTGTGGTTTTCTACACTGGCTTTAGTCCTGTGCAGTTCTTATTTTAAACCCTGACTGAGATCACAGTTGTCACTGGGATGTTTGTTCCCAAGGAACAGTCCTGACTCAGGTCACTTGCCAGCCTGAACACACCAAGCACCAGAATGCCCTGGTGTTACCAAGCAGGAGGCTGTAAAAGTGAAATGAAACTTCTCAAAGTCAAGGTATTGCCTGTAATTTTTTTGCTCTACTGCTTATCTTAACATTAAGGCAGTATATCTTTCTAGAAGATGTGTTACAGCTCCACAGCAAACTTCCCACCAAGGAAATATTAGTGATAAAGAGCCCATGTGCAACATTCTACAACGGCATAGACTGTGTGTCATCTATTTTTCTTTCTGACTTCAGAACAAGTGAATTTAGGACTGCTTTGACAAGGAAAACCAAAACTGAACTTCTGAGTGGATTTTATAGAATTTCACAGAAGATATATCCGTATAATTACCAATATTCTCATAGTAAATGTAATTTTAATAATAAGGAATGTAATAATTTAATAGAGTATATGTTCTGTTTTGACCGTGATGCTTAATTTACCAATTTGGTTTTCAAATGTCACATGCTTTCTAATGACTTCATAGGAGTTCAAATCCATTTAGAATATACTTTGGAACTTGAAAATAAAAAATCCTATTATAAGTAAATTAATTAAGGAAAAAAGTAAATGTTCATCCAGAGCATTGTGTTAAGCATATAGATGAGTCATTAAAACAAAAAGGAGAAAATAATTGAGTGGGAGTTTATTTTTTTATTAATCACTCACCCACGGATCTTCATCTGTCTAGCAGGCATTGGAATTTATGGTGTTAATGTGATCATAATTGGTGATTTAAAGCACAACAACTATTTTTATTTTCCACTATGCATTTCAAGATGGGGATTTTCCCCATCACTAAGCCTCAGCTGAAGGAACCACCAGATAACATTTCTCTCAGCCTTCAGATATGCCACCATATCACATATTTGTTTGAAATAGGTAATGCTCACTTCATCCTCTAACTCTTATTCCACAAAACCCTCTCCTCTACAATATTTCTAATCTACTGCTTCAGAGTTTTGTGTGTCTGCAAACCTCCACACTGGAGGAGACACTCGAAGCAAAACTCCTAATTCCAAGAATATTTTCTATCAGTCACTATGTTTTTTCTGCTCAGAATTAAAAAAACCTCCCAGTTCAGACATCTGCACATCAGCCTTGAAACAGTGAATTTTTTTTTTGCTCTCTCACCCACATTTAATGAATTTAAAACTGACTGTTCTGTTGGCAAAGGAGAGGAAGGGGGATGGGTGTCCCTCCAGCTGTTTGCAGCAATCTTGGCGCAGAGAGAGGCTCACATCCCACTGCTGCAGGCTGGAACAGTCAGACTGAGGGCAGTGAAGTAATCCCACAGCAGGTCTAGCTCCCAATTGTCCCTGATTTTTTCGTCAACAATCTTCATTGTTTGTCCTCTGTTTTGGGATCTCCCTTCAGTAAGTAGGCAAGTTTAGAAACAGTGAAAAAATTTCAATTTTTAAAACATTAGCTGAATTGTTCTGTGCTTCCTTGAACTCCTTCCCTCATTCACAGTTCCCTGCTCATATTTTTAGAGATTTTTTTGTATATTCCAGCTTTTTGGCACTTTCATTCTTTGTCCTGTCACTTCTATGCATTTTAATTTCATATCCAAGTTTCCTATTGTGATATGCATTTGAGAAGGTTTGGAGGCAAGCAAGTCTTTTAAAAAAAAAAATGAGCAGTGAGTGGCAGGGTGTATTGACTTCTCTAGATTTACATTTCCCTCAGCATTCACAGAAGTCTAATTGATTTGTGGACCTTGTGAGCTTTCTCCCTCCAAAAAAATAATTGTGCATGCAGTCCAATTACACCAGGACAATTAAGAATTACAATTTGAGTTAAGAATAATAACAGAATTCAAGACAGAAAACAATCATCTTTTTCTGGTCTGTTTCTTTTCTAAAAGAGGTCAGAGCCAACACTTCCACCAAATTCAAAAGGAAGACTTTTCTGCCTTTATTGTCAAGCAAACACAGTTAAAATACATAAACCAGATATATACAGTCAAAATATATGGACTCTGTTTAAGGCCAAATTTGGTAACTGATCACAATGAATCACTGTTTCTAAATGAGGGCAGAGGTTGTCCCTACAGGACTTTTTCTTTTAAGATTTCAGTAAGCGTTGCTGAGTTTATCAAGACCTACTTTCTTGTTTTGTGAACAGAGTACCTCATGCAGTGGACTATTGCTCCACATCTGAGACTGTATGGCAGGTCTGCAGCACAAAGACAAAACAAAACCAAAAAAAATTCAGTATGATTAAATCCTTTCATCTTGCATCTTTCTCCACAGTACTGCTATTGTTTTTGCAAAGATTGCCATTTTGAGATAAAACTAGGGCCATCTTTCTAAAATCTTAATGTTGAAGTATTTTAGAACACCTGAACGCAGCTGGTGGCATAGTCCTGAATATTGGAAGATAGAAAAACGAAACAAACAAATTCAAAGAAAAATATTGAGCTGGATTTCAGTTTAGTTGAAAAAACCTTCAGGCTTTGGAAGCATCTTCTGCAGAGAGGAGCAGAGAACCTAAAGCTTACATATATTTCCAAGCAAAAAGAAAGAGCCCACTGTTGCTCATACGCCGTGAGCTGAAGGGTGCCAAGGGATGGGAATACTGTTCAGTCCCTTGGAAGAAACAACCTGAGAGTGGCCACACAAGAGCCAACTGTACAGTCACTCTCCAGCACAGCTAACAAGGCAGGGGATGAGCCCCAGGTCTGGCTGTAGCTATAATTGCTAGGAACACTGTATTCCAAAGCAGAACTGCAGAAAATCATCAACGGGAGCAGGGGACTGACTACACACAGAGTGATTAATATTTTAATGTGTAAGGAGCCTAGGGAAAGTTCTCTAACTCTGCTAACCTCAACCACTTCTTATGACTGATAGTATCAGGGACACAAAGTGCAGGAAAGTAGTTAAGGAATTGCTCCCATGAGGCCAAATCTACACACATTTCCCCTATTCATTTGTAGGAAACTTGCTTTCAAGGTAAAAGTTCTCCCAAGGCAACCCTCTTGTTCTCTTGGTAGATCCCACATAACTACAGGCTCTTGATTCTCTCTAGGGGAGATTTTGTGAGGTACAAATGGGAGTTACATGCCCAATTCCCATTATCTCTCAAAGACAATTACATGCTAAACTGCCCTTTGTGCCTTTAATCAGATGTTCCTGATTACAGAGATTATCTACAAAAGGTTTCACAACAGCAGTACTTTGAGGTACGTCTTTAAAATGCTTTTGGAAGGTTTGACAGCATACACAAAATATAGAGTAATAATCATGTAGTCTATGGATTGTTTTAAGAAGCTGACATTTACATGCTAAAATAGGATACATTTTTAAGGAAGCATACCCTCAGTCTAAAATACATGCAATTGTGGTTTATTCTGTTGCTCCAGTGAATTAAAACATTCATTCTTCAAAACACGGATGAGATATAATCTGGGGGTTGATGACTTTTTACAACATCTCAGAAGACTAAGGGAGAGATTTTGCTGTAAACTAGTTTGCAATAAATGGAGTCTGCAGTAGAAAATTATGTCCACTATGTGGTAAAGGGTTACTGTCACTCTTAGTTCTGGTCTTGCTTTATTTTGTTTTTCCTAGTCTAGCTGGCTGTAAATCTTTGAAATTGCATAATGCCAATTAAGAAAAATAAAGAGCAAATTGAGATACCAGTATTCATACAGGAATGCTGTTGGCTGAGGCCCCAGATACTTTTTATGTCTCCAGTGATTTGCCTGTAACTGTTCCAGGAAGTTTGGGAAAAGTTTTGCATTGACATCGTGCTTCAAGCACTGGAAAAGCTTTACCCTGGGAAAGACTTGAAGCCTAGCCTATCCTATGACTTCTGTAGACATTCTCAAGGTTAATGAATTTAGCAGAACTCCAACCAGTCTCTCCCCACATACAATTTTCAGAGTAGTTTTACTGAAGGGAGAGTTAAAAAATTGTTTATTTTTAGTGTTAGTTTTTCTCCTCATTTCTCTCTTCTCTAAGTCTTGGAATTCTATTTTTCATTTAAGTTTTTTTCCTCTCAATGCTCCTATGAACTTTTTAAAGGGAAAGAACTTAATATAACCGAGAGAAAAAATAAAAAGAAACAAACAAACCCCAAACAAATGAACAAAAACAAATAAACAATAAAATTTTAATTTGCACAGTAGTTTATTCTCACTTGCAAAATCAGAAGATTAAGGATGACTCTATTCTTCCTAATTCTTAGACTTGACACTTTTTTTCTTTTTACAAATGAAAAATGATTTTAAAAGACACAAATATAAAGAAATTCTGTAGAACAGCAAAGACAGCGGACCATTTAAGATTTGGTTGAGGATGGTGGCCACTGTAGGAGGATGTTATCCCAAGAATTGTCTTCAGTGGAATTACTCTTTTGAGTGGGGTTTTGTTTCCTTGGAATTATTTCACTTACTTCCATTGTCAGAGTGGTCAGGCTCTTTGACCTAGACTGACTCAGAAGCTGGGTGACCCAGTCTGCACAGAGTTACCAGAGACCTGGAGCTCACTGCTCTTCTCTAGATGCCTTCTCTGTCTGACTACAAGAGGAGCTTGATGACCAGTTTAAATCAGAAACCTTATTTTTAGATCACTAAAGTTAGTTAAAAAAAAAGGTCAGCTAAATAAATTCTAATAATTTTATGGCTCTCCATTTCCAAGTTAAATCTGGCAATACAAAAGGTGTGTAAAAGCAGTAAAAAGATTGTGGGAAGCATAAATCCCTTTTCTAATAAAGATTTGGGACAAAAGCAAGAAATATAATGACCTTGAAGATTCACAAGAAATTAACTTCTATGGCAATTGGTTCTAAATGTGCCAGTTTTTCAAACTTCTTATTCTTGTATATATTTTCTTCATAAATATGTTGTATAGGAAAATTGTTTTTATAACTTCTCACATTTGGCAAACTGAAACCCCAATGTCTCATTTTATTTGCTGATATTTTACAGACAAGGGCAAGTAACATCACAGAAACAATGCTGACTGTGTGTACTTGTTGCTTTTAATAAAACTGTCAAGTACTAAAACCCTGAGAGTGCATAGGCATATTTATAGATTGTTTCTCTCCAAATGGATAGGAAGAATTATTTTTAAAGCTACATTCTCAAGTATAAAGCTTGAGGAAAAAAATCAACTGATTGCAAAAAATATTATAGAAAAATTAAGACAACATTTGGACAAAGATAGAAAAGGACTAACTATTGAATAAATCCCAGAAAAAAATATTCATTCAAAAATTTATTTAAAGTGAACCTTTAAAGTGAATTCTAAAAATAATGTGATTGTAAGCAAGAAAATCAAAAAAAAAGGAACTATTAGAAACTATTTTATTTCCTTTTGGTTGTGGTGCAGCTTCCTACTGATGTATCAGCATTATTCAGAATATCTACTATTAACATTTCAGAGTATATAAAAGCCCTCACCAGACTGCAAAAATACAGGTTACTTTTTTGTTATATACAGGTAAATATAAAAATTTAGATATAGACAAATTATATCCAATATATTAAGTGCAAGAACTTAGATCTAGTAGACAAGTACTTAAAATCACTTTCAGAGGGACTGACTACAAAAATCTCTGGGAATTTAGCCAGGAAGAGAATCCAGAGGCCAGATCTGCAAAAGCATCTAGGCCATCTAATCACAACAGCTATTTTAGTGGAAGTTGGATGCTTAAATACATTTAAGGATATGGCTATAAAACTGCAAGAGCAGATTAAGTACTGCAATTTTTAAACTTCTAAAAATATCTGGTCCTAATTAGTTAACCAGATTTAGTAAGCCTGCAATAGTAACAATACTTTTGGGCACTTATTAGTGGATGTGCAGAAGCCATCGTGTTAAGCAAGCATTACCTGAAGCTGAAAAAAAAAAGACATCTCAGTCTCATCTTTCTAACTTAATTTAGTCCATAGCCTCAGATAAGATTTTAAGTTTTGTGTAGTATCTTAGAGTGAGAAACCCAAGTGAAATTAGCTTCTTACCTTCACATAGAGTTTTATCTTCTGCATTTATCAAATCTGAAGGCCACATCTACAGTACTATCCTTCTATAGAACTAGTAAACCCAGGCATCAGAACCACAAGACATTTGTTTGTGTGCTCTACATCATCTTCACAAATGATTACGGGCAGAGTTGAAACCATATGCTTCACTGTGGTTCTTCTACAAGGACAACTGATACCTCTAGGTGTCCTTCATTTTGATTTTGATGACAATGAGAAGCTTGAAATGCTCCCTTCCTCAAGGCTGAAATTTCTCATAGACTTTAAGGACACTTTGGCTTTAAGAGTAGAAATAATCTGGCTCAGTTTAGATGTCAACACAATTAATCATTCTGGATTCCCTTGACATTCAATGGAGATCTATTCAGTGCAGACAGTGGAGCTCAGGTTGTGATTCATTTCATCCTGAAGTACACACTTAAAATAGGTCAGTGAAACTTTGTCCTATTAAGGCCTGTTTCTCTTCATAGAAAATGGAGCCTAAGAGGATGAACTCAACTGAAGATAGCTGAAGTTAAAATTAATCCATGCCTCTACTATGCAGTACAACCTTTGTGGATGTAGTCTATCACACCGAGTATCCTTTTTTCCACAGACCAGGATGAAGAAAATTAATTTTCAATTATAAATGTTTTTAAGCTGAGATTCTTGCAGATTTGCCTGCAAAATAAATTTATTATATCTATTTTTAAGGTTACGGTAAAAATTAGTGTAAACAGAATCTAAAGAATCAAGGTCTTCAAAGAAAAAAAATGAAGTAAAAATTAGACATGGGATTTCAAAAGCAAAGGGATTTGAATGTCTAATGAAAGTGAGTAAGTATATCTCTTGGGTTTCTTTGGAAGCCCAAATACTAGTAAAGGGAAAATAAGATCAAGAAAATGTTGGCATTTCTTACCGTTTCTATACTGAAAAGGGAATGTAGAAAAAATAGCTTGTTCTCTTTTAGCAAATAGATTAATGTAAAGTCGTTATTCATTCATTCCATCGTATTTTATGACTTGAGAAAGAAGAACATTCCAGTAGTCACATTCTATTCACTTCAGCTTTTTTCAGAGCATATGAATCCACATTTATGCAACCTCTGACCACTGATTCTGAAAAATAAAACTCACAGGAATCCTGTGAGCATGGCAGTTTTTCAAAAGGACCATTTAAAACCTTAAAAATAATTGCTTGTGTTACACTCCAAATACACAATATTAAGCTCTGTTCATTAAGAAGTTTCTAAAGAGATTTTGAGAGGAAGACTTATAATGAATACCTTGACTAATAAAAAAACCAAAACATATGTATTTATCTTTACATTAGCCTGACTCTTTCAGCAGGAAACATTATAGAACTGCGATTACCAGGCACTGAGGGGTTTTTTAACATGTAAAATAAAGAAGAGAGGGGATAAGCTGTGGTGAGGAAAATGCAAGCATTGTACAACTCACCAGACCTCCTGTCCCAGAGAGATTTATTTATTGGAAATTATGGCAAGAGGAAAAAAACTAAATAACTTCAAGTCCCTAGTTATTATGTCATATGTAGCTCCACAGTACAATACAGTCACAATCTGCTGTTTTGTAAACTGAGCTTTCAAACACTTGTTATTTTAAAGCTGCAGCTTTTCAAGGTCCTCTGACAGCCAGTGGTCTCAGCTCTCAGCCTGATTCATGGCTGGCTCTGAGACAGAGGAAGTTCGTGTCTGCTATAATCTAAACACTTTGCAAATGGAGCATTGGAACAGTGGTGAAAGAAGAAAATAACCTAAACCCTATAACCCAGACAAGAATCCTGCAAAGCTTCTGGGGAGAAGAAAAAGGAAATAAGTACAACAGCATAGTCTGCAAGATCAGCAAATGTATTCACATGATTTTATTTCAAAAAACTCTGAGTTTCAGGCAGGGAGAAGAAGTTGATTTTAAGCCATTTAGCTGAAAAGCAGTGAGAATTAGTCTCTGTCAAAAATATGGAAACAATGTCCCAGACGTGTACTTCTGCAACATCTGTATTTTCCATTTCAAGAGTAAATACAAAAAAGTTGGTTGTAGGAGCATTTATCTTTCTCCTCCTCTCCCTCTCACCCCTGAGAGTTGTGTGTCACCCTTAAATTTGGAGCAGTGAAGGATTATAAAGCACAAAGAAATGTGGATAATTTCCACTGCACTGAATTTGAGATCTACTGTTCCAGAGGCACCATGCAGACAGTAAAGGGAAGATGTATTCCTGGACTGTGGTAAAACACCTCTATAATACTGAGATAATGAAATTAAGACATTTTAGACTGCTTAGTCTTTCTTAAAGGAAACAAAAGTTCAAATCCAGGGAGAAATATTTTAAAAGCTCCCTAGTCAATTAACCCAAACCATGTTTATGATACAATATTAGCCTAGAATTAATTTCCCATTTTGCCCTTATACAATTCTTGAGCATTTGCAGTCTTTGTTTCCAGTACACATCTGTTTGTTACCAGTCTAGGCCTCATTCCCTGCTCCCCCTCCTACCAACTTTCATAGAGCAACCCCCATCAAAATACTCTGCTAGGATATAAAAGAGGCCCTCAAACTGTCCCTTTGCAGCCTGGTCTGACCAAGTGTAAAAGCTTCTTATTTTGATTACTTGTATGGACAGATAGGTAGCCTCAGGATAGTGTTCTAGCTACAAGGTTCTCTCAACTGTCAGGAAAAAATATGTTTCTGGATGGACACTTGGTAATTCTGTCCTACCAGTCCTCATTGCAACATAAATCAAATGTATTTTTGCAGTTCGTGTCTGGTAAGTTACAGCTCACTTTTTAGCATTCATTTTGTAGACAGTAACACAATACAGCAGGAATTGTTGCAAAAGGGAAGAATTTGTGAGAAGTATAATTTGTATACATTCTGTGCAGAAGGACACCATGCTGAAGATTTTGGCAACTTACATGAAATGTTTATAGCATCCATAATACTTGCCTTTCAAAAAAATTATTTATGGACAGCTGGAATTTACACACATTGCTTGGAATCTGTGGAAGAATCTATAGGATGGTTCATGTCCTTCAGAAAGCTGGATCCCTAAAAGCAGAGCTGTAGAAAGTACACTCACAAAGCATCTGCAAACTAGTGCCAGCATTCTTGCCTTTGTCATCAAGCAATGGAAAGGCTTTTTTAGTTAAACTGAAGTAATTAAATCTCCCAGCTTTCATTAAAAGGATAGAACTGTCTGCTGTTGGTCTGAAGAAGTGCACCGAGGGAATGTAAATTTTAATTTCACGGTGCAAGTGTTAAATTATTGCCATCTAAGCTGCCTGCCAATACTACATGAAATGCCACCACATTTTAATAATTGTCCTTTTGTTTTAGGTGGAAATACCACATGTGTTATGATTTGGAAGTTTTTATGTGCAATTAGAGCCCTGAGAACTACAGCACATTCAGTTCACCTAATTGGACTGAGAAGCAACTACCATTTCTGAAATGGTTTGTGTCCTTTTGAGTGTCTGTGTTCATGCATGCGTGCATAAAAAATGAAACTTATTTATTCCTTCATCCTCTGTTAAAATAGGGAAATTCCTTGCAGTTCAAATTCAAGATACTGCTGGGTGTTCTAAATTAATCTCAAAACAATTGTTGGAATGCATGTAAATAAAAACCTGCCCTTCTGAATCCCAGAATTCTTTCCTTGCATTTTCTTTTTTACCTCTTATGATGTTAACATGGGTTTGTTATTCATTACCTGCCTTTACAGTGCACTGGATGAGACTTTTCAGATACCCAGACTACAAAAATCAGAGCCATTCTCCCTACTGTGGAAAGAAATGCTAACTTTTCTTTCAGAAGTGCAGAACTAATGACAAATTTGACAATGCTCATTAGATTACACTGTTGTAAGTGATATTAACAAAGAAAATCAGATGGAGATATTTTCACTACAGATAGTTTTGAAGGGTTTTATAAACTTATATGGAAAAAAATGGAAAAAAGCAATAGGTGAATCTCAAATCCTTATGAAACAATCAACAACTGTTTATATATTTCCATGGTGTGTTGTGGGGCCTTCTATACAGGCTTTTAGGTAATACTGCATTGACATTTCCACATGGCCAGTGTCTCACTGGCTCGGCAAGGTCCTTCACCTTGTTAAGAAGCTAGTTGGTGGTTTTGTGTCATTTGCTCTTGAATAAGCAGGTTCACCCTTCTCTCTGGCCCCACAAAATTAACGCTGGCCCAAGTGCCACTGAGGCAAAATCTAGAAAGACAGAGAAATGCTGCTAACCCTGCTCTGCCCTGACTTTATGATTTCTGTCCAAAAATTGAGCTAAGAATTGCAAATCCAACCAAAGTTATGTTTCCAAGTCTTGTTTCGGTACCTAAGCTTCCATTAGAACCCATAGGTAGGCACACAGAGATTTAAGGGCTCACCTACCCTTATAAGTCTGACCTTTCTTCAAGTAGAAATGGAGTCTCTGAGCTTTTCCTTTCCTTTTCTCCCCTCTTAGTGAATAGAAAATTGCCCAGTCTTGAGAAAAGTAGAGTTCAAAGGAGTTCTTGCTTCTGAGAAAAGCCTGAGACTTACATCTCTAATAAGTGCATCTGATTCTGGGAGAATATCCCCTTTGTTTCTCTTTGCAGATTTAAATATACAGTGAGACACCAATAGCAGCTGAAATATAGAGATTTGGAGAGTCCTCTCACAGCACAGAGATTATCTTATTGCAAAACTATTGGGAAAACACTGAGGTACCACAGTACTGTCTTCCAAGTGGCCACAGATGTGGACAGTTCTGTGCATGCCTAGAATATAACATTTGGAACAATTTAATGAGAAAATTAAACTTTGATGGGATCAGCTAGAAACTAGGGAGGAGCCTTGAAGATCAGGAGGAGTCCAACAAAATTCTATCTTACTGAGCCATCCGAGATGTTTAAAAGTATCCAAGATTTATGTCTTTAACCAAAATTCTCTTATTAAGACAGCGTTGTTCCAGTCCCTGTATTTGCTGAGGTGAGTAAACTTGCTATCTCCTGCCTTATCTTTCTCCAGGATTCTGCTGACCACACAGAGATGCCCACTCTCTGGCAAGCCAGACATTTCTCTACACTCTTGTTCAGTATCATGTTGATACAGTCACCTAAACTTATATTTCTAGTACTATTTGAAGCATACATAAAGCTGGAAGAGAGAACACAGGATTCTTTCTGACACTCCCAGGTGTGACAGCTGAAGGAAAATCAGGTGTCCTATGACATTTCATGGTCCTGTGTTTCACCAATCCATCTGAACCCTGGATGGGAGCAAATGTATATATAGATGCCATAGAAGCATACACCTAAGTTTTGGGGTAATCAGTGGCAGTAAATTCTATGCAATCTCTGGCAATCAGTCCTGCCCAAGAGTTAGAGGCTCTGAAACTAGGACATAGCCCAGTGGAGTCCCTTGGGATCCACCTAGGAGTTCTTTCTTCACTTGCAGTATTCTGTGCTGCTTGTGATTCAGTAACTGCAGATAGAAGACAATAAAATCTCAAGGCAAGATACTTGTAAACTTATTCTTTTCCAAGAATACAAGAACAAGGTGATAATTGTATTGGTTCTTAAGGTTTTATATCAAATAAATTATCTTTTTATGTTTGAATGTTTTGGAATAAGCATTGACTATGATTTCACATGTATAGCCTGAAAATATGTGTAATTATCATGCATATTCCATCAAGGTTTACTGGTGAAGATCTAACATTGTAAACAATCCTTGTTTACACAAGAAGACAATTGGATCTTCTTTTGTTTCAGAGTTTACATGGTTAGAGACTGAGATCATTATTTTTGAAATGTGATGATGGGAAGACACACTAAGTACCCTTGTGAAGTTTTTACAATGAATTCTGTAAATAGAGCCCAAAACAGCAATGCACAGCATCTCCAAAGAAACAATTATCATGTACTGTGTTTGAATAATGACTAACAATATTTTATCATCATCTGTTTACATGATAAGTCCTAATGACATTTCAAAACATGGTGTATTCATTTTTTATGATTGTCTTAAATGTGCAGAAGGGAATTGCCATAGCCTAGCATCATAAACTTTGTAAACTTTTCCTGGAGACTGCTTTTTTATCCCCATCCTCATCTGCTCAAACAAAAGCGTGAAGGAAACAGAGCACACAAATAAAACGGCTTTAAAATAGTCCCATGTGTCTGGCTAAAACAAAAGACAGGAAATTCTTAAAAGTATGGTTATAAACTGAAAAATGCCTATAAACATGGCTTCCTAGTGTCCTGGGTTTATGTATCCGTAATTATTTCACTATCAATATTTTCTTTGTTTATGCATGCACAAATGGCATTGGGTCAAAGTGCCAAGACCACATTCTTAGTCTGAGATCTGGAACACAAGTCCTGCTGCTGTTGGCTTCTACTTAGAAAGATGGAACTGAATGAAGCCCCTAGATTTCAGTTCCTGGAAGTTTTATATGATGCATTATTTTTAATCTTTAACCATAGTCCACTGTGGAGACCAAGGTTTTGATTCAGCTTTTAAGAATTACATGGTAAATCTCAATTAACTCCTGAACTGTCAGAACAGCAAAACACACTGCAGTTACAGAAAAAGTGCTCAGCACTGTCCCAGGGCTTCAAAAAGAGACCTTGCTGCTCACAAGAAAATCTAGAAAGGGGCCATGGGGCTCACAGACCCAAACAGTGCAACCTCTGCCTAGACTTCAGGCATTGTAGTCTGCAATCCAAACCCAAGATTAGATATTTGTTACAAGAAACATATGATAATTTAGGACAGTAACTCAAAGTAAATGGAAAGAAATATCTAACTCTATCTCACAACACTGAAACTCAAATGATGTCGTCACCCAGTGAAGTTTAGGCACTCAGTGTCAGTGTCACAGCTGAGAGCTGTGGCTGTTCCACCCAGATAGGATCCATAGACCATGAGTGTCACGCCGAGACACGGAAGGAGGACACTGGACACGCTCAGTCACCCAAGGCAAAAAAAGGAGAACTTTATTTACAGTTTCTACATTTTATAGACTCTCTAAAATGAGAGTGGATTGGAGGATAACATATCTCCTCCAAATCACATTGGCTAGTTGAACAGTCTGTCAATTCATTCCTCCTCCAAGAAGGAATGTGAAAAACACATAGTGTTTTGAGAAAAGTGCGGGAATTCTGACTCCAAATATGTAAATATCAAAAGGCTTTTGAAAATCAGGGCAACACATGAGGGCTATTCAGCTGTTTTTCAAATGTTCAACCTTCTGTAAAACTGACAAAAATGAGATGGTAACAACACTTCATTGGATTATTCCTAATTCTGCCATTTAATGAAAAAGAGACATAAAAGTCTTGTGGAGCAAGGACAGCTTGCTCTATATAGTTTCTCTCCTCTCATCTGTCTCCGTGACTCTTAGTCAGATGCAGCTGGAGTGAACACCACCTGCTCAGCCACATAGGTGAGGCTGGGACCCTGTGGGTAAAGCTTGCTTCCTCAGAAATGAGATGTTTAAACACCTGAAATCAAAGCAAATGGGGGAGGGGAACAAAGGGGAAAGTATTTCTGAAACATTCACATTTTTACTAGAGTGTATTCATAAAATTACTTGGGTTGGAAGGGCCCTTCAAAGACCATCTTCTCCAACTCAACTGGTTGCTCAAAGCCTCATCCAACCAGACTTTAAACACTTTCAATGAAGAAGTATCCACAAAATCTGAATTCCCTGAACAATCTTTCCAAAGTCTCATCACATCTATTGTATTAATTTTCTTCCTGATATCTAATCTAAATATATCTTCTTTCACTTTAAAACCATTGCCCTCGTCCTGTCACTAAAGGTCTTGGTAAAAATTCTTTCTGCATCTTTCTTTTTGTTATGAGCCATCTTTTTATATTGAAAAGCAACCATAAGGTCTCCCCAGAGTCTTCTGCTTCCCAGGCTACACAAATCCCAATTCTCCCAGCCTATTAATTGCGTGTGTTTTACCACACTTTCCAGGTCTCAGCTACAAGGAAGCTACCTCACTTCTCTTCAGGATTCCAAGAGCATTTAAATTATATGACATTACCTGTCTGGTTATTCTTTCTGAGAATGACCAAAACTAGACTATATGACCTGAAAATCTTCAGAGCAAGCAGAGGAGTCAATTATTTTTACATTATGATGAGGTCAGGCAACCAATGAATGCAAGGATTTGAAATAACGATTTCAATGTGATGACTTAAAACTCACTGTGTTCTATTTTAGTTAAGTAGTTTTATTGACCCTAACCTGTCTGATGTTCCTTAGGCATTGCTTATGAAGAAGTAAGGAATTACAATTAAATTTTCCACATAAATTAACACAGCTACAGCTCAAAAGCTGTTCCACTTCCAAAAAGGCTTTTTTTTTTTTTTTTTTTTTTTTTTTTTTTTTTTTTTTTTTTTTTAACATGGAACACTTCTGAATTCTTCAAGTTTTTTTAGAAGGACTTTCTGACACATATCATTTGCTTTAAAGTTTATTTATGTATTTCTCATGCATTGCATTCTTAAGGCAAAAAGATCAAAAGGATAGATAGATTCAGAGCACAAGATGTAAACTAGTTAAATTTCAAGATGATTGACAATATTTGAGCCCTGTTCTGACAAACTATACAAATGACTAAAGAAGAGGGATTCTTCGGTTGACTCTTTTGAACAATTTCTACCACACGACTAGACATATCCTATGGCAAAGGGAAGGATTTGGGCCCTGCACAGCTATGCAGCCACCATTGCAGCTCACAAAGCAAAGGCACATACACCACCTAGGGCACAGCTTGTTTTCCTTTCCTCCTGTAAATCCAGGTGTATGGTCCTACATTTCCTACTCCTAGCTCAATTTCATCTACCTGACCTCTGTGGAGATCCTTTTCCCAAACCATATAGTCTTCTGATATTTCCTCCACCCACTTCATTAGGTCAACTGAAGTACCACTCATAGCCATATCAGTGGAGGTTATGCACAGTGTTGGAATACATCATTTATGTTTCCTATATGATTACAACTCTCTTGATATAGAATTTGCTTTTGCTTAATTAGTAAAAGCTGTATAATGTGTCGAGACATGCAGCAGTTCATGAGTAAGCCATTTTTACTGTGGTCAGCAACTGCTGGCCAACTTAGATGCTTGAAGAGCATCCAATTTATACATGAAAAGGAACTAGTTTGTCTTCTTGGGTCACTGAGTTGTTCATTTTGCCAGCCAGGATCTTTTCATGGTATATCTTATTTTCTTGTGAGAAAAGAAAAAATATCCCCAAAAAATAGGATCCATTGTCAATTTGTACCAATTATTGTATTGCTTCTGGTTGAAAAGCTTTTATAACTCAGTATTAAAACATAAAGTGTTTTTAAATAATTTCTGTTAGACTTTTTGGTTTCACACCTCTTACAGATCATAAATATTTCCTTTCAGCTTTAGTTCTCTTGCAGCACATAGGTTTTCCTGGCAACACTACAGTAAAGTACATCTAACTTCAATGTAAGAAAATTTTCCTATTGAAATTAACCCAAATATTAATTTCCTCTCTATTCTTTGTGTTTAAGTGCATCAAATATTTGAAGACAATTATCATGTTCCTTGTTAGGCTTCTATTAACTTACAGTATATATTTTTTGCTCCTTTAATCTTTCTTCATAAATCAATTTTTCTATACCCCTTAATCATGCATATTTGTCCTTTCTGAGCTCTCTCCAGTCTGAAAAGCTTTTGATTGTTCTTTCAGATCCCTTGCTTTAAAAAGTTCATAATGTTAAATTTATTTAGTATCACAAGGGAAATTCCAAATATTATAATAAATGTTTGAAACAATTAAATAATAATAACATTTCCTATAAGTTTCAGCATATAGCAAACATGCCCAAATAAAGCTAATGGATATTACAAGTTATTCCCCCTTTTCGTTTGCAATTTGTGTTGGATTTTCATATTACAACACTGTGCAACTTTAAAGCATTAAAAGTCATGATGGCATTTATTTTATCTAACTTTTAGATTCTGCAATTCTCTTAAAACTCAATTGGTTTATTTTAGATTGCTACCTCAGAATGAAATGAATCACTGCAGTGACTACAATGCCTATGAACAAAGTCTAAGACACTCAAAACTCAATCTCACATGAAGCTACTCTACCAGAGGTCTACAGACATAGAGTTTTGTATTTAGTTAAATGAATTCCACCCTCATATCATCCTCACATTACAATGCTTGAAAACACCCATGCTTGAAAACAAAAGGAAGTTCACTACACTCAAGCATAAAATTGTTCTTGTAAATCAGGCTAGTCAAAGTATTGTATTTATCTGGGGATCTCCAAGGTTTTTGGTGTAAGATACAGCCAAAGTCTAGACAATGCAGAGATGGGAAAGTTCTCAGTAATTAGATATCAAGACCCCCAAGGCATTATATCATTCTCTCAAGCAAGAGAGTACTTGGGAAGCTGGCATCAGAGTCCAAAGTTACACAGAGACACATACACACTATATAATTAGAAGATTAAGGTAAAATTATGACACTGCCTTTGGGAAAGTCTATCTCTTAATTGTCAGAACAATGATTAAACCTGCCACGTCAGATACTTTTGCTAAATTGAAGACATTAAGCGGATGAGAACCATAAATCAGTTTGTTTTCTTAACTTCTAAAGAAAAGCCAGTAAATTGGTAAATTTCTTGTCAAAAACGTTATGATCAAAAAACTTCTCCTTTTAATCAATCCCTCCAAAAAAATTCAGGTAGGCTCTCATTATTCAGAAAATCCATTGCTCCTCATGGAAATATTTGCTTCCTAGGGAACTCTGTCAAACCCAACCAATGAACATGAGAATTCTAATCATAAGTCATCTAAAAAGCACCTACAGATGTCCCATAGTGAGTGAATGTCCATTTTCTGCAATTAACCATCTCCTTCCATCCTCAGCAGTTTGGAAGAGTTGCTCCTCTGTGAAGATGTGCTCATGGAAGGACAAGGAGACTGGAGAAGTCACCAGAGGACTCGAGCAGTAATGCCACCATTTCTATGGAGTTCAGAGTCAATAACAGCACGTGCTTGGAAGAGATTTTGAAATACCTCTGTGAGCATCTAAGGGGTAGCAGCAACACATTCCTGTGAACAGGAGGGAGTTAGTTCAACACGGAGTGGTAGGCCTTATTTCCTGATAAAATATCTTCCTACAAGAAAACTAAATTTTTTGTCCTCAGTTTTTTTGCACATAGTCCAGTGTAAGACCACGTAAAATGATTTTTACACCTGATAAAGCAATTGGTAGTGCAACATTGTTCAAGGTTGTATCAGATATTTGTACACTTGATATGTCAGTTTCCATTTTATCTCTTTTGTAGGACTTAAAATGAGTCCACTATTCTATCAATAGTGACAATAAACAGTCAGAATCCATGTGTAAGAGACTGACTTTTTCTTCTTTTTTTCCTGTGCAGCCTGTGAAGCTGTTTGTTTGTATAATAAATAACATCATGATAGACTTTTTAATTAAAATTGAATGCCAGTACCAGGAATTTTTGTACGTTTTAAAGACTTTCATAGATATAAATACACATAATATCTTGATAAACGGGTGTGTGTTTCTTTTTCCATTTTTGTTCTAAGACTTAAAGAAAAATGTGCAGAAAGATAGACAAATTAAAAATGATAACCCTCAAATATTTATAAGACATTGAAAGTTTTTCAAAACTCTTCCAAGAACATTCCAATTCCTATAAAAATAAAGACTAGTAGAAAAAAATTGTTAGAGAAAAACAATTACTAACTTGTTAGAGATACTTCTCTTTTTACTTTACCATTTTCCATCATAAATTCAGGATATTTAAATTGTTCCCAATAAGTTAACTTTGGAACATACTTTCTCCTGTAGTTTCCGAACTGAAATTTTTTTTGCCATATCATTTTCAGGAGACCCTTCAGTTTCAAATACTGTGAAGACACTTTCCAGACTACATTCTTTCACTTGCAGTTTTGCCCTTTATTCTCATGTCCCAGTGAGAGTTGTGCTCTGTGCCAGTGCTTGTGCCATCCTAAAAAATGCAGCTGTTATGAAATTTGAAGTTTTCCTACTGCCAGCACACAAAACATCCTACTCTGGGATATGTGCTGCACCATGCAGTGAATCTGGGTTTGACCCACTGGACAACTTGATTCCATCTGCCACTACTGGAACTTAAGACCCATTTTGGTTCTAGTTATGGTTGGGACAGGCCAAATAGCAGCATCAGCTACAGTTGGTGAATATTAGAATACATAAACACAATTGGATAAAAGTTTTTCTTCTCACCATCTCTGAAGTGGAACTAAAAAAACACAGCTATGACGTTCAAGTAGAGGTTTAATAAGGGAAATAAACCAAGAATTTCTCTTTCAGGAATTTCTTTGCTTTACTGCAAGGACATATATAATAAACAAACCTTTTGAGAAGTCTTTTCTTATCATCATAAAAGAGTTCACAAAAATTAAAGTAGACATTGCTTTCAAACAAGGCACAACTAGCAGTTTACAACTGGAGCTATGTTGTAGCACAGCAATTAATTCTAGAGTATAAAATTAAGTCAAAATACATGAGCATACATCAAGTGCACTCAGAATTTCATTGCACCTAATTCTAAGGGTTCAAAAATAATAAATGTTTAATAGTGATACAGAAGGAAATAGAAGAGTAATCAAAAAGGACCCCTAGAGGATTAAAAAAAAAAACCCCACTAATATTAATACATAAATCAGAGAGTAGGAAAAATAGATAACCAAAATTAAGATTTTGCAGAAGACTACAGAACTACAAAAAATAATTTTAAATATATAAGAACAGAAGGTGACAGAGTAATACTGTAATGCCTAAAAAGGATAATTTTTTAACGGATGAGACAGCAAGTGTTGTGAAATTTAAATAAGCTCTTCACATAACTTATCAGAAATAAAAAATTATAAGCAGATGGCAGACCTATACACACACAGTATACCTTTCCTAAAGCAGAGAGAAATAAACACTGTAGCAAATACAAAATGCTTCTGAAATATTACAGGTGACAATCTTAGTACATACGAGATGAACTAGTTTCTCATAGCTAAGACATACCCACTTCAGAATTTACAGAAAGGGACAAAACTGGGACCACTTCACAAGAGTAATTTAAATCACTTCATTGTTCAAATAATTAACTCCTTATGCAAGACATTACTTTGAAATCGATGGGATTGTTCTCATAAGTAACAGCAGTGGGACCATGGAGAGGACGAAGCTTTAAAAACACATAGAGCTATTCAAAAATGGACCTGGTACAACCCTGCTCACAACTAACCATTAGCAAAATAAGGACTGTATTCAAGGCAGAGAAACACTGTCTCTTTCAGACATATTTTAGAGATACCCTTTCCAGATATTTTTCCCAGTCCAAACACAGAAATGCATGCTTATGGGAACCATCTATTACAAAAGCTATAGACCATAACTTCAGCCAACTATGGAGCAAAGGCTATTGCAGTGAATCTACCAATGAAAACAAGAAGTTTTACTCTCAGTAGAAGTGATGAATTCTGCTAGTCCAGATTCAAGTTCAAACTCCTCAAACTCACCACTATTCTACACTGAAGATGCTACATGCTGTATTTTTAGCTATATGTATGAGATTTCAGTAACTTCAACCTAAAAAATTCAAAACACAGATGTTTTCAGCCAAAACAAAGTCAGAGCCAGCAGTAATTTTAATTCTCTTCAGTACATATTTTTTGAACATGAGAGTATGTGTAAAATGGATGCAGTTGTAGTCACAATAGCACAGGGATATATAGGGTTTATAGGGTGAACAACATGCTGAGGAAGAATTTGCATGCCTAAAAGACTGTATTTTCATCCAGCTGTAGTGGTTCCTGTAGCAAAAGTATTTTTCTCTCCTTCCCAATCTTACTCTTTCCTAAAAATCTTAGTTTTGGAAGCAATAAGACAGCTCAGGACTTTTGATCTGTGTCCCTGAGAACAAACCAAGAGTTTTGTAAATGCCTCCATTCTCTACACATCTGCAGGAGCCCTCCTGGCTCCCAGTCTGCACAGGAGACTCAACTCTGTCCTTGGGCTAAAAACAGACCAGCAAAGACACATAGATATTTGCTTTCTGTTTTTCCTCCTCTGGGGAGAGAACAGTCACATTGGGATGTACCTCTCTGAATTTTTGGAAAGATACTGCATGGGCTGTCTGGAAAATACCTGCATGCTGAGAGGTGGGGAACTGAATTGGGCTACTTAAGTTCCCTTTTGTTCAAAGAAACAGGGCTTGGAACTTATAAACAGAGGTGCTTCAAAGGGAGACAACTTCATCCTCAATCCTATCACAGAGAAGTAACCCTGACTTCCAAACTTTGAACCAGACAATATCAAGAGCAGTTCAGAAACAGAGTGAGGCAGTGATGGCAACCAAGAGCTATATTAACTGTACGCAAGGTCTGCCTTTCTACAGGTCAGTTTTAACAGGACACTTGTTAAATACTTGGTATTGACCAAAATAACTTGCAAACATAATAGCTGCAAATTATATAGATACTTAAGCATAACTCTGTGTCTTCTTTCACTCAGGTACAAAAGGTATGAGTCTGAGAAGTAAAGAGAAGTAAATGCAAACTGTGTGCCTACAAATAGACAAGCAGAGGAAGTGTTGCTAAAGGAGGCAACAGGATTATTAAAAGCCATTCCTCATTAAAAACAAAATAAGGAGCTCTGTCTCCAGAGACAGCTGAAGAGAAGACAGCAAAATACTAAAAGACCAAACCAAACTAACATTTCCCATTTCAGCCTGTTAGCGAGTCTGTAAAGGATGACCAAAAACTACAGCAACAAGAACTAAGAAGACAAAGCTCTATCATCAGCCTGAGCAAAAAAAATCCAGGTGAGGTATTATTTAATGTTAAGTGCCTAAAACAAAACAAAATTAAAAGCTGAAGCTATCAAACAATTCCTTTTGGTATTTCCGACATACATTTTTTTCTGATAGAGTTTTTCAGGACATATTAAAGGGGTCTAAAATATCAAATGGAAATTTAAGAGAAGACAGTTGCTCCTTTTACTCAATATATCCCAGAAGTTACACACTGTTCACCCAACCCTCATGTACTACAGTACGTTGATCCTTGAAGTTAGCTTCATCTCCCTCATCCAAATACTATCCTGTTCACAGGAGTAAATTTCTCCATATCCAACCAGCTGCACCTGATTCATTTCCCACAAATAACTAATGGATCAGAAAAATAATATATACATATTAGCTTGGAAATTCTCCTGACCAAAAGACTGCTTGACTTTGTTTGCTGGTACAGTTAGCATTTCTTCTGTAAAAGGTTACAACTTCCATAAGGGACTGAAAGATATCCTCAGCACTCAGTTTTAGTGAGGGCAAACAGAAGGAAATTTTTGAATTTCCTAAACTGTATGTGAACACCTTCATTACTGGACTATAAGCTCTTCCTCCTCTTCCAGTTGGAGATATTTGCTTCACCCCACTCCAAGCTGTCTTTTCTTTTTTTTTCAATACAGTAGTTTGTGTTAGAATTTCACTTACAGTTTGGGTTTGCTATTTTAATTTGCAGAAAAACTAAGAAAATAGATATTTTTGGTAATGTGTAAATATTTTACACAACTGTCAATGAACCAAAAACAACCAGATACTTTATAGAGAACTAATCTCTTCTGTATCAGGTCCCTTTCTTCACCCTAATTGTTATTCCTGTTCTGCTGCAAGATTTTAGTGAAAACACTATTAAAATGAGTACATCTGTACAACTGTTGCTCTTCATGAACTCTTCAGCCTGTGCTGAAAGTTAAGGCTGAAATGGGAAGGTTGTTAATGGGTACTTGTTAAAGGGAATTTCCTATGTTTCTATTACTTTAAAAGTTTTCTATCTGCCTAATTGTAACCAATTATTACCATTTGAGGGACATGGCAGAGAAGCCATGACTTTTTTCTTTACTCAATGGTCACAGAGCATATGGGGTAGTCCAAAGTCTAGAAGGATATCTGCTATTGTGACCCATTCTCATTATTTGTTTCTATCCTAAGTTATATCAGTACAGTTTTATTAAATGGGAATGAATATTGAAAGTGAATTTATAGCTTTCAATGACAAATTACAACTAGATGTGACCAAGGAAGGATTAAGCCCATCATTTTGCTTAAGAGCTCAGATGGTTGGAGTAATTGGATGATAGCTGTAGGGCATCCTTTTGGTCTATAATTAGGTCATTTCTTTCTCATCCCCTCGTAGTGTGTATAATTACAAATTAATTTGAAATCCCACTGTGAGTAAAGAAAATCAGTTTAATATAATGGAAGTGCAAAAGCAACAGGATATTATTTTTAAAAAAGATTTTTTGTGTTTATGCTAAAATAGTCTGGCCCAAAAGTCATGTCCCTATGGACTGCAGGGCTCACATACAGTTTCTTTCCTGTCTTTTATGTGGACACAGATAAACTTTCTCTCCAAATTAAATGACATTTCATGATCACACCAGCCATAAGACTTTTGATGGGCAGCAGTACTACCAGGGAACTCCCAGGCAGCTCTAAACGACATGATCTAGTCAACCATTTAACTCTTGCCATTTTAAAGGCGTTTTTCTGCTCTTCCCCAAAAGTGTTAAGTGCTGCCCAGCCCTAGCTAGCATTCCTGCTCCTGTATGCTGCAGGAGCTCACCCGTTTCATCTCCCAGCTGAGCAGTGCTTCTGGCAAGTTCCGCTTCCCTTCCTTCCACCCCGCCGCAGTCGGATGCGTTGGACCTCCCGCCTGCCAGCACAGGTAAAAACATGCACTCCTGACAAATGGATAACCCCAACCAGAGACGGTGTTTTGACTTGCTGAACTTCCTGTTTCGCTCAAAGTGTTTTCATCTCTCCCCAGAAATCTTGAAAGGGGTCGGTGAGAGGGTCCCAGGTGTGATCTGAGCACCGGGAATGTTGACAGTGAGCCGGGGGCTGCATGGGGTGTGCACTTAGAGGGAAGGGAAAAAAAGTCTGTCAGTGCAGAGAACAAGGGTATCAAGATTTGATCACATTGTAGGTGTCTTGTAGAAACTGTAGAACATCCCATGCCGGTAGCATGATAAGTTTAAGCTTCTGGTAGAAAAATTTAAAAAATAAAGAAAAGAAAACAAAATAAAAGAATACAAAAAAGGGGGAGGGGGGGAAGAAAAGAAGAAAAGGAACTGCTTAGATATAAGATCCAAAGTTCATCAGGAGTGTTCTTTATTGCATAGCTCCAAAGCTAAGATGTGCTGGGGCATGTGGAAAAAATAAGGAGGTGTTAAAGAGCTACCAAGCTTCTTAGTTTTCAAAACCAGTTCAAAGTCCCAGTTTTGGATTATTCACACTGTGACCTTGAGGCCTATTTGGGATGCCATAAAATCTGTGTTCAGGAAGGAAGGAAGAGATTATCAAAAAGGAAAGAACTCCTTTTCATTCTAATAGTGTCTTTAATGCAACAATCTTTTTCTTTTACATAAAATCTTTCATTTGAGTATATCAACATATTTGTTAGATTAAAAAAAATTAAAATCTCAGCAGTACAAGGAAAACCTGGGGCAACCAATTAGGAAGGAGAGCTAAAGAAAGAGATTTGAATGTACTTATCACTCACAGGAGAGAAAGATAACAATAAGGTAACTTAGTCTTCTCATCCCAGACGTAAAATAGACATGCTAATATGGTATATCCATCAGAGTGTTTCTCTAGTGTAATGTCACTGCAATTTTTGAAACAAGAAGTGCTTTTAAATTTCCACATGAAACTGAATCAGCTAAATATTTATTTTTATATTTTCATTAGATTATTTTTAATTCCAAGAAAAAAAAATTTTTTTCAACTAAATCTCATTTTCTACTTGGAAAATTTTCTATCTCCTCCATGTAGCTTCTAGGGCAGAAGATACATATAAAGGTTATATAAACAGTAAATAAATATGTAGATGAAAACATTAGCTTCTCTATTTGTAATTTTTACTTTCTTCTCTATTTAAAACATTATATTAATTAAAATAGATTTTTTTTATCTGCCATAAAAATAATATACTTGGATGGTTAGTCTTCTATAGGGAAAAATCTACCATAGAGTTCAATTATTTATAGGTATTCACTTACCCTGCTATGATTTTTTTTAAGTAAATTATTTTGAATAGCTGGTGGCTATCAGTGAGCATTCTTATACAAAAATAAATACAAGAGCCAAACCAGAATAATTATTGGGTTGTTTAAATTCAATTTCTTAAAATTTTTTTTTAATCTCTCTAAACCACAATTAAAAAAATGGTGGTCTCAAATTAGCTACTATATAACAGAACTTAAATTATGTGAGTGGTGAATTAACCCATTTCCCTCTAAGCATTTACAACTCTTTGTTTGCTATGTAAATAATTCATGACATTTTATTTATAACAAATCAGTGAGAAATAGAAACCCATGGTACAGTATTGTCCTTCTTTTATTATTCCCTACACCTTAATGCTAGTAACAACAAATATACCATTGATATATGCATTTAAAAGGCAGAAAAATATTTATCCTTACTGTAAAATTGCCCTATAATCATACCCCTGTTCAGGAGTATACTAATGCACTTGGAGCAAATAAATCCTGCTCACAGTTTGCCCACACTCCACCCCTCAGGATGCTACCAGAGCAGCTCAACACTCACCTCAAACCTCAAAACCACTGGAATAAAACCTTGGTTTGATGTGTTCCTGACCCTCAGGCAGTGCTTACAACAGTTCATGAATGCAACTTGAGGTTTTGTATGCATCTGGGAAGTCTGTGGTCTCTAAACCCTTAAAGTTTCCCAGGTGGTATTCTTCCCACTTCCTTCCACCTTTGCTTGGTTCAGATTCCTGGGGAAAAGGGATGAAGATGGTAATTTAGAAATATAGCTCCTAAAAATGTTCTGATGTGGTAAGGAGAGAAAGGGTAAAAAAAAAAAAAAGGAGGGGGAGGGGGGAAGCTGAATGGAGAATGGCAATTCCACTCACAGCAAATATGAAACTTGTCAAATTCCTTTGTGTTCCACATTAATCATGGAATGGTTTGGTTTAGAAGGGACCTTAAAGATTCTCTAGTTCCAAACCTCCTGCCATAGGCAGACACAGATAAGGCTTAAAAAATATTATTAACATTTTCCTAAGATACAGGATTGTGTTAAATATCTGTTTTCTTTTAGACACTTGATATAAGAGAAAGGAGTTCTAAAAATGTGGGAGGCCAAGCTAGAGGGCCCCAACCTGCTTGATATGAATGGTTACGTTCAGTGTGTGTCTGTCTGAACCAGGACTTTTTCAGTTCATGTCACCGCCCAAACCACCCACCCTGAATCCTGGGCAGTCCTTCCTTCAGTGGAATTTCCTTCTCAGAACCATTTTACTTTTGATATGTGTTATTTCCCAAGCCACTGTCTCTGTGCTGTTCTGTAGCAAATTTTCTACAGTGTTTCTAGGTGGAACCATTTCAGGAAGCAACTCAAAGAATTAAACCAGATTTTAAGGGAGTGAAAGTTATTTTCCAGCTCAAAAGTCACAATAGTCACCTTTGTGGTGAAATGCGGAAGCCACAGTAAAAGTTTGATTTCTTCATCAGGAGCAGAACAGAACTTACTGGTCTTGTAAATCTTACCAAAGATGCTAGAAGTCAGAGCACTTTCCTAGGAGGTGTTGGTTTAAAGAGTCTTTGGCATGGCTGGCTGACTCTTCCATCCCAGTTCTAATCCAACCCTGAATCACTAAATAAAGGAGGAGTTTTCCTCCAATTTGAATTTTAATGGAGTTTCCCCTCTGCTTTTCCTTCCAGTGCTTTTCTTTCCTTCCTTAAATATTTCTCATTGGGCTATGTGGTCAGTTCCTCTTAGAGTATTTTATATCCATCTTTGCATTTCACTTCAGGAACATTATTGTTTTTCAGTAACACATCATTCCTTCTTGCCATGGGCCCCTAAACACATTATTCTATACCATCAACACAAAGGAAGAGACTCATCCCTTGTGTCATATTCTTGCAGTTGATATTATGGTAAAATGTATGAGATACCTCACTGCACCTCACAGGAAGAGGGGTCTGCCTGTACCTGATCTATTCCTGAGGACACTGAGAGTGGATAACAAGGACTTGTAAGTGTCTGTGAGTGCAGTGTAGTCTCAGGACCAATATATATTTGGTAAGGCTACTTTCAGATAAAGCTACTATTCTTGACACTGTAGCACAAGATTAGAGTCCAACATTTGGACTGATGTAAAATTTTGGGCACACTCTGCTGTGATGTGGTAGCCTATAATTATTTTTTAAATTCTGGTTCAAAATTGAAACCCTGATCATCTCTGCCACTTCCTCCAAACCTAAGTCTATCAAAGTAGCTCTCCATAAGCACAAATGTGGTATGCTGGTGTTTGCCAACAGGAACACTTCCCTGCATTTTATGTAGAATATTCTATATAGACACAAGTGCTTCAATGTTCTTTCTTTCATTGTAGAAAGGATTATTAGACTACGTAGATATTCTTGCCTTTCAACTGTAGTAGTAAGATTTTGACTTCAAGCAAGGCTAACTTTAGTTTCCAGATCTTGTGGTTGCAAATGAACATACATGTCAGCTCTGATCTTGGGATTATGCAAGGTTTGGGGTGCAGCTAAATCTTAATTAAAAGTTTTCATAAGCATTTGCTTAAGCTCCAAGCAGAAGAGAAAGGAAAAGTGAGCCTACATGAAAAAGCAGGCTGGATTGAGTTGACCACTACTTTTTAATGAAGTTCCACTTGTAGGTTTAAACTCAGAAGGGACCATCCTGTCTGACCCTGAGTATAACAAAGGCCAGGATTTTCACCCAGGAATTTCACCCTTTCACTTAGTAACTCCGAGCTGATTTGATCTTTTACAAAAATATGCAGTCTCTATTGAAAGTCATGAGGAGTTTATCCCTCCTCACCAGCAGACTTACAGGTAATATTGCATACTAACAGTTGTCACACTTCTAAGGTTACTCAGTCACTGACAGGAAAATCCATTTAAGAAACAAATCTATCCTGAACAAACAGGGCTTTAATCTCTTGCATTATCTCCATTGAAGGTGATTTTATTCTAGGAAGCTCAGGAAAAAAGGCTTTTCTAATGGCACTGCCTGCATGTGAATGTGCTTAATGACTTTTTAACCCATTAGCCATCCATGGGATAACAATCTCAAATAAATGTGTTTCCCAGAAGTAGATAAAAAGGTCTACTAGTGGCATATTGGACTTTAATATTAGACATTGGAAAGTCTTCATAGGAAAAGGAGGCTGTAAATGTTTCAACTACAGAAAAGCTCCATCTGAAAACTGCAGTTTCATAGGCAACACAGACTTTTTCACCCACAAAATCTGTCAGTGGGAGTGTGTGACCATTCCACTGAAGCACCTAGGAAATATGGACTGCCATCAGACGATTCTTAGGAATCCAGCTCACCTTGGCTGAGTCCTTTTGTCACAGATCTGCTTTTAGTCACTTTTGCTTTGCTTTGCTTCCAGTTCTGTGAATCTGTCCTTTTTTTATTTTTTCATTTTTTTTCTCCAGTTCTCTAAGAAACACTTCCTAACACTTCCCAATTCAATAAATTGAAGAACATAGGTGAACAAAAGAAAAAAATCTGCATTTTGTTACGGTGTAGAAAAAAAAATGAACACATCTAAGCTTTATTTAATTTCAACTCCTTGTGTCTCAACTGCTGGCCCACCCCCAACCCCTCACAGTGTGCCTGTTTCTCAGTGAAGGTTTATTCTCAGTTCTCATGTGAAGCAGGACACTGAACAAGTGCCAGAGAGGGACACCCCCTTCTTGACAGGGCTGCAAATTACAAGAAAAATTTAAACATGGATGCAATAGGGAAGTAGAACCATGAAAAGCCACTTACAGAAGAACAGGAACAAAGAGAGGATCTTCTAAGTCCAGTCACATCTAATCCCCCTGTGACTTGCATGCTTTTCATAGTACAGTTGGGTTTGTTCTATAAGGGTTTATTTCAGCTAAACCAGACAACACTTGGCTCTAAATGGCATAGTACATTCTGCAATAGCAGGGATCATTTTGGAAAATGTAAGGCCAAATGCTCTAACACCAGTTGTGTGGAAATCAAACAGTAGGAGAAATTGTGCTCTCCATAAAGAGGAACCGTATACTGAGCTACAGAGAATTATAAGCAGGAAAATAGCAATATCAAAAGGATTCTGAGTATATAAAAATAATTTGGGAAGGACTCTTTCCCATTTATTCATTCCTAATGAAATTAACCAAACCTCCTAAGGATGGAGTTACTATCATGGATCATCCCCTCCCCACTCCATGCCAAACCAATATCCATAAATATAAAGGAAATTGAAAATAGTACTCTCTTAATGGGAGGTGATCCATTCTATAGGCTGGTATCAAAGGTTTGAGTTTTTAATGGATAATCAGCCATCTGGAGACATTCCCTCAAGGTGCCTGCATATTTTGATTACAGAAGAATTCAACACTACAGCTCTGCTGCTCAGGATGAGCTTTCTGTGTCTAGTACCTTATATTATTAGACATATATTTTGTATTAATTTATACCTTGGGGAATTATGGCACATTAGTTTGCAACTTGCAGAAATCACCTGTCTCTTTAAATTGACATCAGGTGAGGCTCCTACTGCCACAGAGTAAAAGCTTCCTCACATACACATGTAAAAAAGGTCTTTCCCAGGGACCAAACAATGATGAAAATGGCTACTTAGAAACCTTCCACACCTGCAATATTGCCAGCTCTTGACATTCAGGTCTCATGATTAAAACTTTAAAATAGATCATCAAAATAGACTTTATGCTTGTCTTCACATTTTCTCTCTCTTTTTTTTCTCCTTCTCTCTTTCTCCTTCTTTCCTTCTCTTTCTTTCCTTCTTTCTCTCTCTCCTTTTTTCCTTTGTTCTTGCCTTCTTGCCTTCTTTGCAATTTTTTCTCTGTCACTGTAGGCCTTGGAAACTTCAGATCTTTTAAAAGCAAACACAGTGATTTTCAGTCAACCATATTACTCTAGTATAGGATGTTTTAAGAAAACCATCAAATCTTGCAAGGCTCACTAATAAAAACACTGCAGCTGGCAATATGGTTGAATGAACCATTCTCCCTAGGATTTTTGTATAGACCAAATATGCTGGCATAAGCAACTATTCTCTTCAAATAGAAGTGATGAAGCCAGAAGAAAAGATTACATCACAAAAGCTGTGACCTGTCCTGACTAGGCTCTTTTTTATATCTGGCTTTGTTGATGTCTCCTTGTTTATTCCTCTGTGAGTATAGTCAGAGTATGTATGATCTTATGCTAACAATCTTGCATCTGTCTTACAAATCTTCACAGACAGACAGATAGTCAAACGCAAACCAGCTGCAAAACAAGCAGGTATTGCAATATTATGCTCAAGACTGTAAGTGTGGCTGAGAAGAGCATAAGAACCTAGGCTCAGTGCCTGGTTTACATGCATATTTGTTCATCTTACCAAAAAACCAAAAAACAGCCTCATGTGTCCACCAATGAATGATCACAGATGTGTAACCTAGTTTATCTCTCACTATCCACCCCCTTTTAAAATCTCACAGTTGATTTGCTGGCTTTTTTTTTTTTTTTTTTCTTGTTTCTCCTCGCCCATGAGCCTGCCCTCCTTTCTCATTAGAAATGGTGTCCATCTGTGCGCTATGGGTACCACTGTGGAAGGCCAGCTCACCATTCACTAAACAGAGTTAAAATTATCTATTTTAACACAAATCAGTCATAGCTCAAGCATTCTGGCCCTAAGGAAGGGGTGCATACTGCAAAAAAAACCTCACATACTGTTTGAGATCTCATTCACTCTGTGACTGGGATTGAAATAAGGGGTTAGAGCAGGGCTCCTATGAAATGCTATGCCCAATACTGAAGTTGTCTCAAGTCCTAGATATTTGTTGTACTTAAATCAGAAGGCATGCAGACATTTACCATAAAAATTCTCCAAGTGTCTCAAATTCTGTGTCGTTATGTGCATACAACTTTGTAAACTTTGGTGTCTCAGCCAAAGAAACCGTCAAAGTCCCACCAAAGCTCTAAATCCACAAATGAGGACCTCCTCTTCACAGGACCTAAAAGATACAAAAGGATATTTTGAAAATTATTCTGCAAACATCCTTCCCTTTGTTTTAATCATGAGCAGAAGTAGGAGCTTATACCCACCTCTCCTATTCATTATTTTGTGGGTAAGAGCTTATGGAAAAACTGAGAATACTGAGCTCTACATACCTCTTTTCTACATGCTCTCCTAACTTTTAAGCTATCCAGGTAGAGAAGAGCACACTTAAAGCCCTCCCACCAAAGGTTTTCCATTTTCTATAAAAGTATTAAAGATCTTCTAGCAAAGGAGAAAGATACAGAACAAGATGAGCCTAAGCCTGTTGTTACACTACTCAGCTTGCAAAACGGCACAAAGTCATGGTTGTTGAGTTCTTAAGGCCTTTTCTGGAAGTTTATTCCAGAAAATTAACTTCCACAGGATAAAATAGAGAAGCAGGCTGTGATGAAGGGACTGGACAAACCCATTCCTTCTCCAAAGTGAACTTTTCAACTGCCTGGGGAATGGGCGCTCCCTTTCCCAAAAGGCAACAGAGACCATTTATGACTATATGACCTGCAACCCTGGGAAAATGGGGTCTCACTGACCCCAGTGAGCTGAAATATGCAATGAGACTGAGCCTCCTGCAGTTTAACTGCAGGACTAATGGCTAAATTGCTCCCTCCATATCCTCTATGCTGTTATTAGAAAGAAAAAGCATGATCCTGGTTGCACTTTCAAAAGATAATTTACAGATGCTGGCACACAGGAGAAGCTTCCTTGCTGTGAATTGCTCACATGAATGACAACACTATTTCATAGTTCTCAGCAAAAGTACTAAAATTCAGGGGGAGGGAGCACTGGTATGTAAAACACTTCACTCATTAGTGTTTCTTTGTGACTAAATTAAGAGTTCCTGCTCACAGTCCTGTTTTAGGCATAGAGTCCAAGTATTTCATATCCTCAGCACTATAACCAGGATTTTTTTTGGAAGAGCCTAGATGCTGATGCTAGGCTGTGCAACAGTCAGCATTTTGGATTCCACATTTCTGGTCAGAGACCATAAACTAAGCATTCAGAAGTGAAATGACTCTCAAAAACATATGCTCAGCCCTTAAATTTCAATCACTTTATTGAAATCTGAAAGGATACTTAAATATAAACCTGAAAACTTATATAAAGGCCTTATGTTCATGGATATACTTGTAATATTTGTTTGACCCTGATAATTCAGTGTCCTGATTAATTTTTTTGGGCTTGGTCCAAAAATTTGATGTCTTTATTTGGTAAAAGGAAAACTTAATTTTATATCAAACAGGCATCCTTTTATTAATGAAATACCTAGAAGCAGACTGTACTTGCATTTGCTAAATATTATAGGTGTATCAGGTATATTCCTGATACAAATTAAAAGTATCATGGAAGATGATGCATCTAAATATTAGGAAAATATCTTACTTCATAATTGTAGTAGATATTTAGTTTAATAAACTGAGGACAAATATAAGCCTTACCTATTTCAAATGAAATTTTTATCTAATTGCTAAACATTTCAGGACTGGTTTGTGTCACCACCTCTAAAAAATTCAGTCCAAACTTATGAAAATACAAGTGAAGATTTGAAATTCTCGACCACTGAATTGTGGAAAATTTTAAGCACACAGGGTCCTGAAGGCAATTTTTCCTACAGGAAAAGCAAAACCAAGGCAGAGATGAAAACAAGTTATGACAGGCTGTGCATGGAAGTTGCTAATGGTCTGTGCCTTTGACTATTTTCTGAAATTAGTTTAGCCTTCATTTGCCAACTTTTTTTCTTTGTATATTCAAGTGGTATATTTTTCCTCTCAGTTACTAAAATCTTCCAGAATTATCTAATACCTGACTTTTAAAAAATGTTTTCTGTGCAGCTGCTAATAGCTGTCTGTGTGGAAGCCCTGTTCAAAAGCTGCCAGTGTCTCTGCAGACACACCTGCCAAAGGCTGCAGCCCTTGGAGCGCACAGCCTGTTGCTGGTTTGGGAAAGCAGGCACACTCAGGTGTAGCTGTTTTCCATTATTCCTGGGTGGGCACAGGCACAGTCCATGTCCACACTCTCCAAGCCCGTGTCCAATGTGGTCACAGGGCCCTGTAGGCGCTGCTGTGGTTACAGGCGGTGGGTGGTGCACGTGGATGTGGGGCTCAAACTGCAGCTAAGTCACTCAGAGAGGTTACTGCAGCTCCTGCTGTTCTTCCCCAACACACTGAGTGAAACCAAACCTCCCTTGCAGCCACTTCCTAACCTGCCAAAATGATCTGCCTTAGCCTAACCATGTTTATAAGCAGTGGTGCCATTTACAGAACCAGCTCTTTACAGAGCAAATATCTGTCAGAGCAGGAGTGACAGGGTAACTGGGTGTGACAAAGCTCTGGAGACAGAGACTTCAATGCCTGAAAGCAGCTGAGCTGTGATTGGAACAGCATGTTGGACTGCAGCTGGAGGGGTCTGCAAGCACGCAGCTAAATAGCAGTACATTTTTATGGAAATATTTAAAACCACTCCATTTCAAAATAATCATAATGACCTGTCATTCCTCCTGGGGACTTCTGTGCAATTTAACTGTGGTTACAGGGGACTGGCACTGCTTAGGGATTGCTGGTCAGTGGTAATACCTGTTTGTTTGTGGTGAGTGGTGGTGGTGATTCAGCCTGATGTCGAGGATATGCCAAGTAGCACTAATCCCATAAATACAGAAGGAGAACAAGGTTTGGAGAATAGGTTTAAAGTAGAGTAGCAGTTTTCTGCAGGGAGTATGGTAAACAGAAAACCTGAACTATGGAGTATAAGAAAAGATAATCTGGTGAAACCATTTGATTTATAGCAGAACATATTCTCAGCTGATAGAGATATGTGAGAGATGAGAGACAACACAGCAGACTGAAGAGGAAAAGAACGGGAAGCAGGTGATAAAAATCTCATGAAAAGACTGTTGATCACAGAGGCTACTGTCTCCAACTCCACACCACAATGGCTCTCAGCCCCCTTCTGACTGAAATGACTGATCATGCTGTCATGACCACACTAACCTATATCAGTTAAAATGAATAAAATCATCCTAAAAAAGATTTTGAAGCAGTAGATTTTGAACCACTGTCTTCCACCTACTTTTTCACACATCTTCTATATATCTTCTATGTAGTTGAGGTCCACCTAATTTCAGCTCTTTGGGAAACACAGAGAATTTGTATAAACAAGCAAACACTCAGTTTCTGTCCAATGTGTTATTTTCACTGACATTATAAAGCCGTGAAAGAACAGCAGCGAGAAACTGCAAACATAAGAACTATTAAGTCAGCAGAAATCACTGTAGAGAGGGACTATGGCTGCTGTCTATTAACACATCAGAAGGTAAAACTGCAGGAAGGGAGGCCAGGTCTCTCCAAGTGCTGACAGACCCAAACTGGTGGGTTGTGCTGGGATGGAACCTTGCCTGTGACAAATGACACCCATCCTTCACCCTGGCACATTAGCACTAGTATACTTCCAGCAAGCCGTGTGCACTGTGCACCAAACAGAGCCCTAGGGAGGCCCAAGTTTGCTTGCTGCAGTGTAGGGTATATGGACAGGACTAATCAGTGAAGGGAGACGCTCCTCAGTGAGAGGATTATTAGACAAAAGGCAGCAAAATGCAGAGAGAGTGCACTAGAGAGTGTAAAATTAGGTCTTAAGGTTCATTGAGTCTAAATATATAGACATTGAAGGGATAATAAAACTTTAGCTAATAAGTGCAAGTAACCTCTAAACGTGACTTAATAGCTTCAATTTAATGATTTGGGGTTATATACAATGACAGGTTAAAGTCCCAAATATTTTAGGTGACTGGTCTCCATCACAGAACCTGATTTAGGTGCCAAAATTCCTTAAAGAAAGGACTAGAACCTCAAAACAGGACCCAAAACAGCCAGCAGCTCAGTGAGGAGCAGCCTGGAGCCACAGAGCCCACCACCCCCTTATAAACCTAATATTTTTTTCTTTGAAGGAACGTCATGAGTTTTTCAGAATTGTAAAGGAAGCAAAAAAACTCTCAAAGTCTACTGACTGCTGTCTTCACAAAGGAGGTGGGGTTCATTTTCTTTACAGCGATGGATTAGAGCACACACACACGCACACACACACAAACACACGAGCACATGCCAGAACCTCAATGCAGCAGAAGTAGGTAGAAAAGTTTTTCTTAAAAAATGGGATGTGGGGGTTTTTTTAATAATAGTGCATGTAAGAAGACACCAAATATCTGATTGCTAAGTGATTGGTTCTGGTGGAGACAAACTAGTGAGAAAGTGCAATTCAGGCAGTCAGAGGTGAATGACATGGCTCTGCAATATATTACATGGCTCTCATCACTTCATATGATATATGTGTGAATAATTAAAAACTTGAACTTGCCATGTTTATGTTAGAAACAGGGAATTTGATTCCTGATACATAATATCTAAAAGCAGATACTTATCAGTCACACTAAATATTATCGGTATGGAATCTTTGAAAAACAAAACAAAAAGCCCAACAAAACAAAACAAAAAAATACGACATGTTGTTCCCAAAAGTGAAAGGCAAGCAGGTTCAAGTCATCTCTTTCATTTCCCCTCCACAACTGTAGTTGAGAACACAGCTAACTCAGTCAAGAATCTTCTTTTTTTTCTCCTTTTTATTTTGACAGGGGCTTTCACTCCCCCCACTGAGGGAAACTAAACTCAGAGAACTTTACAGGCATTTCTATTGACTCTGTGAATAATCTTGACTCTATGGATTATCCTCAAGCATCTGTGGAGAACACAAAAGATTTCCCCAAACATAAGAAAAAGAATACTGATGCAGCCTGGGGCAGGGTTTTTTTTTTCCTCAGCTCTCAAGTGATTTTTAAGAGCCAGCCGGTCTGGAAAACGATGGATTTGTTTGTAGGAAAGGTAAACACTGCCAAAATCAACAAGTTCCTTCCTTAGGGGCCTGTAGAGCAAATTGGTCCACAGATTAAGACAGTTCAGTTAAGTCATGTTGAGGCTGACATGAAACCTTCAGGCTCCTTCACTTTTACCCCAGAAAATACAAAGAGAAGTGATAAGATTCTTATGAAGGAATTATACATAGTAGGGTCAGTGAAATTAAATAAATCAAAATTAATCTCCTCTGTAAATTTCCTGGCACAGGGTTTGAGGGGCTTAATTGAGAGGGTTGGTAGGTTTACCAACAGTCTCCTTTGCACAATTTTGAGTCAAATTGACTCTCTCAATTGGTATTGGTGAAGGATTTAACAGTGATTACAGCTGTCTAAAATGATCTCATATGTTGTCACCTGCCAAAGAAATGGCAGTGGATGAAGGTCTAACCCTATTCACAAGTCATTTTTCCAACCCAAGCCAGGAAATGTGCTAAACAAGCAGAGCTACCTCATATTACAGAGGTGGATTTCATCTTCATGAATGCACAGGATGTGTGTCAGAGACAAAGTGAGATCGGAAAAACAGCATTTTACAATCTGCTTTTCAATTTCCCAGTGCTTTTTATTTCAAACACATGAAAGAATTAAGACAAACTGGGTTTTAATCCTGATAAGACATCAAAACGTTCATCATTCTCATTTCAAAAATCAAGAAAAAGAGGAAAATAGAGACTCAATTCTCATGCCAATTCTGGTGCCATAAATCACAAGAAAACGTTACCAGAAAAGTGTAATAGGAAGGTAAGGCAAAATTTTCAGATTATTCTACTAAACAAAGGTGCCTAAAACTTTAGCAAGCAGTTCTGAATACTTTGGCTGGCTGTAGCTGACACGGCCAGGTCATGCATAGTTCAGTTGGACTTTATTGGCATGACAACATCTTCACACACAGCTACAGGAAATCAGCAATGCAGCTGGGAGGGAACACAGGTCTCCTGACAAGCAATTCTGTGTATTAATGACAATACTCTGCTTCCTAGTCCCTTACATCCTCACAGAACTTTTCAACCATTAACTAATGGATCAGTGAGATTTGTTTGAGATGGAGATGCAATATGCAAGCTCAAAATGAGGAGCACCTAGGGCCACAATTTCAGTGGGAAAAGGTTAACTCACTCTAATTAAATTCCACAGAGCCTCTCTATGCAGAAACCACCACATTTTAAAACCAATGTGAGTTAACATCTCATTAACAGGGAGGCTGGTTACTATAAGTCTGCTGCACATAAAGATTTTTAATGTTTATTTCTTCTGGCAAACATTGTAGAGGAATATTATATTCAAAAGTCTTTGTCAAAAAGGCTAAAGAACTGCTAATCACTGCCATTACACTCTCATTCTGACCTAAATTAATACATCTCTGCAGACTTTTTCTGCACAGCCATACGCAAGAGCAGAGGGAGCACACGTGTGCATCAGTCACACGACAGACGCCTCTGTCTCGGCACAGAGCTGTCACACTTGCTGTCACCAAAAGGGAAATACCAACCCTGCTGGCAGTGCTGGTCATGTCCCTTGCTGCTCAGAGCTCCTGTGGACCCAGCTGTCCATCCTACCCCAGGACTGCAGGCACACATGCTGAGCATCATCAGGGATAAGTGCCACCAGAATTCCTCAGCTCCACGAGACTCAGGTACCACAGCACCAGCACAGCCTGAGCCTTTGTTCACAAGTGGTGCCAAGCATGGAGCTGGCACGTAGCACTGATCTCTGCCTTTTACTGAACACAGACTTCTTTGTATTGGTCCTATCATCATATGACCTCTTCTGGCTATGTTTTCTATTTATTATTGCCACAGAGAAAAACATTTTCACATGCTTGGTGTATGTGCAGACGCTAAAACTTTGCCTACTCTTAGAAAGATATTTGATTTATATTAATGAAGTGCTATTTTGGAAGTGAGTGACTGACTAAAAAATTTTAATCAGTTAAAGAGAGACTCAAGGAAATATACACCTTTTTAATGACTCACAGTCAAGAAAGAGGAAGAACTTATGCCAGCTAGAAGAAAATAACAAACAGCATATGTGTTGTTAGCAATTCACAGATATAATCCACAGCTTTACTCATTGAAGCACAAATTTACATCATCACTCCTGGTTATATGATAGAGGAGTTTATTTCCAACACAGTCATGGGTTAATAACTTTAGTTAGCTTGTAACAATTGAAAAGTAGCAACAGGCATCTTCCCTGTTGTTATGGCCACAGGGTGGTAACAGAATTCAATGAATTCTAGAGAAAAATACTCAAAATGTCAAAACATAAGCTTAACTGAAAAATAAAGCTGAAGTGTAAGCCCAACCCAGAGAATGGAAAAGTACTGGATAAAACACTGGAAAATATACTGCAGGGAACAATCCCGCTTTGGCAGTGGGATAGACTAAATGACCTAATACAACTTTTCCGTCTCTAATTTATATGATTCTATGATTCAAGGAAAACAAACTGTGAAATTAAAAACTGAAGCAAGTCTATAACCTGACTACCACATTTTATTAATGTATATACACAATTCTATAGATATTTAAAATAGTGACTGTCTTGGCACTAGTACTTCAGGAGATATATGCAGACTGTCAGATTTCCTGCTAAAACATTCATCTGGCTGCCAGGCTGAGCAGATGCCAGCAGACTCAGAGAAAGACCTAAGAATAACCCTTAAGACACACTGGAAAGACATAATCACTAAAACTGAAAAAGTCAATTATGGTGACTGCTATGAGCTAAAACTCTTTTTGAATTGTGACAATCAAGGCAAAGGAAAAAACAAAAAGCACAAAAAAAAACCCCACGAAGAAAGAATAGGAACAGAAGGAAAGTTGGGCCTTCAATGTCATCAGCTATGTTGGAGTAGAGAAAGGATATTCCATAGGTTAGGCACCTAAGCACCTACTGTTTTTTTACATATTGTGCTTCTCCTCTGTGGGGACACTTACAATTAAGTTCAACAACTGAACTGACAATAGGTAGACTGATCAGAAGATAAACCATTAAATTTGTCTCCTTACTGGATACATACACATCATAAAAAATTTAATAAAATATGTAATACATACAAGTCCCTTCCCAGCATTTTTTTTTCTTATAATGATCTTCTTTTAAAGGAAATCACTACTCTTAAGTGACTGCAAAGAGAGACATACATATTTAGGTTCTCTTAGCTTAGTTTAAAAGTATTCCAAATGAGAATATGTACTAACAAAGACCATCCTGTTTTCTGAGAAGGAAATACTGACTTTCAAATGTGCTTCCCCATGCAGATAATCCTGTGACCACAGAGGTTCCTGCAGTTGTAAATAATTTGAGACCACCTGGATATGTCTAATGTAGATAGCCTGGGGAAATAAGTCATTCCAAAGAAAAACGGAGTCCTCTTATTTGAGTCCCTGGGTACAGATCTGTAGCTCTAAGGCTAATCAATTAGCTCCCAGTAGAAGAATGGGTGGCTGTGTTCTGGAGTACCAGCTTCAGTGCCTTTCTAAACAGTGGAAGAGCCCTGTCATCCTGTTTTAAATAAGGAACAAGCTTCACCACTGAGGAGGACAAGTATATGGTTTAAGCAAATAGTTTATTAAAGGAGCAATTGTGAAAGAAAAGATTCATACCCTTTTTCTAAAAAAAAAAGAGTATTTGAGAAAAATAGCTACTTTGAATTTCTTTTCCACAACAGTGAGCTTGCAATTATTAAAGGATTTTTTTTTTCTCAAAGGAAAAAAGAACACTAGTAGTGTTGAAAAAGCAAATGCTGGACAGACCGTAATCAAGATGATTGCCACTGGCGTTGAATCAAACCAATCTGCTTGGGAAGGTGACACAGAAGTTTCCTGATGGTAAAATAGAAATATTAGATGCATAAAACCACAGGCTCCTTCAGGTGCTTTAAAACCCTTTTAAAATTGCCTTATTCATTACTGTCCCATTTTTCACATCTGCTTTAGCCTTTATTCTACAGCAGACATTAAAACAGGCATCAAATCCTTACAGAATCTCACATCTCATGATTTAAGGAGGTTTTAAATAATCTCTGAGATATTTAGGAGTCAATACTACTGATTTCCAGTGAGATTTGGGCTCCTGAGACAAGATTCACAAGAGAATTTTATTCAGAGGCTCAGAGTTTCTACTGCACTGTCCCAGCTGGTAATGACCCTGGAGGCCACAGCTCTCAGTAGCACAGGCAGCACAGAAGCATTGGGGGGACAAGACCTGCAGAAACCCCAAGAAGGAGCTTGATGCTAAAGATAGAAATGCCACACTTTGTCCCCTCATTACAATCAGCTTAGTTTGTCTCTCTTCAGCTGCTGCATTTGTTTGGCCTCCAGAATTATATTTGGCTGCAGATATTGCAAACCTTGTAAGTTTTACAAGTTACAGATCTAATATAGCTGCTTGACTTGTGCTATTCTTTGTACAATTCATGGAACAGTGCATAACATGAACACCTCATCCAGTAAATCAGCAGACACAGAATCAGTAGAGAAATGCTCCACCAGGCTGAGCCAGAGGATATTTTCTGAGTTGAGCTTCAACTCAACAAGCTGAGCAAAGCTCCTGGCTCCACTTATGGTTCACAGCCATGAACTTTGCAGAGCCAGGAGGCTTCCACAGAAAAATGGAGAGAAAGAAGGGAGAGGTAGAAGCCAAAAAACTCCCTTATAGTGTTATGACTGGGACTTTTATTTCAAAGATCCACATTCATATTCCTCTTTGGGTAATTGAATCTGACCCCAAGCTTCTCTATGCATATACTTTTGGGTATCTGGGGACAATGTTTCTCAATTTCTCAGATCTTTCCTTTTCCATTAATTAAGTAGTCTGCTCTTTAGGGTAGCAAGAGGAAAGCAAGAAATTAAATAGAGGAAAAGGCTGAAGGAAAAAAACACCCCCTAACTTGCCAAACAGAACATTTCCCTGAGAAGTAGGACACCTGGAGCTGAAACAAAGTTGGGTGAACCCCATTTTCCAGGGCTACATTTTCTAACCAGGCCATTCCCCTGCAGCTGAGAGATGCTAAAGGACCTGCAGGAAACTTGAGTCTGGACTAAGTACATCTAACCAGCAGGAAAAATGAGATACATTTTAAGGTTGTGTACATGGACCAAAGTACTTCTACTGCAAGTATTTTAAATAGGTCTGCACACCAACCAGAAGGAAAACCAGACAACATTTTGATAAAGATGCACAGACAGCTATGATGGTACTTAGTATTTGGATTTAGAAGAAACGGGCTAGTGATGTGGATCTAGACTTTAATGACAACGGTTTAATAAGATGCCTTTGGAAAATGAGCCTACAAGTACCCATATTGTGTTTGAAGAGGGATGTGGGTTTTTCTGAAGGTGCCTGCACTGTGCAGAGACGCCTGAAGAGTGCTGCTCCAACGAGTCTTACAGCTGTGCTGAGTAGCTGCAAGGGCTTTGGCTGTGAGAGCACTGCACTTCATGGGTGCCCCAACTTGGGCCAACATGGACCAAGTTCTGTTCTCTCTTTATGATAGTTAACTACTACTTTTTATGCCCATATCTATTTTCTTGCCCTAAGGAAGCTCTTAATTATGCTTAACAGTATAATGTGTACAGCCCCACGGAAAATATTAATGACAGTCCTTCATTAGTCTTTCATACCCATCTTCCCTATAAATTGGGTCATATGGTGCAGTACACACAGTCTGAGTAACTAGGGTAGGAAATTTGAAAGAACATATAATTCTCTTGCAAACAATATGAGGTGTTTCAATATCTTGTTTCAAAAAATGTGTATTTTTATTATTTGTTATTTTAATAGCTAAAAACATAGTAATAAGAAAACACCAACACTTTTTTTTTCCCTCAGAAAATTGTAAAACTTTGAGAGTTTGGGACCACTTAGAACAATGACAGATTTTTGAAAGCTTGAAATGTATTATGGAATAGAATGTCAGCTTTCCTCACACTTATATGTAATTTAGGCCCCTAGCTGCAGTGAACTATCTGGTTTTATGGGGTTTGCCTGGATAGTCTGGATTCTTTGGTCTGAATCTGCAAATTCTTTTTCCCATGCTCAGCTTTCCTACTGTGTGTGGTCCCATAGAAATCAATATGACTCCTCGCAGTAGTTAAACTAAAGATGAGTGTGATTTTTTGAGTATGAGTGTCTCATGGCCTGAGACTGCATATTCCCATGGAAAAGCAAGTGTTATCTGGGGAGAGGGAAGGTTCTCTCTGAATTACCTTACACACTTATTATTCTGTGTAAAAAATGCAAATAAAATTATAGTGTCACATTTTCAAGCTGAAACTGTCTGGAGGGTTCCTTATGTGATGCCAAGAATTATAAGTCAAAAACCTTAGAATAGTCCATGAGTGTTTCAAATTATTCCCTTATTTTCTCAAGTTGTCTGGGCAAGGATATTTTACATGGCTCCTAATTTATTATGTTTCATAAGGAATTTTTACAGAAATATAATGTTATGGAATATTGCTGAGCATGTTATTAAATATAATCATCAAGATTGTATGGTTGTGTCTATCTTTCTCTAAGATATTTTGATAACTGGCAGTTTCTTTTTTCATACATTTCAAACTCTATTTATGTTGCTAAAAGAGCTTAACAATATGAGTGCTCTGGTAGGTTACCACTTGCTTTTTCTTAGTGGAGGGCAACAAGTGCTGAGTCAAAGGGCCCATGCAGAAATTCCAATGGTGCAGGACATTATATTCATCTCAAATGAGACAAAAAGTTCACATTTTAAAGAATTATACTGTTCCTTTTTATTAGTGTTTGAATTTTATATATCACCAGTTTGAAACAGTCATTCTTTTTAATTTACCACTGGGGGGAATCACACAGAATCACATAAAATCAAGTTTATTACGCAGCAATGACTGATCCTAAACCTTGCATCATGCAGAAGAAAATTGTATAGTCAAATAACAGCTGCCAGCTGTGATTTTGAGCCAGAACAACAGCTTTTTCTCAGCAGTGTGCTGGGAGACATCTCCAGAGTGTGTGGGATGGTTTACAGTGCTCAAAGGGAATGGGCTGTGTCACTTCTGTGGGGAGCACAGTGAGGGAAGGCAGAAACAGAAAAATAGGGACAAAAATAAGTACCTGTGCCCTGACTTGCCAGAGAATGTAAATCATCTGCATTGCAGCCATTTTTAGGATTTTTGCCTTCCTCCCACTGCTAGGCTGGAGCAGCAGCTTATGCAAGTGTGTCTTAGGTCTGAAAGGAGAAAGGAGTAAGAGCAGGGGCAGCCACACAGGCCAGTCTCTAAAAAAAGTGCTTCCAAAAGTCTCCATGAAATATTATCTCTCACAGGCAGCTGCTCAATACCTCATGATGTGTGTTAGGCACTGCCCTCCTGCCAGCCTACGGGACTGCACAGCACGTTCACCCCAGCTTACTTTGCTTTATTAGATTGTGAATTCAAAAGCATTACTCTCATTGCTCCACAGACAGCTTCCCTCCCCAGGCACTCAGTGCTGCTCTCATAACCCTCACGTACCCCCAGCACCATCCAGGCCATCATTCATCTCAATATATCAAGCACTCAAGTGCCTGGGAATGCACTCTGATCCACCACATGCAAGCAAAACAAAGGTTTGTTTTATGCACATATATGTGCCAAACAAAGAGTAGATCACTTCTGCAGATGGCAAAGTTAAATTAGTTAAATTTGTCACTATTTTGGTTGGAAATTTCTTTTGTCCGCCTACATGGAAATCATCTGTTTGGTGACATTTGGTGTCTTTCAGGGATTTAAAGCCAAATGAAAAGAAAAAAATATAAATAGATCCTGGATGTCCCTGCTCACTGAGGGCAAGTCCCTTGTATCCCACCACAGCCCCAGCCTGACTGTAAGCTGGTACACAAGCATAAATCATGCTGAAGAATGAAAGCCCAGCAGGATCCAAGAGGCATCAACAGTTGTTAATCTGCTGGGGTTTAACAAAAGAATGAAAAAGAAACAAATCTTCTGTGTGAGCAAAATGAATATACAAGTAAGTTCCATGAAGAATAATTCAAAGGAAGTTTGTGATAATTTACTACTGTCTGGATTAGTCAGCATAAATAAAAATATATTTATTCACAATCTTCAATCCAGGCTAGGACTAAGGGCCTGTTGCACAAGGCTCAATCTGCCATATAACTGGAATTTAGAGTAAGGCTTCAACAGATCTCAGAGAATATTTTATTGCTCACCCCTTAGTACTGGAAATCCTCCTGTAAGTAGCCTCTTCTTTTACTGACATAAATGCAGATTGTTTTCTCTCAAAGAACTGAAAATAGAAGGCAGTAATTCCTTGGTGAGTCAAACTGAAACTTTCTGAATTATTAAACAGTCATTTAGCCAAGGTCCAAGACCACCTACGAGTCTAGCAGGAGCTCACAGGTAACATGGAGGAAGGGCATAGACCTGTGACCTCCAATTTTTACCTGTATGGTGTAAAAGTTACACTTACTGGTAAGGGGGAAAATGAGTGTCCTGGAAAACATGGACAGCAGCAGCTTCTCTTGTCTGAGCTGCATCTGTTCACCACCTTAGGGGGCTGAGAGGAGTCCTTATTTCTGCCAGAGCCATGAAGAACATTGGGAGACATATACCAGTCTCACCACACAAGCCAAAGCATTAACCAAAAGATGACTGTAATGAATGTCAGGAAGATCAAATTAGGGTCAAGATAACTTGGTGTCCTGCTTGCTTGCTGCTTACTCAGAAATAATTTCCTCTTTATGTGAGTTATTTGCTCAAATGAAGTTTGTAAGAGCCCTCATCTGACTCAGCCTCCAGGCAACGATGTTTGCCTTGCTGGGTCAAATCATGCAGTCACTGAAAGCAGTGGGAACATTCCTTGGGATTTCAAATGGGGACAAGCCCTGAGTTAACCTACACTATAGTACATATTTCCTCAAACTCCCCACAAATGAAAAAAAGTCTGTCCATTAATAAAAATTAAAATTAACTAAAATTACAAAAATTGCAACAGCTATTTCCTTCACAAAATTATCTTTTTTTGTCCTGAAGAGAAGCCTACCCATATGGCTAACTTTATCCATCCTTTTATGCTAAAAGTCACTGTATTTCCCCATTAAGGTCGAGAACAAATATTGCATTAGCTCCTAAGAAAAATACTTCAAGAACTTGATCATTTCATATATTAAGCAGATAGATTCAGGTTTCCAAAGAGTTTCTGCTCAGTTTTGAAGCCCTTTTAGGCTTGCACTTACCTACCAGTTCACACTTTTCCTGACTGAATTTTGAGCCACTTGCAGAAGGGCTGAAAGAATTCTTTATTTGCCGTGATACAGGAGATATAAATATACTTTCATTTGTAAAATAATTCAATTTTTATTCATTAATTTAAATTTTTAAATTCATCTCATGTTGTCCAACTTTTCTATTGTCCTCAAAGTTTCTTGGACTAATTTGTTTATAAATGTCTTTCCTTTTTTTGTTTTTCTTTCTCCATTTCATCGCTTTCTGGGTTCTCCATTAGCCTTCAGATAGCATCTTATCTAATTTTGTGAGACTATGGAATAAGCATCACATGAACTTTTGATTTCACACTGTTCTCTTCCTCCATCTTTACAACCCATATTTTCCTATTTCATGTTTTAAAACTGCCTTGTTTTTACAGTAGTCATGAAAGACGGAATCCTTCCCTGTGAGAGACTGTTAATGCTGGACTGCTGACAGCACAGCAGCAGAAAGGAAATGTACAAAGTGTAACCTAAATAAGAATTCTCCTTTCCTGGCAGTGCTTTGCACTTCTGCCAATGCAAAGACAGCACCAGCCCAGTTCACCTGGTCCAACCAACCTGCTGTGCCTGGTTTGGTGCAGTCCAATGCATATCTAAACATGTCTACAGATTTAGCTCCTTAGTACCTGTTCCTTTACATAGAGATACAAATAGTGACCACCTATTGGAACCTAAGCCCCTAAAGTATTCCTATAGAGCACATACCACAGAAATCTACCTTTATGTTTGGGTTTCTTGGGGATTTTTTCACTCAATGATTAGTCATCACTCCAGGAAAGCACCAATCTTTTTAGCATCAGAATTTAATTATTTATTCACCATGTGCTCCTCAATAAACATGTTGATTTGGAGAGCTAGTTTTATCCAGCTAATACCAAACTGCTGCTGAGTTAATCAAACAGAAGCAGCAAGGAGGCAAAAACAGAGAACAGACCTGCCACTTACACACTTTGCAGCCAGTGATGGGCAGGCACCCAACCTTGCTGGAGATAAACAGATCAAAAATTAGTCTTATCCAGAATATGTTTCTGTCCCTCTGTCTGGGGGGGAAAAAAAAAAAAAATAAAGGACTGAAACAACTTCGGAAATGAGACTTTAAAGCAGCACTTTGAAAATCTATTAAAAAAAAAAAAAAGAAAGCAAACAGAAAACAAACCTATCCATCCCCATCCAGGAATGCAGAGATGCAAGAAACACATTTTCATAAGATTCTGCTTTTCCTCTCCCCACCTCCCAGTTATTTCTACCCAGCTCCCAAGAGATTTTGTTAGAGATAAAACAAAGGAAAATGAATTTTCCATAGAAATGGAGTTTCTTGTGGAAACAACTACTCACTGCCCCAAAACACTTCACAGGAGGACCTTTCTGTCCATGACATTCAGTTTGACCATGAGCACACTTCTGTAAGACTTGAGACATCCTGAAGCTCTGCTGAAATTTTTGCGGGGGGGGGGGGTGTTTTTTTGCAGGATACAGTGTTCAAGCAGCCCTATTCAAGCTCAAGACAGATCTTTTTCATTCCTTGGTCATCTTATTGTTCATCTTCCTCAGTTTATAGCACTCTTTAGAGGAGAAATTAAAAGGGCAACATTTCATTCAGCAATTGCTACAATCAGGTGCAGCTTAAAGAGTTAACTTCAAATGATGTTATTGTCATGATGCTGTTCAAAGCACCTTCTTCACAAGAATCCTATTTGCAACTGTCTTCCAAATAAGCCTGGAATAAGATTTCTAAATGCTGAGGTTTCCCCCGAAGCATAAACCAACTTGCAGTCATCTCTAAGTAAAGTTAATTCACAGTCTAGTGCAAAATCCATCTGGTCTAATTAGGTGACAGAGTTTGACTCTCCCTGTTTCTCACCCTTTTCTATTCAGTCCTGGGCAAGGTGGAATAGAAAACTTAATTCTAGATGTTGGAGACCTGCAAACTGAAGAGCTGGTAAAGACATCAAACAGGCCTCTTAAAGAAACTGATTTTCCTTCCATCAGACAAAACCCTGTGCAATGGAGACCCATTAAATGAATACATGAGGAAGCTGATATGTAGTGCATCGAGCACAATGGCTGAAAGAACACTGTTAAATTTATCTATCCAACCCAAAATATATTTCATATAATGTGATAGACTGCTGAAACAAGTATCTCGCACTCAAGGGAACTGCTAAGGTATTTTGGTGCAACATGGATACATATTTAACAGATTTATACTTCAGATGGAATAACCCTTTAGAGGTTTACCATGCTTATGATTTCAAAATCAGGACGTAAGACTACTGACTGCTTATAGGGGCTTCATTGATGCCTTTTCCAGTGCAGAAGAAAAACTGTGTAGTACACTGGTATTGACTTTCACACCTCCTGACTATTCTTTGTACGTGTTTCTTGTTGTTTTGAGGGGACTTCTGACTTCATTGCATTCCTTATGCAAAGCCAGTAAAGCTGTCACCAAAGGGACTTTGGGTACCAAAAAGTTTATTTGAAAAAGAAAATAAAGTTCTATTTTAAAAAAAATAATTTTCCTCCTTTTGCTTTCTGAATGAAATTGTTTAGGATTAAAACATATTTCTAGTGCCAACGGGACCTCTGGAACATTATGGATTTTAATGAATTTTATAAAATTTTTGAATTACAAACTCCCTAAGCATCAGTCAGCAATCAATATCTTTGTTCATAATCCATCCTCTACAAATTATGAGTATATCTTTTCTGAAGAAAGTTCTTGGAAATAGAGATTCCTTGAACAGGAGCTATCTGAGACTTTCAAGAGGAAAAAATTCAGATCTTTTGCTGGAAAACCCCCACTGCAGTCATTCATAAAGCAGACTACTCAAATAATATAATGTCAAGTCAGCTGATCTCTACTGTCAAACAGGAATGAAAAAGAAAAAGCAGCATCTTAATTAGCAGGGCTCCAAATCATATATAAATTCATAAATCAATGACAATCACTCACAAGCTGATAGGGAACCAGACACTTAATCAGTGAATTAAAGTAACGTGCTTCATTCAGCTGCCACTCTTAAACAATTTCTGTCACATATTTTGCCACAATGTTCAGGTATGAAGCGTATTTCATGATATAGTTTGGAAATCCCAGGGGTATGGATAACTTCAGCATCCTTAAAATTGCAGATGCCTTTCATATTCCCATTAATCATTCTTTGTCCTAACATTAGCACAATGAAGAGGTTCAGCAGTCTTCAAAATGTCTATCTCTCCCACAAAAATCTTTACATTCTGAAAAAAACCTGGATTAGAGTAGAATTAAAATTTTCTCATGAAGGAATTTTCTGGAAAAAAAGAAATAAGGAATTCATATTCTTCTGTTTCCTGGTTGATAACATTTTCCATAGCAAATGAAAATGACAAAGCTGGTTCATATGGGAAGTCAGAGAATTTTGACTTTTTTTTCCTCTGAAAAAGTATTACTTATGAAAATAGCAGAACTCTCTTTCAGACAGTCACTTCCACAAAAAATCTCTTCTCAGCCCATTAAGCATAAGAAGTTATCCAGATTCTCCAAAAAGTTGACATATATCACACGAAAAGGCGCCATGAAGTATTTTGTCTATATCATTGTAACAAAAAATGTGTTACTATCTTTTTGTAGTGTCTAGCAGTACCTTCTTGTCTTAGGGAGGAAATGCAATGGAAAAGAGAATTCCCAGTAAAACAACTTCAGGAACTACTGATACCACGAGGCAATGTTTCCTAGACATACTGACATAAAACATAGCAGAAGGGTGAAACTTCCAACTTCAGCAAAGTCAGGATTTTTCCTTTACATAATGCTGACATTTCAGCAAAAATACATATGATTTTGTAGTGTGTTTGCATTTCACTTGAAAAATAAAATGGGTAGGATGAGTGTTTCCAGACAAATTCTCTTAAGGAGTGAAAATGGTTGGCAGAAGTTCAGTTCTAAGACCATTGCTTGTCGCTTCGGGACACACATCTACCACTACAGAAGCAGACATTCTCCAGATCTGGTCTGAGAGAGCAGTAAAAGCTCATCACAGTGAAAACAATCTGACTTTGCTCCAAAAGAGAGAAAACAGAGATTCACCAAGCTATATACCACCTGGAATGGCTTCACAGGTCAAACTTCAAATGTATTCTATGAGAGAAGAGTTTATTTTCTTTTTGCTTCCAAGAAGCTCCTTATTAAAACAAATCAGTTTGTGGGATTGATGACACCTATATCCATTGACAGAGTCTACACAAAGCTACTTGTGTGTTGTCAGGCCATTAGATATGCTGCTAGGTGAAGGTACAAAGAAGACATCACCTGTGCAATAGATTTCTTCACCCGATGACAGCATTTCATTTTTCCCTATCTGGAGACAGAATGAATACACGAAGGATCTTAGGAAACAACTCTATGAGATAAGATATAAGGGAGCTTTTGCCAGCTTAAGCCAATACAAGGTCCAGTGATATTTTCCAGCTGGAATTTGCTTTTTCTGCCTCTTACATGTGCACTCCCAGCCAACGTGTGAATTTGTCATCGGGCTCTAACAAATTGCTGTTTGTTTTGCAGACTGCCTATGTCATCCCCAGCAGGAGCAAGCAGAGTGCAGAGCAAGAGGTCTCACAGCTGGCACAGCAGCCCCCACTGACAGACACGAGCCAGCTGCTGGGATTTAGCGTGTCCTGCTCCCCACACAGGCTGATCCTGCAGCACAAACTTCCAGCCAGGTCTCTTCCCACTGTTTTGCCATGCCTGTGCTCTGTAACCCCAGCTTCAGGAGAGGTTCCCCCTTTATAGCCACAATTGCTCAGTCCTAGCAGAGAGCCAGGCAACAGACCCAGAAGTAACTCACGACTGCCAAAACCCTCTCAAGTAAAATCACCCTGCATGTGACAGAACTGTGTCGTGTCCCCACATACTCTTAACCAATGCCAATTATTCATTTCTTTATAAGGCAGTATTAAGAGATTCTGTTACACATGTTGCAAGGATGTTGTCATTCTTTCAATTTCTCAGTCTACAATAGGAGTAATCTCCATAGAGCCGCAAATGATGATGGATGAGTAACCTAAACCAGGAGATTTCTACGTTGTTTCAAGAATATCACTGGAAGGGCTTTCCCTAGATTTCAGAGCACAGTTGTTGGGGTTTTTTTTTTCAAATAATACATTTATATTTGTCACTTGCACATTTCCAGAGTATTACCACAAAGAGGTAATACTCTTTTTTCCCTCTCATATTTAACATCCATGTAGCAGCAGTCAGCATTCTCCTCTCCTCTCCTCTCCTCTCCTCTCCTCTCCTCTCCTCTCCTCTCCTCTCCTCTCCTCTCCTCTCCTCTCCTCTCCTCTCCTCTCCTCTCCTCTCCTCTCCTCTCCTCTCCTCTCCTCCCCTCTCCTCCCCTCCCCTCCCCTCCCCTCTCCTCCTCTCCTCTCCTCTCCTCTCCTCTCCTCCAGCTCAGTACACATATTTATCCAAGAAGTCTACCCATTTTTTAGCTTAAGAAATACTTTACTATGGAGGAGCAGAGCTAAAAGAACTCCTAAATAACTCCTTTTTAAAACCTCTCTCCTTCTATTTCACTTTTGTGAGCTATGATGATGTCCCTGACCAGTCTGTAACAGCCTGACCTCAAAGCCTCATATGGTCCAAACATCACCAGATTGTATCTGACACACTCAGAATGAAGTAGGTGATGCTTTACCATCTCTTTCCCCATCAGAAGTGCAGATCAAGCGCTTATATAACAAGGCCATATAGAGAAACACTCTGAAGGCATCCTCCTTAAAAAAAAAAAAAAAAAAAAAAAAAAGTGTGTGTGTATATATATATATGGAGGTTTTTATATATATATGGAGGTTTTTTCTGTTGCTAAGTTCACTGGAAAAAAAAATTAAATTCCTCTTCCTGGTGCTTCCTATAAGCTGAAATTAGAGGTGACCCCACAAACACAAATATAACAAATAAGCCTGTACCAGCTCTATCAATGAAAAGGTAGAGGAAGAAATAATTTTCTGCTGCAAAATAAAAAATGTCCCAAACATTGTCTGTGACATTAACCTTTTACTAAACACAATTATGTAGCAGATAGTTGCAGTGACTTCTGTAGTGATCACAAAAGAAAAGAGCTATATCTGTAAAATGAAATTGAAGTCTTGCATACATCCCTGAGACCAACCCTCTTTCTCTCAAGGTGCCTCTCTGCCCTCTTTCCTCAGCCCTCAAGACATAGAGGAAGCCTCACCTCAGGTTTGTGTTGCCAGGCAATGAAGCTGTGCTGTTGAGATGGGGATTCTGAATCCCAGCTCTCTGACTTTCTGCAAAACGCATCTGTAGGCAAAGTCAAAAACATATTTTGAGAAAATTCTTCATGGCAGTCTTTGTCCTGAAAGATTTTCAGGCAGACACAAGAAGAGGTATAGAAATCTTACCTGAGCATCCAAAATTATGTTCAAGAAAGTACAAGGTACATAAGCACCTTTCTTCTGGCTGTCCTCAGGTACCTGTGACTCCCTTGAGTTGATTCTGGAAACCTGAGCAGCAGCTGGACCCAGCTGGGTAAATGCCCTGCAGAGGAGCATTGCAGATCAAAGCGTGGACAAAATATGATGGATATCCTGTCCACTTCTCGGTGAACCCAGAGTGTAGCCACCAGTTTTACTCTCTAGAGGAGATCCCACTCTAGACGAAGGGAGAAGGAAGGCATCAGGCTGCCAGACTAATATCTCACATTTCTCCTGAGAAGAAACTAATTCCCAAAACTCAAAGAAGGTGTAACCAAGTTCTGTCACTTGCCTTTAAAGTGGCTGTTTTTCTCTCTTAATCTTCATGTTATGGGGTTTTTTTTTAACATTGCACACAGTTAGAATTTGTCTTGGGACATGATCAGTTCCATGTTTTGTGGGATAAGAAGGAGGAGAGAAGCAGATTTTAGGTCATTGGCTATGTTGGCTATGCTTTCCCACTGAAAACCAGAATGACTTCGCCTAGATGGAGGACTGAAGGTGAGGGGGAATAAAAGGCACATCTGAATCTATACTGTGTGGGTTAATAGGTAGGATTACCCTCAGATGAGAGTTTGCATATTGACCAGCTGCCTCAGCAGCCAGCAGCATGTACCCCTTTTTGTACATGGAGAGGAGGGTTGCAAATTAACTTCCCTTAAAGCCAGGGCAGCCTTTTGCCTTGGTCAGGTGAAAGACAGCAAGGATCTGGATGTTCTTGCTCTATCCATTAGAATTCTTTTCCATCTTGAATTTTACAGATCCTCCAAATGAAGGAGAAAGATTTCTGCCTTGGGCCTCCTTCCTGAGTTATACAAAATGAATCATGACTTTATGCAAGAAAACAAAATTATCTCTTGACAGGAAAAAAGAAACAGGGAATGCCAGAGATTTAAAAAAATTCAATGTATGAACTTCATTACTCTTGAAATAAAATAAAATAAAAATCCAGATAGTACATTGTGTTTTGGATCATTTAAAATCAGTGCCATTTTTGTTCTCAGCTGTGTACTCTGCCCTGAATTCAGAGCTGTCATGGCTCTTTATTCTGAAATCTCTGTGAAGCATTGCAAAGATGGAAGCTGTTCTACTTCTCCACCCTCACTGCCTTCAGTTTATTCTCCTTCCTACTCTATTACTTCTCTTTGTATTTTTTTTTAATCCATTCCTCTTTGTTCTCCCCTTCAGCTGCCCACTCCTCCCCAGTCACTTTCAATCCTGTCCACTGGTCTCTGTTCCCCTCAGCTCTTCATATTTACATCACTTGTCTTTTCACTTTCCTGTCTTGTGCTTTCTTGGTCCACAACAGCAGTTTTACCTGCTGTATTTGAGCTTTATTTAACCCTGAATTATTGTTCACATTGAGAACAGCACAATGTTAAATCTCACAGAAACCAGGACCTCTGCTGCACATGCAAGATTGAACTGTCCAGGCACACTTTTATCTAGTGTAGTGTACATGGAGAATAAGCTAAAAAGGTGTCATTTTGATCTGTTCCTTGAACTCATATGGTCTGAATTTATGCACACTGGTTACTACAGGAACCAGACCAGACCCTAAGTGAAAGTATTGCTTGTTGGTATTTTGCAGGGAAACTCCTTTTCCAAAGAATAGTCATTTATCAGAATCTTTCTGCAGCAACACCAAATATTGAAAATACTGAAAAGGGGAGATTTTTGAGATGAAAAAGAGAAAAATCTTCATAGATAGTTGGTTAAGATAATTGTTCTTTCATTTCCCTCATCCAGACTCAACTCTTGTCTGACTGCTTAAAAAGGGTCATTTGCATCCTCAGACCATACCTGGAGGAGTTTGTACTTATTCAGAAAAGATTTTAGTTGATGGTTTGCTGTCCTTGATTGAGTGCTGTGCTGGTCTTGGTTGGGATAATTTCCTTCACAGTATCTAGTATGGAGCTATGCTTTAGGCATGTTGTGGAGTTTTAAAGGTGTTTTGTTAGCTCTTAAGTTTAGGAAAGACAAAACCATGTCCAGCAAATATTGTCCTTTCCTATTCTCACAATAAAAATCTGCATGTAACATTCTTGGAATTGCAATTAGCTGGGAAAGGTTACCATCTTTTTTTTTTACTACTTACATTTTACCAATATTTTCATTTTACCAGTCCTGCTTCTCCTTATTTAGCAATAAAATGCACACTGCATTTTCATTTAGCAAGAATACATTCTGGAAAATTCTTGTGAAATTTTACAAAACAATTTTCAAAAAATGCCATGTGTTCCCTGCAGAGGAGCATTGTAGATCAAAGGGTAGACAAAGCATGATGGATATCCTGTCCACTTCTAGGTGAATCCAGAGTGTAGCCATCAGTTTTACTCTCTAGAGGAGATCCTGCTCTAGAGGGAGAAGGAAGGCATCAGGCTGCCAGATAAATCAAAAAAATCACAGGGAAATGATGACATTTCCTTTGCCACTGCCCTTGATTTATGCCCTATGGTTCAAATTTTGCACTACTAGACATAAATGATATTGTGCTTTGTTTTGTACTAGCAAAGATTCTGGCCAAATATGTAAGAAATTCTTACGGTTCTGCTCAAACCTTCTTCTCCTGTTAGAGAAAGGACAGGTGCCAGACTCTTTTTGGGGGTGCTCAGGGACAGGATAAGGAGCAATGTCCATAAAATAAAACCCAAGAAGTTTCACCTCAGCATGAGGAAGTAGTTCTTTACATTGAGGGTGGCAAAGCACTGGAACAGCTGCCCAGAGAGGTCATGGAGTCTGCATCTCTAGAGACATTCAAAACCCACCTGGGCACATTCCTGTGTAACCTGCTCCAGGTGACCCTGCCTTGCCAAGTGGGTTGGACTGGATGATCTCCAGGGGTCCCTTCCGACCCCACCAATTCCATAATTCTGTGAAATATATTTTCCCTGAAAAGAGTCACATATTATACCATGCAAAAATAGCCTTGCTTGTTATTCAGTACAGAAGGAGTTAAACCAGGACAAAAATATACTCTCTGAGCCTGAGAAGTATTTTTGGAGACACTGCTTTGGAAAGGGGAAAACCTGCTTGGTTTTTGTTTAAACTAGAACCAGTATTGTACTGAATGGCTTAGGTTTTTAATGTATTTTCCAACCTGTTGGACACCTTCCACAAATATAAAAAGACACTACAGACATAAGTGAAGAGAAAGAGAATGTTACTTTTGTGCACAAATTCCTCCCCAGAGGTTCATAAAGAAGGTCTGTACACATTTTTGTGTAAATATACAGGACAAATTTACTACAACAGAAAGGAGCAGTAAAAGCAAATTTATTATCATTTTTATCATTCCTGACAGTATTTCCAGCAGACAGCCCAGGTCCATGAACTATGCCTCAGAGTTTCCACACCCGAGAAAATTTGGGAACTGAAATTCACTGCTCCTGTCAAAGTGGTCTAAAAGAATGGACAACCTCTTCTAGTACACACTGTGTTCCTGCACACAAAGAAGGAGACAGGATCGGGAGGAATGTTTTTTCCAGAAGCATAATTAATTTCTTTTCCTGATGAGTTTAACTGAAAAACCAGATAGTTTAGCATGGTATGGGGTTTTTTTTGTTGGGTTTGGGGTTTTTAAATTGCTAGTTGCCTTTTTTTCCCAGATTGAAGATTCTTTTCCTATCTGTTAATTCTGGATCATTTTTATTCAGTTCCACTGACACAACAGCTCAGTGTCTGAGGACAGGGGTTGGGAAATAACAGCAGTTTCACCAAAAACAGAATCCTCTGAGCCAAATACTCTTCCAGAAGCAGCAAACCCAGTGATTTACACTGTTGCCACACAGTATTTCTGCAGTATCTTCATCCTTGAAGTAAGCCTGTCACCTACTCTCAAGAACTGAAGAAATATATTCTGAACTTGGAATGAAAAAAATTGGAAAAAAAAATAACATTTTCCGTTGCAATTAGTTTTACTCATCTGATTTGCAGGTATTTCTGATCTGTTCCCCATGGGTCTAATGGAAAACATGTATAGCTGAGCATAGCAGCTCATACAACTGCATTGTTACGCAGTGCAGGACTAAGGGAGTTCAATAAAAGATTAAATACATCCCTGAAAAAGTATCTTTCTGAAAAAACAGAACTGTTTCTGTAATATATCAGATGGAGTCTCCTTTTCCATTGACTGATCTTACTGACCACATTCTGCCCTTTGTTTGGAATATAACATTTGGCTGCTCTCTAACGTTAAGCAACATTGTTCCATTTCAGTTGCAGTGTTTCATACCTCCACAGTGCCTAGGGGCTGATGTAGTAGGTTTATTCCAATGACTTTCTAAAGCCACAAAGAACAATGTCACCTGGGACTGTGGTCACCTCACACAGTAACCCTTGAGAAGATACAAGGGGTCCAAGAGGTTCAATTCCTACATCTTTTCCAAATTACATTAAATATATATATATAAATAATTTTTAAAATAATTTTAAAGAATCAAGCCCACTTTCTGTCATATTTCAACACCCCACACTTGATGCTCAGATCCACAGCTAAAAACTGACTTGTCAGGTGAAACTTTCTTAAATCTAAGTTATAAAATGGGAGGGAGGGAGGATATGCACATAACTGAATATAATTACATTTATAACTAAAATCTGACAGTTCTAGGACTTACCCAAAACTCCTAAGCAGTTGCTTTCGGTTGGCTCCAATAACTTTTGAATATGTCTGCTTATAAAATTTATTAAGGGGAGTTTCATTACAGCATTCTGCAGCTCTCCTGCAAAGAGGAAACATACTGAAGTGAATTACTCCTGACTTGAATCCATCAACATTGTCTATCTTCCAGCGGCCAGTGAATGCAACTGTGATATTACATCTGTGTTTTCAGGTTTCCTCTGATTCTGAAATATATATCTAGAATCTCTTAAATCATCAAGAATTAGGCAAATTCTTCATTTTCCAAACAAACTCTACTAGTATTCACTGAATAACACAAGTAAATGCACTTAGCAACATGAGTGAAACTTCTCTACTTTGCAAACAGAAAGATAATGTTGTCCAGAAGCTTTTTTTAAAAATATCAAGGATGCCTGGATTTTACTATTTTTATTTTAGTATTTTTATTCCAGCTACCAAACCACTTAGATCATAGAGATCTTCTGGATTCATGGCATTCATCATCTTCAGAAAACATGTGACTTTTCTCACAGTGCTGCAAATGCCTTTCCCTGAGGTGCACTACCTATCTGCACTGATACTCAGCCTTAACAAATTGGACCCCTCCACTCATTTTCCTGCACCTGATAAGCATTCTGCATGAAATTTGGGGGCAACAGATGACTCCCCATATGTGAGGCAACACTTGAAAATTTTGATGCATGTTTTATTTCTCTTTTGGAAGATGGTATTTGTTAATGACTATCACATCTGTGAAGGAGAAAAAAATCAAACAAGCAGCAATGTAAGAGTCAAGTATCAAGAAAGTGCATGAGTAAATTGATGAGTTTCTTTTGTACTTATCGCCATGATTGCATGCCAACGTATGCACTGGATATGCACATAATTAATACATGTAATTTCATGAGAGCATTTGTAAGGTTCTTAGAAAAGTTAAAAAACTGGACCAAATTCAGGCAAGAGAGATAATTGCCAAATTAAAAGGATTTTTGCAGGCAATTCTTGCATGGAAAGAAAGAAATTCCCTTTACAACTTGATGAAAAAATTCAAGGAGAATCCTCATTCTTCTAACTAATTGCTATTTTTGTCAGAAATGTAAGCGATTGTCATGGCACATCATAAATTACTGATAACATATCACCAGTGAACATTTGTAAGTGAGATAAATGCAGAAAGTATTTATATTGCTTCCAGACCAATTAACACTCTGCCACCCTTCACCACCCAAGTTTGCTGGTTTTTTGAGTTATTGACAATTTGAAGCTGCTTGTCTTTAAATAAACTTAGCTGTTGTTTTCCCAGATGCACTGCAGAATTCCAAATCCAAGTCAGTTATGAAATTTTCCCCCAGCTCTCTCAAAAGGGGCCCTTGTTGACTTCTCGAGTGCTCCGGCAGCCAGCGCCCACAGTTGCTCTGTGGAAAGATGTGACTCATGCCCAATTCATTCATTTTAAATTCTCTCCAGCTCAATAACTTCTGGCAGTCGTTTCAGCCATTTCTGGGTGTCAGAAGCACAGGCTGTTTTATCTGGATGTTCTCTCTGGCTTGTTAAGTGGAGGAGCTGGATTATCATTACATTCCCATCAATCAGGTGCTGTTCACCAAACATTACAGATGAGCCAAGAAGGAACATTGTAAAGCAATATACTGTTTTTGCTGCAGCAATGCATGACCATTCAGTCATTACATGATAATTTATTGGAAATTAAGGAATTTTAAGGCAAAATTTCAGTGATTTCCTACAGCACAAACAGTGTCTGAACTATTCTAACCTAGTATGACTCAAATCAACCCTTGAATTTGTATTCCAAGAATTCCCCCTTCTCTAACAAACTCAGACTGACATTGACTGACATTGCCTGAGACTGCTTTTTGGAAAGATAAGTCTGTGTGTTCCACCAACCACACTGCTTCTTACAGCTGCCTTAATGTACACACAGGCTTCTCCTGAGAAGCACCAGGCAATGAACAGCCCCTTCATTAGGAGATGCTAGATCTGATCAGTTCCCACCAAAATAATATTCCCATTCTTTTCACAACACACGTGGAACTAATTCAAAACCAGTATACAGTCCTATCATCTACTGCAGCAAAATGCTGTAATTCACCACTGTCTCCTAGATAGAGGAAAATAGTAGGAAAATCTTATCCAAATGGCAAACCTTTAAATTTTCACAGCCTTCTAGGCTGCATGACATACTCAGTGTGTCCTAAAGTGCCTTCTCAGATCCAGAGGCTGGGAATGTTTTGACACTAGTTTGGATTTATTAATAAAAACATTACTAAGGCTGGGGAAACAAATACACAAACTGCAATTTTATTGTTTTTTTTTTCCAATACCTCTGCTCATCAGTCTACCAAAAAATTTTGATTTCCTAGACAAATGTCAAGCCCGAGACAATCTCCCATCCTCAAAACGCAAGATAGCCTTTTAGTTTTCTGCAATACCTGCATGTTTCTACATTTAAAATAATGCTGTTGGATAAATCAGAAACAACACTGAGGAGTCATATCCCCTTTTAATACTTTTTTGAAAAACTTTCAATGCATTCCAAGTACTTAGGATACTCACAAACCCCTGCACAACTGGCAGAACCCACATCTGACCTGCAGCCATACTTCACCAAGCCATCTGTATGAACGTGATTTCTACAATTTGTCAAATACAGGTTCTTTAGAACTATTTATGTAAGACAATATAGAGAAATGGCTATTTAAAGTGAGTTCAAGTGAGAGAAGGACATGCAAAAAAATTTAGCAAAACTTTTTCAAATCTTCCATTCAGCTATCTCATTACTTTTTTTTGTTTTGATTCATCATAGCTGCCTTTAGCCACCTAGAAATTTAATGTTTCACCTAAGATACTCTTTCTTATTTTGGTAAAAAAAAAATAGTTACTCTATCTTAAGCCTACAATTCAATTTCAGATTTTGTATTCTTCCTGAGACAATAAAACCAGAGGGTACTTCCAGTCAATCATAGGACACCTACAATTCAAAATTCCAATAAAATTAGATGTGAGCAAGAACTCACCTCTCTTTATGGTAAAGGGAATCAGGCATTTAAAGGTCAGTGATTCCTTTAAAGCATTCCCTTTTTGTTTACTGTAGCATTCACATTACATTATCAAAAATTGCATTGTTCAAAGACATAATTTGTTAAAAGAAAATGCATTCTCTTAAAAGATACCCAGGAAGGTACTTCCAGATTGTCCTGGCTCTGGATACAACTCAGCAACACTAGGTAGTAACACCAGCATCCAAGTCATGCAGCTGTGTGCAATTCTATCCATTTAAAGCAAAACAAAGCTTCTCATCCAGACAAGAATCACTGGAGATCCACTCACAGCACTTGCATGGCAACAACAACAACTAGACTTCAGGTAGCAGCTCAGGTGGGAGCCATGTGTAATCAATAAGTCACACTGAACAGGTTTTTCCATTAAGCACTGGCTTTCCCTGTGATTTTTTTTCTTACAGATACATGCCATTGATTGGTCTGCTACCACTCAGATTACTCTTTGCAGTTTTGCTTGGTATTAGACAGGCACTAATACTGCCTATAATAAGTGTATTCCTAATTAGGAAATTCTAGTCCATGGGTTGATTTCAATTCCTACTGATTTTGATTTTAATTTTCATCTTACTAGGAGAAAATTAGGTAGGCAGCTTATGCATGGGTGTGTTAGGAAAGTCAGGGAAGAGAGATCAGTAGTGAGTGTTTATTGTTCTATCTGCACTTTCTCAAGGATGAACTCGAATAGATTGCTTGGAGGAAGGTTAATGAATTTAGACCAAGGTTTACAACAGCTGCCAGCATAGGGGGAGAGGCTGGGGGGAACAATCTGCCCGAAGTGAGGAGAGGCTCTTAGAGTAGCATGAAAGCACACGCAGAGAATTCTGCTTTTTTGACAGGTCAAGTAAAGTGCAATTTATGAGATCAATAAACAGACCTGCCATTATTATGGATTAACCAGACTTTCCTTCATCCAGAGACTTCTGCATTACTGGAGAAAGTGTATATTATTCTGGGACCTTCTGAAATAGGCTGTTTAAGTTGGAATATGCAGGGAAAGCAGGAAGAAAAAGGGAGACGGGATAATCACAAATTCAGCTTTTCTTACTGTTTCATCAAAACATTCCTATACATGTCTCAATACAAAAGTTCACATATTTTCCAGTACTAAACTCATTAATCACACAGAGCTCCTAATGTGACCAAAAAAGAGAAATTTCTCCATAGAGAAATTTTCCTTACAAACTCTGCATTATGTTCTTTCCCATCTAACACTTACATGTGTCAGCCTGTTCAGCTCTCCACGAAAATAACAAAACAGGTGAAGGCCTCATGTATCTTTATTTTTTATGGTGGTGTGTCCTCCTGCAGGTCTCCTGCTCTTTCTTTGGGACCAGTTTAATATGCCCAGTCAGAGATGAAATCATGTTCCTTGGCAAGTTTAGCTTGTAGTAGTACTGAAATAATGGGTCTGGAGCAATAGCAGAGTTGAGCAGCCAAGTGATGAACACATGGTAAATTCCATGATTATATGTGAAAGCACAAAGTCAAAGTTTGCAGGAGGAGAGAAGTTATCTTCATTGAGGAGTATAGGGACACTGAAACCACAGAAACCTCTGTGAAATCAGAGACCTGCATGAGCAGCTCATTTTTAGCTCTATATTTGTGAGACACTAAGAATTACAGAGCTTCAGCCCTCATTGAGGTTTCTTAAAACTAATATCTAATATCAATAATAAAGAACCTTATTCCTTCATTTTATAAAGCATATTCCCATATGAAAAAATAATTCTGCCATGCTTGAAGCTAAGCAAAACTATTTAGATTTGGAGAATAGATATTATCAGCACAAAAAAAAAATTAAAAATGACAGCACATGCATCAGACCAGAAAGTAAACTATCATTTCTTATAAGTTTGCTGCTAGATAGGATGAGACATGAACCTCATGCCAGTATTTAATTTGAAATGGGGCAATGGGATATATTTTCTTGTGAAGATTTTGGTTGAAGAAACAAAGCATTTAAAAACAACAACAACAACAAACAAACAACACCTGTAAACACTTAAATCATATATTTCATAAATATATGTAAATATATACATTTAATTTCTTACTCAAAGATTTTTGTTATGCTAGCTGAAAAGTAAAAGAAAGAAAGAAAGACAAAGTAAATGTCAGTAAATATTTTTATAGCTATTTTAAGTAGCTATTCCGTGCTGCTGAAATGCTAATTATTTGTTTAGGGAAAATGAAAAGTAGTAATTTATTTAATGAAATACATTTCAATTTCAGAAAATGTCAGGATCACACATACCATCTGGTGTGTCTTATTCAGGTATATTATTCACTCACTTTTATCCATATTTATCCGAGATAAATTTATCTGAGACGTCACCATAATCTGAGTATAATAACAAACATGTGAATATTCTTCTGTGTTTACATACTTTCACAAATGTCAATAGAACTGTTGGGGCCGTCTTGTCACCTATGTGATCCTCTTTTTTGCCCTTCTCCACAAGGAATTAAACAGACCAAACACCAAGAGAATAAAATATGCAAGTTAAAAGAGTCCCACGGCTTTCAGATGTAGCATTTCTTTTACAATGGTGGTACATAGGCTACTACTGGCACCACGTGACGCAGGCTGGAGACTTCCAAACTTACAGCTAGGTGTTGTACATTTATCTGTCTTACACTCGTGGCCCCAAGGTTCTGACTTTCACACACTCATTATTCCATGCCTGAAATTTGGGGTAGCTACTTGCCTTGTCTAGTGTGATATTCACATCTCCTATTTTTGCCACAGAAAACTTCTACTCCACAAGATACGGAAGACTTTCCACACTTCAGCACCCTACATTCTGTTCTTTAGCTCCCCATCACAACCCTAGTTTTTTCTCTAAAGACTTATTCCCATCCAAAAAATCCCAGTTTTCCTCATGTAGATAGGATAAACTTTGGACTGTCTGAGATGTTACAAGCTTTGCATCTTATAAAGGTAAAAGGAATGTGAGAAAAGAAGCTATAGTCTTTTAAAAATAATCACGTAGGTTAAATAATACCTTACCTGTACCTCACATATTTCTGGGATATTTGTGGGTTATTTCCCCTGCCTTTTTTAAGAAGTTATTTTTAAATTTGCATCACTTACAAATCACATTGTTTCACACATGGAAATACAATCTCCATTACTGCGTGTTTCCCCAAATGGTAAAAAGTGTTGCTTTTAGTTACTCGTGCATGTGTTTTACAAGTTTCTGCCTGAGGCTGAGGGCTGCTGATCTGCTTGTTCTTCACAGTGTAAAGCCAAAATTCTTCCCTGAAAGATCTTATAACACAATTTGAAGGGCTGATGAATGTGAGGAGACAGCCCGTGGTGTGAGAAGAATTGGACTATCTTTCATCTAAATATGCAGCACTGCCTGTCTAATAGACCCTTGTATTGCCTATTTAGGCTGTTACTGCAAACCACCTTCTAAAAATCATTTCAGTGTGTTTACTTTCAACAGCTTATGAATTTTGGAACTGTGAAAGAAAGAGAGGAGACACCTGTGGAATCTCAAGGCCTGTAGAACTAAAATTTGCTAGAAGAAAGTAGTCTTGCAACACTTAGATGCTGATGAACAGGAAACAACCAGTCCCACAGGCTGCTTCAGTACCACAACAGCCATCATGAGGAGGTGTGGTTGCTTGCAGATAGAGGTCAAAAAAGATCGATAGAACATTGCAGACTTGTTCTTTTTTCCACTCAACTCAAGGTGAGTGGAAAAAACTTACTTCACTCAACGTTTTCAAAATTAAATATTTTATCTTCAGCATTTGAAATGGTTTTCCATTTCAGAATTAAACTGGATTTTTAAAGGGGTTAAATAAGCATGGAAGAATAATATCATTGTTTCCTTTAATCCAAAATATTTTTTTAAGGTTTGATATTATTTCATTGAGAAGAATTGCAAAGATTTGTTATCCAAACAAAAAAAAAATAGTTACTAATGAATATAAATAAATGTGGAACTGGAACTAATTAATAGCAGGCAAAGATCTTCTTAAGCTAAAGAATAAAGTAAAAATAAATAATTCGCAAAGTTTGTTACAAAATCCATACTTAAAACTACAACTGCAGATGAAATTTCATAGATTTATGTAGCTAAAGAAGGACTGCCTTTATTGATCTACTTTTATGCACTCTTAGAAGCTAGTATAAATACATTTTCCCATGTATTGAGTATTCCAAAGTGTAGAGTGCATGGTTTCCCATGCACTCTACACTTTGGAAATTATATAGTATATTGGAGATTTTGTATATATATGTCTATTAGCCTGCTTCTAATATACATCAAACCATGCATAGTTTAAGATGTATGGGATTAAAAAAAGAGGTGGAGTTCCTTACCAGCAGAGAAGAGTGTTCTGTCAGGCTTTGCCTTATTTAGGCACCTGAAAGTTCATTATTTGGTCTGAAGCTACTGACTGGGTTCCCTCAATTCCAGTATGAGCTCCTTTGGAGTGAGATTCACCCATCTGAAATAAGGGACCCAAAGCAGGTCATCTGAATTAGCTTCCATTCATTATAGAGGAGACTAAATAATATACTGTGCAATTTTGGAAAGCAAAATTAAGATGAAATTAATTGTGTCTCTTAACATGCAATGTTTATTTTCAGCAACAGGAAAATAAGCAAAAAATTTCAGAAGAAAATCCCTTCATTTTCTACAGATGTTTAGAGTTCCTGGGATAAAAAGTTTTGTCAAAAATTACAGAAGTATTTATCCTTTTTATGTGCACAGTCATTGTCCATGACCAAGTATCTAGTCTGCTGCAACCTATTCCCTTTATTATTATACTTGGTTCTTAACTGTAAAGTTTTTCTCCTATAGTCTAAGGATTCAAAAAGTACCTCTATATTGTCAGAAACACAAAACAGTTTTTCTGTTCTTACAAATTTTAAGTGACCACATTTTGTGCTGCATCTTCTTATGGCAAACAAATACACAAATACACAGCCCTCTAGTAAACCACCTTAAAACATAAACCTTTCCATGGTGCTTCCTTTGAGAGACTGAGTGCTCATAGTACTACTTAGATCAGCCATTCTGTTCAAGTTCCACATTACCTCCCTGTCTTTCTCGACTTCAAAAAACCTGCTCTGCTCATTGAATTATTAAGACTTCCATCCAGATCTGTCCTCTATACTTACAACATTATTGTATAATTGGAAAATTATTTAGCAACAGGCTGTGAGTAGAAAAATCAATAGGCCTTGATAATGAGATCTGTCCTACATGTTCCTAATCAATTATTTAAAAAAGACAGTATATTACAGAGGTGCTTCGCATGTTACTAATCTTGCAAGGCAATGTTCTGTATTTCTATTTTACTAATAAGGTCTTGTGAGGAAGAGTGAACTCTGTTTAAACTATCATTCATCTTCATTTCATACCCTGCCAAATCCCTAAGCAAGGCCAAGAGGGCATGAAGTTTTTGTGAAATAATAAACTATTCCTTACTCAGAACGTTGGTGATATTATCTCCACTGATAGAGCATCTGCTTTCTACCTCATTAATCACAAACATTGCAGTGCTATAAACCTTGTTCTTGAATCTTAAAGAAACAATATTTAGCTTATTTTGGCCTTATATTTTTGACAAGCTCTGCTCTGCCTACTCTAATGGCAGAATGGTTTTCCCTTCATGTCCTAATAATGCAGTATATCTATGTACAATTCAGTAATCTATACAAAGTAATTTTTTGTTCTTCTTTTGATCAGATTATTTCACTTTTGGAGAAAAAAACTCCCCTGAAATGCAGATTAGACAGCTGTGATAATAATTTTCTTTTTATTTTTGCTTTGTTAAGTCTTTTAATACCCAAGCAGAATACCTGGGGTACCAATATGCCATTTAGACCTTGACCTGTGCTGAGTGCGGAACTGTCTCACGACCAAGAGTAGAAGGAAATTCTGAAAGCTCAAAGCTCAACCTGAAAGCCGTGTTTGGCTCCCCTTTATTCTGGTGTCACCTGTAACAAAGTGAAAGTTTTATTATTAATTTCTGCAACGCACAAGATAATTCATCTTCCTCTCTCAAAATAATAGACAGGAATTTACAAGAATGTAGTCAGGAATGCGGGTGATTACCATCATGAATACAAAGAGAGATCTTTTTAACAATTCAACATTTTTTTTCCTCTCAATTTCTCTGCATTAAAGCATTTTTAGTCCCATTTCAACTATATAAGACTTTATATGCAATAAGTCAGACCTGAGAAAGAGTTAGCAGAGAGCATGGCAGGTTACTGAATAGGTGGTAGGGTTTATTGAGATGCATAATATGATTTACAAAGTTCTCAGTATGCTGGATTTGAAACTGTTACTCCTCATCAGCACAATGGCATAAACATTCCTTAGCAGGCCACCAGTAGAGATTTTTAAATGCCTTGAAATGTCTATTAATCTAAGTTATAATCCAGTGTCTAGAAGTATTTGATTATTTAACTGGAAGCTATAACTACTTTAAGAGTCATGTTGTCAATGATCACCTCATACTTCTATGAGGCTTGTGTCTTTTATAAGGGAAGGCAAATGATTTACAAAAAAGGTGAACAGTTGCAGAATGAAACAATGCCTTTTTTTGTATTTTCTTAGACCATGTTTCTTCACATTTGTTCTGATGTGAATGATTTGGATATAAAGGAATGCCAACAAAGGCATAAAAGGTACAGAATTATTTGCAATTAATGGCAGCCACAGAAAACACCATGAAAGAGGATCAGCCTTGAAAACCAGAGAGTCTAAGATTGTAGCTATTCAAAAAAATTTCAAAATCACATTATCGATGATACATGTTTTGGGGTGGTTTAATGGGAATTGCATTGTATTTTTGTTCTGGATTCTCAATTATCCGTGACTTGGATTTGGGTGAGCCTTTTAAAATTTCTCCTACAAGAGAAGGACTAGAAACTATCTTTGGTAACAATATCTGCAATTTGGCATCTGCTGAACAGAGGTTTATAAAACCCATCAAGTACTGAGGAAACAACAACAAAAAAACCCAAATTAGCTGGCAATCCCACCTAAAAAAACCCTGTTCTTAGTGACAAAAGTTGATACCTCAACAAAAAGAAACATTTTGTTCAGGACTATCATTTTTACAGTCATTCTCTCATACTTGAACTTTTACAGCCCTTATTTCATTTGAATCAAGTCTATTCTTGTTGTTTTGACTCAAATCAACAGCTGACTCCATTATCTCTATGCATGTATCACAGCTTGTCAAGTTCACAGCAGTGCTCATGTCAATAACTACAGCTGATTACAGATGATTAGAGGTCATCTTCCTTGTGCTCTTATCTTTCATTTTGATTAAGTAATTAGGAATTTTATGTAGTCAGCGATTGAACTAGGCAGTGTTAAGTTCCTAAAGCAATTAAAGAGCTCCAGGAGAGACTAAATAATTTTTTTGAGACATACAATTATGTTTCTGAAAATCAATCCAACCTTAGGAGTTGGGTCAGAGGGACCATTCAGGCACAGTTAAATATGTATTTATTTAGCCATCTAATGTATTAGACACAAGCACAATAATATATATGGCAAACTTCATCAAATATGAATTCAAAATAAACCTCATACAGCCCAGTGATGAGCAAGAATCATTTCTGTAGCACAGAAACATGGCCCAATGTGCCATCAGTGGTAAAGGGAATTCTGCTCCATATCAGACTCTCTTGTGCCCAGTGCTGAGCTTTATAGGAATCATTTATGCTGAGATCAATTGCTGCAGGACAGCCTCTCAGGTGTGAAGTTGCTGAGTCTGTGCACAGGCAGCCTCAGGAGATTTTCCTTCAGGACTGGCAGCATTCCCAACACATCTCAGCAGGGAACACACAGGTGCCAGAGCACTGCACAAGGTGAACAGTCTAAACTCAGGTGAGCTACCACAAGAGCTGAGAGACACAGCCAAATCATAATGTGCAGCCAAATGAACTATCTCACAATGAAGGAAAAAGGCTCCTTTTTCTGCCTGTGTGGAAAGCAAACAGGAAGGTATTGCTTTACCTCAAGTCAGTTCACTCATGGTGCTGGACCACACAAGTTCCTTGATCATGTCATAAATTATCAAAACTGAGCAAACAGTTGACTTCAACCTCAGAATCTTTAAGAAAAGCACCAGATGTCTTATCTTCAGTCTTTCTTTCTGTTTATGTCTCTATTGTTAAAGTTTGGCATTTTAACCTCACAGTGACATCTCTGCTTTGAGCAGGGCCACAGTAACACACCTGTCCACAGGCTGGGAAATCCTGCTTTGGTTGATGATTACCACTCTATTTTTGCTCTCTCATCCCATTTGAGTTACACCCAAAGGGAATTAACACATGCACAACTGCAGCAATCTTGAATACATTTTGATTTACTACACGCATGGTAATCTGGCTCAGGAGCCCACAGCTGAGATAACACTTTTAAAATTGCTGAGTGCTCTAACCTTGGCCTGTGATACAGAGATGATGGAAATAACGTCTGCTGATAAGTTCAGAATAAGTTGCTACATGGAGAAATCAGTTTTCAATTAATTATAAAGCCAACAGAAAGATTAATAGAGTTGATGTAAATATTTGACCAAGGCCATTTAGAAAACGAATCTCTTAAACCAAGAGGTGAATATCACAAAATCAAATCTGCACAGTGCAACAGATTTGATTTTGGAACCATTCCAAACCCTGACCTGCATAAAATAGGTGTAGTTACTAGCACGTGTTATCACAGTGTTTTATAGTTTAGAATTGCAAAGTAATAATGATTTAGCCTTTCCAGTAGCCCAGAAGAGTGAGCATTCTTTAGGCATGTAAGTACTAAGACATTGAGAGGATCATCCCAAACCTTTTCCAAGGTATAGGTGAAAGAACTTGTTTAAAAGTCTCATTTATGATACTCAAACATGGAACTTTAATATGAGTTGATTCTTTTCCTCAACTAAATGTAAATACACACTCCTTTATGCTCCTTTAGATTTTTGTTAGTCAGCACTTGAAAACATCTCTAAAATCCCTGCTTTTGGCAGTACACTGCAGGAACAGTGAGGCACAACTGTGTGTGCCTGACCCTGCTCTAGAGCTCTAGGGCCAAATTAGCCCAGCATCACACAGAGCAAACCTCGCCTACCCCTCACAGCTTTGATGAAGTTGTTGTTTGCAGACAGGTTGCCAGCACCTCACACTCTTCAGGCGCTCTGGAGTGCTCAAGCTGATTTGCACGTTCTCCCAGCACTGTCTGAGGAGCAGGTACAGCTCTGTGCAAACCTGACTGGGGGTTTTAGCTCAGTGCTGCCTTGTGTTCCTGAGTTGCCTGAGCAGCTCTGTGGTACCCCTTTGGATGGGCACATGAGATGGTGCTGCCCACAGCAAGAGTGTTTCCCAGATCATCCTTCAAATCATCATACACTGAGTTTTCTCCTTCAACTAATGCTACCTACACTTGAAACCTTTCCTTCTCCCATCTGTTAAACCAAGGTTGCATTAATACAAGGGTCAGAAGTAGAAACCTTGAATTCATAATGTCTGTCATATTCTTCATTAAGTACTGCTGAATCTATGAATGTGTGCTCATGAAAAGAGAAAATCCTGCCACATTACATATTTCAAGATTTCTGCAAAGCTATCATAATCTCACAGAATATTTCATATTGCAACAAATATTTCTGGCTTATAGGAGTTTCTGGAACAAGAAGAACATGTAGGTCTTGTGAAAGTCTCTCAATTTTTTGTTCAGCTTACAAAACAGCATCTGTCCTCTTACTGAAATCTTTGTCCCATAGCTGGACAAAAAGTGCTCGAACTGGAAACATTGCAACAGCTGAAACCCCACAGTATTCTTGTCACCACCAGCCCCACAAACCAAAACCAAAGCAAAAATGAGTCTGCTCCTGGCTGAACTGGTTGGAGTTATGCTAAGCTATTCTCAATACAGAACTGACAATAAGTAGTTCCCAAATGCTGATGATAACAGCAATAAAAAGAGTGACAGTAATAATAATAATAATTATCATTATAATAATAATGATATAGCTACATACCTCAAGCTGCATTTAAAATCACTTAAACAGAATAAAACTGATAAAACCAGATTCAGCATGTCACAGTCTGATGCATCCACCCAGGAAATTCAGAAACACTTAGCTCACCACAAAGCAAAGAGAAAACAATGAAAACACTTGCAACAGTTTCTTGTTAATGAGATGTTTATGGGCCAGTGCTTAAAGTGGAAAAAAAAGAAGCAGCCAGAAGTGCTGATTAGTGTTCTTCAGAAGTTAAAATGTTGGGTTTCATTGTTTCCAAATTAATTACAACATTGGAAATTTTAGTGAAAGGTATAATCCAATAATGGTTACAGAAATGGAACATTAAAAGAAACCCTCCAAGCTGAAGGAAAGCCAAAGCCAGTGTAAATCAGCAAAGTTACACTGATATCAATGGAATGATACCAAATTGCACCCACTCAGCTTTTGGTAAAAAAGTGCAACAAGGAGAAAGATGCAAAGGTATAAATGGAGATGCCTGAAAGCTAGAGGAAGACATTTAAAAATACTGAATGGGGTACATAAAACCTGAATGTCTGAATCCCACCTCAAGCCCATGCAGTCAGTAGAGGCTTGAGGACAGCTGAGCTGCCTGAACGTAGGAGCCTGCCTTGTGGTGAGACAAACCAACCCCAAAGCTCAGGTGTGCTTCAGATGAAAATTCCGTTGTCTGTTACAGAAGTTTATAAATCCGTTTTATGGGTGAACACACACACAAGTGCCTAAATTTAGGCAACTGAGTCTGCAAGGTCATTCCTTCCTGAGCACTACAGGAAGAGGAGAAAAACAGACACAACTCCACAGCAGCTATCTGACCTCCATTAGACCATAAAGCAGCATTAAAGTGAACCATTTTTCAAACAGCAGTTAAAAAAATCAACTCTTTCTTTTTAATTCTGAATGGAGCCAAATTTTTAATTCTCAAGTCCTTTCCCAGAATGAACCTACAATCTCAAAAGTTCAGATCATTCATTTTCAATATGCACTCATTAAAGTAATATGTTTAAATGTTTCATGCCTTGTTTGATTGAGTTTTTTTGTCTCCAATTTCCTTTTCATAAAGGGACATATACCCCCAGAAACATTAGAAATGGTTTTGATTCCTGTGCACACATGCCTTTAAAACTTGCCCAATATTTTTAGAAAAGAAAGAACATATTTACATGAGTAATGGGCCAGTACTGTGGCCTGTTCTTTTTTGCCTGAAATATCAGATTCTTTAGTTTATCTGAATGTTTTGGATCACAGTTAGCATTAAACACAAAAGATATCCACACATAGCTCTTCTGTGCCTTCTTCTGAATTCTGTTCACTTGCTTCATCCCCCTTTCTCATTTTTCCCCAAACCATATCCCACCTACTGAAGCCTCATTTTTTTCAAACACTGCTTGAAGAAATCTGTTTCACAGGGAAGGTACAGAAGCCAAGTGTAGGTGTCTACCCCCTTTATGCAAACAATGGCATAAAGACAAAACTCACATATTTTCCTGTGCCTGTTCACCTCACACAGCTCTATTGCAATGAGGTGAAATTCCCCATTCCCTTGAGTTTACACCACCACTCAAATGACACAAACCTGTAACTAATTTTTCAGCACTGCATGCAACTGGTGCCTGAGGTTTTGTTTGAATTTCTCTCTCCCAGTCCCTGGAACAGAAGTTCACCCTGCCCCTCGCCTTTGTGGCACTGGGTTCTGGTTTTACCACATGAATTCTACTGGATCCCTTTGCCTAGTTTGCTCTGTACCAATGCTCCTTCCTGCACAGGTCCTCTCCCCTCCCAGAGGCTGGGGGAAAGCCCTTGCTTGGCTGCTCTGCCCCAGAGGCTCCTGAAGCTGCCGGGTGTGGCAGGGCTCCATCACACCTTCATCCTGCCCCATGTGCACCCTCTGCCCTGTCTGAGGAGCACAAGGTGCTGCACAGACAGACACAAGTGTGATGAGGGAGATTTCTGCTTTAAGGTCACCCCAAATGGAGTCTGGGGTAGACTGCTGTCCACTCTTTTTTCCACAATTCCTCTGCATCAAATCACATGGTGTAAAGACCTTACATAACAAGTAAGGAGGCTATATATTAGGACTACAGGTGTGTTGACTACCCAAAATAGAGAAAATTTGCTGCTTTCTTCTTTTTCCTTTCCTTTGAATTGCTGTGATTGCTCATACCATGGAAGTGTTTTCCTCCTGTCACCACTTCTCCCCAGCAGTTTGCATCCCTCCTGACATGTAGAGGCTGTGTACCAGCTCTCACCAAAATGCTAAGGTGAGCTAAATTGACTCTCCTGTTGTTGTGTTAACAATTGAATAGAAAATTACAAGACTTTCTTGGAAAAATACTTGTATTTCCTGCTTTCAGTCTTGGCTGCAATCCAGAAAAACAGAGATGTATAAGAAAATTGAAAAAATGTCGCCATGTTTAGGGAGAAGGAAGGATTACTTTTCTGTATCTTAAAAAATAATAATCTTTGTTCTCATATTTTACTTTCTTTTCAAAATTTTATAGAGTTATTTACAGGGAATTAGTTTGTTTTTCTCAGGACATGACACACACCAGGAGCAAAGAGATTTGGAGCACCACACTATTTAGAAGCCACAGTCCCAAGCCAGCATCCATTCGTACCCGGTAATGTAGAAACATTTTCAACAGGCCTCACCCCTAGAGCTAAGGACCAGCAAGGAGTAATGCAGCCAGCTCAATTTCAACTGCACTCCACAGACAAGCACAATAAAACTCTTTGAAAGCAATTGCCAGATTTTAATAATTTTAATGGCTGTAAAGGAGACCTACTGTGACAAACCCGTGGCCTCTCTGTGCTGCAAAGATGAACGTCCCAGTGCAAAGCCATTCCCTGTGTCATGGCACAGACTATGAACCACAAGAGATGGCATTAAGTCATGGAAATCAATGGATAGCCAGAGTTATTTAATTCAGCTACAAATTTTCTGCTTTGATTTACTCCAAGCAAATTAATGGTGAACCATCATCTTTGATAGGAGCTTGTTTCTCCATTTTGAGCATCTGGTAATCTGTGTAAAAGACAAGCAACTACAGTATTTAGCAGCCCTTAACTTCATAGTTGCAGAGAATGCAAAGACAGCAGAGCAGAGGACAGAGCAGACAATCTAAACATCCTCTTGTGCTGGAGACATTTGTGCCAATGATCAGAGAAACTTCTTGGTATCACATAAAATCAAGAAGAGAAAGACAAATTGGGCTCTGTTGAAGATTCATGTAAAGATAAACATGTCAGAAAAAACAAGTCCTGCCAAACAATTTGTAAATTACAGTAATTTTATTTACTATTTTTTGGCCCAATGGTCTGTGTCATCATTATGAAAGCTTCTTCTTTTGCTACTGAATTTATTGTCTTCTTACTAATTGAATTTTAATCATTTTTCAGTCACATTGTTTTCCTTTTGGAGACTAACCTTAAAGAAACTATTTCACCTTGGTCTCAGGAAAATGTGCAGATTCAGTCATTTAATATCTTGTAGCAGCAACAGCACCTTTTCTGTCATTTTTGTAATTTCTGCTTTTCTCATTAACATCTCCTGTGTTCCTGCATATTTCGAATGGTATACTTTCGTCTACTGTATAAATTCTTCTTTAAAATCCTTTTTTCTATATTTTTTTCTATAAAAAATATAGTAGAGTCCACTGGATATTTCATTTTCCTGTGAGAGTCTGCTCTTTTTGGTAAACTGATGTTGAATAAGGGCAAGAGGAATCATTAAGTGCTTTAACTTAGTCCCAAATAACACATTATGGAATTCACTGTTGCACTTATACTGGAGAAGGTTTTTTTACTACATAATAGATCTCATTATTCCCCCAGAAATTCAATGTTCCTTATTACAGTAGGAAGAACAAGGCACACAGAAATTAACAGGAACCATCAAAGAACCAACAAAACAAATATAAGAGAAAAAATACTTTTTCCTCTAAAATTGAGATGAGAGCCTTACCTTGTCAAAGCACTGTAGTCTTTGAGAAGCACAGCTCTCAGAGGGAGAAGAGCAGTTAATGATAGCGGTAACTCAAAAAATGATCATTTGCAATATGTTTATAATTATTATTAGATTTGAAGCCTACAAAGACTGTTGTGATTATCTAATCTGACACTTGTGTATCAGGGGAGCAGTTCTTCTAATTTCTGCAGCAACTCCACAGTGTCTGGATAAAAGCATTTATTAAAAAAGCACATTTTCATAACTTAAAAATAACCCTAGTGATAGATAATCTGTCAAAATTTACACAGTATTAGCCCTTTGTTTACTTATTCTTACTGTGAATATTTGCAGTTTATTTCTCATTTATATATCAATCTTTTCATTTTAGGGAAGTTTTTTACATTTAGCTTTATTTGCATCACTGAGATCAGATCATGCCATTTTTATGACTGAATTTCACCTCCCTCATTGAAATCCTGGTTGATGCAATAAAATAATTTCTACCCCTTCTTTTGCACATGTAGGTCTCATAAACATTATGAGATGGAGGATCATTGCTGTATTTTTTCCAATTCCATCATTCCTGTAATCTTTATAAAGCATAGATGCCCAAACGGGACTCAGAATTACGACTGAGTAACTCAGATGTTACTTATTGTATTTTCAGAATGCCATTCCCTGCTCCTGCACAGCCTTCTCCAGATTTTATCCAGAGATTTTTATTTTTATGGTAGATTTCATGGTAAAATCAGCCAGGTCTTTAGACAAGTCTTGAAGACATTTCTTACCTTCCAGAGAATTGCCTGACACACTGTAAACTTGACTGTGGTTTTCCTTTCCAGATGTGTGATGTTTTATTTGGCAGTATCAAAAGAAATATTTTCAGGTTTTTTAGCCAAAAAATTCACACTGATCTGTGTTATTTATTTATCCCATTAATAACTTCTCTAGTAGTCTTTGTGATATATATGTCTTACCAGCATTTATTTTATACTTTCTTTTATATTAATGACTGAGGTATTAAATAATATTTAAACTAGAAATGCATCACAGGATGATGAATTCCTATACATAACACTTGGAGATCTATCAGTAAACCAGTTTTTATATTTAATTTAGAACATTATATTATGATAATAATTCTTTCCTGCTTGACAGTTTCCATACCTCTGTGTATTGTCTACATCATTTTTCCTTCTTTTGTGGCCAGACAAACCTATAAATAATTTCTGTTTGGAAGCCATGAGTCTAAAAATAGAGTGGAATGAAGCTGAATACTCTAGGACACAACACACATTGTTCTTTTGCTAAACAGGTGGGGAAGGGGAACTTATATATAAAATGTATTTGAATGTTTTCTCAAAACTTCCTTACTTAAAAGAAAAAGCTCTAAGGGTCTGTGAAATATCCAGAAGTCCAATCCACTTAACATAAAATTACAGTTTGTGTCTGGTAACCACTACATTTTACAGTCTTTTCGTAGTTATTTTACAGAAGATACCTATGAAGGAGGGGAGATCCAACCTAATTCACAGGTAGATTTCTCCCTTGAGCTAGCATATCTGGACCAAAGGAGATTTCCAGGCTCCCTGTGCAAGGAGAGATGTGCACCCTCAGACCAGTTCAGATAACAACTTTAGAAAGGGATTGTGATCTGAAGGCAACTATGTCTCTCTGTAGAAGCCTAAATTATTAGTTTGTATTAAACAATTAATTGTTTGTAAAAGTTGAGACAGATACAGATGTGGGCACTTAAACTTTGACAGATGATTCCTGCTAGAGCCTTACAAGGGACACCGCCTTCCACTGCTACACAAAGAAAATCCATGGGTGCTCACAGTCTTCAACAAGATCTTCACTAAAGTGAGCATGTGAATGCACAAGTGAGATACCTGCATTAGACATATTATTTTTATCAAGTATTGTTGCAATTTCAAATTCAACATGTCCTATTTTTCATTAAAATCTTACTAATTGCATCATTTTTACAATCACTTATTTTCCAGATTAGCCTTACATCAATTTTGCCAAAGAGCAGTGACTTCTCTTTCATTACCAATTAATTACCAGTCATGTTTGACTGATTTCTGAAGATTTTTTAAGTTCCTCAGTGCTGCAAGGTTTGCAAGTAAGTAAAAGAAATTCAGTTTCCTGATTCTGACTCCTTTGATGCTCAAGGGTGCCAGTCCTGCTGATTTCAGAAAAATATTTAACTTCCACTGTTTAAGTTTGTGGTCCTCCTTATCTTCTAGCTCAATAGAAAGTATTTCCTTAATACTTTATCACAGAAATACATCATCCTGCTTTTCTTCAGGAACAGATCAAAAAAAATATTTGTTGTACACTTCCTTTTCTATGTTGGGATTACTACCCTTATCTCATGTCATACTGATAGAGTTGTTGAACTGTTGTTTGTTCCTGGCACACTTAAGAAATTATTTTCTGAAATTCCAATTGGTTTTCTGCTTTTCCAATAATGGTTATTAATATTTATTAATATCAGCTTAAACATCTTTTCAGAACTTATCCTGAAATTGGCTTCGGGATTTGTGCGATCCAAGTACCTCCAGATACTTTTCCTTTCCTTTTGGCCATGAGTGCAACATATCAGAGCATTGCCTTTCTATTCAAAGTACTGAATCAGAAGTTTGTAAAGCTGTTTGTTTCTCTTAAAGCAGATTTTGCTGTTAAAACAAGCTGGAAGCACAGTCAGTCAGCAGCTCTGCATCTCAGTTTGCTCCTTTAAGTTTACCCCAGCTGCTCACATGTCAATCAAAACCTCTTGTTATGAATAGATTTGATGCCTGAAGAGATTAACAAATTGACACCTCATGATGCAATCATGAGACACAAGTAGAAGGATACAACATATGGAAGCCAGGTTCTGGTGAACCATAATAGCTCTGCCTACTCTGTCCAGATGTTTGCAGGACCCCAGATATGCCAAATTCCCCTTGGTGTACCACATTGTCAAACAGAAATATCAAAACACTATGAGAAAGGCTATTCCCATATGCCTATAACCATGCTGAAGCCAGATAAAGCCAAGAGTACACAGCTTTACAGCAAATTTTCCTATTAAAATACAAAGAATCTGACATTCTTTATATTCTGTAGCACTACACGAGAGTCTGACTTCTGTATTCCAAAGGCAAAAGAGATGTGCATATATTCTTATAAGACTAACTTATAAACACTTCTAACCACAGCTAAAAAGTTGCTTGTCCTGTTAACACCCTTACTCCCATGTAAAAAAAATCATAGGGAATCAAAGTGAGGGCAAGAAATACCAGCTTGACCTTTGTTGCCCAATTGAATGTCTCAGACCTTCCAGTGACCAACAGAGAAGTTACAGGATTTTTATATCAGGTTACCTCTTCTACCTTGTATATATGCCTGCTCTGCATATATGTCTGATGACAGGGTCTTTAATTACATGATTTCACAACTTTTCCATTCAGTAGGTGAATCAGGAGTATAAATGAAGCAATATTTTCTTTTTCATCTCAGCATTCATGGTGCAGTTTTAAACCCCATTTACTGGGAATCATCCAAACCTTACCCAGAAGATAGAGTCGCTTATTATCTTATGAGTGTTTCTGTGAGCATGCCTGTGCCATACAGTAAAGGGTGGTGTTAAGGCTCTTTGGAGAGGGCTGCCTGAGCCAGCCCTTGAACCAGAAGCTGTGTTGCCACATCAGCAGGGTGCTGCAACTGAACTAATAACCTTCCTTGGAGCCAGAGCTCACAAGTATGGGTGCAGTATTGTACCAGCACAGCTGCTTTACTTTTGATACCTGAAAGGTTATGGACATTTCGACAACCTCATGGCTAGCTGGAGTCATGGTGTAAATATGCCCAATAATACTCATCACCACAACACCAAGATTTAACATGCACAGAAGCAAAGCACTTTCATGCCTGCATCAAGCCAATTCACCATTCTTTAACCTCAGTTTTAGAGACACTGGATAATTCTTTGCCTGTCTCTCTTCCCACAAATGAACCTAAAAGCACTCAGAAAACTGAAATTACTTTAGAAAGTCTAACTCACACCATTCTGAAGACCAAAGAGCAAGTTCAAAGCATTTTCAGAATTGATCAAGCAAAATTTCAAGACTTTATGCTTTCACTGAAACTTTTTTTTTCCTGTGAGATGGGTTTAGCTTTCAAAAATTTTAGTAATGTTATTTTCTTTCTTAAAGAAGTTAAGGTTCCGAGGATTGCGGTGATTGGTGCTAATTTGATTTATCACTACTCTATAAGGAACCCATATAGGCAAATATATGAAGACATCAATTGTTAGAGTGAATGTCTGTATTTTGGAATTTATATTTATATGTCAGATAAAATGTGAATGATAGACTGTGCCCATTCCCCTACCAAAACACATTCAAGCTTTTCTATAAGAGACACAAATTAGTCATGAGCCAGCAGGTTTGAGAAACACAAAGAGGTAAATTACAAAGCAATGTGCAGGGATTTAGCTGCATGACTCCTATTAACATCAATGGGATTTAACTGTGTGACTCCCTGTGCACCACTTTGCAAATTTACCCTAAATTGACTAGCGTGGTAATTCCTAGACAGCATGCAGTGGGGAAGTGACTGCTTCTGTAAACACAAGGGACTGTTGATTCTCAAACATCTCTATGCTGCACTCAACAAAGAACAATCATTCAAAGAAATATTTTATTCCCTGCATCACAGGAGGATAGGAAATAAAGACACAAGCTCAGAACTCCATAGGGGACTCCAGTTCCAGAAATGTCATTTAGGGAAAATAAAACTCTCTTAATGATTCCTAATACTTTCAGATTCCTAACCTTCTGAGCCAAAGTAATATGATCCTTTAGTACCACATAGGTACTAAAAGAGAGAAATTCCTTAGTTCCTCTACTAAAATGGCCGAAGAAAACATAGAATCACAGACTGATAAAATTATTTGGATTGGAAGGGACCTTAGGGATCATATAGTTCTTTCCAGTATTCTCTTCAATACTGTTCCTCCTAAAAAATTGATCACAAAGAATTTTATTTGTTTTCTTCGAAAAAAGGTTTATTCATTTGCTTCCCTCTGTTCTCATAAATCTTCTCTTATTCTTACATTATTATGTAGCTAAAGGATTCATTATTAGGTACTTAAATCTCGCTCACCTTTTATAAGGTTTTACACCTTTACATGTGATCTGGAACAGTTTTATTCCTGCCTGAATGAAAGAGTACAGGCCTCGTTTGCATTGTGTATTTCCCAAGGCAGAGCACACAATTTCAATAGGCAAGAAACACAGTATGTGGGACAGCAGAATATTAGCAGGCAGATGGTTTGTAATTCGAGGGGGATGGAGATAGTCAATGAAAAAAGTTAAAAGCCAAATCAGAAATAAAAATTATGTACTTTTCTTCTAACTGAGATATTATTTTTAGATTTTCAGAGCTACCTGTAGTTTTCTGTCCTACAAAACCAAACCACTGCTCCTCAATAGGTATCAATCAGATAAAAATCAATTTGGAGACAGTACTGCATCCTGGAAAGGCAGCATCAAGTTGCAAACCTGTTGTATAAATACAACAGCAAAGGAAAGTAAAGAGGAACAAAACAAAGCTCTTCTGATTGTTTTATTCTTTCTGGCAAGTTCTTGTTATATTGCTATTTATATTATACCAGTTTCCAGGAGGCTCAGTAAAAATCTGGCATATCTCTTGGGTGCAAAATTAAAACAGTTGAAGCCTAAAACCCCAAGAGAAGGGGCTAGAATGGTGTGATAAAACATACAGATGCAAAAAGCCACAGACACTCAGACACATACAAGCTACACCCAAGCATGCATGCATCATTACTACCTGTTGCACTCCTCTGTACAATAAGTTAATTTTGCATCAGAGAGACCAAACTTTCCCTTATAATAGATGTACTAGTTTTTCAACATTCTCAGAGTTAAAATATGGAGTTCAGGTCTACTGAAATGAATGAAAAGAGTTGATAAAGGACAGTCCTATATGGCATCAGAGTCCTTCCATACTCTTCATTCAGTCTTTTTTTTGAGCCTGGGGGAAGATCAGCAGGTATCTATTTCCATCCTATATTATCTAAGGATTCTCATTTTCATCTTCCCATTTGAGGAGTAAGTAATACTTCTGTATCACTTAGCTCCTCTATTAGCACTGAATCTCCTGAGCCCCTTTAAAGTGGATTCTCAGATTAAAATCAGCTATCCTCACAGTCTCTTCATTCAAAATGCAATGAAAAGCACTGAGAGGGAACTGTATGTTGGATAATTATCCTGATATCTCAGCACAGTGAAAGGATACACACAACCCTTTCATGTCTGTGTTATTCTAAGGGGTTAGCAGTTCAGATCTGCTCACTCTGACTCAGAAACTAAAAGCAAACCTACGCCCAACTTGCTGTTTTTCAAACATACTAAACAACATCGGTGTATTTTTAGAAAAGCATCTGTAAGAAAAAAATGTAGAAATAAAAATAACTCACCCCCACTCAAAGTATTACCCCTGTTAAAAAAATACTCCTTTTTATCCAAGAATATTCCTTCCCCAGTGAAAATATTCAAACTGTTGCTCGATTGACCAGTAAAACCCTTCATCATCACTTCTGCTGATGAACTGGTAGGGATACATGCATACTCAGGCACTTTAATGTTCCTTGCAGTTCTGAACTTTATGGTGTTAGAATGAATATTGTGGATATTAAGACACTCTCAAGGTTTTCTATTTCAGCAAGCCTATCCACTTCATCTAGTCCACAGTCCACAGCCAAATTCATTATCATCTTTTTTTTAGAGCCTCATTCCTGGCTTCATAGAGTTACAGAAGATATTCTGCTGTATTTCCTTATTTTTTCTGTCTTCGTATAAAGAACAATTAGCAGGAAAAACCTGAAAACCTAATTCCACAGTGTTGAAAAACAAAAATATAAAAATCACCTACTTATTTGAGAGTCGTTTTTGAAATGTAGTAATTAGTTGCTACACCTAAGCAATTAGCTTTTTATATTGAAAGAGTTGTTTTTCAGCCACCCCATGATCTCTTGAGAAGTTTGCCCCTAACTATTGACCACTTGGGGCTACAGAGTGTGTAGAAAACCCTATGAAAGTGACATTGATAGGAATATCTTGTGTTTAACTGTCTGCAACCAAGAAGACTCCTAAATTTCAGCTGTAGCGAGCTGTGTGACTGATGAACAAAGTCTACACTCATTCCAAATGTCCCCTCTCTCCTTTCATGTGTGAGAAATACGCCCAGCTAAACCTGGTCACAGAAGAATGTCACACACAAAAATCAGTCTACTGTGCCATCAGACTGATGCTTTGTTTTATGTGGTGGAGAACTCATGCTGGTTGCCCTGGGGTGAGGGACAGATAATGAATACTTTCTCTCTATCTGATCAGCAGCAACTATGAGAGAAACAGGCTTCCTGCCAATTTCTTCTCCTTTATTTCCTCCCTCCTTCCCTATTTTCTCCTCAATGTCTACTGTCAAAAGGAATTGAGTAGTTTCCAAGAAACAACCTCAGCAGTGTCCAGCAGGAACTGAACTGAAGCACGGACAAGAGCCTGAGCTCCCAAGGACTCACTGATTTGCAGCCCCGCTGCAGCAGAGGATGCTGAGGACCTCACCTGGATCAGCAGCAGACTGCCCAGCCACTTGATGCCTGGCTTGAGATGTGGTGGTACAACAACCCTGTAACTCATAGAAGTATAAACTGAGTGTGTAGTTAACTTTTCAGTGAGCTGGGATTAGCAATGCACTGAGATGCATTCTGAAACATCACTGATCCTAACCCCCCCAGACCAAAGGCCTATTTCTCAGTCAAAGACATTGGCACCTAGAAACTACAAATACTTTTTAAATGTAATTTGGAAAGCAGGGCTGAATGTCTGCATCCAGCCACAAAACATGTACAGTCTTAGATAAACCCATTCTTAACTCTCAATCTATTAAATTTGCTGACTTCATCACATGATATACCTGGTTTCAAAAGTGAAGAGTTCAGTCAGTTATAAAGCTATGAAACTATTTTATTTTTCTTTAGTAGGGCTAAAAATAGTATTGTACACCATGAGTAGCAATTGTTTTGAGACAGAGACTTGTTGAATGGAAAGTCAAGTAAAATATTTTAAATTCACCAATGGATAAATTTCAGATAAGAAAAAGAATTAAGAAACGTGTCGCTATTGTCAATAGATTCAAATCTTCCACCATGGTTCTATGTATACTTTTGTTATAGCTATGCTGATCCCTCAGCAAGGACTTAGAAAATCTCTTTCTCTTCTGCTTCTAGAGGCTTTCAGTAACATAATGAAAACTCCAAAACAAGGACTTCTGTATCTACTTTGTAAAAACTTATTTGGCAAGCATCTTTCAGTAGCAGGAAATAACTGTGAACTGATAGCAGATAATCAAAATGTCTAGTGTTCTTGTCACAGAAATTACTATGGTATTCATCAGGTAGGAGAAAAAGAACTCATTTGTGTTAGTAACTATGCCAAAATAGTTGATACTGTAAAGTCTGACGGAGCACACACTGTATGCATAGCTTTTATTTTCCTGGAAAAGTTACAATCAGATAAAATATATTCATTGGCTTTAAAGCTCACAGAAAGCTATCCAAGACATTCACTGTAAATCTATCATTCAGTGATGTCTGCTGTATTTTACTGACTCTTTGATTTTCATTTCTAAATACAGCTTCAGGTGGAGACATTTTGGCTGGCGTTACTGTGATAACATTAACAGGCTTCTTGCACCATTTTTGACTGCCTAGCAAAATAATTTATTACTTACCTTCAGGAAGTTACAACACAGGGAACAAACTTGTAGGTTACCATCCATTAAAGCTTTTTGTACAGGCGTTTTGATTTCTCAAGATCATGGGCTGAGTATCCAAAGCAAGAAGAAAGGTAACAACCTAGCTGCTTGAAACAAGAGAACTTTTATTATTAGAGTGAAGTTGAAATTTCCAGCACTGACATCACAGATCTCTCTTCATGTATTTCAATTCAAAAAAATAACAAAAAGGGCATGGTAGGAACATAAACCAGAAAGGAACTTGTCCAACTGACACCCATGGTAATAAAATGATAAATAATAATGCTCTAAGCATGTTGACTGATACTTGTAATATTCAGTGCCCTGTATGCTATCTTCAGCATAAAAATGGGTCAAAAGCTATGAGGAATAGTGTATTGGTATCCAAGTGTTTATGACCTGTGCTATTGATGGAACTTTTGAGCTGCCTCCACTGCTTGGAGACCAGCTTTGACAGATGCAAGCCACAGCTGTACACAGAACTGCTGCTTCTGAGCTGGGAATTTTTTCTAGCACAAATTCTGCCAGCTTCAAAAAAACAAGGTTCATTTATGGGGAAAGCAAGCCATCTGTGCTGTTCACCATACTGGGGCTGGTAAAGTTTTCTTCCCTCAGCTGCCTCAGTACTCTACAAGTCATAAACCACTCTCTAGAAAGACTAACTTCCTTACCAGGGCTACATCTCCAAGATTTATAAGAGAACAGAGAACTGTCATGTTTTGCAGTTGCTAATTTATGACTCTCCTGGGTATTCTGTAGCAATTCTTCCATCTCACATTTCCCTAATTTAGCACTCCTGACTTAAGCAAATGTTCAGTTCTACTCTCTGTCGGAGTTATGCCTGAGAAAAGAGGCCTGAGTAGGTCCCAGCGGGAAAAAAGCACCCAGTAAAAAGGTAAATTCCACTATAGATAGAAAGGCTACATTCCTTCCACACTAAATCAGCTGAAAACTACTGCAGTATTTATTGCACTTGAGGGGGTTTCATGTTTGAACTTGAAAAGCGGCCTGACAGTGGTCAGGAATATGTTTTGAGACATCAGCTTTATGAAGTAACAGAAATTATGTGAAATTATGGCTGGAACTGCACAGCAGATAAGAATGCCCTTGAACTTGGCTAACTTCTGAAATAGTTATTCGTTCAAAAACACCTTATAAGGTTTTACTGGTCCTAAACTATTATAAAATGTATAGTTTAAAAAGTCTTCAGTTAGGGCGAAATTTGAATTAGGCAATGGGCTTTTGCATTTCAAGAAGTTTTATCTTCTAGTGATGCTTCTGGTCCCCCATATGAATAAATCCTCAGCATATTTATATCTGAGAGAAAAGATAGTCATAAAATTGCCAAATTCTAAGTTCATTTGTAGTCAACACTTTTCAAAGCACATTTTTACTAGGACACAATTTAAAAAAAATTCAAAAGAAATCCAAGGAAAATTAATTGTATTTTAATTAACTTAGCTCTTCCTTTTCAAGACAGCTATAGTGTAGATAAAAGTTATGGATTTATTTTTTAATTATAAGATTGAAGACAGAAATTTTGTCAAATCTGCAGAAATATTGAAAAGTTTAAGTAAACAGAATTTCAATGAAATTGTCACTGTTTATTTTACCCTTATATCTCAACAGGTTATAAGCAGAAAACAAATAAAGCCTCTGCCAAAAAAAATCATAAAAGCCACAGAGTTACATTTCAAATCTAACATTGTCCTTTGCAGGAAATGGTTCCTTCCATAGTCTCTAACATCAGCATTTGGCACAGGCTGTAACACTATGCAGTGGCTTATTTTAAACAATTTTGAATGAAAAGACAGCACTCTCAGACTCCCTGACTCTGAGTGATTACTTTTGGGCTCAGGTTAAAGCTGTCTGGTTCTATAATAACTACCAAAAGTTTACAAAGGGCTAGAAAATTATTTATCACAGGTTTTGTACCATTAACTCTATCTCAGGATATGAGTAAGATGGTAATATCGAGGCAGAATAAAGTTGGGTAAGATTGGTCATGCAGAAGAAAAAGTCCTGGAGGAACTAAGACAAATCAATATTTAAGCTAAAGTTTAAATTTTGTTGCCATCTAAATCAAATCCTCTGAGCAAAACACTCACCAGACTTTGTATCACTTTGATACAAAGTCGAAGCAAGTTTAGAACAAGCTCACAGCATATTCCAGTATTAGTCTTTTATACACTTAGAGATTAAATGAGGAAAACCCTAAAGTCTCCCTTAAAAAATAACATATGGAGGACCTATAAAGCCCCTGATTTCTACACACACAGTCAGAGCTGGTTGCAGTGTTACAAGTGTAAGAGAAATGCTTGGTTTGGATTTTACTGGGTTGTGAGTCTTTTTCCCAAATACTAATAGTAGGTGACTGCAGAACTGGCTAGCAGGTGAGAGATGTGGGCTTTTTCTGCATACTCGGTCAGTCCTTACTTTTCTTTACCTGCTTTTCTAGTGTATTTATCAAGAAGCCTTTTGCAGCAGCCTTTTCATTCTTATAAAAACTGAGAAATGTGACAGATGCTCATTCAAGCTTTCTTCAAGACTTTATCTCTTTTCCTTGTCTTCCTTAATTTAAAATACACATTTATCATGTGATAAGGTAAAGAAGGTGTATCACAGCTCATGCAACAGATTTGAACTTCGTGGCAAATGCTTTTTATCACACCATTAAAGGCACTTGTTACAGGTTAAGGAAGTAATTTATGTGTCTGTTGGATCCCTGTAGATCCTCGAAGAACTGGAAGGCAGATGACCACCAATCCAACTGTTTATGACAGATCCTAACTATTCCAGGAAGGAAGATAAAACAAGAAGTCTTGTCCTTTAGAAACTGCCCCTGGGGGGAAAAAAAAAAAATGGCTATTGTCTTCAGACGGGAACAAAGATTTGGCTTAAGATATTCAAAATGCTGTCTATTACTCTCACAAGGAACAATGACTGTTCAAAACCACCTACATGTCTACAGTCACTATCTACATAGTATCAAATGATGCAACATTAATTTTTTACAAGTTCTTTTCTCAGGGAACCAAGAAGTCTGACTCTGTAAATTGCCAGTCAATTAAATCAGTCGAAATCACCCTTACTGTGTGTTAAATGAAAGCTGGCTAGGATCTTCTCCATATCCTGCTTTTCCTTGCAATTTCCACTGTAACCCGTTTCATTCTTGTAAAAAAAGGTGATGAGAATGAAGCCCCACCTAAATTCATATTTTTGCATGCTTATCTTTTCTAAGGAACAGGTTTAAAGCAAACTTTCCAAATCATCATGGTTTCAATCCTGCCAACCCTTCGGAGGATGGACATTGTAAGAGGAGGGTAGAGACTGAGTTGGCTGCAAGCCCACCCTGCCTGGCTGGGGAGGGGCAGAAGTGTTAAGCAAACATATGACCTGCAGTGATGAACACAAATACACAATTTAAAGATAGCTCAGTCAGTCAAGTACACAGACATTTGGGATTGCAGGATTTATTCAGCTGGGTCAGGATCCTGGTCTTGTCCAAAAGTACCCAAATATCAATCCACTAATAACAGACTAATAAATAGCACCAGAAAATTATCTCTGTGTGTGAGAAGAATAAATTGTAGAATTTTGTAGGCATGGAGACAAGGTATTTTTTAAAACAGAAAATTATTACCTGTCAAAACATACAAATCTTTCCTTTTCAATGGGATCTAACACCTTTTCAACCATACAGAATAAGCCATTTAAAATAATGTTTCCAGGAACTGTTGGAGATCCACAGTACCAGGTATTGATCCACCTGTCCTTTGGCATTACAAAGCATCCGTTGCCTGAGCTTGTATCCTCTACTTTTTGTCCCAAACCAGCAGTGTTACTGTGGCTCCTTGTAATTCTCTTCTAACAATAACAAGCAGGTGAAGACAGGAAGTATCCAAATAGCAAGATCCTAAAGGGAATATTTATTTCGTGATTCCAATGTGCAAACTTTGAACACATGACAAAACTTACATCACTTGTTCTGTCATGACTGACCCTATGTGCATTCTTAACACAGAGAAACTAATGAAGTTGACATTAGGTCCCAGGATGTTATACTCAACTAAATCATCTGACACATGCTGATACTTTTGACTGTACAAATTGTTTAGGCAGCAGCATTCTCACCTGATATATTAGAGTTAGTATAAACCTTACAACCTCAAAACCTTTGATCTGGATCATGTTCTGAAGAAAGTCCTTCTCTTACAGTACTTAATGCTGTACGCACTATAGGCTTTGTACTGGCAAGTTTAATGATGGCAATTGAATTTCTTATTCCCCAAAATTCATTAAGCCAAAGCATGGAGCATTATCCTGTAGGTAGCAAAGTGCAGCAGAATATCACTCACTTTAGTAGATGTGACCAAATGACTTCATTTTAAGTCTGCTCCAAAACCATCTTACAAGAGAGAGATTTGCTGAGGTATGGCAGATGATAGTTTTTACACTGATGAACATGAGCCACTGCTGTTTCTGAGTTACTGTCTCTCACAATAAGCTGCAGAAAACACTGCCAACCATGCTGTAAGCTGATATTCATCAAGCAGCAGCCTGACCTTTTGTGCTTTCTCACTCTTCCGCGGAGCATCCTGTGCCCCCATGCAAAGAAACACAGGAACCCAAAGGACACAAATAACAAAAATCCTTATTGACCATGGAAGAGCAGACATCACCTCACACAGTGATCTCCTCAGTTTGATCAGAGCTTCATGCACCACTTACAGATGCCTAAAGCTAGAGAGTCTCTGACCCTCATACCTCTCCACAATTACTCAGCTGCACACAGTTCTAGCTTGCAATGGTCAAGAGGACAACATGTGTTTGCCCATTTTCCCTGGCTTCAGCGTCTGTCTTTATTGATTATGATCAGCTGTAAAGTCTGTGAATTCTGGGTGCTCCAGGGGTTTTCTTGACAGCTAACTAAGCCTGAGGCAAATACAGACTCATGCAGTTCCAAACAATCCTACCTGGGTTTCTTCCTCCTCCCCCTTCACCATGCACTGCATTTAACAGTAATTGTTTATGATAAGGGGATTGTAATTAGGAACATGCACTAGCATAAGTGTCCAGTATTTCATATGCCAAGCATGCGCCACCAGCACAGTCAAAATACCTCCAAAGAGTTCTTTCAATTTTTATTATTTTCTTAGAGTAGCTAAGGAATCCCTCCCCCACTATGCACACATAACATTCATGCAGCTGAACTCCACTTTCCTGTGGCAGCTGATTCAAATACAGACCAAGTTACTAACGCTGCACAAAGAAAGTTGTTGGTTCTTTCTCAGTAAGTAGGAGACAAATGTCACAGACACCAGTACAGTGAACTTTTAAAATGGCAGTCAAGCAGAGAAATTCAAGGCTAAGCATATGGACAGCTAGCCAACGCCTCATTCCCAGCCCAGTGTTCATCCAAGAGTGAGAGGCAGTGTGCTGATCTTTGCTTGCAATTCCTGCTTGTGCTGCATAGGTTACTAAAGGATTTCAGAATATATGTAATATAAGACTATAAAGAAAAGGTAGGTAGATGGCAGAGTTCCCTTGCAAGCACATACAACTCCACACAGAGGCAACACTCCTGTGAGAAGTGGAGTTTCAGGTTTGTAAAAGGTGGCAGTGGGAATGGTAATTTGAGTCTTATGTTAACACTTTTTCTTTAAAAGTTGCTTGTTCATTCAAGCTATCAACATGTTAACTCATTTCTGTTTGGCTAGGGGTAATAGCTGCACTCTCCCATGCATTCAACTTTCAACCAAATTAGAGTACACGTTAAGATTCTTCACCCCGGCTCACAGTCTTTCAGAGCTGTCAAGAGAGAAGAAGGCTTTCTCCAGGTGAATAAGATCATTGCCATGCCATACTTCTTGCTAAATCCTTTTATCTGATGCTGCCATCAGTGAGACCCACCAAGGAAGAAATACATGCCATGCCCACAATTATGCATACTCTGCTAATTGAGTTTCCTTGCAAAACAAAAAGCTTCTAGGAAAAAAAAAAAGCTTTATCCAACTGTCTTTTGGATTTCACTGCAAATACAAAACCATTTCAGTTATGTATTTTGTAGGATTTAAAGAAGAAAAAGGCCCTTTTTTGAACTATGGGCACTTGTATAAGCATTTTTAACAGTTTAGATTTATCTGAAAGATGGCTATTCCTCTTGATGAAATAAAGACACAATCATCATTTGGAACATGAATTTCACAGCAAATTATCAAGCAGTTAAGACCATAAAGTTTTATCATTCTACCTAACTGAATAGAGCTCAGCAAATAGGTTGTCTAAGAGCCTCAAAGGCAAACTGTGCATTTCCAAGCCTTTATCCGTCAACCTACTCCATGTCACATAGAGCAGCATAATCAAGAGTATAGAAATTCAAAACCCTTTAAGATCAAGAGGTTTGTTATATTTCAGGTCCACAGCATATAAAGAAAGAGCCCAGTAAGGTTTCTGGGCCACAGTATACAATCTTCATGGCAGTATCTGAAATAGCCAGTGAGCACACTTCTATACATTATCATCTTCCCAATTCTATAACAGCTCTGCCCATTCAGCTCTTACAGCTTTTTTTCATCTGGTCAGTCAACACAGGTTTACCTTCATTAGGAAAAAAAAAAAAACAGTCTTAACTGTTATGAGAAGTAATATCTAAGCATAGATAAACAGCATTATGTAATAGAAGCAACCCTAATGTTCAGGTTGCTCTTCAGTTATGAAAGACTATGACCTTTTCCTGAGATACCTTTGCAATAGAAGTCTTTGCTGCAGACCTTAGAAATCCAGCAGAGAAAGCCCTTGAGCTAAAAAAGTGATTTTGCCTTGTTTTATGAAATTTCATTCAATTTTAGCTGCAATCTCAAGTGTTAAAAAAATTTAAAAATACATTTCCTTTCTTTCCCTTGCACTCTCCAGAATATAAGAACAGCTGCACTAAGTCAGACTAAAGGTTCATCTAGCTCAGTCCCATGTCCCTCTGACAATGGCCAGTAGCAGATGTTACAGAGAATATGTAAAATATAGGGCAGATACACCATGATATTCCCTGCTAAATCTCCCAGCTTCTGTCAGCAGTTGAGGGACTTCTTGAGTCTAACTTAAAGCCCACCAAACTGCATATAAAATTAGATGGTATACTGTCCACATGCATCTATCTTTGCATTTATCAACATGAATTTTATCTGCCCAGTCATTCAGTATTATCAGATAATCCTGCAGATCTTTACACTCTTTTTTTTTTTTTTTTTTTTACAACTCTGAAAAAATTTGTATCATTGTCAGTCTTTGTCAAGTCATACTTCATCCCTTTCCCACACTATTTAGTAACACCTTAAGTAGCACAATCTCTGGAACAAGTTTCTGTGACATTCAAACACTAATCTCATGCCATTCTAAAAAATTATCAATTATAGTTCTTAACTTTTTTGATAATATTCATTCCATGACAGCTTTATTTCATTTAGAAGTTTTGATAAAGACTACTGAAAAAGTTAGGATTTTTTAATCTTTGTACACAATATCAACTAGGGCAACCCTATCCACATGATCCTTTACTGTTTCAAAGAACTCAAATGGATTTATGGGGAGATATTTAATTTTTCAAAAGAGGTGATGGCTCCTTCCCCCTGAATTGGTGTGTGTACTCATTTGCAGTTTTATTTTTGTTTACACCAGATTTCCTAGTACAAAAATCAGACCATTAATCAAAACTCTCTGGAATTAATTTTAGACATTGGTGCCATGTTTCATTCCTTACATGAGGTCCTTTTGAGGTTGTGGTAAACAACTATGACAATATGCTACCACTCTTTGCTACCACTCTTTTCACTATGGAACAGTGTTCCATAATGAAACATCTGGTAATACATGATTTTCAACCATTTTCTCCAAGTCATCCTGCATAAAAGATCTCCCTTGCACGTGATCAGTCTCCTGTCCCTCTGTAGCCCATAGTGAGTGAGGTCCTGGGTTGCCCACATGCCTCCACCTGAGGATTTCTCAAAGCAGAATAAAGCAGTGACTAGGTTGTGCCCTGTGAACTTCTATGATCTATTGCACTTCCAAAGTTACCATTGGGGACCAATTTAGGAACACTAAGCTCTGAAGGGTATTAAAAAGCTGTTTAATGTCATTCTGAAACACACACTCTGTGATTTTAAAGTCAATTGCAAATTAAACACAACTTTTTCAAATTCTGTCTAATTAGGGGATCAAAAACCAGGGATGTCAGTTCTCTAAGCTGCAAATAATGTTCCTAAACCAGCAGCTGCTATTTATACCCTTTTCACATTGCAAAATGGCTCCAGCCATTTGATTCAAGAAATACCTGCAGAACTGTTTTGTGTTTGAAAGCATCTGGAGGGTGAAAACATCTTTGGTTTGAGCATGGCTGACCTGTTTAATTCTGCTGCCTGAACTGTAAAGTACTACCAATTCATGCTTTTTCACTGATACAGCCTCTGGACACTCATAATAAGGCATATGCCAAACAAAAGGACTCCCTTTGGCATTTCTTAGAGGGGACACAAGACTTGAGTGTAAGAAATAAAGGGGATATTTTATTCAGACTATTGAGCAGAGGCACTACCTACACTTCTTCTTGGTTCTTTCATTTCTAGACCAAACAACACAGACTACACTGTACTAGTTAGCTGATGCTTCCTCTTTAATGTGTTAGCTTTTCAAAACTGAATTCATGCACATGGATGACCCCTCAACCAGCATAGAAAAAATTACTGTTTAGAACCTCATGTCAGCGAATCCCATTAAAATTCTTATACTATGATTTAATATTTTCAGCTTACTATATACCCTCATGAAAAGAGTACTTGTAGGCAGAAATTGTCTAGGCAAAGCTGATTGTTTCAAAAAGTCAACAGAGATATGAAGCAGCTGAAACTCTTGATTTAAGGAGCATATGATTATTGTTGGCAACTAAATAATAAATGAAGCTTTTAGGCAGAAATAGGGGCAGCTGTGACATGCTTTAAATTAAGAAGAGAAACACCCATATGTGCTACATCTCACATGTACAGCACATTGTATTACTATGAGGAATCCACTAAAATAAGTAACTATTGAATCTAAAAAGTCTGAAAGTTCAAAATAGGAATCAGGCACCTATTTATTAGACTGTCAGCAAGGTGGATAACACAGTATTTCAGCATCTTCAATCTGCAAGTGCACTGAAAACTACATCAGTCCTTGCAACATTAAGCTCTGAGTACACACAGTTTTCAGCTAAGTCCTGGGTTTTGCTCAACTAACACGTCTAACCCAGATCCTCAGTCTTTGATCACACCTATCAGATCCAGACTTTGTACAGTAAACACAGGGGTAGTTATGAATTTTTATTCCACACCAGTGTTATTAGGGCATTCAGCAGAAAACGGTAATGTCAGTCTGGTCCTTGTTTCAAATCAGATAAAACTTAAAAAACCTCTCTCCCTTTACAGGTGGAGGATAGTGGCAGTGCTTGGACATAGATGGGCAAGAGAAGAGCCTCTATTTTGGTGTTGAGAAGTAGTCTTTAAATTCACCAGAGATGTGGGGATAGATAAAATTGCAATCTGACAGGGACATCACAAAAATCTCCACAGATTCTGAAAGACTCTTGGTTGGTAATTAGCACATTGTGAAAAATTACTATTACTGTTAGCTATGAGATATTATTTGGGTGTTTCATTTCACTAGTTTTACCTGGCTATGAAAAAAAACTAAATTACCTAATTCTACATCCATGATCTCTGAGATGGACACATAGCCCAAATTATTTTTCCTGCCTAATCCCAGATGTGTGGGGGAAAGAAAAAAAGAAAAAAAAAGAAAAAGAAAAAAAAAAAAAAAAAAAAAAAAAAAAAAAAAAAAAAAAAAAAAGAAGAAGAAGAAGAAGAAGATAAGATAGGGCAGCAAATACTGCATCATTTCTGAACCTGGTTTGAGTGAGGAATAAAAAATAAGCTTTTGCACCTAAAATCCAAAACTTTTTTTTCAAAATATGAATTAATTAAATACAATTGCTTAAGTTAGTTGCTAAGGTTTCTAAACTTTTATCAGTATTATAAATGAGTCTACAGTATAAAAATAGCAGTCACAATGTTCTTACTCCAAGCAGTGATCTGCTCTGAAGTTGTTGTTTATATACTATAAGCTGCAACTGTCAAAATACTGGGTTGCTGCAATTTTCAACAGAAGTTTTGCAGGCATAGATGCTGCCATTCACTGTGGTTAACTATTTGAGAAACAGACTCAGCAACAAAAAATCAGAGAGCAGTCCACGAGCAGTTAGACCCTGCAGTGTATCCCTCTCACTTGAGAAACATTCCATGGACTTGGTGCAGCAAGCACACGCCCAGCCCTCTGTGTGCCTCCCCTGTGCTGAGCAGCCACCTGCGCATCAGCTGCAATAGCGGCAAAGGCCCAGGGAAGCTTTACACTGCCACCCACCTCCCCGTCCTGGGATCCTGGGATCTATCTGCTCTCCATCATCTCCATCCCAAGATCCACTGCTGACACAGCTCCTGCTGCCTTCCAGCCCCACCAGCACTGCCAACACTGTTGCAGGCAGAAGCCAGCTGACATATGGATGCTCTGCCCGTGTGTCAGCATCTTCTAAGGGCTCCCCGGGCAATTCACAGCTCCTGTAAGTCCCACACTGGGTCTCACATTCCCCCTTGGACAGGCATGGGTATGTATACAGGGCAGGGAGGAGCTCATTAGAAGCTGGAATTCACACAGCACAGCAACAGACACGTTACAGGATTTCCCAAGTTTACAGATGTAGCTTAATGTCAAAATATTAGAGTAATTTTATTGGGCTATAGATGTCACATCTCTTTGACATTAAATATCCAATAATTTGGTTATCTAGTAGTTCAAACAGGTGGCACAGCACAACTGCACAGCTCTTCAAAATAACTTTGCAGCACAAAGGTTAAAACAGATTCCACTCAACTCCACTTACCTTTCAGTGAAGCACAGCAAATTCAGAGGAGCTGTAACGTGCATTAATGTGTACTTGATACATTGACCTTCCTTTAAGCTTAGCCATTTAAAAATAAATACTTGATAACTATTTACATTGCAATTTTTTAAGATCATTGAAGAGAAAAAGCTAAATATTCATACATTCCATTTCCATTTTTCATGGAATACTACCAATCTTCATTTTCACTGTTTCTTTTATGTTGGGAAGGAGAAATTAATTGCATTAATTCCTTAATTTTTCTATGAGGAATCTAACTTTGATTTTTAAGATATGGCAGTTTCCTAATTAATTTTTTTTGAGGACTTTCTTCCCTGAAAACAAACTTCAGGCAAGGTTATATGTAACTGCATATTTTGCCTTGGTTTGAAATCCTTACGCCACTAAATTTTTTTAGCGCTTTCAAAGTAATTAATGAAGCCAAAAAGTCTCTCATGACATCACGTTTCAGCCATGTTAAAACCTTCTGCTTTAATCTCCACTCTCTGGCACTGAAGTGGCACTTAGCTTACCTAAGTGAAATAAATTAGTACAGGAAAAATTCGATCCATGATGTATTTCCTTCTGTAGTCTTACCCACTCTCAGGGAACCTCATGCCAGTAGTGTACCTCTCCCAAAATAAACCTAACTATGCTCTATACAACTGCATAAATGTTAAAATAAAGTCAGGCAGAAACCTGGCTTTTTGCCATTTTCAAAAGGCACAGAAATCTGTTATTCTCATCCACTCCAGGTTTACAAATTTTGCTGTGAGCAAAACATATTTTTGCTGCATCCTTCCCTAAGTAATTTTCCCAGGGTAGAATATGATTCTTCCTTGAAGAATTTTGCTTTGCAAAAAGAAACTGCTAGAACTTTTTTCTTATTAAAAGCAGTTTTCTGGAGTACCTTACAATGAAACACCTTTCCTAGCCATCTAATTATTCCAGCATCTATAGAAATCAGAGACAGGTAGTGGCAAAATAACAGTTCTAAATTCTTCCCTAAAGGTTTCTTTTCTCTGCACTTCCCCAGCCTACTGGAGCTCATCTTAGCCAAGCTGCTCAGAGATATTCACCTGAGGATGCCAGAAAATTCTTCATTTTGGAACTGAGTGAAAAACTAAATAAAGAACTGAGTGAAAAAGATCATCATTTTTTGGTGAGATTTAATAGTTTTCAAACCATCTTTCTCAAGGAAAAGATATTTATTAGGATTGCACAGACTGAGCTATTACGTTATTCATTAGCCACAGTTAATCAAGATGCATCTAGGAAAAAAAGAAATGAAAACCCTTCTATCTCTCAATTGCTAATTCAGTGCAACAGGGGCACCTCCTGGAGCAGGCCAGGTGGATGCCATTTCTTATACTACATTATGAGCAGGTGCTTTCCCCAATCCCAAGGGAATGACATAAACCTCCTTCATGCTGCTGAGGGAGACCCACACTGCAGGTTGTGTAATTGTCTTCAAGACCCCCAGTTAATATAATCTCAGAAGCAAAGGTATAGCAGCACATTGCACAACATGGGCAACAAAAGGCTGTGAAATAGAAACATGTAGACATAAAATAAATATTCAATAATTAGCCCAAACAGAGTTCTTTAGCTGCTATGGCCAAAGTGCTACTGAGCCTTAGGCTAAGTTGTGTAAAGGAATGTCTTATGTCCATGTCCTTACATTCCTCAAAAGCTCTTTTTCCTTTCTGTTCCGCCCTGACAGGATGCTGATCTAACAAGACACTGCTGAATTATTTGTTGCATGAAGCTGGTAAAACCATGTAGGTCCAGTGACTTGATTCACCTTCTATGGCTCTTTCATTCCATGCCAATGAGGAAGATCTTTTTATTCCCTGACATGCTGTAAGGTTTCCTTTCTTTGCTTCTATTTGTTTAGAATATGCAAATTAGATGCAATCAGATCTCATGATTGTTATCTAAATTGCTCACCAATATGTCATATTTTGCTGACTATAATGCACTTCACACATGCAGAGAGAGCAGAGAGTGAAAGGGCTCACATTCGTCTGTTATAACTGTTAGAGAGGCTGGACTTGGTAAACCAGCAGCTTAAGGTTTATACTAAATAAGATGCTTTTCCATGCAGTCTCTGTACATAGATTCAAAAACCTAACGTGAGAGATAAATAAAATGCAAAAACAGTTCTCAGCAGAGCCAAGATGATAAATTCACTGGATTAAAAAAAAAATTAAATCAATTACTTTTTCCCAAGTGGTCACTGAAAAACAGTACATGTCAAAGCACTTCATCAAATGAATAAACATAAGGAAAGTATAGTTAAAAGAAGAGTTGAGGGCCAGGGCTAAAAGCTAACATTGACTCCTAGTTGTTACAAAAACAGTCAGTGCTGGTATAGGAGGGTGGAACTGCTAGAAGAAAGTTGAAAACTGAGCTATATTTTCTGTTTAAGCACTGGTCTTGCAGCCTCTAGACTGTGAGTTTGGGGTTTTTTAGTGTCCTCTTTGTGAGTTTTGGACCTTCTAAGGGTTATTTTACTTATTTCTACCTCCAACACATTATTTTGAAGGCTTGGCCTCAGGCCGACAGCTAAAGGTGTCTGTACATTCACAACTATGATGGCTCTTTATCTTAAGTTTAACCTGAGGCCAGCAGAACAGCAGGCATGCATCCATACAGTTAGACTGGCAAGGTTATGAGGCAGAGACCATAATAATTTCACACACTGAAGAAGCAGAGTGGGATATTTAAGCCATGCTCATTGGTGGATTGCTCAAACTTCATTGACTTCAGCTTAACTTTGCACTTACCTAGGGGGCCCACACAAGCATGCAATAGTACCACAGCTAAATTTTAAAACTTGTGGTTGACAAAGACTTTTTGTCTTTTATATAATGGGAAACCAGACATGTTTTACATGCAAAGTGAATGCCAGAAGAAAATCCTTTAAGACAACTGTGCTGAAAATTTTAGTCGAATATACTTTGGCAAACTAGATACACACTCTATACATTCTCTATGAACTTTCCCCTGCTGAAAAAGGTCATGCCTTCTAGCTATTTCAGAAATGAAAATACCCCACACAGGTTATATTAAAACATGTGAAAATGTATAAAATATATATACAGTCAAATTCAAAGTCTACAGTCAAATGTAGCATTGAGGTTGCTCAATCAACCACACAGGTCAGGAAATTCCAAAAGTTAATGGTCCATGGTCTTCTCTTGTATAACTCCACTGAAACTATTTTGCATTCCAAAAACTCACTGACATAGAAGCATATGAAGAATTTCCATTCATTTTAGTTTATTAAGGTTTGTTACTTAATTCATGGTGGAGACTAGTAGAAGATTCTATCTGGACACATTAGCATTATGATAAGACTGAGTTAATTTCAATCTGGGTGTATAATCTTTGCATGAGAAACCTGAAGTCAACACCAAGCGGTCCGAAGACCAGTTAAGTACTTAACAGCTCAGGAGTTAATTTCCTATCTCTCTTACAGATTCCCAAGAGACCTTTGGTAAATCACCTAAATCTCCATGCAATATTCATTCCATATTAGAATATTTAATATAGAATAACTTCATTTCAGCTTGATGTACTTTATTTTCTTCTGCAAGAACAATGAAATAAGCCAATTTTGAAGCTGGAATCAGGCGTATTTTTTATTCATTAGAACATTTATTTTGAAATCGTATCAAAAGGAGCATATCTTTCCTACACTGTCATAACATAAGTGGCCCTTATAATGCTTTATGAAAATTCAAAACAGACTCACTAGTCATAGAAAACATCAACATGAAAGGACTTTTAGAGAGACAAGACTGACTTAAATAGGATTAGAACAGAAGCTTGAACATATGAAGGAAATTTGGACAATTATCCGATTGATTTTCCCATTGTTAGCATGTCACCCAGCACTTGTGTCATCTTAGCTGTCACTGCTACATTGCACATTCTTCTGGAAGAAATGCACATAAGTTTCCTGAAAATATTGAAAAATTTCATAGTTCCATTGATTTTTTTTTCAGAAAATAACATATGAAGAAAGCCCTTCTCTTGTAGTTAAGTTTCTACCACTTGGTTCTCTTACAGTTAGTCAAGGGTTGAGTGAGGAATGCTTCATGGTTTTAAATTTTTCTTTAAATCTGAAATATACTTTAAATCAATAATACATATAATATGTTTTTATGTTTTTGGAAAATACCTTTTACTTTTCCCTTAACCTAGTTTCTTAGTGAAAAAAAGCAGATCAACTCTATTTAAACCAGTCATTGTCTGAATTACTAAGAAATACTCCTCTAAAACTTCAAATTTCTAGTGTTCTCTTAGAGAAATTAGGCTGAAACACACTGGCAGCACTAAAACACTATAAACACTGTTGATTTATATCACAAATTTTCCTTGAATTTTTATTATTATGTTGATGTGTCTTGTTGATTAAATATTTCATATACCTTCAAATATTTATTTATGTCTTTTAGAAGGTAAAATATACATGTGGACTTCTCCTAGTAGACTCTTATTTTTCTAAAATGCAGAATATATTTGCTGTATTTAAAGATCTCATGATACCTTTTATGTGATACTTACAGCTTCATTAAATTGTATGGAAATATTATGAAATTGATGTATTTGCTACTGGGGGTGGTTTCACAGGTGTTTAAAAATCTGCCATCTGACTGTCCTCTAAAATAAGGCAAAACTTTGATATCATAATAACATTATATACTGAGGTGGCCCAAATACACATTGACATTCCTCTTTGGGAAGTATGTGAGATCTAGTTATAGATGCTCAGTTTTCCTTTTCTGAGTATATTTCAATTTAAGTGTAAACACAGAATTAAAAATTATGTAAAAGAAAGGGAAAAAAACTCATTGAAATTTCTCAGCCTTGAAGTGTGAAGTTTTAGAGATGTTAGATTTCACATTCTGTTTGTTCTCAAAGATATACTTTTGTCTCTAGAATTGCCAACATATGGCTAAATAAATGTGAAAATCATTTGCAAGGCTGTCATGTTAAAAAAAAATCTAGTTAACCTCTGTTTTGCATAAAAATCACTGGTGAAAAACTCTTTCCCCCAATGCATCAATAAAATGAAACTTATTTGCCTGGAAATTTCATGTATGCTCTGAAATTCAGAAAAAAAAATCAAGAATGAAAGCTGGTGCTCTGCAGATCCAAGTGCCCCAAGAAAATGTTACAAATCCAAAGAACACTCCTGCATGCTACATTTTGTGCACTAATATCTCATTTAGCAGACAAACCTGAAAAAGCACATGCAGCCAGGAAAATTCCTAACAACAGTACCGGGGATGGAAAAGAACACGTTTTAAGTGAGGCCAGTATTCATTTGTGTTCAAAATTAAAAACTATACTCAAGAAAATAAATATTTATCACTAACTAAATAAATTTTGTAGGAATTAAGCCCTTTCTCATCTGTGAAAAATTAGCCATAATATTATCATTACTAAGTTTTAGAATGTAAAGTTTAGTTTTCTGTCATAAAAAACAATTTTACCTTGATCTTCTATTTTCTATTTCTTGGTAGGAACTTGTGCTATCCCCTGGGTTTGGTAAAGAGGTACTCGGGCTTTCCCACTCAAAAGTGCCACTCCTAACAGGAGTTTGCTGTTGCTGCTTCTGCAAAGAGTGGCAGCTAGGATGGGACAAAACCTCCTGGTTCGTGAGCCCACAGCTGTCCACAAGTTCTCCCTCCACAAGTTGCAGTGGGCTAAGAAAAGATTAAACTCCAAAGTCACCCACACTGTTGGGAACAAGGACCAGAACTTCAAATATCTTCTTTCCCAAGCAAGTGATGGCTTGAGTGATGGAGTAGTCATTGCTCACAAACCTCAGTGCAGTGCAGGAATGTAGGGTCCCTGGAAATTCCTTAAAGCAGAGGGATATAATTGCTCATGTTACGTGTAAATCACAAATGAGAAAACTCCAAATTGCCTAGAGACTGGAAAAGTGACAAGTGCCAGTCTATTCCTGGATTAAGCTATATCAGTTCTAGAGAAAATGTTTTAGTTTCCCAGATTTTCTCAGGTAAAACTGCAATCAAAACAGAAATGAAAATGCATAGTTACCAAAATGACAGTTATTTAGACCCCAAAACTGACTGACTTTGAATTAAAAATTATTTCTGAGAAATAAAAAGTCCTAACTCTTGTTTTAACTTAAAAAATAACAGCATTCTTTTAGTCTGGCTTTTCATTTGATAATTTTTTTTTTGTTTCCTTAATTATGGAATACATGACAGATTCTTGGATTTTCCCAAGAGATTATAATATACCATCTCTTAGAAACAAACACTTTAATTGTTTTACAAGGTGTCTAATCAGCTCCTAAGGCAGATGAATTCAAGTTTGTATACCACATATTTGAGTAAAAATATGAATGTTTTAGTGAAGGGTACTTATAAAGACCATCCTTGGCCTCAGGAGTTAACTTCCTTATGCAATATCTCCTGCTTTGAAATACCCTCTGTCAGAGCCTCTCTTGCTACCAAGCACAGGGACAGTTTCAGACAAAAAAAAAGCCTAAAATAGCACCCCACTTCTAAACATGCAGGATTTTTTTTCACTAAGAGATCAAAGTGCAGGTAGATTATATATTTTCATATGCTCACAGACTGTCTTCATGCTGTCTCCAAACCCTTCTGCAGCTTGTGCTTCTCTCACTCAGATCAGTGCAAGTGCCCACAAAACTTATGTGTATCAATAAGCTCTGTCTGGATCCAAACCCCAGCAAAACCAAGATTTCTTGAAGCCTACAGGATTAACAAATACTACAGAACTAAAGTAAACTATAGAAAATGAAATGCACAGTGCACAGATCCAGTGAGTGTTCCAAGAGATCACTCCAAGACACAGAGGGTGAGCAGACTCAGACCAGCTTCTCGTGATGTGATAGAAATGTTCTGACATTCATATTATGCTGGTATTCCATAGTGAGAGTTATGTTCTCTGAAGCATGAATATAAAATAAAGAAGCTTTCAGTGGAAAATATGTATGCTTTCATCAGTATTTTCCATTTAAATGTTCTTGCATGCTAATCAGAGCCATCATTTAGAACACAAACTCACGCTTCCCTTGGATCTCAGTTCATTAACTGCTGCACAGAAAAGGTTATGGATTCCAGAAGAAACATCAGTCCAGAAATTGCTCCACATGGGAAAAACTCTGACCTTCTGTTTGGCTTCCAGAGAAATGAAGAGAGTTTTAAAACGATGGGCATTTCAAAATTTGTGGGTGATGAAGTCTGAAAGCAAGGCCAATATTTCGGTTAGCAGGTAACTCTCCAGACTCAGCCAGCCAGCCAGCCAGCCAGCCTGCCCCACTAGAAAGCAGCTTCACATCAAATGAAGAGCAATTGATCCTACAAACACAAAGGGAATGAACTTTGTCTAGCAGCCATCCAAAGAAATACACAAATGCATTCTTGAGAAACAACAGGAATTTCTGTATGGACACAAACCACAATACATTCTGCCAGAAGTATGACATCTCAGGATAGGAAGAGACATATGCAAGAGTCCAGACCCTGTTTATGAAGTGCTAAAATGTAAAAGCCACAAATTCTTTTGTAACATCACAATTCCCTTATTTTTGTGATGTAAGCCAATATTATCTGCGGCAAAATTGCTAAAAATTCTCTCATTTCATTCAGCATCTGTTGGATTTTCACATGATAAAGTCATCTCAGTCCATATATTTTTCGAATAACTGGATAAGGCACACTCAATTTTCTACAGTACATCAATAGTGCCTAGAAGAGGGAAAATATATATTTTTGGACCTTCAAAATGTTCATATGAGTAGAGGTATATCATACTGCCTTCTAATATTTGTGAAGAGGATTAAGAAAAAAGAAGATTCCCCAGAAGTACTCAGAGATACAAGGCAATCTGGCAGCCTTACTCACAGACTGTCCATGGGGTAAAGGACTATTTAACACAAGTACAGTTTGTAGGCTCCAGGTGTACAAAGCTGGTGAAAAATTGGGTCCTTTTATTTGCCTTTTCTGAAATGTAAAAGCAATAAATAGTAGAAGAAAAGATTTCAAGAACATTTTTTTTTTTTGTTTATTTCACATTATTAATTAACACCAGATGTTAATTCTCTATATTTTGTTTTTAAAGACTTGGAGTCCCAGACTCATATGAGCTATGACTTCTGGCTAAACTTGATTAACTTCCCAATTTCTACTATGTTCATTCTTGCTGTCATATTGAAATCCAGTTTTCAAGGGGATGCCAAGTCCTTGATGAAAACAGTCTTTTATTATATCCTAACCAATGGGTTAGAATTAGATGGGGTTCATATGGGAATAATCAATCACAGTTTACATTTAGGCCATTCAGCACATTTAATATGCACTTACACATACAATGTATAAAAAGATATATACTATTAAAAGCATTGTTTTGACACAATTGAATAAAATGCAGATTCAAAGTATTCTAGGTCATTTGGACACATCTTTCTTCCATTAATTTTAATGGAGGAGACAGACCAGGTTCATGCTTGGCTTTCAATAAAGCAATTTCACAGAAGTCAGTTGGACAACATTGGTTTGCTTTTGCTAAGAATAAGGGTGTAGGTCTCCCAAAATCAGTCTGTGAAAAAAAATGATACTGTGCCAGAAAAATTCAAAAGTATTGTCATTTGGCAAAGATATATTGATTTAAACCTCTGAGCTCCATCCTTTCTTTCAAATATTTCATTCTTACTGATTTTAAATATATGAACACAAAATACTTAAGTCCCTTTAAACGTTAAAAAAGTTTCATAAATAAGGGCTCCTAGATAATTAATTTGCTGGTTAACCTCTTAAAAGATTTCTGAGAATACTGATGTCCTCAGAAAATACTGCTGGACTTCCTGAGAAATGTGTTAATTTTGGTAATATTTGTTTCAGCAAAATATCCAAGCAAATATGGTTCATTTATATCAAACCATGCCAACACTGTAAGAATGGTACATGACTTTTTATTTATCTTCTATTTAACACATTATAAAATACTCTATAGCATAAAAAACCACAGAAAATCAAGACAAAAAAAATCTTAACTAAGTTACATTTTAATGCATTTTTTCATAGTTCTTAGCATGATTAGTTGGAACTGATTTCAAATTATTTCACCATTAAAGGTTTTTTTAACTACCTATATAATGTATTTTACTGTACTACAGAAACATAATACAAAAGTATTAATTCACGTAAGTATAATTTTATGAGATGATACAAGCTATAAACAAGTCTGTGTTCTATTTCTTTTCTGTAAATTTTTGTCTTCAGAGAAGATGATTTTAACTTTACAAGTAGGTTTACAAGCAAACCTACAGTGAATCTAATCTAAATGATAATATAATAATCTGATTTTGTCATCTTTTTTCTTTTTTATCCTTAAATAACATGCTTTTTTAAAAGTGTCTATTAAAAACTTAAAAAAAAAAAATCAAGCAGAATTTCTGGTCAGGAGAGTTTCTCAAATTACATAATTCTCCAAGACTGAATTACAGGGATACAAGCCAATAAAATTTTTATAACTCCTTCTTCACCATATCAGAAACATGGTGAGAAGGTTTCTGAGTAAAGGAGAAAAATACTCTCTGTTAGATCAGGGTTGTGGGAGATGCTGAATTAATCCTTCCATGATGTCATGTAGGCACAGTTCAATAAGAAAAAACACAAATAACTGTATATTAAAAATATTATACAACTTAAAACCAGAAAAAAACCTCCATGTCTCTGGAAAACCAACCATCAGTTCCTCATTACCACTCTGTGCTCTCTGATTCTTGGCTTTGTCTTTCAGACTTCCACCCAGTCAGGACTATTTCAAGTCCAATATTGGCTTTTAGTTTCACTGAGAGACAATAGTCTTTCCAGTGGAAGTTATTTTGAACACCACTGAGCGTAGCTTTGCCAGACCTTTATACAGCTCTGTTTTCTGCTTTTACACTTGTGAACTGGCTATTGCATTAATATATAAAGTGTCCCTGGTCATGCTATAGTTTTAAGTCCATGATACTAATGTATACATATGTTAATATATTAAGGACATGCTATACCTGGTTTTTAACCTGCTACAAGATTAAATTTCTATTCTGGAATACCTTGAATATTTTTTCCTGCCTATGAAGATCAACTCAGAAAAATACACCAAAGATTTCAATGTCTTTGTACAATGGCATTATGGTGGTTCATTTTGAGTCCTAATGGCAAGATGGTGTTGCTGTTTTCTACAAAAATTTGCATGCCAATACAAAATTATAGAAGAAATAATTTCAAAAATAACCTTAAAAGGCCATCAGGTCTAATTCCTGTTGAAAATACGACGCACTGTAAATGCCTTCTACAGAACTGAGTCCTATTGAACTGCTTGTTATTCCTGTTTAGCTAGAGACCATTCTTATAAAATTATACAGGCCCTGGACATGGATGATCTATTAGACCATTCACCTCTTCAAAAAGGATTCTTGTGAGCATGAAGGGCTCAGCATCAGTAAAAGGACTTAAGAAGAGCTGAAGTGGTCACCACCATACCCCAAATTTCAGTCTTAAGAAGTGGCCGCTCATGTATTTGATGTTTTGTGGATCATTAAAATCTACAGACATCTGAGTGCTGATGTGTTACAGGATTCAAAAATGTTTAATGTGTGGAACTGTTGATTTGTTGGGTTTTTTTAGCAAATTTTGTTGTTGTGCTTCCAGCAACAGTGGAGGGATAATCTTTCGGGAACATTGATTCTGATTATATTGAGTAAAGGCTGATTTTTTAATCAAATAAAAGTATAAAGCTGTGTGTAGGCTAATCTGGAGACTAGAAGTATTATTTAATTGGTTTGTGCTGATAGCTTGGTATTTTTATATTTAAATAAAACATCACTGCACAGTTGTGACTCTTCGTCTCTTTAGTGAAGTGGAAAATATCACATTTTTTAACAAACAGACTTTTTTTACTTACAAATATATGCAAGTAAGAATTTTCAGACAACACAGTAAGATATTCTGCCTCCTAATAGCAAGATGAAAAGCTTTGTAATTTGTAAAATAGGAGGGGGAAAGTAAAAAACAATACGAAACAAAACCAAAACTGCAGAGTGCCTCAAAAAGAGTTGTTCAGTTTATAGCTGCAATCCTTTTATTTTCCCTTTCGCTCCTGCACCCGAGCTGTATGTTCTGGTCATATGCTGTGATTGACTTCTGCAATGGCCAGAGCAATGTATTCTCTCCTTCAGAGGACCTTTATTTTCCTCTGCATTTTAAAGAAGACCCATCTGGAGAAAAGGGCATGGAGAGGTGATGAATTTGGTATGGAAAAGACATCACAGAGCAAAGTTGCAATATTAGAGTACTGCTAGAACACTCATTAATTTCATCTCATTATAACTGCTTACAATATTCCATATGCACCCAGCCTTGCAGCCATTTCCTGGATATAGACTTTTAACACCTTGCTCCTTTTGGAGTGTACCTCCAACACTCCACTTTTTATCTCATCAGCCATGAACTCCTCATCTTTTCCTTCAACAGCCCACTCCTGCTAGCTCACAAACACTAACAAAATGTTGCCCACATCTTAATTTCACACATATTTTCATATTTCAAGTCCCTGACAGTGTCTAGGCAGCTAGTGGCCTGAGATTGCAGCCACACATGCAGCTCTGCATTGTCTTGCAGTTTCTTTGTGCTTCCTCTGGTTGCAGGGGACCCATCAGTTGTGTCTGTTTCCTCCTTAAAAGTTGTGAGTTGTATAATGAAGGATTTTCTTCCTTCCGAGCTTTTTCAGACCATGTAGTTCAGTTTGGTCGGTGAACACTCCTAGTGCAATAGTAACATACACTCAAGCAGTAGTAGAAAAATAATTGCTCACAAGAAGCTATCAAAAGTAACACATTTTGCTACCCTCTTTGATAAAAATAGTGAAAAAATTTTAAGACAAAAAGACTCAGTTTGAATAGTTGCTAACAATTTAAAAATTGATAGGGTTGTCTTTTAAATGCTAACTTGCTCTGAATCAAAAACTACTGCTTTTTATCAACACTAATAAAAGCTAGCCAATTTGTAGGGTTTTCTAGCTTTTAATGGATTTGTGTATGGAAATGCTCAAAAAATGAAAAATATTTGCAGAAGTACTGTCTACAAAGCCTACAGTAAAGCATTATGTCATGTATGGGAATGTATAGTATACTCTGGTACTTGGTAATTTATTGCTTCCCATTTAAGTAACACTTGCTGAATTCTGAGAGACTTTCATTTGACATATAACATTTCTTTTCTAGTCCTTAAATATATGCACATTCACACACAAAAAGACATTGAACCAGACAGATGTATTAACATTTGTTCGCAGGTCAAACTAAAACATTTTCAAGGACACAGTGTTCTCTTTGACCTGTTAACACTTAAGCAAGCTGCAACAGCCCTATATAATTCAGATTGTAATATGCTTTACTTAACCTTTGTTAACTTACACATGAAGGAACAGCTTTTCCTTTTAGTGAGGACAAAGCATGGTATTTCAAAAGGGCTTATGTGAGTTGAGAGTACGGCTCTGTACACAATTAAATCCTACATTTGACTGCTGAATCCATTCTTTCCCCTTCCCACCCAAACCCACATGGAAACAACAGAATAGAAAAAAAATTGGAGAATTAAAAATACTTTGAATTGTTTTCCATACCAAAATCACAAGATAAATAATTATTTTCCATTTGTACATGATGTTCCTTTGTAGACAACATGAAACATCTGAAGGTACTTGTCAGGAACAATCCAAGGAAATGAAGGGTTAGGTTCATGAATATGCTGCAAAATAAGATGCACTGTTTTATCCTCTTACTTAATCACTGGTGCACATCCTATAATCTCCAAACTACAGCTCTTGCTTTTACTTCTGGGATTTGAGATCAGACTTTTGACAGTCTTCAGCAGAGAATGCCCTCACGAGAGTGCTGTAGACTACTCCAGGCTAATTCTCAGAGTAGTTGGAGACCCAGGCAAACATCTTCATTACTGCTGGAGTTTCTGAAGTGCTGACTTAATGGAGGGTAACTCCTCTCCTGATTCTTTTTCAGGGATCATTTAAGCACATTACAAACTTTCTGGCAGCTTCTGTTTCAAGGATTGTAGGAGCTCTAGCCCACAAGAACAATGTCACCTGTTTGGAGAAAAAAACTTCATTTGGGCACTCTTTGCTTAACTCAGATCTCCCATCTGGATTCAGTGGCCCAGTTTTAAACTTCTTCCAAGCTTTTTGAGCCTCCTAAGCCTTTTCACTGTGGTCTGTGATTACACTTGACCTTTGTATAGGAAAGACAGAGTAAGTGAAAGAAAGGGTGCTGCCAGACACAGGACAATATATTTAACAAAAATATTCTGTCTCAGTAAACAGGCTGACTCCCTGCAGGTGGAAAGCATTGTCGTGGTGAGTCTAGCAAATTTTGGGGAACATCGGAGATAAAAAACTATTAGCACTGAGTCCTGGCTCCCCTTGTCTGTAGGGTTATCTGGGGAATGTTCTTCCGTCCCCTCACTGCAGTCACCCACTATATAGAGTGAAATTGTGACTCTTAATTCAATTCCACAGTGTATCAATTTTCCAAAACTCTCCTTTCTGACACATGAAGGTAAATGTTTCCTCTCTTCTCCTGTATCCAGATGCCTGTGTATTGAAAAATTAAGTCTCCATAGGTATAATTTTGAAAGGTAAAATGAAGATTGAAGAGTTCAAATGATCTCACTTGAATTATCTAATCCCAGTAATCTACTTGGAGAAATTTGCAAGAAACAAAATCCCAAATTTCAATTTCGAACAGTTAATTGCAGTCCTGAATAGCTCGTGGCACTGGGTAAGAGGATTATTGAAGACACAGCTATCTTGGATCATATCTTGGATCTTCAGATCCAGTCTTCAGATCTTCAGATTCAGGACCATTCAGAGACCCCACACAAATTTGCAGACTGGGACAATGATTTTAGAGATAACTGATACTGCAGCCTAGAGTAAGGTAAAAGTAATCCAGCCTTGTAGGCAAATTTAGCTTTCCACTGTCACTACAATGGATTCTGCCAGGGAGGACCTCAGAGAAGCAGTGAGATTTCTGTTGGAAATCTCTGAACAGAAACACTGGGATTTTAGGAGGTGAATGGGAACGAGTGTCTAGGAGCAGATCCTGCCGTTTATAGGGTCTCAGGGAGCTGCAGCCATGGCCTTTCTCTTTTCCCACTTCTCATTGCCTCTCTATCATTTTCTGTCTATATACAGTCAAACCACTGAAAAGATAATATCATTCCAATGTGGGTCAGAATTGTGAAATAATATGGAAAACCACCGTCTTCTGTTTATTTTCTTTTCTTTTCCACCATTAATCCCCAGGAGAGATACAGAACAATCTGACTTTGTGATGCAACCTGTCAGTGTCTTAAAAGCAGGCAAAGCAAGGAAAGAGATGGAGTAAGAATTGCAAAAAACTAAAAGAGTTCTCAAGACCCTCCCTTGGAGGCCCTGGAAGATGTAAACATAAGGTCTCCTAGTGGCTAAGAGCAGTTCTGAAGGCACATCAGCAAAAATAAAATTTTAAAATAACAAAAGCTGAGGGAGCTTCTGTAACTCAACATGTCCCCATTTTTAAAAGCATTAGTATGACAGGACCACTAAGTAGAGGCCTTCAGTTTTCTTATTTAAATAAATGAATTACAAAACACATCAATACCAAAGGGATACCTGCTATATTGCCCAAAAGCAACATTTTTTCTAACGTGAGTACAGACATTGGGGAATACATGTTATTGTTCTATGTGTGAAAATTCAGGTTCATGGAGGGCTTCAAACACTCTCTAACACAGATATTGTTTCCTTCCTCAGAGTGTTCAGAACAATGATGAGTACATGCAAGGAGAAGATTTCAATATCTGAAATACAGCCTGTGCTCACAGAGTAAACAGTTTCCTTGGTGTCTACTATCCTTCCCAGTTCCATGGGCTTACTAAGGAAATAATTGAAAAAAACTAAGCTAAACAAGGAAGACTGCCAGAAGAAGACAGACCATCTAAAAATACAAAAAAAAAAAGTGGAATAGTCTTTACAGATAAAGGCTGAAATCACTGACAGGTCTCTGATATTCACCCAGAATTTCCTGCTCTGGCTTTCAGCCATTTTTCAACATATATGATGATTTACCAAATAATAGTAAAAAAATTTTTCAATTTCTTGGTTAGAGCTCCTTATATGTGACATGGGGAGAGTACCAACACCTATTATTTATTGTCTGTTTCAATGTGTTCTTGGTGTCCTATGTTTCCACATCTGTAAATATTTAGTCATCACTGTACGGAATAGTTTACAATCTAAATTTATGTAAGGTTTTTCTTTGATTTTTTCAGGAATTACCATGCATGAAGAAAAATACATTCATTTTAAAAATTCATTAAAAAATCTTGTAGGCAAATATATCATAACGTTTGTCTCAATAAAAGGCAACAACTTGTTCTTTTGTTGCTGTGTTGCTATAGCTATTTGTTATTCTCAGTTTCAAGTACAAATTGGAATTCTATTGTGAAGTTATGAAATATCACATTTATGTTTTCATCCCAAATAATGCTTAAAGGAATATTGTGTACATTAATACTCATAAGACTGATTAGTTTGTCTGGCTCTTTAGTTCACAGGTCTTTTGGTGTTACTCTATCATGTTAAGAAGTACCTGAAAACCTTTTTAAAGTATTATGTTATCCCTAATTGCCTCTACACCACCTTCTCCAAGGCTAAAAACACAATAATCACTACACACTAGTGAGCAATTTATATTACAATTGTATCTCACAGTCTATATCTGCCTGTTCAAATACCCAAAATATCAGCCCAGTCTCCACAATACATTTGAAGGGGAACATGAAAGAAGTGGGAAGTTTATTTCCAATATTCCCACCTTCCACCTTTTCAAAGGCATAAATAAGCATTTCTTTGCTTTCAAGATGTGTGCTGTGAACTATGGCTTTAATCCTCAGCAAATCTACCCCAGGACAGACAGGCTGAGCTCAAGCATTCCAGTACTGTTAACAGTCCAATCCAACAGCTCAAGTCTCAGCTCTCCTGCTCCTCCTCTCTGTGCAGGGAAGGAGCCAAAGTGATGGTGTGTATATTTCATATACAACTTCACCCCTCATGGATTTGGCACCACCAGCCACAACTCCATTTTGAACCTAAGACTTTCCAGTAGGAGTTGAAACACACATGCTAATAACACTGACCCATGAGAAGATAAAAAATGTTTTCCTATTAGACTCTTGCACAATTTTGATTACATTGTGTAAATTTTAATCAACTACTTCACTCTGATACTGCTTAAGGAAAAAAACTGAAGGAATATAATTTTCTCCTCAAATCTGTCATCAAGAGCATCAACCACCATCTTAAAAACTTTTGTTCAAAACACAAGTTTTACCAATCTCAAAGGCTGTCATCTCTGAGGTACATTCAACTAATTAGTAATTTAGCGGGAGTAGAGGGAAAGAAGTTCACTTCAGGCACTTTGGTAGACAGACAAAGAACAAAGTTCCTTCATCTGTATTAATACTTTAAAAAATAGAATTAATGTCCTGCAGCAAAAACAGTACCTGGAATGATTTTATGGAGTCAGTGCTTAATTTGAAAATATTCACAACTAAAAATATTTAATGAAACTACTTAGGAGCCAGATTGCTTTCCTTTCAACAGAAGGAAAACAATACTAATAAATAAATAATCTTAATGATTGTATTATAACAAAGTCAGACTCATCAGGATCCCAGACGAAGGCTAAAGCATGGCAGTGTCTGCCTCCCACCAATGAAATGGTGATTCACACAGGAATGTATCATGGCCAAATCCATGTCCACCCCCACCACAGCTACAGACAGCCACAAGATTTGCCCCAAACTCTGTTTCACTATTCTGTTTCCCTTGTTGCTTGTCTTACTGATGGGAATTCTGTGTATTTTCCTAGGCAAATTGGATGATCCCACCATCAGAATATTTTGTTTTCAAATACACAACACAGGTCCATCCCATTTCCAAAGCCAGGGTGGACAATCCTTTGTGTAACCAAACAGAATCAATTATGTCAGGTATATTCAAGAAAAAAGAACAAACATATACACCCACCTCCCAAGTCAGGCCATGGCTAGTAGCCCTGACATGTGACAATCTGTGCCCTCTAAGTCAAAGTTGTACTAAGTTAAGCATCTGTACCCCAGCCCAGAATTGTACAACAGACCCTGCTCTTTCCCAGCAGGGTCCTAGTTTAAATACCTTGTCCCCAGTAGCCCAGTTGCATTAGAGGCAGGGTATTTTCTATTGCAATAATTGTGCACAATTTTAAGAAAAATATTTATACACACAAGAATAAATTAAATATCAAAAATCAGTATCTAGCTAGTCATCATTGCTTATAATGTGTTACACCTTATGCATAAAGTCAAAGGAATAAACTGAAACGTTTTTATATGTGGTTAAGAAGAAAAGTATCGCAAGAGTGATTAAATGTGCTCTATTGACCTTTATTTTTTTATGTTTAACCTTTCAAACAAGCAGTTTGCATGATGAGAGCTTTCAAATCTGCAAAATCTTAGTGAATTAGGAAATTATGCAGTGACCTGATAGAAACTGTCTGGGTTTTGGGACTCTAAGTCAGTTGGTTTAAAATAATTTCCTTTAATCACAATGGAAGATATTTTTTAATGGAATGAAGTAATAAGTATTGGTTTTGTGGTGACAATGAACAAGTTGGTATTACAGGTGAACCTTTTCATTATTTAATCTTTTCTTCTTTTAGCTATCAAAACCAAATATAAAACCACTGCACAATTCCCCTAATCATAAACTACAGTTCACTTGCTATTTTTAAGGGGGTTTTGCTCACTTTGGTGCCATAAGCCTGTTGTTTTCTCTTGTAGGACCAAAAATTTCAATGGTAAATTGTTTACAAATGCAGTGAAGGGATTTCATTGCTTTTTAAATATTTATATGAGATTAACCTCAATTCTGTGGGAAGCAAACTACTGTGTATAGATGTCCTTACCAGACAGAGGGATGCTAGAAAATTAGGAGTCAGAATGGTATTTTTACTCCACATAGTCAAAGCATTTGGCATTCTAGCCCTAATTTCTTGAAGTACAATTAGGCAGAGCAAAATATGAAATGAAGGAAAGAAAAATTATGTGTTCAGTGTCAAACCTTTCCACACTTGCTGGAACTGGGCACTCCTCCTCTGTCAGAGATCCTTGTGACACCTGTAACCCTGCTGTAAGGGATAATGACCACATAAAGAGGAAGGACCAAGGGAGTTTTTGCAAAAGTATCTAAATTCCTAAATGTGTTTTGTAAAACTTCTGTGTCAAGTGACTTGTCTAAATTGACATAGGCACTTTTCAGAAGAAGAGGGGGTCCTCCAAGTCCCAGAAAAGTGGTTTAATTATCTCAGCCTTCTACCTTAGCAGGAGCTATAAGGCAATAGAATAATTACATAATAACTGTGCTTAAAAGCTCATCATTTAAACCATGCAAAGTGAACTGAAGAGTTGTAAACTGACATTTGGAAAGGTGACCTGAATGGAAAGCAGATTTTTTTTTTCAGTCACTTATTCTCTGAGCTGCAAAATTTGAATTCTAAACTACAGTTAAATGTAACCACTGACAATTATTATTTTTAAATACCTTTAAAAAGGACGAATAAATGAATTTTCTGCTGTCTGAGGATACTAGTACTAGAATGGTACAGTATCATTTAAAAACACTCTAAAACAAGAAAAGTCTCATCCTATTTCAGTTTCTTAATTTTACTTGTAAATTTTCGCCAACATGCCATAAGTAAAAACTGCTTGCAGCATACTTTAATCATTTGCCAGACACAGTCAAATAAGTGAGATTTCTGGGTAGGCCATTTGTCTTGGATTTGAATCCAAATGACAGAATTATTTGGATATAGCACAATTAAGTCTGTCCAGTTATGATGGCCATTTAATGAGCCTCAGCACGGCAGAAGGGAGTTGGCTCTACCTGTCTAACCAGGGTTTTAATATGCTATAAAGCTAACATAATAAATAATTTAAGTGTCAAAACATTACAAAGTGAAGACTTTCCCAGTGACTCAGTAATGTGGATTGTCACACGTGGAGACAGCCATTAGGAATCCAACCAAAAACAAAGTGAAAAAAAGTAGATCACAATATTTGACTGCTAAATATTACAAATGTGCGGTCTCTCTTCATAGGAACATGTTATGGTGTGAGATAGTTGTAACTTTCCCTTGACAGGAATTTTGTGGCTCTGCCTATAGGTCTGCTCTCAGGTGTCTTGTTGCTAGAAGGCACAGTCCTGGGGAAGAGTGAGTGGATGAATGAAGGAAGACAGGGAGCATCTCACAGAGTTGTATCAGAAATCATACACTGCCCTATTTTAAACTGGAAACCTAAATGATTTCTATCAGACACTAAATTAACCCAGCAGGGATTTCTGACTGTTCCAGGCAGAAAACTACTTTATTCATAAGAATAATTGGGTATTTGAGACATCGTCATGTTTTGCGCCGTGAGTCGTAAACGTTGGCTCATCCATAAAGGATTATCATGGGGTCTGTGCCTCCTTACCAAGGCAATTATACAGTTGGTTAACTTCAGCAATGCCCTGAAACCTAGCTTTAGGACAGAGTCAAGGTCCTAAACCAACAGGAGTTGGCCTTTTCACTGACAAGCAGGAATAAAGTTGGCAGCATTGCCCTAGGAGCCTCTTGTGTCACTTATTACATGAACCAGCTGAAAGGAAATGGAAATTATGCTGGAAATGGAAAAATGCATGGAGGTGAGCGGGATAAGAAGACTGTCCACATTTAAGAAGGAAATGTGAAAATTACCCTTAGTTATGGTCCTCCAGGAACAAAAGGAGAATATGATTTTTACATCTGCTGAATTTTCCAAGTCCTCTCTTCTTTTTGGTGACAAAAATACATAATTCAAAGACAAAACATTTTTTCGCCACCATAAAAAGTTCACAAGTTAGGAGGTAATTGCATTAGCACGCTGAGAAAAGAGAAGAGAATGCAAGAAATCCTGATTGGCGTTTCTCTGTTTAAAAGGAATTATTTTCCAATACCTGAGCATGCCCAGAGGAGCTAGTCTCTGAGCAGCTGTGAAACAGAACCTTTTTACTTCAGGGTTAGTGCAGGGAGCTCATTAGCACAGCCTCAACCCTCAGCTAAACAGCCTTGTTTGCATATTGAAGCAATAGAATGTGAAGGTGTTAAAAAGGAAGAATTGCAGCCGCTACTCCTGACTGACATGTCTATCTGGGCTCTTGTGTTTACAAGAGAATAACGAAGCTGCCCCAAAGCCCCTACTGGGCCTGATTATTATGCAGAGGCTTCTTAGATTATGTATAATTGATATCCATTTTCCCTCCAGCTAACCAATGGCAGCTCTCAGGAGTAATGCTCACTCTCCTGCATCTTACCAAGCAAGCAAACACTGGAAATTGCTATCTTTTGCTAGGCTTAATAATTTTTAAAGACCAAAAATTGACATTTACATTTTTCAGAAGCACAGATTACTGCACTGTTGGTGGGGTTTTCCTGCTAATAGCAATCAAATACTGTATTTAAGGGTGATGATGATCTGGGGCTATGCTTGTGTATCATTTCTGTATATTTATGTACACATAAGTTTAATGGTCTGTGTATATAACGTGTGTGAATGCCTCAGTGTTTCCATACAATAACATTATGGCAACAAAAAACAAGGGCAAGTTCTGAAAGCTTACTTTCTGCTGGTTTTTGTGAAAGATTTGCAAGGTGAGTTATGCAGGCAAGGACATTCCCTCAATTACATTTACTGGTCCCCTTTCTGTACTTACAATAGTTATCTTCATCCTTAAAATTTAGGCCAAATGTTCAATTCCTAAAATTGACACAGGCATGAAATTAAGTAGTTCAACGCTCATTTTTTGTTGCTCAGATATTTCTCTCCTCTTCTAAGAGAAAATCCCATTGAAGTTCTTCCTCAAAAATGAGATATTACATTTAGCTTTTCAATTACAAAGAAGTTATGAGATATGAGAAAGGGGAGGTTTTTATTTCATTGACCAATTTTTTGGGTTTGGGTTTGTGGGTTTTTTCCTGCTTCAGAGCTTTTGAAAATATATTTGTGTGGGAGCATTGGACACAATAATTTTTAAAGTTTTTCCAGTAAAGAGTTGATCTTGAAATGAAATGCTAATAGCTTGAGATAAACACACAAAGTCTGCATAACCCTCTCAATGTGCTGCACTTCAATCCTGACCTTCAGCCTTTTTGCTGTTTTGGTCCTGGATATCTCTTCAGCACAAGCTGTCAGTTGCATGGAGAATTTTTTATCCATACAAATAGTTTCCAGAATAAGGATGTGTCCAGTCCAATCATTTTCATGTCACCTTTCTCTCTAGAGGTGAAGACCTAGCTCACTAATCCTTTCTGCTACCTAACCTTGGCAGAATTTTAATTTTAATCTGCTCTCTGAGGAGATGCACAAGAAAATGAAAGGAATATTAATACATGGGCTGAACTAGGTTGAATGTGCAAAGGTGAAGTTTCTTTCAGTCACCTGGGTACATACCTATTTAAAAGCATAGCCATTACGAGTGCACTAAACCCCCTCTCTGCACAGAGCAAGGCAAATCAGCAGAAAGGAAGATCGTGAATTAATTTAACCACTTACACCTTCTAATTTTCTACCAAAAAATCTACACACTTCTTCCATGCACTGAATATCTGAGCAAAACTAGACAATAATAAGCAAGGGGCATACAACCTTTACCTAGCCAATTTTTATTCCAGTAACTTTTCAGGAACCAGAGAGCAGTCAAAAAAACTGAACAGCTTGCAGCTGCCCTTACCTTAGCATACCTGCCTTTATGTTACAGAAACATAAATAGACAGAAACCAACTGTAGCAAAAAAAAAATCTACCGAAAGAAAAGGCAGGAACAGTCCCAACAGGCAATCATTCATATAATGATCTCCTGACCTGTATTTAACAAAAACTGCACACTAGTTCTAAGAAAGAGTGAAGTCAAATAGTCATTTCAGAGTTAAACCTTTGGCCAGTGGACCACAGGACTGCAGTCTGCACTGTCACACAAGGATTTCAGGCCACATAATTACATTCCAAGCAGTGTTAGTCCTGCATTGACCACATAATAGGTCTTTTTTTATAATGTAAGCTTCTGCTTTTTACATAAGTCTCTGGAAAGTGGTCGCTGCAGTTCTACAGAGAGATTCCTGGTCACATACATCTGTCTTTCCACCTCCTTTCAGGTGCTAACTTCCATTAAAAGAAGCTTTAATTAAATATTAATTTATTACTTATTTATTACATAGTGCTTTTCCATGCCATGAACTGCTGAGCTTGCCATACAGATCCTATTTGATCTCTGGGAGGAAAGGAAGAAGGCTGTGTGTCCATGGATGGGAGGGGGCATGATGTGTATTGAGATGCAGCCCACATTATGAAAGACTTGGGTTACATCCAACACTTATGAATCTCATGAGTGGCTCTATTATAAGGCACGTTTGTATTGTTCACACCCTCAGTATGATTTTGGGTTGCTCCTCAAAATTATTTGTTGTATTCTGCCGTAACCTCTCCTTGGTAAAAAAAGCTAGCAGAAAGACAGGTTCACCTTTTCTTTCACCATTTCTTTAAAAAAAAACTGAAGCACAAGCCTTCCTGGACTTCCACCAGTGTCCAAAAGATGATGTGATGCTTTCCTTTTCTTCAGAAATGCAGAACCACCTCTCAGTTAGGGGTCCTTCTGCAGGACTCTGTCATAAAGAGCCAGCATGTTTCACCTGATTTGCTAGGTACTTGTAGAAGCTATCGGTAGAGATAGGGGCTGGCTTTAATAGCACAAAATTTTAACTGTTACGGTGATGTAACTCTTTTTCTTCTATCTTTGGCTCTGTAAGTCTAAAATAAAGACACAAAGCCACCCTTCTGAAGAGTAGACTTTTTTTCTCAGTATTCTTTCCCTGAGAAGAGATATAACAAAAAATGGATGGTTTTATTTTATAATGGAGAATACTTTCCAAAGTCCATTTACCATCATCACAGGCAGAATATTTGTGCTGACTGTCTGAAAAAGATCATAATCAGTAAATATGCCAGGTGATGTACAGACTAGAGTTTTGGTCCAATTCTCTATATGATCAATCAACATCAATCAAGAAATATTCAATGTTTGGTCCATGAAAGTGTTAAAGTATTAACTTACACATTAAGACTTATGTTTAAGAAGTTGACTGAAAACCTCATAAGAAGTTTTCCTCTTTCTTTACATTTGATTTTAGATTACACCAGATTTTTCTCATCCCAGCCTGGTGATTTCCCAGGTCCAGAGGAAACCAAGGTACACAGCTATACATTAAAATCTATGTTTTAAATCAGGCAACACATCTTTTCTATTTATTCTCTGTTTATAATTTTGTTTGATAGTAACAAGGGTCTTTTGAGTCACAGCTTCTGTGCCACCCTGATGGCACATGGCTCACAGATGAAGCCATAGCACGAAAACAACTGCAGGATATGGTTATAGTAAAGAATAACTGAAGTCCCAGGAACCTATAATCCAGAATAAATTTTAGCTTGCCATTCAGTGTACTGTCCATTCATTACTATTCAGTGGAAGTGCCATACACACAAACAAGAAAAAGTTTATTCTTGGCACTGGAATTCTCACCTGCAAGAAGGGAAAACAGTATAAAGTGGAGAAAAAATAACTTCTGGAATGAATATTTAATGACTTCTTCAAGAGGTTATCACAGGAAGGGAGGAGAACAAAGTTTGCCCTTCAAACACTGCTCTTGTATAAGGCCAGTGAAGTTTGTATTACAACTCTACTGAAATAAAAATAAATTCCCTCTTTAATTAAATTGTCCTTTCTCTGTTGCTGCTCTCAGACACACTGTGAAACACCTGAAACTTTCTGTATCCTAAACAGGCTATATTTTAATGTAAATAGAGAAATAATTATAATCTCTTTTGTAGTCAAAACTCCTTTTGTTTCTTACTGCTTCCTAGTTCAACAAAGGAATTTAACACAATCCATTTGCACGAGCCAGTGTCTAGGAGCTACCTCAACCTTTCATTTCCTCTATACCTTGCTGGGCTATAGCTATTGTATGTTATCTGAATCTCACTGACCTTAGTGCCTTACAAAATGTTATTGCCTCAAAATTTACATCATTTTGTCTACAGGAATCACAAAGAAAATATGACAAATTAAAGCAATGCTCTTTGAAGAGACGTTAAAAGTACCACTGTGTAAGACAGTGACCTCTTCCAACTCAATGAGCTAAAATTTCAAGTCATAAGAATCTGTTTATGTCCAGAAAGGCATAGGTCCTAAAGTTTTTAAGACACTATAAAGAAAAGTCACTTATTTATTTTCAAGACTATTCATTTTATTTTTTAGTCTTTCTGTCTTTCATATTTATCACTGCATTTCTCTTAATTTCGTGCCAGACCAGCTACATGGATAGAATGCCACAGAGACAAAAGAAAACTTCCACAGTCAAGTGCTACTTGCTTGAGCTGCTTTGTTCCTCAGAAGTCCTTTTTCAGGCAGCACCTCATTGCTGCAACAAATTAATCACCAAAGCCCAGGTCTGGTAATGAAGTGCTATGGATTTGCAGAAGTTTGAAAGGCATTACATCTATTACCTGAAAGAAAAATGAGGTGAATGCTCAGCCTGGGAAAATTAGCATAGCAGCTCTGTCAGAGGCCAGTCATCCTCGAGCAGTTATTAGTGAAGTTAGCTGAGTCTCAAAAGCCTGTGGTTTATTTTTGGCCTGTGCCAAAGAGTCATGTCTAAAGTTGCACTTGAAATCTAGAGCTGCATGGATCTTGGGTTGCCATTTACCACAGGTTTGGTGAAACAAACTATTCTCAAATACTGGCATCAGCTGGATCTTTGTTAGTACTCGCAGAGGCTGAGAATACAGCTATATATTTTAAGTGGATGAGATGAATATATATATATACATATATATATTTATACATATACATATATATATATGTATAAATACAGGCTACTCATTTTCATCCTTCCCCTTTCTAAGCCTGTCATAACTTTTATCATGTTCTGAAGGAACAATTTTGATGTTTATCCCATCATTCAAGTGGCTAAATTAATTATATTCTATCTGGAATTTTTTTTGCATTTTGCCACTATAACATAAGACAACACTTTTGGGAGACAGGATGGACAGATATCTTTGGCTTTAAGCTAAAACAAGAGGATGGGGAAAGCACATAAATGCATAAATATGTCATTTCCTGAGTCCCACTGAAACGCCCTGCAGAAACATTCAGCATATGTTTCCTGTGACACTTGAGATTCAATCCAAGACTGCTACAGCAATCAGTCTCTTAACACTCCACTGAGCTTGCTCCGCTCAAGCTCCCCAACTCCCTGGAGAGGAAGAGTCAGCAACTCCTCTGCAAGGTGGTGTTGGTCCAAGCTCCTTCTCATGAAGATGGACCAAACGCAAGAAATCATCCACTACCAAACAGTCTAGCTCACTTCTAGCAGAATGGATACTTAGAGACTGAGATGGAGCTTGGCTGCTTGGAGAGTAGGCCCTGCCACAGGAGCTCAGTCATGACAATTTTGCTCTGAATCCACTGAAGTTAGTCTATTTTTCTTTCAATTACTATTGCTGCAGCCGAAAGCAGAATCAATGCCAAGTAGATTATATTGCTGACATGGCAATTGGGAGCTCAATAAAAAAAGTGCATCCCCTACAGTTTTATTGGAAATTTATCTCCCAGCAATAAGGAGAGAATATGAAGAGTATATGGTGAGGCCTCCTATTAAAGCATCACCAGGCATGTCAAGTGCTGAACACATAGCGCATAAACACATCAATCCCTGCCCCTTAGCTTTTTCTAAATCAAGACATTCTCCTATCTCTTCAGGCATTACATTTTACTTACTTTCAGGAGAGTAGAATTGCCTAGAGTTCATGGCCTTTTTCAGGATCATAATATGAGCGATTAAGCAAAACATATCCATTCAAGATTTTGTGTTTAAAAAAAATTCATAACAATGAATATCATAACCATGTCTCTGTATTATTCCAGGATATTACTTAATAAAATTTTGCAGAATAAAGAATGGAATGTGTTTCATTTGGTTTCCCTTACATTTCAGACACCTATAAACATACATGCAAAGAAAGCATAGAACATAAACATTTTTGTAATCAAGCATACTGTGGGAATTCATCTCATCCACTTAAAAACATAGACTCTCAAATTAAAGTAGTTCAAAAGAAAGCACATGTCCTCCTATCATAGGTGTCTAAGGCAAGAGTAGTGAAGCTGAGTTGGCTCAGTCTAGATGTCTTACATTAAGATGCCTGAAATTAGGGAAGATGAAGACCCACTGCTGTGTGGCAGACCAAGACAAAGGATTTGGGCCAATGTGGAAGGACTGGGACCATGTACATGAGCTAACTTTTGTTAAAAACTTACAGAAGATATATAATACTCCCTTCTATTCTTGGAGAATTAAGTTCCCTGATGACCGGTAAGAAAAGAATATATTTTCATTCACTTAGTGAAGTAATTTATTTGAGACATCCTGTACAACTCTGCAGTGTGCAAATTCCTTCTCCTGTGACAAATAAGCTACTGTATGAAATTTAGAAATTAATATTTATCTAAATCTACAGCACAGGACAATTTGTAGGTGTGCAGGGCAGTGGTAAACTTTTAGTAATAAACTGATCCCATACCCCAAGCATGAGAACTTTTCTTAACCAAAATTATTTCTGCATATCACACCTTTATTCAAACCTCACCACACTGACCTTATCAGTATCTCTCATTTAGGATTTATTCTTGTGTGCTACATCAGAAATCTATAGATTTTTGATACTAAGAAGGCTGGGCTGGACTTTTCCCAAGACTTTTAGATGCTCATATTGAGAAAAATACCTATAACAGGTAGGACAGCCACTTAAAAAAAAAAAAAAAAAAAAAAAAAAAAAAAAAAAAAAAAAAAAAAAAAAAAAAAAAAAAAAAACAAAACAAAACAAAAAAACAAAAAAAAAAAACAAACAAACAAAAAAAAAAAAAAAACAGCTGCCCATTTTTACATTGATTGTCAGAAAATTTTACATATTTTTAAAAACACAAATTTCACCAGAAGAGGAAGTGGAATGGGGTATGTGGGGACATGAAGACCTCAGACTCTCTTCCAGGAATGAAGAATCTGGGAATGACCAACAGTCTGCTAGTTGTGGAAAACCCTACACCATGAGAACTAACAAGTAGTCTAAATAAAGAAGTTAGTGTAAATAGTAAGATCTCCCCTGAATTCAAGGTAACAAAACACCCTTATGTAGGCAACAATCCTTTTAGCCATCAGTCATCAGTTAATTCTTAGTTGCCATGGCAGAAAGCAACTGAAGTATTTCAAAGAGTGTTGTTTCAGAATTGCTGACAGAAATTGGAGATGAAGGCTTATCAGCATGGAAAACACAAATATGGCACAGACCTCATATAAACTAACAGTAGCAAGAAAAGTGAGAGGCTGCAGTTCAAATGCCCTTTTTTGTTCCATTCCACCATGCTTTGATATTGTAATTTCTAAGGTTGAATCACTGGAACATACTGGTCCCTTGCCTTAGTGTTTGTCTGGCATCTACCAAAAGGCAGCTTGGCCTGTGGTTCCACTTTCCAGGCATTACAATACAAATGTGTAAACTGGAAACATAATTATTCGTTGAGCAGATATTCTTTCTAATTATCTCTCTTACTAAAATTTTCTATATCTGCTAGCTATGAACTTCATTAGAAATGCAAAATCTATGAGGAAGACTAAATAGTAATGTGAATAAACAAATACTCCCATTAAAATCTTACTTAATAAAAAGAATATTCAACAACCAGTTTCAACAGGAAGCTTCAGTTGAAAAAATCTGTGCTTGCAGCACAAAAATCCAGAAACATCTTCTCCATGTTACAAGTCAGCTAGAGAAGCTGTGATAGTGAAATTAGGGTGGTCTACAGATAGAAGCATGGCAAATTGTGTAGGGGAAGATGATGATCTGCCATGACACCGATTTTTATAATTAGAAAAAACCAGATGAGTTTTCATGTACACACACTTCAGAATGCTGTGTTATTCTTTGTGCTTACATATGATATTGTATTATCAGCTTCTGTTCTTAGTTACTTCCAGAGGGCATAAATATTTATTTAATTGACCATTCCAACTCCCTAGAATGAATGCTATCTACCATGTTAAAAATTTTGTTTATAGACTAGGCTTTGCTTCTACCAGCACAAAGTCTTTTTATATCTCTATTACAGTAGATATATTATGTCTTTTTTCTGTACTGCTGTTGCCTAATGAAATCCTTCCCAAAATTGTGCCATGTACTTTAAAACCACAGCAGGAAGCATTCTTACATTAAAAGCTTTGTTACCTAAATAAAGAAAATAAGAGGAGAATGAAAAAGAGGGAATGTTACAGCTGGGGAACTGAGACACAGACTGATTTGCTCAAAAGTATTTTCCAAAGATATACAATAAATCAGTGGCAAAAGGACTGATTCCTTATTCCCTCTTCAGTCTCAAACTTTCCTTTTTTTTATTATTTCCTCTTCTACATTATATTACTTACCCATACACATGAGCAAGATAGCTATCACAACTATTATGTTATGCTATTCTATGGCACTAAGGATGAATAAAAATGCAGGCTATGGAGTGTTTCAGTTTTATACTGTGCTTTCGAATGTCACAGATCTCCACCCATACCCACTCTGCATCACTGTTTCCATAGTAACGAGATAACATGAGAGGCTTTGGTGTGTGTTACTGTTTCTGAGAGTCCAGCCTCAAGATGAGAATAACATATTGGACTTTGTAAATGAATTCTGATTTGTGCTTTTCATGCAAAATATATCCCTGAATGATGTACCAACTTGAACAGTGAAGTTATCCAATTTGATGATAGTAAAAATTATAGATAGAAAAGAAAACAGGTTTTAATATGTAACAAGGAGCTGAAAATGCTTTTCCTTTTGGATAACAGGAGCTATAAGGCAACAGATTCCCATGCCAAATTAAAAATGTTTATAGTAAATTGACAGGAAGGAATTACATTATGGTACTGGCATACAAGGACCAGGAAAAGACTGTAGAGAATTTTTAATACAGACTAGTCCCCCAAAATATAACTGATGGCCGAGGAAAAGGTGTGATGTGAGATCACTCCATAGTACAGATTTGGATAGCACCTGGGTAGCAACCCAGGTGTCTGCACATCCCAGCAGTTGAGACCTGGGAGATGACAGACAAGAGAAGTAAAAGAGCCCAATGGGAGGACAGCAAGCTACAGTGGAGCTGAGAAATAGCAGTAAGTACAATGGAAAAGGAGCTGATTTGTGTGATGTGGTCAAAAAACTGCTGGGAATATGTACATAGAGGCTGCAGGACTATAGGACAGAAGAGAGGCAATGGTACTACAAGAGTAAATAAGAAAAAATCACACACAAGTTGTAGACAAATAATACACATTGAGCTCCAGGACCATTTTTACCATTTTTACCATTCCTAAAAATTTGACCTGAGGTACAGCAATACCAAAAAACTTCCTCCCACTGCTGAACTCCAAAACCCACTACATAAGCTCACTTCCTGATCTTATTTTTGGAACATTTTTCAGGATATCAGTAGTTTCATAGCTTAGTTTGAAGTGCAAAGTACGTGTAATAAGTTGTAAAACATAGGAAATTTTCTGACTGGCTCCCTGTATGGCAGGAATGTGATTGAAATACTGTAATATGATGCATTCTTTTAATTCAATTACTTTTTTCATATATTCAAGATGTTTGTATTTTTTGTCTATGTTTTGATGTCTAAAAGTTAAATCGATTCAAAAAGTCTGTGGAGTTGGAAGAGCTTCCCTCTAACTTGCAGAGATGTGCATGGCTGGACTTGTATTCTCCTGCCATATGTATCCCTTTTCATGGTTCCGACTTCAAGGGGCTGACAACATTTCTTCATTTGATCAATAGCCTGAGCAGCTGCTACGTGCTCTGGTGTGTAGAATGGAAGGGGCCCGGCAGTGGTACCTCTCTCAAAAAAGGCAATAAGAAAAAGTCACTTCTTTCCCCAGCATTCCTGCACAGCAGCTCTTCATCTGTGTTGAATGTCACTAAATCCAGACTGCAGCTCCACACAGCCACTCTGGGGCAGCAGCAGCGCCGTGCTGGTGAGGTCAGCAGCCACAGGAGAGCGCAAAGGGGGACAGTCAGTACACAGCCAGATCAGAAGAAATTAAATTACCTCCACTAAAACACTGGCCAACCCTCCCCACAAGGAAAATCTTCAGTTAAATGCTCTTTTCTTCCGTCAAAACTTTGCTTCACATCGTTTGTGAAGGAACATAAGGAAACCTTTGTAAAATCAGGAGAGCTGGGGATAGACTTGAGTGAAAGTGTGAAAGTATAGCTGTATAGTCTAGTGTGCAATAGTTTTCCACATAAAATAATCCATTCTCCTATTCCTGTTCTATTCAGGCTGCTGGGGACTCAAGTGGCTCTAATGAGACAAGAATGAGCAAAAGGCAGACACGTAGACTGTGAACTAAGTTTCAGCAATAATGTTTCTCAGGGGCTGGTTATGCTCCTGAGTTTTAAACACCACTCACTCATTGAAGGCTGATAACTGAAGTGAAGGTGAGTATAAACATATATCTCTACCTGAGCAAAAGTGAGATTTGCACCAAGGCATCCAGTGATCTCACTCCTCTCCCAGTGAACCAGTCCTCTGACCTGCCCCGTGAAAGCTTTTCTTCTTCCTCCCTCACTGACAGCTCTGAACATCCTTTTCATCCAGAGGTCTCTGCCATTTCAGATCACCTGCTCTACAGCTGACTTTTGCTCTAGCCCTGCTCAGGTTTCTAGGGAGTTCAGAAATGACCTTATGTTTTACAGAATTCATTCAACCTTTCAAACACAGTAAGGAGTTTCAGAACCTATTCTATGCAGTGTCTGTCCATAATATGGCACACCAGAAAACTTCCTGCCCTACCTGCAGATTGTAGAGCTGAAATGTATTTAACCTGCAGCACATGCAAGAACAAGAAACAGCTAGAACTTTGCCTCATAGTAGGGACATGAGAAATATGAAAATCTGGTAAATTATTATGGAACAAAGCTTTCAGCAGAAAAGTAACATTATAGTAATGCTGATAAATTGAATATCATACATGTTAGGATCTGCTATGGAACTCTTCACCCTTTGCATTGCAATGGAACTTGCTAGAAGGTACAGTCTTAAGCTGAGCCAAGGGAAATACAGGTTGGATGTTAGGAAAAAATGTTTTATGGAAAGAATGATGAAGTACTGGAATTGTCTGCCCAGGGAGGTGGTGGAATCACCATCCCTGGATGTATTTAAGAAAAGACTGGATGTGGCACTGAGTGCCATGGTTTAGTTGAGGTATTAGGGCTGGGTTGGACTCTGATCTTCAAGGTCTCTTCCAACCGAGTGATTCTATGATACCAACAGGACTCCAGTCTCTAACCCTAAGCTTGATTTATTCCCACAACAACAAACTGTAATGATATTCTTTAAAAGGAGATTACTCAGATTTGCTGGGTGAGGCAAGAAAAGCAAAACCTTTGGAAGCTGTTTCACTCCTTCACAGGGAGAGTTTGAATGGGATGCTTTTGTAGTGTGTTTTGTTTTACTGAGGGTTTTTTAAACAGTCTTTATTTGCCAGTTTCAGTGACTTCCTGGATTACATTGACCCCACCTCATTTGGTCTCCAGACAATTATTTTTCTGTTCATCACTTCTAAATGCTAGTTTTGAATCTGATCCTTGTTGCAGATCATACCCTGCATTACTGTCCCAGCTCCCTGCTTCCTTATTACCTGTGTTTCATCCCTTTCTATTAGGGAAGAGTGTAATTTTTATTTTCTTCGCAAATGCTCCAGAAGTAGGCAGGACACCAAAAAGTTATTTCCTTTTTATTATTAAAGTACATAGAATGTGCACAAAAAACTGAAAAAAACAAATCAAGTCACTGTATCAGAGTCCCTGGTATGGAACAAAATAATGTATTTCTTTCATCAGGATTCCCACCTGTGACCTGACGTTGTCTATGAACCCTGGATGCAGTTCGTATTGTTAGATATCAGCAATGCAGTGGTGTGGGATGGATACCAAAAGGTTTTCTTAATAATGAGCTAGAAGGAAACAGGCATTTAAGGGTGAAAATAATTTTAAAAATTTGAAATGCTTGGTTTAGTTTGAGATGTACAAAATCCTACTTTTAAGGGTTAAGGCTTTGGGGACTTGGAGGCTGTTTAGGAGCACAATATTAATTTGATTTTTGCAAAGCAATCCAGCCATAAGTGGATCAAAAGTGGAAAATAAATTGCAGATATTGACCTCTAGAAGGCTTGCAAAACTGGGGGCTTAGTTCCTCCTGTTGATCATAGCAGGGTTGTATTAATTACCCAGACGGTTTAAGATACAGTCCTCTGTAAGGAATAGCACCATGTGATGAAAAATAACATCAGTAAGTGAAGAGTGCACTAGGGAACACATTGAGAGAATGGGAGAAGTATTTTAGAATATATTTTAAGCCCTGCCAGTAATGGAAAACAAAATAGTTATAATCTCTATATGCTTCATGGGTTGTTCGGGGTTTTTTTCATTCTTCAATAGTATCATGTCCTCTCACAATCAGAACAAGCCAAAAAATCTAACTAAAGCCAACTACAAATTCAGCACCCAGATCTTTTTTCTTTAATCTCCCTGAAACTACAGGTCATTGTTTTGGACAGGTGAGAACTTCCCATTCACTAAGAGCTTTGTAGTTAATCTCATGGAAGTAATCCTCTAACAAAATTGGAATAATTTCTCATTAAGATTGTGCTAGTTCTCAGGTTACAAAAGAAGCCAAATGCTTATTTTCCTGCAAGTCTGTTGGAAATTAGTACTATCTTAAAAGCGGGTTCTTTGAACAAGAAAGAGTAGAGAAACTTTTGTATTGGTTTTCTTGGAAGTTTTGCATGTCATATTTTAAAGCCTCTGTAGTTCTCCTGGTAATGTCTGGGATCTTCCTAACTCATTCTGTAACACACAGAAAGTTGTCATAGGCTTGAAGCTGTTAATATCATAATATCCTATTAAACAGAAAATTGAGACATAAAAAGATATATAGATACTCATCCTATATTCCTGGTCCTCTTGTCTAAAAAGCATCAGCTTCAAAAACTTTAATTTCAGAGAAAGTCTCAAGCATGGTCTGCTTTTCTGTGTTGGTTAGGAAATTTAGACTTACATTTAACCAACCCTTCAACCAGGAAAAAGAAAGAGAGAGAAAAGTAACATTATACATCCTCCATGGGTTGTATAATGTCAGTTACCTGGAGGATTAGACACCCAGACTTTTGCCCAATAAAAGTTTCCTATGGTTGTTTTGCTAAGAGCAGAGTTTCTCTTCATGTATTACAAATAAATTGCTTCAAAAGCCCTTCAGCTCAGCCTCAACTCCTTCAGACTCAGTATTCCTTAATGCCTGCTGCATTCATGGATTTCCTCTGTCCTTTCTAAAGACAGGTCTGCACAATATTGGTAGGTGCAGCCTGTGCTAGCTCCTTCTCCTGGTGTCCCACCACGCTGCCCCAGGAAGCTGCTTATATGTGACTCAGTTTTCATCACAGTGTGTAGGGGAGAACAGAGGGTCACAAAAAGCACATGGAGTGCTCAGGGAAAGAGTACAGAAAGAGATACAGAACAGGATTAATACTTTGTGATGTGCCTGCAGCATTTTCCAACCAAAGGTTTAGACAATTCCCCTATTAAAGACTGAATCAGGCCAATTATATCTAGTAGATACATATATATACATATTTGTGTGTCTGTGTGTGTGCATGTCCATGTGTGCACATATATATATGCATAAAAACCTCAAAATCCACTCATATTTTTGTCTCCATAAGACTTTGTGTGAAAAAGTTTCAGGTATTGTTTTGCTGGCTTCTTGCTACATGGCAATTTTCAGCTCCTGTATTGTTAAAAAAAAAAAAGGTAGGAAATTATTCTCCATCCCCTTCTCTGATTTTGATTTTCTAGCCCTTTCTCATATTCCTACTGTCTTTATTTCAATGTCTCTTATCTGAAATAAAAGGTCTTAATTCATTTATTATATGTTCACATAGAGATCTGTTTCACATTTATTGCCAAACTTCTTGCTCCTCTTCCTAAACATCCTTGCTGGCTTATATATTTTTTTCAGGGGGGATATCAAAATTTTTGGTAGAGTTTAATATGTGAGTTCACCCCTGATTTACAAAAAAATCCCCATACATCTGTTTTCTGATCTTCTGGTCTCTGTCTCCTCCCTGACAGCATGAAATCATCACAAAATCAGCATGCTGAGGAGGATCTGCTCAAAGCTAGCTGGTAGGAAATGCTCAGAGCAAGGAGATGCAACCACTAAATCCCACCCTTCTCTGGGATCTCATGAGCTCCAGATCAAAAAATTCTTCCCATGAGGAGCACTCCATGGCATCATATATAAAATATTATTTATTTTATACTGTATACAGAGCACTCACTGGATCTGGAAGAACTCTGATCCAGCTTCTCCTTTTCTGCTGTCCATGATTCCAAACCATCCTTTTTAGCTCCGCAGGAGCACCCACAAGGGTGAACCTACAGCTGTATCTCCTCCTGAGTGACTCCTGGACTGGTGGGGAAAGCATCCAACCCTCCTGAATGGGTCCTAGGGAGTATTTTGTAAGTTTTTTGTTAGCTTTAAAGGAAGGGATAGAAAGTCTCTAGGGGAGTATCAGGGCACTCTTCAAAGGGGAAAATTTAAAAAAACTGAATTTAAATCCACGGAATTTAGGAACACACTGAGATTTTCTGCATGCTGGTCAAAAACTCCAACTTGTGAGCTGCTATACAAAGGGCAAAGAGTGTTTATCCATTCCAGCTTTGTTAAAGGAGGGGATGAGCATTAGAAGTTATTCTTAACTCTTAAATTCCCAATATAAAATCTTAATTTTTGTAAATTTGTATGAACAAGCATGGAGAATTGTACACTATACAGTGACACTCTTTCAAGAACAGAAAAGCAAAATTATTTTTCCTATTTTTCCTGGCATACGCAGGCTTCAGAACTGAGATTTTTAACCCAAAACATTGTTTCCTATTTTTCCTGGCATGCACAGGCTTCAAAACCAAGATTTTTAACCCAGTATAGCAGCACAAAAGTAGGGAAGTTTTGGCCGACAAGTTGCAGAATCTAGCAACAGGGAAAGACAGGAATTTTTTTTGCCTTTCTTTTTCTCTTGCTTTGTTGGTAAATTTTTCCTCTAGATATTGGAAATGAACAGAGCAAAAGGAAAGGTGGGCTTGAATTCAGAAGAACTGAAGCTTTGATCTTAAAAAAGTTAAAAGTCAGAGCACAGAGAGTACACATATCACTAGGTCAGGGGAAGTGATGTCACACTCATAATGAGCAACAACAATGCTTCTGAAAAAAACAACTTCAAAAAATGCCCCCTAGATATTACATCAAGGGGTATGTTTGCATGTTAACTGCCTCCAAGCAATCTTTTATATTAAACTACTTTATGTGCAAGACTTCCAGATCGTTTACAGGGCAAGCGCTTAGGAAAGTAGGGGCTTTCCAAGCGCCTGAAAAGATTGTCTGACTGATTGTCTGTCTACAGGTTTTCTTTTAAAGCTATTTTAAGTATATGATTCCATCCCAGCTATTTAACTCTGGAACCTGCCAATCAGACACTGCCTAATTGAACTCTCGGATACTGTAGGATTGCAAGCCACAAAGCATATGAACAAAAATGTGAATAAAGGGTTTTCAGCTGTTATTTCATTCTTCAAACCCAATTCGAAAAGGTCAAATTTCAGATTGCACAGCCCCATTGAGACTCAGGGACTAAACTGGGACAATCAAAAAAAATTAAAAAGCTAACTTTTTTCTTCCATTTTTGAAAAGCAAGAGGAGGTCTTTAATACTAGTTACTTGCTGGGGCTGATAGCAAGGTCTTAGGGTGGGGAAAGGACAATGAAAACTGAAAAAAGGAGACGTGAGTCAGTTTTTGTACTGCTGAGCTGCTAAATGATGACTGACTGACTGTATGACATCCCCTTCAAACACTTGTAATCCTGCTTTGTCTTGTTAATTTTTTTCCTTCAAAGAGAAAATATGGGGAAACAAACAGAATTGGGCTCTAAATAAGGGAAAATACTTCTGGAATACATTCTACAAAAGGCTAGAAATAAACTGTATTTCGCAACAGTTGGACTGTGGTTCAGAGCCAAAACCCCCTGAGGTTAAGTGAAAACCTCCTTGATTTCAACATGTCAGAACCTAAACCTCAGTGTTTTACGGAAATGAGAGTGGCAGTATTTATCTTGGCATGTATTAAACAAATTTAAACTACTTATTTAATCAGAATACAAATGTATTATCATTGTTTCCATGTTTATTGATTGACTGCATAAACATGTGTGTCCTCAACTGGCATAAAACCTTAGGACTCCATCAACTCCAGTGGAGTAGTGAGAGTCAGTGTCAGCAGAGAGACCTGAACAATAAAGGAGAAGGGACTTTACACAGTCATGGCCATCCAGGCTCTTGAATGAAATATGACTCAGTGAGCTCATAATATTGGCTGAAGAGCAGTTACTCTAAGGAACAAAAAGCATCTGAACACATATGCACATGTAGCAGGTGGTTTGCAATGGTGATCACCCCCAAATGTTGTCAGCAGTATGTCTTTGACTTAAGCAGTGAGTGTTAATTCTATTGACCTTATTTGCAGAACTTCCATCCTAAGAGCATTAGTGACTGTCAGGCTGCACACTTTACATAGCTGTCTACTGGATGTTTTATTTCTAGTGGTTTTTTTTTTCACCTGAGGCCCTTCAGTCATGTAACTTCAGCAATCAATTTTGGCCCAAAGCAGCACAAGCCTCAGACACAGTGAAGCAAGTATTTGCATGCAAGCTTGCTACTAAAGCACCAGGGTGAAGAGTGAGTACACAAAAGCTTAAGAAATTGGAATCTGAGTTGAATCATCACACAGTCAGCTAAATTACTAGCCCTGAAATTAGCCTTTTTGGAGGTCTCTTAATTGTTAATCCCTTTGCTGGTTATAATTGCTTTATTGAATCTAAATTAATCCAATTTTTTAAGAAATAATCATGCAATTCTAATGGCTACATAAAATTAAAAATATGGAAACTACTTTGAGAACTAATTTAGATTAGGCTCTATTAAAAAAATTAGTCTTGTTTGGGAACATTGAGTTGCAAGGATGAGAGGGGTTAATATTTCATTTACACAGTGTATGTAAAGCAGTTGTATTTAAAAATTCACTAGATTGGGAGTATCTACTGCATACGGAGAGCGAGTGAGTGCCAAATCAGAACTGGATCCATGCCAAGGAAAGAGAGCCAGGGGTTAGACATCTGTAAAGTGTTGGACGGGATGAAGACAAAGGTAAAACCTTTTGGTTCATTACACATTTAGGCTATTTCCTAGCCGCTCATGTAAATCAAATTTTCCACACCAAAACCACCATTTCTAAAGATGGACATTTGCATATTTTTCAGTACACAGAAATTTTATTTGGTCTCATAAAGACTGACTTAACCACTGTATGTATACCATGTATGTATGTATGTATACCACTGCAATACTCAAGGTCTTATCTGACCCAGTCTGGGATAGAAAAAAAACCCCATATCTTCCAGGTGTTTGGGATTTCCAACACTACCAGGAATTACCTCATTATCCCACAGCACTATTCTTTATCCCTCATTAGATAAAGAGTATAGGGGGAAGGATATGGAAACATGAGAAGGAGAACAGATAAAAGGAAACTAGAAAGAACAGAAACATGTTGAGTCTTAATTGAGCTTGGAGAGGAAGCAGGAGGAGAAAAAGAGAGTTGGCTGGTTTATGATTTATTCTCTTTAGTGATCTATGTTTGCAGTAGATTGAAACATGCTCTTGTTCCTAATATATATTTTATTCTTTGTTTATCAAGTGTGAAGTCAAGGATGAACAAGTTTAAGTTATGGGCAAAGTATGATGCCTCTTTAGAGCCAGTCTCATGAGGAATTAGGTTGTAAAGCCCAGTGAGCATGTGAACATTTTCCAAGCAGTTACACATCGTCCTACCCTGAGCTTTAGTCCAAAGAATGCATTGGTTTAGTGTGTTACAATAAACATTTAAATGTATTAAACTTTATATAATCCTTTATATGCATAACATGAAATCTTGATGCCCAGTGCTTCACCAAGAAGTCATCACTGACTGAGCACAAGAAAAGAAATTGAGGCTAAATTTGGAAAGAGAAAGGGTAAAGGAAGAGCAGAGCCAGACACACAAACCAATGAAAATACAGTCCTCTTTCTCTTTGTCCATTCACATATAAAAGAAGGGAAAGATGGCCAAGTTTGGAGTTGCAGGAGAGAACCTGCACAATGAACAGAGATCACTGGTAACATGTCTCCAAGGTTTCATAAATAATTATAACTGTTGAACCAGACTTTGTGCTTTGATTTCTGTTTGTGGAATATTTCACTGGCTTTAAGAGAATTTCTATGGATTCTATGTTCTCATGCACATTTAAAATTCCATATTCATATGTACAGATATGTATCATCTTTTATACAAATTACTTCGTGGAGAGTTGAGGCTGCAGCAGGCTCCTGAAGTATACATGAGTATTTAGGATACCATCACAATTAGCCCTGATAAAAATGAAATGAGAGTTTGAAACTAGCCAAATATACCTAAGTGTCCAGTTGCCCTTCAAAAGCAAGCATGTAATAAAATGTTATCTTTAAAATACAGCTCTCTACCTCTTACATACAGCTGAAAAACAGCCAATTCAGCAATGAAGCTTGACAGCTGCTCAGAACTCTGTCCCTACATGCTGTACTCTTCACTTGGTTATGATGCCATCAGTAACTCTGTGCTTATGGAACTTTTATCTAAACATATTTTTAATTGTGCACAGAGGAGTATTTTACAACACACAGATATGAAATGATCCATTGTTATAACACACTTTTTTCCCCATGATCACAAATTTCATAATTCTATAGACAAAAAATCTGTGTCATCTAGAGGTATGTCACATATGTGTTTAATGCTATAACATGCTGAGGCAAATTTTTTAGTCCTTCTTCCTGTTTCATATATAAGAGAAAGAAAGCCAAAAATAACGTATGGAATCAATAAGTTACCTATTGACAACTTCAGGTACTTAGCAATATTTTTCTCTATTGTTTTAGTATTACTTTACAGGGATCCAAAATTAAATAAATTAAAAGAGAAACCATCAACATGCTTCTTATTTCTCATTACAAAATACCAGCCCTCATGTCTCATTTGCTTTTTTAAACTGCAAGTACTTCCTGCCTTCTTACCTTTTGCTTTAGTTGAGGAGATCAACCTACACTAGGTATAGCAGCATCTGTACAACGCCAGTTACCTCTGTCTAGGGGACACATACAGTTGTTCTAGAACACTGGAGTGGCCTGATCATACATTCCTCAATGATCTAATATCCAGGAAAGACACATAAAAAGATGCATAATCAAATTAACTATGGAAGTAGAACAAATTACTAAATGGCAGTATAAAAGGATGGCAGAAACTCATAGCAGGAATACTTCCATGAGCTCAGGACCATGTCTGTGACAGAATTTGTGGAAGGGAAAAAAACATCATGAGAAGAAGATACTTTTAAGTGCTTTATTAAGAAGATAAGGTAATAGTTAACAACAAAATACAGTTAATTACTAGCAAATAGGCTAAAATGTTGACTTAGACAGGGTTACAGGAGTGAAGTTATACCTTTTAATAAACTGACTAATTTAGTATTAAAAACCAAAAATCTCTTCAGGAACAGAAACCCCATTACAGAGGCAGATGCTTGTCCATTTTCCAACTATATAAATTGGGTTAACGGAAGAGATTGTTTTTTCTCCACAACTGCTCCATGCTTATACTCTTAGGCTATCATACTCACAGCATTATCACTTTATATCAAAAGCATTCAATGATCTTTTTCCTTTATTCTTTGCTTAAAAGATCTGTTTTAATGTCAGAGCCAACCCCATTAAAATCATAAATAGAAGAGTGGAAATCATGTAAAAAAAAAAAAAAAGTAGAATCTACATAGATAATGTCGTTGTTATTATCAAGTTGGTTTGGTCTGCTGCAATTCAGTTGTGAGAACACTGAAAATATTTTATTAGCCATTAGCAATTATCTTTAGCAACTTGAAGGACACAGATTCCAGAAGTCTAGAAAGGGCAAACACTGTTAAAATGTCAAAAAGGATAGGAGAGTTCAACTTCAATAACCAGAAAAATATCAGAACAAATAATGAAAAGGTCTATTTGTAAGAATCTTGAATATAAACAGGATGTAAGAGACAAATTAATTTCTAATAAATAAATCATGTAAGAGGAAATTTATTTCTCTCTACAGTGATAACAAGCTTTATGGACATAAAAGAAAAAACACTGTCATGCATCTGGATTTTGGCTTTTTACATCTCACAGGACATTTGCATATAGAAGCAGATTTGAGGTAGGTAGTTATTTGGGAAATCCTATTCACAGAATTAGTTACCAATAGTTATGAGTGATTCATTTTTAAGTAAGCAAGATGTATCAGGTCAGGTTCTGCAGGAATCTGCATGTTCATTATTGAACTGGTAGATGATAAGATGCTTCTTGCATTTGAAAATTACACTAAGCTAAAATGGCTTCAAACCCATTGGAGTGCAGAATTTACATTTTAAGTTATCTTGGTGCACAGCAGAAATCTGAATGCAGCTAAGCAATTAAGTGAATTCACATGTACCTATACAAGTAAAATTACCTGCACAAATACAAAAAGGAGAATGACCAATTAAACACAGTGCAAAAAACAACCTGGCAATTAGAATGGATTACAAACAAGCAATAAAATTGTACAATTACCTAAGAAGCAATCATGCTGGGTTAGATAAAAGTAGTACATTTTACGTTAAACACACAAAATATTCCTTCTTTTCTACTCAGAGCTGGTAATTCTTTACCTGGATCCCTGTGACCACTGCGGGTAATCACACGTCAATACAATACATGAACCAGCTGGAGAAAGTCACAGAAGCTGAAATAAGAATGAACTTAAAAAATTTTTCTAGCATAAGACTTTGCAAGATATGAGCTTGTAAAGCTTATTCCTGGAGGGGAATGACTAGGAGGAGGTTTGATAGCAGTTCTCAAATTTTCAGAAAGATTTTTTGTGAAAGCAGGCAATGAGTTGCTTTCGATAATCTCTGAAAAACAGAATAGATTGCAATAAGGGAGAATTAGGTTAGAGGTGAGAGAAATAATACAATGTGAAAGGCCAACTAGGCAATGAGTAATAGACCTACGGAGATTTTTCCTGATTGCAAGAAATTTTAAGGAGGAGCAAGCCAAGCAACAGTGAGGACTGGTTTTCTGTATCGTTCCACTTTCAGAGCACATTTTGATTTAGTTGATCTCATAAATATTGCACAAAAAGTATTATTATCAAACAGTATACAACTTTCTACCCTTGCTCTGTTGTATAGATTGTGGTGCTAAACATATATCTCTATTAAGAGCATTATAATCTAAGATGAATACAAAAAATGAAAGTAAAATGAATGCCTTAAATAAGGAATCAAAATCTCTTTAACTAGGCAGCATGCTAATGACTGCAGCAGAGGAATTTAAACCAGAGATTTACAGGTTTCTCACAGATTTTTCACAGTAGACCACTGCTTTCTGTCCAAATATTTCATTGATCCAAAAAGATTAAAGTTTACTATTAATTACACCCACAAAATTTAAATGCCCTTGCGAGTAGTCCATATTGCATTGGCTTCTAAGTTTACTGCATGCTCAACAGTTGTCTGTTTCTTCATATTAAAAAGTAAATAAAATAAAATCAGTTTCTCTGTCCTGTAGACATGTCCATTGTTTCAGAAATATGGATCCTTATCACTTTCTTTCCCACTCTGAACTTTTCAGTAGGTCATTAGTTATGTACTACAGTGGATGATATTTACATCATACAAGCATGATTATCAACTAACCTAAAGGTTTGATATATTTATAAGTATACCATACAGGGGCAAATCTTTTAAGCAGTCTGGATGACACTCCTCTAAATTTCTCAGATGAAATAATGAAAATTACACCTTGGGCCATTAAGAGGGAATGTGGTCTCCATCCTGTCTGACATGACTGGATACAAATATTCTCTACTTTGTTGTTGCCTCCAAGCCTTTGTCCCTTCTTACCTTAATATTTCTGAGAGAAATAACATATTAATGTTTAATTAAGCCTGTGATATGTTCCATTTCCAGCTCTTTATACTTCTTTAATAGCACTTATGAACTATTAAAACGACCTCTCCATCTGGGTGGAAAAGTATCACTGAAGCCAAGAGAAATTCTGCACACAAGCTGGAGAGGACCAAGTCCAAGAATGGAGAGAAGCCAGTGTGCTGAGCTTACCCTCACCACATCTGAAAGTCCTCCTCTTTCATAAAACACATTTCCTAGTCTTAAAAAATAAGAGAGAATAGCAAAGAACAGCTGCTGCTAAAAGCAGCAAATGTCCCTGTTGCCATGCACTCATAAAACTCATATGTCCTTCACACAACTTTTCTCAAAATGGTAAATATATGCTAGAAAAAGTGTTCACAAGATCACTCTTGCCAGTATGGATCCTTGTACTTAGAAGAAATCCATGTATATACATATTTCCTAATAAAAGTGAGCTATTGGGAACTCCTCATAAAATATAGCACTATGAAAAAAAAAATATTTCAGAAAGTTTCTTTACTTCATCAGCAGGATTTCTCAAAAATCAATGTCATCAAAAATAGTATTTGAGAGAGGTTTCAAAGTTATTTTTAAAAGCAAATACACATACTTTCTGACAGGAATGAGAAAGCTTGTGGCAAGCTATACAAAACCTCAACCTACTGCTGCTCTGATCATTATTCCCAGTTCCCAGTTATTAGACTACATGCCAAAGCAGCTAAGATGACAAAGTCCAGGAATAGTTATGTTGGAACTTTAGAGCCACCTCTGGATCTGTCACATTGCTGGACTGTTTCTTTGTCTTTGCCAGTCTTTCTCATCCTCCAGAAGGCCGTTTCATTTCTTTTCAGCATTTTTTCCCATCGTTTGTCTGGTTTTTATCCATTCATGAGCAACATTCCACTCAAACCCTTTGTACATCCTGCAATACACAAGATGTGTTTAGAGGACCTTCAGGCTGTGAGTGCAAGTTTTGCTCAGGTGGGCAGATGGATTTAGGAAGCACATGCCTGCTGACATGAAAAATGTATACCTGGAGCCTTCCTGCTGAAACAGTCTGAAGCCTTCACAAATACATACCACACCCCCTTAGTCAAGTACCTGTTTCCTATTACAATGTTGGGTTCTTTTCCTGACTAGATCCTGCTTCAATATGGAAAACACAGACTTGGTGCCATATTTTATGTGTCCTGTTCAAGTCAGGAAAGTTGAGTGTGCTGTCTGTAAGCAGCTTAAGGACAGAGTTGGATTTGATCTGAATTTTGTATTCTGCCACTGAAATAAAAACAGAACTCTTACTTTTTAAGGGGTGCTTAAACAACTCTCAGACAGAAAACTCCTGAAAACATCCAGAATGTGTGTCAAAAATTGTAAGTGTTTGAGTCATTCCCAGCATGTTATAGCTGTACCTCCCATGAGAATGCACAGAGAAAATCCTTGGGCACAGGTTCTGTGGTGTGCAATAACTCATCTATCATTCATCTTCCCATTTTTCCACACTGTGTAGATGTTATGAGCCCACCATGCAACCCTACATAAGACACACAGTCTCAGAAAATGGCTGGGAAGGAGAGGGAGAAACCAGGGTCACAGCCAGGTGCAGGCCCCACGGTGTCAGCCCTCCCCACAGTTTCCCAAGTGTTGACATTGAACTTGCAAATAGAGTCTGTGCCTGTGCTTGGAGTAAGGCTAAGAGGGCACAGAGATGCTCATTGGCACAAGGGCTCCTTATGGGCAAACTGTGGAGATGCCACCACTGCCAGCTCAGCTACCGTAGGTCTGCAAGCCTGAAGGTGGCTGCAGCCCTGGGTACAGCAGCAAAGCAGCCCTTGCTCCTACAGGGCACACCTGAGACACAGTCAGGGGTGCATCCTCCCCTCACAGGGGATTCTCAGGACCCCTCAGAGGCTGCTGCAAGGTGTGGGAGGGTAGGCAGCCAGGGCACTTTGTCTCCATGATGCCTTCAACAGAGCAACAAGGCACCGGGCCTTGAGGTCCAGCTACCACACTGACTATCTCAATCACCCTGTTTGTAAACCACAGTTACAACATCCTGTACAAATAAGGGCTTGTCAACAAGAATGAGATCCTTGAGGGCAAAGCTGCAGTCAGTGCTTGCATGATATGCTGCAAGCAAGTTGCTGGTCATCCTCCTCCCCCTTCCTATTGTCCCTGCATAGTGCCCTGTCAAAACAGTCATTGCTGCCCACTGGGGTACAGGCACCATGTGCCACAGGGGAGCAAGAAACCTGGATAAGCAGGGCACAGGAAGGAGAGGGTTTAACCTTCTTGGCCTCAGTTTTGATCCATGGATCACAATATGATGTGACTGGTGACTTATGGAGATAGGAAATGAGCTTGCATTCTCCTTTACTTGGACACTGGACACATATCCAGCAGATCAAAGGGGAGGTATTACATCCTTAGCAAGTTCCATCCAAGTAGCTCCACACTATCAATTGCCAGCTTGCAGTTCACAAGCACAGCCTTTCTCCAGTGACAAGACACATTTACACCATAAGTTCCTTAAGTTTTTACATTAAGAACAAGCCTGTGCTTTTTAGGAATAACAGAAAATGCTATGTATGCTATGTATGCATTGATAGATTGAAAAATAGTAACAAATATCTTCTCAAAAATATTAAAATGCACTTTAGGAGCCATTATGAAAAGACAGTGATATTGCACAGTATGGATCACATTCTTACCTCCAGAATATCCTGACCTGAATCTATCTTTATTCAGCTTTTTCAGAAAGATGGAATAATCCCCAGGGATTTCACCAAGCACAAAGAGGCAAAGTGATGTGTCCACAGTGGGGAAAACAGTGATTCAGAAATATTCTTCTTCAACTCATTATCTGTCAAGCATTATTTCTTCACCTTATTAACAGCTAAGAGATCATGAGAATTAATCACTGTGATTAATTGTGCTTCTAGATAAAATGTATATTGCAGATGGAATTGTATTATGTCTGGGGTTGGGGAGAAATCATGCATTGCATCAAATGACTCTGTTAGTTCTGCTGCACACTCAGTTCTTGCTGCTCAGCTATAAATAGTGCTCACAACATATGTGAAAACCATCACACTCCATTCCGAGGTGGGAAATCGCTGAAGAAAAGTGTTCTGGTAAACAAACCCCTCCTGATGGCTCTGAATATCTGGTAGTGAGCACAACTTCTGTTCCATTCTGCTGACAAAATCTGCCTCACTCCTCCCTGCTAATAAAGCAAGGCTGCATGTCAGGGAAAAAAAAAAAACCCAGCCAAAGCTTCACTTTTTATCAAACCATCTCCTGGATATGGCCTGGGTGTTCACTGCAGCTCAAATCTCAGCTGTTAATACCATCATCTCCCTGCCAGCCCTCACCACAGGTTCAGCAGTGCTCAGCTCCACATGGCAGACACAACAGATGCATTTTCCAGTTAGAGATTCTTGAGGACAACTTCACAGCCTGTAGGCAGCTTCTTTCAGTGCTGCTCAGAAGCTCAGAAAAGTTTATGTCTCACTAGAGTCTTCTCTGCTACAGTTTAAGCACGTTTTTCTTTCCTGTCCACCAAGAATATGGAGAACTATCCTCATTAGTACCCTCCTCAGTTTGCTTTTGAATGTCCTAGACAAGGTCACTGTGCTAACAATATTTCACACAGTTCAGAACTGTTCAGTGCTCATATACCATCCTGTTCCAGAGAGTACATGGGATGCAGTAGGGCTGCTGCATGTAATCATTTGATAGAAAACATGTTTAGAGTGTCACACGCCTCTGCTCTGTCTGCAGTGTCACACCAGATCTCCAATACCTGGCTGGCATACCATTTAGTGGTCTGTTTTCCCACCTTACCAATCACATGCACAGTGCTGACTTCAACTGTGCCAAACATCCCATGTAGTGCCCCTGCCAGGAAGCCTGGGAATCTTTTCCCTTTCATTCATTAAGCCATTCTTACACAAGCATAAAATATGCCAGCTGATTTTGCTATTACTAAACACACCACAAAACTGACATACTGTTTGTCCAAAGTATTTAGTTGGCAAGCAGTCACAATGGGATGTATTCATACCCTCCCCCTTGCAAGTTTGCACAAATTATCCTTAAGATCTGCCCACCCCTTTCCAGTGACTCTATGAGGAACAGAGGCTCCTGACTTTTGGTGCATCAAATCAAATCTTAGTCTGATATCTAAAGTGGACAGTGAGTCAATCTTGCATCAGCACCAACACGGGTGGTTATCTCAGCACAGGAATTTATGCATATGCAATATTTGAGTAAAATCATGCAACAGACCTCCCATAAGCATTCAGGCTGGCAAAATGCAACGGCTCAAATACTCCCAAAAGAAGCAGCCCAGCCCTGACTGAAAATAATTCTTTTTCAAATATAAGTGAAGGCACAGAAAATATTTTTCAGTCATCAGTCCATCAGCAGTGATGAGAGGCATCTAAAGAAGAAGCCTTCATTTTGAGTCACTGGTCATTGTACACACGCATCCTTTAGGTGTTTAAAGCTGAGTTTCACAGTATAAATAACATGTTGCAAACTTCTCTGTAACTATCCAGATCTTCAGAGAGAGAACCCATCTAGTTAGGATTGACATTTAGAATATGCTCATTGTTTTCCTTATCCTTTACTTTTGACAGCTCCAGTTTAAGAACAGACTTTGATATAGCCCATGACATGCCTGAGGGTATTTTTAAAAAGCAGTTTGGGGGAAGAGGAAGAGAATGAATACATGAAAATAAACCCTGATCTAAATTAGTAATTTACATGTTCCCAGATGTTTCCTTCTTGAGATCTTGCATAGAGCAACTGTACCAAATCACCTGTAGTTTAAGTTTTTCAGTTCATGTTTTCCAGAGTAATGTTTTCACTTCACATCATCTGAACAAACAAATGAAGTATTCCTTCCCCCACAAACACCAGCACATGCTCATGCATGCTTCTCTCTTTGGTCTGCATAAGGTAGCTTGGCACCAAAAAAATATGTGATTAAGTTTTAACAAGTGTCAAAACCAAGATGCTCACAGACACTTACCTGGAGATCAGAATGAAGTTTAGGTGCTTTCTGAAATTCAAATTAGCAAGTGTCATTCTTCCTGCCTTCTACCACATGTCAGGGAATGTTTGATCTGCAGAGGGAGAATGAGATACATAGAATGAGCAAGTGAGAAACCTCCAGGATTGAAAGGCTCAGACTTCCCAATCCCCAGCATTACTACAATCTCTAGGAGCATGTGAATAATCATGGTTACTCTTGCTTACATGGTCCTATTGCAGGGCACCAATGCAGAGTACTGTAGAACCAAATTACTCATAAATATTTAGGTCAAGGATTTCAGCATAGAACAACAGTACAATTAATTCAAAATGCAGCCACTGAAAGTTATTTTTGACACCATCAGCTGCAAGTGAGCAGACATGCCTTTGTTAACTTATGTTGTAATCTATCATTTGTAATATAATATCAATGCAAAAAAAAAACCTCCAAGAGCATTGATCAGACAATTCAGGCTTTTTTTTTTGTTTACTAAAGCACACATTTTATAAAGGCTCTTGTGATCTCATGTTACTGCCATGTTGCTCAGAAATAAAAGACATTGCAAGGAAAGGAAGAAGATCTAAGATCTCATGACCTACATGGGTTCTTTATTGTTAAAATGCTAAATTTATGTAGTTTCTGTATCAGGAGAAAAATTACGTGGATTAGAATACAGAAAGCGTATTTTATACATCAGCTTCAATACAAATTTTGCACTGCACATAGTGGTCTCTATTAATGTATTAATGCTTACCTGTACCTACCCTTCATACCTCCCTAAAACACTGTTACTCAAGTGCTTGAAAAAATATGCCAACAACCAGAAAAAGAGTTGCAATAGCAAATAGAGATATAAGAGCAATAGTGATCTCCTTTCATTTTTAACTGGAAACTATTAAGTCCAGTGAACTGTGAGACCTGCATCCTTTGTACATCTGAATATCCCATTAAGTTTGTAGCTGGCACATTACAAAGAGAGAGAAAGAAAAAAATGAAAAACAAGCCACGTATCAAGAAAATAGGAACTGTCCAAGAAGCAGGTTTTATCCTATTGCTTGTGCTCAGTCAGTCCTGTACCATCAGTCTTCTACTTTCATTTCTGCAAGCAAGCAAGCTTCTGTTTGCATGCCCAAATTTGACCATCATCCAATCTGAGCCAGGGGCTGAGTTTTAATGAGTTTTAACTGTATAGACATTTTACATACATTTTAAATACTGAATCCCTTCTCATGTCATTGAACAGGAAAAAAATGACATCTATATTGGATGTCAATTCAAATTTTATACTGGCTAGTTGAATTTGGGACTAATCCTTTCTTGAATATTAATGCAATTTTGGGTATTGATACAAGCAATGCAAAAATTAAATGGGACAGGGGAAGAAAATGTATGATCAAAGCACCATGAAGTCTGTGTGAATCTCTTCTGTGTTTTTTTCCTGTAGTTTCATGGCTTTGCTTTCAATCCCTCATCAAATTGCATGAGGACCCATTACACCAAATTCGGACAAGGGAGGCAGTGGTGTGGTCATGCAACAGGCATATGGCACACAGCAGAGGAACCTCCTCCCCAACTCTTCCTGGTTGAAAGATGGACTAAATGCAGCCCTGTCAAACCATGCTGCATCTAATTCCCAAGTGTCCTGTTTTCCTACTCACAGCGTGGTGCAAGGCAAGGACAACGGGGAATCAATAGGCTTGAAACTATATATGCCTCTTCTTGTTAATAAGAGCTCACATACATATAAAAGAGGTGCAATTGCTAAGTCTTATTAACAAAGAATCAGTCTACTGTGACTGGCTAACCAGTTTTAGATGTACCCATCCCTGGCAGTGCTCAAGGCCAGCTTGGATGGGCTCTGACCAACTGGTCTAGTGGAATGTGTACCTGCCCACAGCAGGAGGGTTGGAACTGGATGATCTCTAAGGTCCTTTTCAACTCAAGCCATTCTATGAGTCTTTGATTCTATGATTATAGGGTGTGCTGTGTACCTTAAAATCTTTGCAATGACCCTCTAATTTGTCTTTGAGTGCGACTAATTTTGATGTGGACATTTTTGGTAGAGAGCAGAAAGACTGGAATGATTTCTGAAAAATACAAGAGGACTTAGAATAATGAAGGGTCCAGATCTGAAGACATTATTTTTTATGTTATTCTCATTTTTTCTTTGGCATATCTGACAATCTATTCTTTTAGACTGATACAATCCATTCAGAAAAGGTATCATAGCAGCAAGCTTGAACTACAGTGCAAAAAAGCAACAAAGAATCTCTGTTTCTGCCTTGTCCTAAAGACTTTTTCCAACTACGTATATATACACATAAATGTCTTTATTTATAGCTCTGTTGAACTACAGAAGTGAAGAGAGAGAAAAGCACTGAATAATTCATCAAATTTTCTTCCTTTATTACACAGATCCAATTTTCCCACATAAATATGTAAAACCAAACTGAATTCTAACAAAATATTAATATTAAAGATGCAGCTAGAGGATTTCATCCCAAAGAAAAATAGCTTTGCTAGTCAGCATTGGTAGAGTTTCTGTGACTTCAGCTAGAGACAGGCATGCAAATCTGAGGCAGCCATCCCTGTCTCTGTGCCTCGCCAATGTAGGTGGCAGAGTCCAGTGCTTAAGAGGTGTCATCCTAAGCAGAGATGTAAAACAAACCATTTGACTACATTACAAAAGTGTCTATTTGTCTCATTAAAAATAAAAGGAGCCCAAATAACTATCTCAGGTATAGATATGTATCCCACAGATGCTTAAAGTCATGAGAGATTAAAAATTTGCTCCAGTCTCTGATAAACCAACTTACAGAAGTTGAATTATGACTACAGAAACAGTGTCAGACAAATACATAACAACATTCAAGAATATGCTAAATATCCTGTTAACTTCAAGCCACTACAGGCAATTCCAGTTAAAATTTACTCTCTGGGAATACCCAGCCAGACCCATTGCAAATTTTATATGTCAATAAAACATTCTCCCATGACAGAAGAACTTTGGCTTGACCGCAGTGCAATCGAGCCTTATGCAGAGAACATCCTTGCTATAGTGTTTACTAATTTAGCTTGCAAGGCTGTGTTTAGAGGGATATTAAGAATTAACCAGCATGTTCTCTATTTGTGGATTATGTGTGTAATTCCCCAGTCTGAAAGAGGAGTATATATATATATCTAAAAATAAAGCTCCATATACAGTTTCCCAATAGACAATTGCTTACTCATTTAAAATGTATGTTTACTTAAAATTTTGTTCCCTGGGATGGCCTAATGAAATATACATTTCATTTCAGCAGGGATTCCCAAAGGAGTCAGCTGCCAGGCAGCCTTTTTCTAGCTCGTTCCGTGCAAACTATGTAAAGCAGGACACCAAATCTGCACTAGTAGCAGGCAACACTGAGGAATTAGAGCTTCAGCTCTGTTTATGCAGGCAGTGCCTGAGGAGTACCTGGATCTGAACAATTCTGTTAGTACATTGATCATTCATAGCAATTTGTTACCTGACTAATTTCCTACAAAACCACAGTATCTAAATTTGCTCCACATACAATCACTTTTAGGAAAGTCAGAAGCTAAGAGGAACTGACTGAATGAAATTTCCCTAGTTATGAATGCTTGCAGTATTTTGGCATCCCAAAGTTCTGCCAGACCCACAACTTAATTTTAGCTGCTTTTTGTCTTAGACAATGGAGATATTAATTCTTCCAGCTAAAAATCTACCTTAAATTCTGTCCCACATTCTGAAACCATGAAGACAGATTAAAAAAACAGAATGAAGAAAGTTTAAAAGTATTGCATAAAGTTTATAAATACCAGAATTTGTACAAAAGACTTAATACCACGTAATATATCAAACATGGTCATACACACCATCTGCATCGCTAGGTAGAGTTAAATATCTATATGCCACATGAAAGGACATATGTATGAAGAAACATTTATTGTATATGTTTTTCATCTTCTGAATGAGTATAATGTTTTATTCATTTTATATATAATTTATATTTTATATATTGTATTAATGGTTTATAAGTGTGTTATTATTATTATTATTATTATTAAATAATTATTTATATTATTATAAATCCTTCAAAATCAATGTGAAAAACAATCAAAACAATTAAAGTACATTGCAAGTCTTTGGCTGAAATAAAGGACAGGGAAATACGTCTTGGCAGGAGTCCTGAAGATATTTATATTTTAAAACTAAATAAAAAGGGATCCAGGAATCATTGTCTATAAGTAATACTAGCCAGGAAAACTAATCTCTATGAAATAAGACTGAAAAATGTTTTAAAATGTATTCTTTTCCATCAAAGCCTTTCACAGAGTAAATGTCTTGAAAGAGTTTGACTGAACTGACAGATAGATCTGAATCTCTCACTCAACAAATATAAATCAAGATTAAACCATAGCTGGTTTTATGGAAGAAAATAGAGGTAAAATCCAGAGATAGATATGGTCTCTAGAGAGTAAATAATTATACTTAGTTATGAAAACAGTTGGAAAATACCAAAGGACCAAAACTCTCTCAGAGCTTTTATCCAGCAGCTAATAGCAGAGGTGAGTGGCACTTGCTACAGGGTGAGTGGAAAGTGAGCTACTCACAATACTGTTAAATACAAGACTGGGTTTTGTTCAGTCCTTCAGACCTGCCAGACATGCTGCATAGCCATCTACATCAAAATGCATTAAAACTGTAGGATAAGAAGACAGCATAATTTTTAGACTTTTCTAAATTGGGCAGGGCTCATAACAATGGAACTAATAAAGATAAAAAGAATTTTAAAGGAGGTGGGTTAGAAATAAGATAGGAAAACAAATAAGAAAGAAAATGGTAAGCAATTTTTTTATTTATTTTAACTTCATACTCTGGCTCTTTGTAGCTTAAGTAAGGTATTGACAGAAATCCTGGAGTTCAGGACAATTTGGCATTGAAAGAGGAAATGAGCTGTTAGTTTTGAAAGAGAACATCAAGAGGCAGGAGGGTCCATCATGAGAAAGTTATATGAAAATCATTGTGCAGATTTGAAGTGTTGAACATTAAAATACTCAACAACACCCTTCTGTTTAAAAGTGTTATAAAAAATCTTCTGACTCTTTTCCAAAACAGATTTCTGGAGCCGTACTGGTCCCCAGCCACGTGTCATATTCCATTCCCCTGCAGAGACACAGCAATATCAGCCACGCAGCTTTAGGCTGAGGAAGGAAACAATCTCTCAGGCTTCTCCAGCAGGTGATCAGATATCGTACTAGCCTCCCCCAAGGTGTCAGCCATCAGCAGTCACATCTTTTCCCAGGACACCACACAGCAAAATCCATCTGTCTCTCAATCATAGTATTTATCACCTAGTAAAAAGATAAAGATATTTTGTTAGCAGAACTGTTACCCTCATGACTGAAAAAGGATTTGAAAGTTTGTAGTTGTTTCATAAATACATATAATTGTTCCTTACAATTGCAGCATCAGTACCCAGGTTACTTAAACAAAACCATTTATCTCCTCTTAGATAGAACAAACCTATTACTTTTTTCTCTTCTGAGGCTGCATATTGACAGTACTGAGGTGATATGGTTATCTAAAAAAAATGAGAACCTAACTTCTTGTCCTGGTTCCAGCTGGGATAGAGTTCATTTTCTTACTAGTGCTGTGGGTTTGGTTTCAGTATGAGAAAAATGTTGACAACACAGCAGAGGCTTAGTTATTGCTCATAGTGCTTACTCTAAGTCAAGGACCTTTCTGTTTCCCTGCAGTGAGGAGGGGGACGAAAAGCCAGGAGAGGGCATGGCCAGGACAGCTGATCTGAACTGGCCAAAGGCATATTCTATACCACAGAACATCTTGCTCAGTATATCAGTTGGGAGGAGTTGGCTGGGAGGGGCTGATTGCTGCTCAGGGACAGTCTGGGCTCCAGTCAGTGGGTGGTAAGGAATTGCACTGTGCATCCCTTGTCTCTCAAGAGTTTTATTTCTCTTTCTATTTTTGTTGTCTTGCTTTTCATTATTGTGTTGCTGTTATTGCATTTTATTTCAATTATTAAACTACTCATCTCAAGACACAGTTTTGATCTTTTTTCTGACTCTCCTCCCCATGCCAGTGGGGGCATGGGGTGGAAATTGAGCATCTGCATGGTACTTTGTTGCAAGCTGGGGCTAAACTGTGACACTTCTTTTTCCCTTCCTGGAATTTATTTCCATCTCCATACCACTCCAGGCTGCATAAATGCTAAGACCACCTATTTCTCCAATGGATCAACTCCTCCATCCAATTTACCAAGCAGCTGCAGCAGGTCAGGATGCAGAGTTAATGTGGCCAGGGGCAGTGAGAGGGAGGCAGACAGGGAAGGGTGACTCTGCCAGCCAGGAGGGCTCAGATGCCTCACACACAACAGCTAAACCCCAAAACATCTCCGTTCAGCTTGATGACAATGTCCCATAAGAAGCGCAAGTAGTTAGAGACCTGAGATTTTTAGTTGCAAATGTAATTGCTCTGTAAAAGAATCAGGTAACAAAGGCTGCTACAACAATTAATTTATAAGTTTATTAGATTCATGAGTAAAATTGAATTGAAAGAGAAGATACAAGAAAAAATTTAAGATACCTATACTAAATAAACACGTCCATATCTATTGCAACTCTGTATCTACTGTTTACTGAAACTTTATTACCTTGTCTCTTTTATTAAGAAAATAATAATAATAATCTGCCCTGATTGAATTTTTACATATCTTAATAAATGTTAAAAAATTCAGTTCAATTTCTGCATTAAATCAAAATTTTTAAAAAGCTTCTTCTTAAGTTTTACCTCTATTAAATTTTGCTGGATTTCTGTACTCTTCATTACTGTTGTCTCTCAAAATATCACATTTACTTCAACTGTAAATAGCGTAGGAAAATAGTTCAAATCTTAAAGGGAAACTTCCAAAGAAAAGATTTTTTTCCCTCATAACTGAGACCTTTCCCAAGGGAATAGGACACTTTCGGAGGTGTTAGTGCTTCATGTTTGTAGCAATGGAAAAGAAGTGTATAGAAATAATGGGTTGACTGAGTTTATTATGAAAGGGTTTCTCCTGTTAGGAGATTCAGGGCAAATAAGAGTCAAGATAAAACAAAGTTATGGTGGAAAGCTTGGAGAATTTGTACTAGTTTCAATTTCTTTGCTTCCATCTTCTAAATTGCCAATTGTCAAATGTCATTACTGCTCAGGCTGTTAGCTGCTCATTTGATTACAGCATAGATCCCTCTCTGGAGCATGGCTCTGTCCATGTGTGAAATCACAAAATGTGCTTGTGCAGGTGCAAAGGCTTTGGGAGAGCATGAAGATGATATTTAAAGTATTTTGTTGCCTTTTAAATACATAGTTACATCTACAACAAAACACAGAAATACTAAGCTGTTTGCTTCTATTTGTCCTTAAAGGATTTGTGGCTGGATGTACTTCAGTAGTTGCCAAGAGTTCTTGCACAGTTTTAATACTAATTTATGATGAAGCATACCAAATGAACCACAAGTTATTTAAGAAAATGAAATAAGGAAACTTTTGAGGTTTTAACAGGAAAACAGACTGGAGTGCGAGTAGTCTGATGTAAATTAATAGATGGCTTCAATGAAAATGAAAGAGAAGAAAACTCCCTCCTGGGGTTTATTATGCCTCTTGAGCTGTTGGTAGTAAAGTTAATTTTTAAATGCTTTGAGGTGATTAAGAACTCAGGCATCACTCTAAATGTAAATAAGTCCTGTTTCATTTCCTTGCAGTTAGCTGATTGCAGCAGTCACCAGCTACTTAGCTTGCTGATATATTTGAGATCTGTAGTCTAGTTCATAATTAACCCTCTTCATATGAAGTGATAATGTTAGCAAGCCTGTTGTTGAACATACATAACCAGGATGTGACATATTCACTCACTAGGGAAGGAGAAGGTTTTTATTTGTAAATCATGAGGGCACAGAACAGAAACCAACATAGAAAGAGTTTGTTTCCATTTACACTGGATGCAGCTCAAAAATGCAACCAAAATATATGCAGTTTAGGACCTTAAGCATAAACTATTTCTTTAGAGTAAAATTAAGAAAACCATTAAAACTTTACCTATTCCTCCCCATCGAGTCTACTGAATAGAAAATTTCAATAATATGTAGATGAATATCACAAATGAAAAATCTCAGATGATAATCCATTCTTGTAATATACAAAAAATTAAGAATCAACACCAATTGATTGATTGGGACCCCTGAAGTCTGTATTCTCTTTCCCATATTTGGAATTGAGATAGTTTCATGGCTAAGCAAAAGCTTCAGAAATGACTAGTTCTGTTCATCAGTTTGTAATTTTCTAACCTAGGACATGCTAAGCCATGAGCAATGAAAATAGCTCTACTGGATACTGAAACAGTGAGGTAGGCAATGCTCATCTCTGGGACAGGCTCCCCAGCTAGTGGCCATGGACCCAAGCCTGTGGGTGTTCAAGAGGTGTTTGGACAATGCTCTTAGATAGTCTAACTTTTAGTTTTCCCCGGGTGGAGTCAGGACCTGGACACGATGACCCTCATGAGTCCCTTCCAAGCCAAGATATTCCATGATTCACTTAAGAGTAAAGATACAGGCTTTATTAATACAACACAGGTATTCAAGTAGTCCAAAGCCCAGAAAGCTTGGGTTCAAATCCTAGCTCCAAACTCTTGTGGTGAAACATGTCTATCACCTGCTACCAGCTTTCTTTAAGTTCCACAAAGGGATCTGATATTTGTCCAAACATACTATAAATACATAAATATTTCAAGGCAAAGGGAGACCTACAGAGATTTCCATTTTAATGTCTACCTGCAAAGTCAGTCATTTCATATGTTTAGTCAAATCAAATTTAAACCTTTTTTTAACTCAATTCCTTTTATCCAATTGAATACCAGAAGAATTGTCAAAGAAATATGTACACAAAATAGACATGAAATTTTCATAGGTCTTATTTAACCCAAAAGCAGAAAAATCTCACAGTTGTGAGGTACACTTCTGCCTTGCAGAGAATGAGATTGTACATCTAACTATGGCACATCAGAATGAGCAAAGAAGGAAAGTGAGATTCATCAGCAAGTAAACTAGAGAGAAAATGGTAATTTCCAAATAAATAGCAAAATGCTAAAGTCATTATAAGTAAGCTCTACAAAAATGTAGTTGCTCTTTTCCTAGCATTGGTATTTAACCCTAAATAGGTAAGTGAAAAAAGGAGGAATGTACTAAACTTTAGGACAAAAACTTCCCAAGATTAAGCATTCTGATCTTAGCTAGAATCTGCCCCAACAAGAATCTTATTTCTGCTCCAAGATTGTCACAAATTTATTAGTAAATTTGCTGAACAAAATTGACTACAACCATTTTGGAAATAAAGTCTTTCCTGTGAATTTTACTCCCAGTTTCTATTCTCCCACTGAAAAGTTTCACTCTACTTTTTTTTCAGGTTCAACATTTCATTACAGTCTTACCTGACAAACATCTTCAATGCAAATTAACAGCTAGATAGCTAATTCTTTCTTTCAAGAAATGACAACACAATATAGCAATATTCAGCTAATGAGTAATATTTCACTGCATTTTAAGTATTAGCTTTTACAAAAGTTACCAGAAGAGTTTTTCTTGTACCCTGCTCCTCTCCAACTTCTGTATCAAATAACAGTTAGTATTACTTATGTCTCTATATCTCACAGTTGTAGCTAGGGGAAGATAGGGAGGGAAAAGGGGTTGATCTAGTTATTTATTAATGTCAGGGAGCTTCAGGCTAAATCTATTCAGTGGGGGAGGAATAGTGTTATTGCTCTCAGTAAATTGAGGCAGGTCACATCAATCTTGCAAACAAAAATTCTCCAGTTGTTCACATTTGCTAAATAAAGGCTCTCTGGCCAGCTGCCTGCTGACAGCCACAGAACTACAGCAGCAAGAAACATTGCATATCTCTCAGGCACCCGCAGGGAAAACAATGTTGCCCCATAAAAAGGTTCACAGAATTTCCAAGTAGCAAACAAAAAGTCACCAAGAAATCACTAGAAAGCACATTCGAAACAGGAGTCTGATTACATAGCTATATACACATATTATTTGTTAGGAGGAGTTGGCTGTAACATCTCCAGCAGGTGAGATCTTTTCTTCATTTTTATTCCATATCCTAAATATTGTTGTCTTCATAATTTATTTTTTAAATTATGACAAGTTTGGAAGTAAGGCTTGAATATACCCGTACATGGATATGTACATTTAGTGATTGTGAAGATTCAAATTAACCTATGATATCTAAATTATAACCAGAAATTAATCTTTGAAAATAACTCTCAAAGCAAGGTAACACCTGCCAGACAGCACACTTCAATATTCATTTTAGCAAGCACAGCAGCTACCTACTTCTGTGTTTGAAAATCAGGCCCTCTGCACAGTGCTTTAAAATCACTTCAGAAGTCTACATCAATGCCCTTATTTGAATCACATTATTAGCAGGTGGACATTCTCTCAAAGGGCAGAGTCATAGCCCATAACAATACCAATTAATAAATGTGGATTTAGAAAGGTGATTTCTGTTATATCCTGCTTACCAGGGATCTGATAAAAACTTCCAGTAACTATAGTGCCCCATGAGAAGGTATGCTGGCAATGAGCAGGTCATTTTGCTCCTTTGCTCTGAATTTTTCATAGAGCTTCTCTTTTGTGTGCTAAATGAGGACAGATTCTTTGCATGGAAGTTCCCCACCCCTCAGCTCTCCTCCGCACACCTTGACAGACCCATTCCCACAGAGAACAGGTCACATTCACTGTTTTCCTCCACAGAATCATAAAATGGCTTGGGTTGGAAGGGGCCACAAAGACCATCCAGTTCCAAGCCCCTGCTGCGGGCAGGATTGCCTTTCAGTAGACCAGGTTGTTTCTCTCTGGGGCTGCTCAGTCACAGGCAAAAGGGAAGCTAAAAGCCTTCTCATCTCTCTGACTGGCCATAGCAAAGGTATTGGAAATCCTGGTAGGCTTTTCCACCCAGCTGGATGGTCAGTTTAATGCAGAAGCAGTCAGGAAGTCGCACAGCAGTAGATGGGCACAAGAAGAGCGGGGTCCTCTCCGTGCTGCAGTCCTGGGGTGTGTGCACCGCCTGCCCACACAGCTGAACCCAGGACACGGCCACGTCCTCACTGGGAACAGAGTACTCTCCCCTCATGACTGCCTAAAAGCAGTCATCCCAAAAAACATATGAGGTTTTTTAAGCCTTTAGGTTTTTAAAGCAATCTTGTTTCTCATAGAGCTAAAAAATATGTCTAACCAGTTTTGAAAGTTCGTAAACGGCAACCAGTATGAAGTGTACAAACCCACAGTACGTGCTGGCACCTTGGTGTAGTTGAAATGGTCAAGTATTCTTTCACAATCCTTTGGTATGGATTACCATTTCCTTCATTGTACCACTGCATTAGTGGAACCTTTCCCATGCCTTTCCTGTCTGGGGTAACAACACGTGCTTGTTCAGAGGAGTACTGCTGACATGAATAATGAAATGCACTAGGAATAAAATCCCTTTAGCAGGGCAGGAGTACACAGCCTTGATGCAGTGTCCAAGTTTGGCTTCCCCAAGTGAAACTCTGGAGGATGGTCAGTCTCAGCAGTCCTCAAGTGCAGAGCATTAGTGGGTGCTCAGCATCTCTCACAGTATGAGCAGGACTAAGCAGCTCCAGCCCACACTGACTGCCCGGGTGAAGATTTTCTCATCTTATCCTCAAAGCTTTTCAAGCCCTGATCTTAATAGAGGTCTTAGGAGACTTTTTAATCTTCATACTTCTCAAACTCAATTTAATTTAGCTTCTCCTCTCAAATCAAGTCAAAGACTTAGAGGGATTTGAGGAGAAATACAATCTTCTTTCATTAAAAGCAGGGTCTTATCACAGATCTCTGTGATTTGTATTGTCCTGGCAATAGGGGAGATCATGTAACTGGGAGTGTTTATTTTCTATGAGGCAATTAAGTTTGAGAGATATGATTGTAATTCTATGTGCTTACTTGCAGAACTATGTACTCACACCTGGGCTGGGCCTGGTCACTCTGGCACCAGTTGCTGCAGTTATTTGTGTGTGCACATATCAAGGGCTTTGCGAGGTCAAAGAAGACCATTCATTTGAGACTTGAAAAGCCTTGTCAGTGTAAACAAAATTCTTATCAATTTGAGAAAAATGTTGGATTTTTACATCCCATTGCTCTTTTCCAATCAAATCTACAGAAATGAAACATGAACAGAAACAGAGCAAAACAGAAAGTACATGATTACATATGGAGTTCTCTCCTCTTCAGTTTAGAAAGAAGGGGGGGGGGGTTCTCATGTTAAATAATTATTTATCTGAATTCCTGTTTCCCTTAATTCTGCACCCTGTTTTAATATCTCCTGACTAAAAAAAAAAAAAAAAAATTAAAAAAAAAATTAAAAATCCCCACCACTACCCCCAAAATGCCAAAAATTATTTTACAGGACAGAGAGAAGGTTGCCTGGACAAGGCTATGACTTGCCAAGCAAGGACAGCCACAACTGCTGATTACAAAAATGCAGTTTTCTGTTTTGACTGAGGATGAGCTTTTCCAGTAAAATAAGATGCCAATTAGCATTTACTGTACATCAAAAAGGCTGGTTCTTAACCTTTTGTGACACTAGAAAGAGCTGAGGACACTTCAGTTAGTCATATGATATACCGGTACTCAGTTAATCATAAAGCACAAACACCCTTCTCAGATAATCACACAAGAACTGCTAATTATGAAAATAATAGATTCTGCTGGAAAAAAACCAAACACTTATTCTAAAACTTTTCTCTTGGGCAAGGTGATTTCTTCTCTTTTCTTATACTGATGTTTATTACATTCAGTCTTTGCTCAAGGGATTTTCTTCCACCAGCCTCCTGTTCTCAGCTACATCTAATCTTTCACACCTGTTCAGATTCTTTAACCCTTAAAATTCCTGCATATTGATACCTCTCTTAATTTACTTCACTGCTTGTTACTGAAATCATATAACTAGGAAGAATTTAGTATGAAATTTGGTTATAATCACTTTAATTTATACACCCTAAAATATAATACAAATCAACCCATATTTCTCAGTCAGTGGCCAGCTCCTGCTTACCTCAGTTCTCCCCCTCTCAGTAACTTCTGCCCAAAGAGCAGCCAGATGAAGCTGATCTCAGTGAAGTTTCTGGTGACAAAAAGAAACAAAGCAATCAGTAACATTTTTAGCCCTAGTGCATTCTCCTTTGGACAGAGGACCTATATTATTGAATTAGGATTAATTAGTACTGACTTACATACTGGTGCTGAATTAGAATATCATGAGTTCATCAGTGTCGTTTATCATCTTCAACACAAGAGTACTTAGTCCTGATCAACTGCAAATTGTCCTCAAGCTCAAATACCAGTGTCGTCCTGCAGCATCAGAAATGCCCACAGAATCTAAAAAACTTGCACTACATCTTACAGTATTTAACAAGAAATGTTGCATTATCTCAGATGTTTGCCAGATTCTACAATAACATCCCACATAATACAGAATATAACTAAAACAATGAAATACCATGTTCAAAGTAACTTATGCCTAAAATATTGATTAAAACCAAGACTGTCATTTACTTGGCACATTGAGACTTCCACCACAAGAGTAAATTTTGGAGGCTACACAAGACTACATGATAGAACTCTCACAAACCTGACTACCTCCTGAAAACCTGTTTTCCACACAGTTAGCATTATATGTGTACATGTGTAGGGATGGTCCTGTCCTTCAAAAAAAGAAGAAAGACTCCAAGATGCATTATTGCAAAAGCTTCATTTTTAATTTTTTTTTTTTAGTAAAAATTTAGGTCAAATGCAGCAGGTGTTACTTATGTTGGTTAATGTGGCTGTGGAAGGCAGGATGCTGGGTGGTATAAGGAACCATACAATACAAAAGTCTAAATGGAAATGAGTTTATAAGGGTCTGTCTCTAGAGACTAAGTGATTAGTCTGTCAAAATGATTATTCAAAAAGAGCAGTCTCTGACAGGGAAAAAACAGATAGAATGAGGGTCATAGGGGGATAGTGTGCATTGTTCAAATATTGATAAATAAGCTGCACAGAAGGGGGTAGAGCCTAAGGTACCAGTCACAGCAATGGAATAGCTTGTTTACCAGATGAGGGGAATTACCAGGGTGAAAATCTACTGGAAATGGATGGGGCACAAGAATGCAGAAAGACAGACCCATGTGAAAATCTTAGGAACCCCCTTGACAGGGATGGAGAAGTAACTGCCATCTCCAGGTTTACAGGCAGTAGGAATGGAGCCACACCAATAAGCCAGAACCTCTCTTTTCCAATCAAATTAAGGTTTAGCAGAGTATGTGTGCACATCTGTGTGTGTGTGTAAAATGGCAGATTACATACAAATGTCTCTTCATTTCTTAGGATTATAAAGCTGAGGTTCTGTTCCTATTAATGTCCTGTTTTCCAGCACACACTTACCTAGAACTACTGCTGTGTAATTACATGTTTCACATTTATAGGACACCATGACTAAATGTTCCTACTAAATTAGCCTCTTCTGTATTAGTCACTCTTTTCATACAAGAAAAATGGAGTTTGACCCTTCGTTAACACCTGTTTTGAATTGACCTCATCTCATTGATGCCTTAATTTTTAGCTTTCATATTTTTTAGATTCTGTACTGCCTTAGTGTATGACTCTGAACTTCATATAAAGAGTTAGCATGTTCTCTTCATGGGGTAGTTAGGCAAAACAATCCTTTTCCAGCCTGAGAACCAAGGACACCATTGCAGCTTAGGGCTCAAAAAGTGTAATCAACTGCAAACTGAGGAGAGGAAACTGGGAGGATGGGACTTAATAACCTGAAGCTGTAATTAGACAATTAACCCCAATATGTAAATGAACCAAAACTTATAAAAGTGTGAAAACACGTGACCGGTCATCCATCTTGCATCCCTCTTGGGCAGAGCCACAGCCGGGCTCTTGTACTGCCCAGGGTGTATCCTTTGAAGGCCTTTTAGTAAATACCTATTCATTCCTTTAACTGTGTCTAGCCTCTGTTCCAGGTAGCCTCTTTAGGCATCAGTTCTGGCACCCCAGATGGCACAGAAGGCATCTGGAAAATCCCTGGACCAGAGGAACACTCAGCATCATCACTGCCTCTACGTGTGATCTGCCATTGCAAACAGAAGACTGATCTGCTGTTTCAATTAACTTTTCAAGGTATATATTTTCCTCCAAATATTAATGGTATGCAGAACCAAAAAAAATTACTAAATTATGGTTATGTATATAGAATGTCAAATTTCAAAAGAACGAATGATTTAACCAATGTAAACATAAGAATAAACTTCCACTATGCAGCAAAAGAATGCAGAGTATGAGGGAAGTTTCACATCTTTCATGCATATTTTTATGTACATAGCAATACAGGTGTACATTGAACTTGAAATTTATGTAAATAATAAAACAATTCTTATGACCAGAGTGAAGAAAGAGAGAAAAAGTGTTCTATACAATATTTTTCTTCCAACCCCAACCCAATGCAATCCCAATAAAGAGACTAAGAGAGGATGGGTGGAGAACTGTATTCAAATCTTTTAGGATTCATACTTTTTTTTTTAATATGGTTGACGCTTACTATAGAATTGCCATAAAACTTGTCAGTTGCATATATACCATATGTTATAAAATGTTCCCCTTTATAGCAATACCATTAATTTTATTTGGAGGAACTTTGCTGATCTCACCTTTACATGCGACTTTTCCTTGCAAAGGAGTAGGTAGAAAAGAAATGGTGAATACAGAAGACAGACAGTTGTGTTATTTTGTGTCTGCACAGCACAGTAGTCATTACCACAGCAAAATGTGAGCAGCCTGCAGGAGGTTTCCCTTTCCCCCTCACAGTAAAATGAAAGCAGACCTGCACTTCCAGATTGAATCTTTCCATTGGGGTAGACAGTGAAAGTATTACTTAGCAATTATCTTTCTCATATTAGAGATACAGAATGGTAAATCTAGAAAAAAAACTTGATTCCATAGCACTTTTTTGAAGACAGCAGGGCAGACTGTGACACTGCAGTATTAAGATATTTTTTAAAACTGCTTATCAATTGTGTCAGTGAAAGAGGAAAAATATGCAAAGAACTATTGACTAAATCACCTGCAAAGGGTTTATATTGACAGCTGATACTCCTCCCAAATGAAGCTCCGAGCTGTGCCTCACCCTTTGCAGATATTCACAGCATAACTCTGGGTTCTCTCTCTTTTCACAGGGAAACAAAGGATTTCAGTGTTGCTCCTCTTCCAGCATTACTAGGATTTCACTTTATCCCATTTCAGAATAAATGGTGCTCATTAAAAATATCTTGTGCTGTGACTTCAGATTAAAGATACACCCAGAAAACCGCTACATCTTAAACAGAAAGATAAGTAGGACTAGAAAAATAATACTTCCTCCTGACTGCTCTCTCTTCCTTTCTAAAATAGTGAGTCTGAGGGAAAAAAAGGTTATCTATTTAAGTAAATGAATATAGGAAAGGGATAGTTGGCCTTCTCTGAATATGTGTTGACTAGCTGAGCAAGAAATGTTTCACAGACCTTGAGTGCAAGTCTTTGTTTATTGAGAATAAGCAATCAATCAGCCAGAGCACACAACAAGACCTTGTTCAAACAATGGATAATGCTGAGTGCCTCAGTCAAACAGCTTAGATTGAACAAGTTTGACATTACCAGCAAAAAAGGCAAAGTCAACAGCATAAAAGTCACAGAATAAGACAGTTCAGGGAGGTCTCAAGCACAGGAATGTTAACATACATTCAAATGGACAGAGGGCTTTCTTAGGATTTTTCTTAAACAAAATGTTTATTATTTTAAGCTATCAAAACTTGCCTTGAAAACTAGATTAAATAAATCCTTCACATTTGAAATCTCTATGACTAAAGGCCCACTCGTGTTAACTTTCATGAGATTGTTAGTATCAAGATTATTTTTTCTTCCTGTATATATTTGTATATCTTTTCTATATTTCATTTACAGCAATAGCCCCCATTTAAAAGCTTCACTTGAAAGCAGGCCAAATGTGAACAGCACAGAAAAGAAACAGTCTACATGACCAAGAAAAAAATTAATGTAAAATCTAGTGCAAAACAAGAACTAAGTATTCTTTGAAATACACACATCTCTTTCTCTTTCCAGCAGTTTCTCAAATATGTCTTTCTGTATTACAAATGAAATTATAAGTACTCTCAAATTTTGCAGCCAGTAGATCATGACAGTCTTCTGATTACCTGGTGATGAATGAACTTTCACTATTTACACAGGAATTTGGGCTGGGAGAGAGGGAGAAAGGGAAGGGGGGATGTGGTGAGAGACCAGATATAGAGAATGATTTCACATCCTTGGGTTAATGAACAGTAACAAGATGAGAACATCATTTGCAGCCTGTGAAGTATACTGGAAAACAGAGCCTGGTTCAAGATAAAATTTATGGGTCTGCTTTACTTGCTGCTAACTGAAAATCCTATCACATGTAGTCTTCTCTCTCCCACATTTTCTGTGAAGGTAGTGAAAACCTTCAGATTAGCCAAGCTAATTAAGGCCATAAGATCATGTCAGCTGTGGTATAAAACATCAATTTGTAACCCAGGCTGTTACTGTGAACTATTTCTGCACTGCATCCCAGCAACCCATTCCTCAAACCTTTAGCTGCTCATGCAAGATGATTTTCCTTGAGCCCCTGCAGAACTTTTTTTTTTGTCCAAAATTTCTCTGTTAAGTGTCGGCTGAAAGTCATGTATTTAACTTATTTATGTATAAAAAGAAAAGACTCAACCAAGAGTATCCAATGGAATTTTTTTTAGGCAATCTAGTACATCTTTTGGTTTTGATAAACAGCATCCCTGCAGCTACACAAACAGAGGGCATTACATCTCCATAAATAAGTATCAGTCTTATCTCATTTATTTCCACATGCACAAGAGAGACAAATGCTGGAAATGGAAGTCTGAGGTATATTTCATAGTGGACAGAACCAGGATGTACTTCCTTCTCCTGTGCTGCACTGGGACAAGGGCTCTCCAGGTCTTCAGCCTCTGTTGTGGCTATGAAACATTCATTTAGCACAGGTAGAAAGAAACTAAATTACACACTGATCGCTGTATTCAACTGCTCCTTCTGCCAAAAGGGAAGACCATGCTGAATTTTAAATGAAGTGAATTTGGTAGATTTTCAGAGTATGAACTGCTTGATGCCCAGTTCACTCCAGGGGCTGCAGAAAGGCAACAGGATTTTTGTTGCGTGAAACTTCAGTGGATGAATGGCAAGAGCGATAAAAGCTGAATTTATGCTGCGCTAATTTCCATTTAGAAAAAAATAGATACAAAAAGGAAGTTATTGTTTATGATAAAGTCTAGAAAATTTCTTGTTAAATGTATACTGACCTCTAGTTATTTTGAAGCATTCTATCAATTGAAATATAGAAATATACAAATGGAAAAAGTTCTTATTCTTTCAAGTACAATGATACACATCTTTTTTTAATGTAATTTTTAAATTCAAAGATAATGGTGATGATTGTGATGACGATTAATATTATAAGTGAATAGGAAAGGTTTTGTGGGATACTGTTATTCTGATCCATAATCAACTCTCCAGGGATTTTTCCAGGAATTGAAAAGTTTGGCTATAGCATTTTCAATTGCACCCCTCATTTCTTCTAGCTAGTTACAGGTCTTCCCCAAAAGATTAGCAGGCCACACTGGCAAATGGGTGACATACGACAGTGTAGATGAAAATTTGCCTACAGTCAAAGGGTAGTAGGCAACAGCTCAAACCCTAATGTCTAATAAGTGGTGGTGGAGCCAATATGGAGGATGACATTATTTAATGTCTTCATCAGTGAGCAGGAGAGAAAAAATAAAAAAGGCTGATGGCTGATGCCAAGATATGGGGAAAAGTTTCTATGCTGAGGAGCTGCATTGCCATGCAGAGGGACTTCTACAAGCCAGAGGGCTGGACAAAGAGGAAACACATTAGGTTTAGCACAGAGAAATGCCAAGTACTGCCCAAGGGACAGAAGTGTCCCTCATGGCAGTACAAAGAGGAGACAGACTGCCTGGCTTGTAGCTCTGCAAAAGGAGCCTGGGCAGGGGTGCAGAATACAGTGCTGCCTTCACAGAGGGCAGAGCCAGAAATACAAGGGGAATACTGCTCCTACTCAGCTCTTGTGAGGCTGCATCTGGGTCCAATATATGACATATACTTTCAAACAAGACAGAGTCCAAAGAAAGGTCATTTAGCTGGGGGCTGGAGCAGATTAAATCCAAGGAGAAGCCAGTGGAACATGTTCACTCAGCCTGGAGAAGAGGAAAGTATAGGAGAATTTAACTGCAGCCTCCTGCTATAGAAAAATGACTTTGCATGAAGGTGGAGCCGAGCTCGTCAAGAGCCAACAGTCACAACAAGTTGCAGCAAGACAAGATCTAATTGGACATAATAGGATAAAAATGTAGACTGAGAGTGATTAAGCACTGAAAGAGGTTGTCCAGGGACATGGTGGAGTCTTGTCTTGGGAGATTTTGGAAACAAGACTGGACAAGTACCTGGTTAACCTGGTTTAAATCTGAAGTTATTCTAACTTTGGTTTGGACAATGTAATCTCTGGAGGCTTATTCCAACCTACCTCTTTGACCCCAACTCATCTTATGGGTACCACCACCTCCAAAGGCTGGAGATGGTGTGTAGTCCCTCTGTAATGCCAAATGAAAGCACAAGAGAGAGCTGCCTTCTGGAGACTGAGTGCAGCAGCAGAATGCAGCAATACTTTCAGAGGATCAGCTAGGCCAGAGTCCTTCTATACATCTGCTCTTCTGCAGTATCTGAACAGCATCAAACATTGTTGGAGTTTCTGCAGAGCAGAGAAGAGTTTGTTATGCTCAGAGGGGAACAGAGCCAGCACAGCAGTTTGCCCAGGAGATCTGCATTCTTTTATCCTGACCTGTTGTCACAAGCTTTATTCAATAAACTCCCTAGGATCTCTCTAGGAAGCCCCAATGAGACAGTTTTCACATTTACTCAGAGACCAGTCCAGTGAGGTCCAAGTCCTTTGGACAGTTTAATAAGATAAATATTTATTAATTTGAGTTACTGTAATAGCAAAAGTGTTTACTGTCTGTAAGAATTGCTTCCTTTTGGTCTCCTCCCTGCAATTTTCTACAGCTGGAAATTGTTCTTTCCTTCACATTGCCTGACTGCCCTCTGAACTCCCCCTCACCTCTCTCCATCCTTCCTGTGCAACTGGCATTAGACTCTAATTTTTGTTGGTTTTCCCCTCTGCTACTGCTTCACCCACTCTTTTCTTAGCACACCAGCCTGGGAGAACATTCGCCTGCCATTTTTATGGGTTTCACATGTATCTCTCCTGCCCATAATTCCTGCTACCACTTTCTGCATAATTTTGCTTCATCTGTTTGGATGGTGTGTCAGACCAGGTGCTTGGATGCTCATGGGAGTGGGTGTGGTGAATAAAATTTATAGCTTATGATAATGGAAACTACTTAACAGCACTGAATATCCCGGGTTAGGTAAGTGCAAACTGCAGGAATTCACAGGACCAGACAAGAATCCATGAGGGAGTAAAAGTAATGAGATATATTTGTATTTCCAAGCCATCCTTCCTTTGAGCCTGACCCCTGGCAGCCCCTGCTCTAGTGCACAACAGCAGCAAACAGCCATGGTGAACACTGTCCTGTAGCAGAATGAGCAAAGCTTCTGCAAGATGTAGCAGGACGCTCACAGGCACAGGAGGGCTTTCTCAATTCCCCATATTTTATGCTCGCCTAATAAACAATCAAACAGTACTGGCTTTTACAATTATGTTTTTTAAATAAAAATAAATAAACTATGGCTGATTTCTCAACACCAAATTTGTAGAATTGTCTTTTTATTAGCCAAAAGTTAATAAAATCCCTGTGAGAGCCCAAGTTGATGCAGACTGGTGTTTTCAAGCACCACACTTGTGACTGCTATTATTGGGTGTTGGGGTAGGCATGAGTTGCTGATGAAGCTTTCTGCATGATGGAGACATTCAGAAAATTTGGCTTCTGATTTTCCTCACTCCCTGAGTGAAGTCATCTTGCAATCACACACACACATACACACACACAAAGGATGAAGACCTAAGCCTCATCTTAGGAAATCTGGCTAAACAAATGAAAGATGGAGAGATGGAGCAAAGAGGTATCTTTAGTAGTCAAACAGATCTTTTTTTTTTTGCATGGCCTTTTTTTTCCATTTTTAATGAATACATAAATTTAGGACCCTTCTACTATTTCTGGGTTGCTGGACATTTTCAATACCCATAACTTTACTAATTTTTGTCTACCACTCTACTCTATTTGTAGGTAGTTACCAAAGCTCAGGCATTTCCTCTTGCAACCCCAGGTTTCCACTGAAGATAGCAATACATAAATGCAATAGTTTAAACTGCTTTATAAAGCCCATGAATGTAACTGGTTCTACTTTGCTCCTATGTCTGTCTGCTGTTATAATTGGAGCAACTTTTGAACAATAAACCTCTAAAAACTTTGATCTTGTAGGTTTTGAAATAAATACAGTCATATGTTAATAAACTCCAGAAAAAAAAATCCTGTTCCTAGCACATGTTCACAGTTGTATTTTTAGGTTATATATAATAGACAGCAATCTTTGTTTGGAAGCCAACACTGGAAGTTCCCCAGTGAACTGCAGGATACACATAAATAATCAGGGCTGGAGAAAGGTCATCACACGGCTAGAACTGGGGTTAGAAACAGCACCGAGCAAACCAATTGTTCAGAAAGCCTTAAGCAAAGCAAATCAAGCTAAGTGCAACATAACTGACTGTGCTGAAAGCTGAACAGACTTAATCATAGGGATGAGCCAACCTTGAACCTTTACACTCAACAAATTTTATTACGAATCGACAAGTTGTGAGAGAAGATACACAGTTAAGCTGTAGCTCAAGGGAATAAGTGTGCAAAAATAAGATGAGGGGAATTTAATAAGGCCCAAGGACCACCAGCTGAGCTCACAAGAATCAATCAGTAAGAGCTTGGTCCCAAGGTCTCTTTGTTACTGCATAGGGAACATACTAATGGTATATATTGACTTGCAATAAGAGATTCCTGGAAATGTTTCCCTTTTAACTTTTGCTACATAAAAGTTAGTTAACAGCAAACTGCATCTGTTTCCCTTCAGAAAAATAAAATAGATTTCATCAAGACTTATTTGCCCAAAAGCTCAATTTCTGTAACCGAAAATTGAGTTCTTTCATTTCAATGTACTTGGACACTGTCTTGTGCTCGTGTCATGATCTCATTTGCTCTGTTGGGCCAGAATCCCTGAACAAATCCCTGCACTACACCTAGGGACTCCCATGCTGCTAGCAAGAGCCTCTGCCTGGAAAGGGGGATTGTCTCATGGAAAGCACAGGTATTTTCATAAAGAATAAGCCACTCACAGCAGCCCACAAACTGTTCCTGTAGTGTATGGCATGCAAAGAGTCACTGCTCAACAGGAGGAAAGGTGGGAGAAGAGAAAGGAGGATTTTCAGAGGTGTTATACACTTTGCAATTGAGTTGCTATGTGCTTTAAACACAGCTTCACAACACTAATTAGGAAGCTAAGCCTTGTGATTTCCTGATAGATTTCTAAATATCTTAGAAAAACCCTTAGGGAGAACTAAAAGGCAGAAATTCCAGAAACGGAGTGTAAGTAAACAAGAATGAGTTTTGAATATCCCTCCAATCTGTCCACAAATTCTGCTTTCTGTCTGAAATTGCTTCTGTGTGTCCTATATGAAGGAATCATATTTGCTTGGGGTTTTGCTTTTCTTTTCTCTCAAAAGCTTCCTGTAAACTAGATAACACATCTTGTCCTAAATTCTAAAGGCATTTTAAATTAATACTGCATACTTAATCTTGTCTTAACATGCCTTTTGGCTGGTTTGTTTGGGTTTGTTGTTTGTTTTCTTTTCTTTTGGTCTGGGAGCTTCATTTGATGGGATGCAGCAGTTGTACAACCCTACAGATTAACTGATGTTACAGGAATGTTATGAAACTTAGGAAATTGAAGTTTTTAAAAAGCTTTACAGAATTTTAAATGAAAGCTGCTTCTGTTTAAGTAAGAAAGAGTTATTAGGAGTAGAAAATGGAGGGACATCTAATGAAACAATGTTTTGCAAAACTACAAAACAGAGGATCTGTGCAAATCATAACTAGATGAGCACCCACTCCTAGCTCCTTTAACAGAATAGAGTGATTGAATACCATGTGCTGGAGCCTGATCTCATTTACCCGAACTGCACTTACAGGAGTTGAGTTACTCCTGATTTACACCAACACAAACAAGAGCAGAATCCAGACAGGCAAGAGCCCTAGGGGTACCCTCAGAATGAGAAGAAAAGGAAAGATCTCCACACTAGACGAACCCACCAGCCCAGGGGATTCCTAGTTTGAACTACTTTTATATGACAATTGCCCTTCCTCTGGCAAAACTGCTACTCAGTACATAAGAAACAATCCAATCACAAAGAAGAACATTTTTCTTCCACAGAGGAAAAATTCAGTGTTTGGGAAAGGACAATGTCTAGTTGAGGTCAGAAAAAAAGATCTGGTAAAAACAATTCCCCCTTCCTCATAAATTGGACTCATTTCCACTATACCTGAAGGAAATCTGTTTATTTTACTGACAAAGGCTATTTTTCTTAGTCATTTGCAAGCTGGATGTTCTTTTGACACAAACCTGAAGCACAATGTGAACATTCTTTTACATCCCCAGCAACAAACCTGGTGAAGCTTCATTTGCAGCCCAAACAGCAGATGCAAGAATTGTGATGGAATTACAGTACAGCTAGATATGAATAACATGATTGCACTTAAAGGGTCACTTGCAGCTCTTGAATAAAAATTCTATCTGCACATGTCTAATGGAAAGGTTACTCAGAAATAGCCATCTATGCTGGCAAAATATTTTCTAGGGTAACTTCAGTGTATGTTCAATGCCATGTGGGACAGTAGCTATTGAGGATCTGTGAGAAACAGCAAGTACAAAAGGAAATATTTGGACTTACAGTCCACACAGGTCCAGCTGGTTCCTGAGCTGTTGTTTGACACCGATCTCATCTTAGCATTTAATCTGCAATTTTCAAGTGAGTATTCACTTAGTTCTTATCACCTGTAGCAGCTACCTGCTTCTTATTACAACATTGCATGGGAAAAATTGTCCCTGTGCAGTTATCCTTACCTTACAATCCAGAACTCCATTTTCACCCTCAGACTACATTGCATAATACAAATATATCTGCAATGGTTTCACCAAACAGTGCCAATCTTGAAACCAGAAATCTTGGAAAAAGCCAAGTATTAAAGACAGAGCTGCAAACACCTATTCATATATCCATATTTAGTGGCCATTATTCTTCTTCAAAGACTGACAAAAAAAACTGAGACTGTTTCAGATGCCTGACAACAGTTGCATATGGCAATCTAATACTGCCCTCTGCAATAAATCTATTCCTTTGATAGCTGTATGTGGCAGACAAAATTTTAGGACAATAAGTAGTAAAAAAATTACTAATTCTGCCTATTGTACCTACAACTGATTTGAGTTCTTCTGCCAGAAAAGTAACCACCTGAGGAGGAATTCTTGAACAGCAAGAGAGTACCAAGAGCAGGGACCAAACGACCTGATTAAAACCAAAGTAGGATTCACTTTTCTATTATGGTATTTTTAACACATTGCTCACACTAAAGTCTTCCAGGATAACAAAGCACAGTTTTCTTTATTAAAAATTGTCTTTGGAGACTATACTTTGGGTGTTTTGTTGCTACCACAGTAGATAAGAACTAAATTCTATGTCATGTTTTTCTCTTTTAGGACCCTGATCAGCAAAAACTTAAGATCACTAGCTTCAAACTGTCCTTCATTTGAAGATTTCTTTTTCTTTCCTGTACAACACTAATCTTTGGAGTATTTTGCTCCACCAGTCCTTTCTTGGTTTTAAGAATAAATTTTAACCCTCTCCATCGTGCCTATACTGAGATGGAAACATCTGAAGTCTGTTGCTTCTCACCACAGAAGGTGAGACATTGCCCAAATGACCCTCCTGCTTGCTCAGTCATTTCTGCTCATCACCTTCTGTATCCTCCTGTGTGTTATGGTACCCCCTTCTCCTGCCTGGGATGATTAAGAGATGACTATCCATCCAAGATCCAAAATTTCTTCTTGGATTTCCCTTTCTTTGGTTCCTCAGGGGTCAAATCCCTTCTTCATAGATGTGGAGAGCTGCTGCCAGTCAGCTCATCAAGAAAGCCTTACCTTCACTTATATGCTACATTATCTTAGCCTTTCATTTGATTTTCCTGATCTTTATTTCCTAGACCCATACTGCTATATTTGAACTAAGGTGGCAGCAAAAAAGGGGGCTGATTCATATCTTGCTTCCTTCTAATTTGCCAGCGTCTTCATATTTTCCACCTTTTGCTCTTTATTTGGGGAGTTCTCTTTTTGTGAAGACAGCTATTATCAGCCAAATTCAAAGAAGGCCAGATGTCTTCCTTACATATCTGAGTTACAATTCACAACAATCCTTCCTTGTATCTGAGATGTCATATAGTGTAACTCTGATTACACTTGCACAACTGTAAATATATTTTCTTAAATGGAGTTTTTCCTGGCATGAACTGAAAGCCCTATAATTTCATAACATAGCTATTCACTATATCTAAAATAGGGGTTTATTATTATTTTGTTAAAAGAAGATGCTTTCATTCTGACCTAGATAAGAATCTCTTTCTCTTGCCTTCTTAAGACAACTATGAAAATGAGATTGTAAATCTCCGATGGAGAAGAGACTTGGACAAATCAATAATTTATGTTATGATTTTGAGAGACTTTCACCTTGAGGAAGTGCCAGCCCTATCATAATTCTGTAGATCTTGTTTGAAAATGTTTTCCATTACTAATCGGGAGAACCTTTTTTTCTTATTATTTATACAAGGCTCCTTTGATTTTCAGTGTGTGACACTTCAGAATGGAAATGGTGTCTGCATTAATTAAAAAATGAGGAAGACAACTCTTACTTTCCTTCCCCCTCACTTAAAATCCAAGTAAAATGCTGGCAGGCAACACTCAGCATGTAGTGCTCTACTTCCAACCATGAACCCCTTTCACAGATTTCTGTCATTTTAGCTGCTTCTGGCTAAAATCACTGGTTATAACAGCGACTTGGAAAGAAAAATGAGCAGAGAGTTAAGAGCAAAATGGGGGTTAGGTACACGTAGCAATTAAATAAGCCTTCTACAAATCTCAGGCAGGGAACATGTCAGTCATATCATTCCTAAACACGGCCCTGGCAGTGCCAGGTTTATGCTGAGGCCTTTGGGGGGAGAAAAAACGTACGAGTTCGTGCCCATGCACCTTTCTTTTGACCTCCACAACTTACTAAAGAGCAGACTGCCACATCAACAGCTCACTTCCCCAAACCACCCAGTTTGAAGAAATCTTCATCATGACTTGCAGCAGCATGTTCTAGCCACGCGCTTGCTTTGCCCACACAATCTCCTAGAGATTGGATAATTAAAGGTCACCCACTCTTACCCATTGCACCATAAATCCAAAGCCCACACTGAAAGTGAGGTAGCCGAGGTCTGCCCACACAAAGTGCACCCACAAGAGCTGCTGGAATGGCACAACCCACAGTGGTGCTGGGACCAGTCCCTTGGGATGAGTTCCACACTCCTGCCTCAGCCACTGCAAGCAGCTGTGACATTTCTGAACCAGACCTGGAAGCAGCACATGACCTTCAGGCCTTGTGAAAGTTGTAGAATCTGTGCCTGACTGCTCTATGCCAAGTAAATTAATTCCCTTACCTCTTTATAGCAAACCAATTTTAAGACACGACAAAGGGCTAAGAAATCTGGAATAGGAATTGGGGGGGGGGGGGGGGGGGGGGGTGGAAAGGAAATTAGGGGAGAGTTCTTTGGGCTAGGATTTTGAGTGTTAGCACCAACTTCCAGCTCCAGTTGATTTAGACTTTGTTTAAAATGAAACACCACTCTGCAAATTTTTTACAGCCTTATGGGATGAAATTACTTCCTTTGTGCAGACATTTGACTACAACTCCAAACTCTTTCTCACAATTCACTGTTATCATTATGGAAAAAAATCTGAGCTACATGATGTTGGAAATATTCATCTATTTTGGTTCACAATCTGAAAAAATACAAGCCCATATATTATTGAAATTGAAAAGAAAACCCAACAAACCCATTTATTTTTCCCAAACTTTCCAAGTCTTGATAAAGTCTTTATGTTGTGGTTTTACATAACAGGACATCACATCAAGGAGGGTACAAATCTAAAACAAACTCCAGAAACGCTTTTCTTCAAAACAGAAAGCATGGTTTTATTCAAATATTCTCTTTTTCACACACAATTAAAGCCAATATATACAATGAATGAACTGATAGAATGACAAAAAAGTTTGTGGTCTCTGGACAATTAAAGATTATTCAATCCTTATCTCAACTTGAAAAATAATAACTGCTTGGTTTTAAATAACATCAGAAATCGACCAGTGAATATCAAGTTATACAAGAAAAGGAAACCTTACAACCTCTAAAGATTCAGATGTACAGAATGGAAACAATATAGCTCAGAATCCCTCCTAACTCCTCATCTCACTTATTCCCTCCCAATTTTCATATTAATTTTTTCCTTTTTTCCTTACCTCCCCCTCTCCTACAAAGCAGCTCAGATATCCACATATACACAGAGCATTCATGGCAACAACTCTGTGACTAGAACTGATGAATATGTAACATGATCTTAAAAAATGCATGTGAAATATGCAAAGGCATCAACTTAATGAATACTTTCATTTTGTCCCTTTTTTGCATTGAAGGGTCAGTTTATCTAACAAACAGCATCAGAATAAATCACTTGTATTCTGAAACCTAGATAATTCATCTATCTAAACAAGAAGAATTACTTAAAATTAAAGGACTGGAATTCTCCTACCACAGGATCATACAGGATGTGCTGTTTAAATATCAGGGCATCCAGGACATTTTGATATGTCATCTGAGGCCTTAAAAAAGTGGCATAAGAAGTGAGCTGCTATCTTAGCAGTCACCAAGCAGAAACTTTTTAAGAATCTTTACTGCATTTAGAAGATTGTTGTAGCAACTTTTCATTTTGATATCTGGAATTGAAATGTGACTATTTTGCAAAATGTAAAACAAAAAAAAATGTCATCATTTGTCATGCTTTTGTTATTTCACCTACCTGCTCATTATCAGAAAAGGAATTTTTAAAATCCTAAAGAATCCTTAAAAGTCTTAAAGCATCCTTTAAGAGTGACAGAGATGGGCTTTTACTTGTGCAGTGGTGCATGATGAATGTTCATATAGGCAACCGTGGGTATACTAGAACTATACATTCAAACACCTCACAGTTGTCTTTGGATATTGTCTATGAAGTGCAACTTTAAAAAGAAAAACATGAAGGAACTACTTACAATTCCAGTCAGTCTGCTAAGATGAGCAATAGCATGTAAGTTGGGTAGTTAGTTGAGATCTTCAGCATTTGCAAACACTACGTTTCAGAAACCACACTCAGAGTAAAATCTAACATAAATTGCACCTACATGAAGTTGTTCAAGTAATTTGGAATTGACACATTCCTAGTACTTGCCAGCCATGTTAGTTTGGAAACAATTAAACAAAACTTGTTTAAAAAATAATCTGTTGAGGCATTTTCCTCATCTCTTCCAACAAATAATTCAACTCCTGAAGTTTCACTGCGGTTTTTATAATGTATGCTTTTTTTTCACCTGGGTCATTTCCTACCCATGTGAAAGTTCTACTATCTCACTTTTTGCCTTCAACAGTTTGAAAACTAGAGAAATCATTAATATTAAGAAGAATGCCAAAGATGATAGTTTTCTCATCTTGTCTTTGTTTCTCTTTTCCTCTGGGCCACATAAGGATATTCAAGTCAGCAGAGACAGTGTTACTCCTTAAAAAACCTGCTGATTTAATATTTAGTAGGTGATGGATTCCACCTCAACAATCAGACTCAGGAATAAAAATAGTCTGAATCCCATTCAGTGCCATCCACAAATCCATAGATAGAAACCCAAATTTTGTACAGCACATTTCCTGCTCAGTAAGCTTGAGACAAGCTGCTGTGATTCCCTACACATACACATATATTCTGAGCTGATGCCTGTCAAACCAGCCCCTGGTTAAGTGGCAAGCATAATACAGCTTCCTTTCCCTAGAGGTAACTGTCCTCATTACTGAAGCGAATGAACCCCTAGGTGTATAATAGAATCTTCTTTAAAATATTCATCGTATGACAGCTGATATTTCTGCCATATTTGGCTGGAATGCTACATTTTGGGGAACTTAGGACTCCATAGTCAATTAACCTAGTATTTTGCTCACCATCTAATTTATTTTTAATCGTAAATCATTAACCATTTATGTTAGTATGTAACTTGTTATTTTCCTATTCAGGACTGAGCCAAACATGCAGACCAGGGTTTCTCTTACTGCAGCAAAATCCTTTAAAACATCTGGACTGGCAAAGCTGAAACTTTACACTTTCCCTCAGCCGGAAAACATCAACTTCTCCAAGGTGAGTCACATCATCCAGCACGGTTCTGTTTCCTTCACACTTCTCAGAATCAACACTTCAGGCTGTGAAAACCTCCCTCTGCCAGCAGGTCTCAGGAAGACCATGGGCAGGCGGGGGGAAATAACACAGGGGCCAGAATACTCCAACAGAAATCAGAACAAAAAACTATGTAGGGAGAGAAAGAGACCAATAGAGCAGCAGATTATTGACACCAAACATTTCCTTGTTCAAACACCAAACAATGCTTTTCTTTTTGACTCTCCATTCTTACTTCTTTCTCAAAACAAATACTGCATTTTTCCCTGCCTGATCTTAATTATAATCACTAACTTCAGAAGGTCCTATTCCACACACCTTCCGCTGCATTATCTCCCAGCACAAGTGCCTGCTGCCTCTTCGCTTTAACCCTCCACAGCCTTCCCAGTCCTGTTCCATGCGAGACACGTAAGGCAGGCACACAAATGAGCCCCGCCGGGGAGCGGGAGCGTCACCGACATGCAAGGCTGCTCAGGAAGTTTACACAGCACTTGCTCAAACTCTGCGAGCCTTCCTGACACCAGCTCAGCATTCCAGCACACCAGCATCATTTTTAAGTGATTTCTCATGTGATTAGTGCTGTCTCTCCGTTCCCACATGCTTCTCAGACACTGGTGGCAAAAAAAAAAAAAAAAAAAAAAAAAAAAAAATCATTCTTACTCTCATCAGGACTTGTTTGTCATCAGAATCCCTCTTTAGTTTTAGTCATTTGCTTAGTTTTAGCCTACTTATCTCATTATGCTGGTCTAATTAAAATCATTTGCTGACAAATATTGTCAGTAATGTAACAGTTGGCTAAATTAGCACTGGCTTAGCCTTAGCTTTGTTATCAGCTTAACTACAGAGCACTGATTGATGAGCATTTTAAAGCAGGAATTCCTTTCTTCAGGTCAAATGCAGAGAAGGCAAAGCTGGAGATTTGAATGTGATACATCAACAAGTCTTACCAGAAGAAAGTCAGACATAATTGTGCAGAAGTCAAACCAAACTCACGTCTCCACAACTTCCTGCAAGCTTCGTCATAAAAACAAAGGTGCATGTGGCCCAACCTGTTAAAACAGCAGGAGCATAGCTTAATATCTTGTATTAAAATTACTGTTATAAGCAGTGTATCTTGTAGAAGTCTGATTCTTATATACTTTTTGGGCATAAATTGAGTATTTCTAGACAACAATTATTCCTACAGACAAAATTTAATTGCAATATTCATCACCAAATATGTCTAAATGATAGGGATGCTGAAGTGTTCTACGGTGAAAACACATCCAATTTTAATGAAGTTCAAAAGAAGAAATGTTTATTTATGGATTAAAGTACACAAAGATCTGCTGCTCACACTTTCTGAAATACTGACAGCTTGGGGGTTTTTTGTTTTGTTTTATTTTGTTTTTAAGAGAGAAAGAGTGCAAGGGAAGGAAAGACTTTACATCTTGTAAATAGTTGTGGTGAGTGGATCAATGTTCCCAGAGGATAGGCAGAGAGCTCCTGGATCTTTTGACACTAGCTCAAATCAGATGATATACAACTGAAGACAAAGTTGCCTCTAAGAGGTTGCATCTGGTGAAAGGGTGGAGATGTTGTGCTGATAACCCAATACAGCTGCAGGGGGATGTCTCAACATGTCTTGAGAAAGACTGCATATTTCTCCGTTGGGGGCTAAGGTTTGCTACTGTTCAAATTAAGTGACATAATTTGAACAGTAGCATAATTTTAACACCCCTAAAGAAGAAAAAAGGTGGAATCCAAACCAGAACAATATCCTGTAGAAAAGTGCTTTCTATTGAGTAGGCTCTTATGCGAAAAAAACCCCTCATAACAACATATCTAAAATTAGCTCCTCTACTGAAGACCTAAAGTGAAACGTTCCAGAGCAATATATAACAGAACCATGAAAAAAAATACAGAGAAAAATCCAGGTTTTGGATAAAATTTTCGGAACACCCTTCCCCACTTCAGGAATTTGCAACCACCACCTATTGAATGAGAGCTACTGCTGTTGTTCTTCAGAATGATCCATTAGATGAGGGTGCACAGAAACATCACAGGGAGAACACCAACCTCCCAGAGATGTAGATTCGGCCTGCTTGGAATCAGATATTTGGAAAGAAACTGGAAAACTGTGGCTTGTGCATAGACTTGACAGTGCTCCACTGGAATAACCAGAACCCAGGATTGCACACACTCTAGCAAGTTAACTTGCAAAAGAAATCCCAACTGTTAAAAAAATATAATTTGGCTTGAGGAGTAAATGGGAAAAGGGAAATATAACAGAGGTAACAGGTAATCCTTTTGTTCTGAAGACTGCTATCACTGACCTACTGCCAAACCATCGAAGGATAAGAAAATATACAATCTGCTGCCATTAGTACAGTCCAATTCTCTATGGATTCAACCACAGGAAAAGTGTAAGTCCAGAGTTAGGCCTCAGCTTACACTACATGGGATGAAAAAGAAAAAAAAGACAATTTTTGCTAAGCCAGCTAACAACATGCTCCTGCTCCAACAGTCTGCCTCAGGCCATGCAGCCTCAGCTGCACCACCTGCCCTGGAAAGGCTCCAGGGAGGAAAGAGCAGCTGAGAGTGCAACAAGTTGAGGATCCAGTATAACCATGACTGTTCTTTGCTATGAGTTCACCTGAAACCTCCCCTCCCCAGTTCCTGTTTCTTGTTCTCAGACACCTACTTTGTTAAACTGTTATTTTTGATGTGTCCTCCTCTATCCAGATGTCTTAATTACTTGTTTCTCACTAAGTGCTGGTTTCATATGCCTTTCCTGTGTGTAACCTCCCTGAATTCATAAGGTACAGAATCCTGGTGAAATGCCACTTACAATGGAGACACTGGGCACTAGGAATACAACTCAAGTTGAGATTGTTTTTAACAGCAGTAAAACCCCTTCCAAGATCTTATGACGTCAGTTATCAGAAACAAAGGTAAAATGCTTTTTAGCAGCAACATTCCCATTGATTTTAACACTGCAGGATATGCCTTGTGCACTGAAACAAATCACCTGTATATGAATGCAGTCAGGATGAAGGAGCCTCCAACAAAGCAATTTCTTCTCTTTTGGTTCTGAGGAGTAATAGTAAAAAGATCTGTCTCTTCAATCTGTATCTCAGTCAAGTCACCCACACAGAGATGCAATGCTCTGGATCACAGTCTTTTGTTTCCCTTTCCTTGACACCTTACCATGCTTCCCATTTTGTTTATGTATTTCCTTTTCATTTCTGACATGCAAAAATTACCAGTTTTATACGAGGCCATAATGGAAAGATGTGTATGCTTTCTGAGGGCAGACAGTGTTAGTTAAGGAATGAAATCCAGTGGTCTTCTAGGGGAAGAAACAATAAGGCAATATGAATTACCTGCAGGCTTAATGTGAAAACTCCATTTTGGATAACCAATCAGGGAGCAGATTGGGGATGTTTAAGTGCAAATCTACAATTTCAGGTGGAGAACATGACTGTTGTGATGGCAGTGCAACACACACTCCCTTTGCAATTCTCATTCACAAGAGAGAAAGAGTGACTCTGCCCTGCCTCAACCAGCACAGCAGAGGAGCTGTGACTGTCCCCTTGTTACACACTCTATATCACAACACCCCTTCTAACAACTTCAGAGGCAGCAATTCCCACTGGGATCTCCACACCAGGCCAGAAAATGCTCCTGGCAGTGCAGAGATTGTTGTCCTAAAACCCCTCCATGCTCCCCAGCTGTACACAGTTCCATGTGAGAGGGATGGATCCTGAGGTCTGAGCATACACCTGAAATATCCTGCTACTGTCTTCATGACATCAATGTCAAATCTTAAACTGCCTTGAGCAGGAGCGGGATAGAAACCTTGCATGGCATCACATGAGTTGCTGAATGGAAAATGTACATTACCTGGAAACTGCCTTCAAAACTAATTTTAAACAGAGACTTTGGAAAAATCTGTCGTTGTTTTCATCTTTACAGATGGATTATATAAGACACCTGAAAATAATTTACAAAGCTGCCTTTTTTCTTACATATATACACATTACTTTCTGCTTTTTAATACCCAAATCCTGACTATTTCCACTGGTCTTACTGCTCTGCAGGCAAACACTGCTTCTCTGCTGTTAGCTCATCACATCCCCACAGTGAAGGCAGGACCTGTTCTTACATGCTGAGAACTAGCACAAAGCAGAATTTAATGATCAGAAAAGTACATATTGCACAGGCAATTGCAAACATTTCAGTGCTCAGGATTTTGAAGGAAGTTATTTCTATACTACAGTTATGTGGAATGCTTTCTGAAATATTCACATGTATATTTGAGTCCATCCTTGGGATCTGGATATCCAGCAGATGGATTATGAAATCTGATTTGTGATGGTTTTATTATCAGGTCTTACCACTGCCAAATCCATGTTCTCTGACATCTCTGTGGGACAGATAGAGTCTCATCATCAGTTCAGAGAATATGAGGTGATACCCAGCAGCCTAGGAAAGGATACAGGTGTCCAAACACTACAGGAGATGAAGTCAAATTTCCTAGGCCAGAGAAGAATGTGAGGAGAAATGAAGTAGAAGGAACGAGCAAAATGTCCTCTTGCAGCGTGTGGGCGTGACCACATCTCTCCACTCACAGTCAGTTTGCAGACTGAAGCCACAGTGATCTCCTTTCTGATCCTGGAGAGGGACATGCAGCATCACATGACCTCTGTCAGTGAACATCAAACATGTCATGAGGTTCAGAAAGGTATCTGTAGGGAAAAGGGAAAAAAAAGAAAAAGCAGCATAAAAGTACTCTTTGAGGACAGAACAGGTCAGAAGAGCAGAAGATGCAGATCCAGATATTCATTGGCAGTTCTTACCCAGTGGTATCTATCCCCTGAGGGCCCTTTGGCAGCTTCTGCTGAAGTGACCCATTTGTTACATCCCATATCCAGGGAGGATGACCTGGTGCCACGACACCAACACCAGCTGGCATTGTTTCAGATGTATCACAGAGCAGAAGAGTGAACCAAGCAGGCACAGTCAATTTTTATTCCCTAAAGGGAGAAGACATCAGGAAAAGCTACCTGTAATGACTGTCCTTAGCATAAATGCAGGGGTTTTACAAGGCCTTTGCTCTCCATAAACATATTTACCAGTCTGGCACATTTTGCTAGCTGTGACCTATTTATACTCCACTGTATTTTTACAAGTGCAATGTGCAAAAGGCAAACATCTACCCATCTGAACAAGGACAGTAAGACAGAGGTGTCCTGTGACACCACAGGGTACTCCTCAGAAAAACCTACTAGGAGGTTCAGAGTCTGTAAGGAGGAGGAGACCCCCTGCTCACAGTATGCCTGCTCTCCTCTCCTGGATCATACCAGAACACTGCACACTGTGTCTGTGGCTTTCCATGCACAGAAAAAACAATGCCAAGGAATCTTTTAGATAACAATCTTACCAAGTGCAGTCAAGAGCTTAATGAAGGCAGCTTTCACAAATCAAGTGATGAGCTCTGGACACAATCCAGAAGAGGATGTTGGGAAGCAAATTACTACACTGACAATACATTGGGTTCTTATGTCCAAATTTTAGAAGTATTTAATTGTATTTTGTGGCTATTTCCCTTTGTAACAGCCAAGAAAGATGAAGGAACTCTGCACAGATATGTATAATAGTTTCTTTACAAAGGTATCTGAAACTCCCATTTCCCACATTTCCATCCTTACAATTGAGATTCACAGTCCCAAATCCTTCCATTAAATTACTGACCAAAATAATGCTATTGCAATTAGTACAAGCAGTGGAATAAAGTTTAGATTCTGCACAAGTTTAGATGCAATCAAAAAAATACATTTATTAGTATGTACCAGATGTTTTTTAGCTTATCTAATCATCTTAAATATACAGCATTGATCAACTACCTACATTTAAAAAACAATAGTACCCATGACACAGATAGTAGCATCCAGGTTATGACAGGCACTGAAATTTGTGGTCCAGCTTTCCAGGTTCTTGCAGATGGAGATCAGCATGGCCAGCCAGACAGAGCAAAAATCTGTACAGAACACAACCACAGCATCAGGCCAGGTTGGACAGGGCTTTGAGCAACCTGGTGCAGTGGAATATGTCCCTGCCCATGGTAGGGAGGGTGGAACTAGATATTCTTTAAGGTCCCTTCCCACACAAATTGTTCTATGATTCTACCAGTAACCTTGCCTTTTCTTAAATGACCTTTTACATCTGTCTATTCCTTTAGGATCTACTGTTTTTAAGGACCAATTTTATTCTTCTTTAGGGAAACACTCCTCTTTTCCCTAATGGGAATGATTTGTAGGAACCACTAGTCATCTTTTTAAGAGATGCCCATTCAAAGTCATGTTCCAGAGACTCACATTAATCACATGAAAAAATATGTTCTCTGGTAAGCTCAGGCATAGTGCAAATGTACTGAATGCTTGACATTTTTATGATTATGCTAATGTTGTGACATTTGATGTGCTTGATTTTGAAAAAAAAAATCATGGAATTAAGTTCTCTGAAAGAAAACCAGAAAGAAACAGATTAATCACTGAGAAGGCAAAAAGAAGGAAAACCGCTTCTACCAGCTTTAGAAACAAATACCTGGTGGTCAATGGCAAACATTTGAGCTAGATATTTCAGGTCACTTTTACTCTGAAAATAAAGAGCACTGGTAGGGTGAGTTTCAACTTTTAGCACAACCAGTGGCTTCACTTTCACCTCTTCCCTCTGCCTCTGAAGTATAATAGCATTTGTCATGAAATTACTCTTTCCATCACTGAAAGAATTACAACCCTTACAAAATTATTGCTTCCCTGTAGACAGTTTCAAAATATGCATAACCCAATTAGGTCACAGAATCTTGTTTCTAACTTCATCCCCTTTTAAAACACTGCTTCAATTATATCCTAAATTAAAGTAGGAGAGAGATAAGATTTATAATTGCCAATATAAATAATTTAATAATTCCTTTCCCACACCTACAAACCTGAAGATTAGCAGGAAGAACCAGAGAACTAAAAGATGCTCTACTGGAACAGCACAGTGTTTGATGGCAAGAAAGCTACATGGATCCAAGCCATGAAGTCAAGAAGAAACACAGAAGAGCAGCAGACACTGAAGGAGAACCACAGGGGGATCCAACTGCTTATTTTTGGTACAAAGCTACAGAAATCATAAGAAATGGCTACAGGTTAATTACAGCAATCTGAAGTAACTTAGTAGCAACTTTGGAAGCAAATTAAAAGAATATTCATTACCTTAGGTACTGTAACTCTTGTTAAAGAAAACTACTAGTCAGATTGGGTCTAAAAATAAATCTAACTTGATGGATATTTACTATTGATGAAATCAAGAATCAGCTTAATTCCAAGAAATTCAATTCCTTACATAATACATAATTAAGGCAATAACAGCAAGATTAAGAAACTGCAGAACAAGACTACAAAAAGAGGTTTGATAAAAAAATTGAACTCATGGTCAATTACTGCCAAATCCTGCGTCAAACTCTGAAAAGGAAGTTATAGAGAGGACTAAGCTAGAAAACTGTAGGAGCAGTTTCAGCTCTTTTCCCTGAAACAGTGCAAGATAACAAATTTAAGTGAAATAATTGGTCTGAAATCGAAGGGAAGAAGTAAAAAGGCTATTCATCAAAAGGAATGAATCAGCAAAACACAAAGCCTAAGAAAATAATCTCTTCAGCACAATCAGAGACTCCTACACCTTTTCTGTTCCTAATAAAACGTTTACACCTGAACTTTATCGATGTTCTCGGTATTTGGCTTTTTTCAGATACTTTCACTCTGGGATTAATGTAGAGCCACTTGACCTACAGAAAGATCTCTTTGTATGATTGGCATGACAACAGATGCAGCATTTCTCAAACAGAAGTGACAACTTGTGGGTCTCCCTTTTGCCATCCCTCCAGTATGACATGAACCTTTCCTGAGTCATTTTCCTACAGCATAAAAGTAAAAGCTTCCCAGATCAAACATTTCTTGGTGTGATGGGATTCTCTTGGGATGTTTTCTCTTGGAGACACCTCAATATCCCAAGTATTTCTTTCCTTGGTCATAGTCTAACAGACACGTTCTGCTTTTGCTGGCTGCAATGTCTTTGAGAAAGTTGACCCACTAGCCAGTGGTGGTCAGAAGGGAAACAAAATCTGGAGGGACAGTTTTTCTTCCTACTGAACTAGGTGCTTTAGGTAGGTCTGTGCCAACGTGTGAGCCAAGCTACAAACACACTGCCCGCCTGTAGGTATGCACTTAGCAGAAGTATACCCCAAAATCTTAAGCTTTTAAGGACAGCAGCTAGCTTTTTAGTACAGGCCACAGACTCAGCTACATGACCTGTAAAAACCAAGACTGAACCAGACCAAACATACTACAGACTCTTATCCAGCTGGAGCCAAACTGAATATTTTGGGTAGATTTCATCTGATTTTAATCCCCTAGAGTGTAGATGTTTATATCTGAGCTAGTTAATTTAGGTTGTTTTGGGATTTTTTTAAGTTAAAGAAGAAAAACAAGCATTTAAAGATGATTCATCTGACCTATTTTTGCTGATCTACACTAGGATGAGATCAATCACACCTTAAATTTTGTTAAATCAAATTACTCAATCGCTGACTTGATAAATAGAACATAATTATTGGCATAGAAATTTTGAACAAAATGCAATCTTCAGCTGACAATAGAGACAAGACATTGCAGACCACTAGACTCAGTACACTGAAATTCTTCTTCTCCTAGCACTCCACATATACCCTACCATGAAACTACTCTGTTTTCCACCAGTAAAAAGGATCTTTGGCTTTTTCCATCTTAGCTTTGTTATTTGATTTTTGTCATGCAGAGAAGTAAAATGATATCTTGTATAAATATTTTTTCAACCTTTGTGAATCCAAATCAGAAATGGAATTGTGCCTAAGACATTCATTTTTCAATATCTGGATGTTATAGGTTCTACTAGATACAGAAAAAATGCCGTATCTGAATTTTGGTTCAATTCATTTTCCTGGCCAAGCTCTACTAGTAGAAATAAACAGGATTTAACATAGTAGAATATCAGATTTTAAATACAACAAAAACGGCTATCGTTTTTATAAACCCAAGTCTGACTAACTAGGTTTTTTATAAAAACCGTGGTCATTTTAATTAAATGTAATTACAATATTCACAGCTTTAAATTAAGGTTCAATCAGAATTAAAATAGCTTCTGCTAAATTAGATTATTTTAAAATATAATTTGAACTAAATAAGGAAAGCATGTAAAAATACAAAAAAAACCTGCCAAGATCACAGATATGTATTTTTCTTTATCAAATGGTATTGTGGAAATTAATGAATGAAGTAGCCATAACTGCAAGAGCAAAGTTAAAGTTATTTTACTTTGCTGTTACAGTTATGAGATGAATATTTTCCAAACTCTCCAAGATTTTGGTGACTTTTGCATTGTCATTGCTCTCATTTCAAGGTATTGAATTCACAACCACAAAAACAAATGACAACTGGGCTTACCCAGCATCTCTGAATTTCAGATTCAGAGCACCACACCTTCTTCCAAATTTAGAAACTCCTTTTGACCACTCACAAGTCATTCCTGACATCAAAGAGATCAAACCTCAGAGCTCCACCAAATACTGAGGGACTCCTGACACTAATTGTAATAAGTAAAAATTACCCTCTGTAGAAGATATTGGAAGGGGTGTATATGAAGTTATTTGTTGGATTTCTAATGACAAGTCTGCATTACCTTTGAGTCATTCTATAATAAATACCATATCATTGCTCAATTGTATGGAAATGGTGATTAGTGGTTCTGTAAATGTTTTGTTTGGGATTTGCATTTTCTCATCAAAGGATACTTCACTGCCTTCATATGCTGTCAGCCTCTTTCAGATGAGACAGCTCAGCACAGAGATGCCTCAAATATATCAGGAAGAGAAGAAAACATATTAAACCACAAAAAAAAATGTACAAGCAAAACACAGAGACTCTAAGTTCAACCACAAGGGCTTGAAAATTAAGGGAGTTGTAGCAAAATATTTTGGGTTGACTAAATACCACGCCCCAAAATTGAAACTACTTGCTTTAAAAAGAAATTTCAGAGACTAAGGCAGAATGAAAAGCAGCAGGGAATTTTAGCTTCTGCTCCCAATTTCTGGCTTCAAAATCTTTTTATTTTATTTTACAAGTGAAACTTTGGGGGTTCTATATATTTTAAACAGCTGTCAAATACATGAACCATAGACCTTAAGCCATGAGGAAGTGACTGGGGAGAAGTAGTGGGGAAGAGATAATAGTGTGGAGCCACCATCCACTTCAGAGCTCCTGAGAGATCCCTGGGTTTTAATAGGTCTCTCCCACCATACCATTGTGGTCAAGAAGCTCCAAACTCACTTGCATTGTGATGATAATATTGAATAGAATTTGCTGTATCCAAAACCAAAAGACAGTCCTTTGGGGTTGCATTGACTTTGTTAAGAAGGATGGAACATTTTGTTAACACATTCACACACATTTACTGTTGGCTATCACCATAAGGCTATGATAAGAAATATCCATTTATAACACTTTTTAGCCTTATTGGAATACAACAAAATGCTTCTTTTCCTTCAGCATGTCTAAAACGGTAAACCTGCAATAACTCATCACATCTTTCACATACGCATTTAATCAAACTCCTTCAAATATATATTGTGTAGCTGGTATAATCATAACAACAGCTTGAAATTAATGAACTTTAACTGCCTTTGATTCTAAATGGATACCACTGCAAGTGTGAAATAGCCCTACAGTTGAAGAAGCAGGTGTCTATACAGGACAGAAAGAGGACTGAGCCACAGCCTCTGGCTATAGGACACTCCTGATGTGAAAAAGTTCATTTAGAGCCCATTGTTTACTTAGGCATGCTACTTAGTGTAGTAGCATATCAAAAAATGCTGGTTTGTCTTTGTCAAGGCTTCCGTTTTGTGAATTATGATGGATAAAAAACTTTGAAGAATCTAACTATTAAACTATATTATTGATTGTTTTTTCTGTAAAAGGATTTTCTTGACTGCTTTCTCTAGATGTTGGCATCCTATACACAAAATATAAGAAATCACTGTGTTTCTTACAATGTTCTTTAAAGATAGAAGACAAGTTAACACTGAATTTTCTAGTACCAGATTTAAGTCTGAGAACACCAGGAGGAGTACCACTTGGAACAAATTAGGTGTAAATTTACAGTTTTAGGATACCTGTCCACCAGGTGTGAGGTGAATTCATTCCACTGCACAAATCTGAAGAAATAACAGACTAAAACTAGCAGCCCCACAGCCACACATTGCATATTCTTCTACTTAAGGTTTCCATTTCCATTCAAGACTTGGGCAACTATTTTATTTCACATGATCAGTAAGTGGCTGCTCAAACATACTCTACACTGACATAGCCTTCCTTTGATCTGTCACTGGATTCACTGCCCATGAAAGTCTGGAGAACAAATACAGCACTCATTCAGAACCATGGAATGGTTGAGGTTGGAAGGAACCTCTTGATGTCCTCCAGTGCAACTCCACTGCTTAAACAGAGTCACCTACAGACAGCTGCCCAGGCCCATGACTAGACATTTTTTTAATATCTTCAGGGAGGAAGACTTCACATGTTCTCTGAGCACCCTGTGCCAGTGCTCATCCACCCACAAAGTGAAAAAGTGTTTCTTCATGTTCAGAAGGAAACTCCTGCTTCAGATGGGGCCCATTGCTTCTTGTCTTGTTGTTAGGCATCACTGAAAAGAGGCTGGCACCATCCTCTTTGCACCTTCCCTTTATATATTTACTTAGCCTTCTACTTCCTAGGCTAAACCCTTCCAGCTCCATCAGCCTTTCCTCACAGGAGAGATGCTCAAGTCCCTTAATCCTCTTCATGGCCCTTCAGAGGACTCGCTCTAGTATGTCCAAGACTATCCTGTGCTTGAGAGGCCAGAGCTGGACACAGCACTCTAAGAGTGGCCTCATCAGTACTTCAGAAATGGGAAGGATCTCTTACCTTGGCTAGCTGGAAACATTTCTCCCAGCATGGCCCAGGATACACTTGGCCTTTGCTGCAAGGGCATGTTTGTGGTTCATGACAGCTTGGCATCTACCAGGACACCAGGTTGTTTTCTGTAAAGCTTTTTTTCAGCCAGTTAGGCCCCTGCCTATGCAGGTGCATGGGGTTGTTCCTCTGAGGGTGCTGGGCCTGTCACTTCTCCTTGTCCACCTCTGTAAGGTTCTTGCCAGTCCATTTCTCCAGCCTATCCAGATCCCTGAGCATGGCAGCACCACCCTTTGAAGTATCAGAAGATAATCTCGTGCCTGAAATGTAGAACTTGGGACTGATTCCTCATCATTTTTCCAGCATCTACAACTACAAAGCCTCTTCAGGTGAGTTACCAGACCTTTCCTTCTTGGGGGAAGTAAGGGATTCCCATGTTCACCAGGTACACCTGCCCAGTCCTGTGCCCACTCCAATAGCACGTGGGACAGCTGTATCTTACAAATAACCTTTTAATCAGGCAAAATACATTCTTCACTAGAATTTCATTGTCAAGGCACTGAAGTAAAAAAGGATTGTGCCTCACACTGACATGTTGACAGCGATTTCTGTTCTATCAAAACAAGTATCATAAAGACAGATTCTTTCTCATGAGGACCAGCAGTTTTTTAACAGAAAACATAATGCGATATTTGAATGGGAGGGGGACAAAAATGTAGATTTGTAAGAAAAACAAGGGGTTATTTCCTGTTGAAAAAGACTAGTGTCACAAGGTTCAAATATTTTAAAATATTAAATTTATTTCCTGATTGAAATTCACTATAAAACTGGAATTCCAGGGAACTGATTAAACCCCTTGCCAAATGGTAACATATATAAAAAAGGGAAATCTTTGATTTTTGCTAGCAAACAAACAAAAAGTTAGTTAATGCTACTCTGAGGCTTACTCCACCTCTTCTTTATAGCTTTTCATTAAATTCCATTAATTTATGATCAAATCTTGAGTTATATTTAAATTTATTGAATTCAGGAATGATTCCAACAGCAGCAGACTAAAGAGATAATCACGCCGTAAGAGTTGCTTGTATAAATATTTTCATGCCTCTACACGGCAACATTTTCTTCAGTTTTTAACATTATTACATTTAAGTGGGAGGGCTCTTGCAGGCTGCATACTCATCACTCCCACTTTGCAAAACATGTGTTTAATGAGGCTGTGATCAAAATCAATTTTACAAGTTTGCTTGGGTATCATAAGCAAAGAGCTTTTGGACTACAGTGGAGTGAATGACTACAATATATCAGTCTGCAAACCAGGCTTCAGAAATGGAAAAACAACCAAATACTCATAGGACCTTCAAATCCCAAAGAGAAGCTTTTATGATCTCTAGAGGGACATTGTATTAAGGCAAATTGAATTAATCCCAAATTTTTTTAACAAGGCTGGACTGATATGATTCTTTTACAGTTTACTTCACAGCTGTTAATCATTAAACACACTTTAGATAGTCATCAGATATTCATTTTACATGCAATAACATTTTTATTGAAGTTAACATAATAGTACATCTTAAGAACTCTTTTGAAAATGTTCCCTTAGGAAAAAAATTATCTGCAAAGTAAAGCCATGAATTGTGTGCCTCATGGGTTAGCCAATTTTGTAAATAAGTGAACACGTATCATTATGACACTATTCTAATGCCATACATATCCCCTGCTTTAATATGAATAGTAAATGTTTTGCCTGGGTTTATTTTATGAATAGCACTGATTTACTGGATCTGGACAAGACAAAAGAGGAACTACAGAGATTGTAAGCTACTGTTTTACAGCTATCTTGTTCTTTCCTGTTTTGAGAAATTTTGTCAGACTAGACATTTTTTTCTGTTCCCATAAGATCCTCCTCTGACTTCAAGGAAACTCCTCCCAGACAAGTTACTTTGGCCCTGATCCTGATAGCTGATCTGTGTCAATGGACGTGTACAATATCCCACTGAACTCAGTGGAGCTCAATATGAACATGAAGGTTTTGTTGATTTAGTATGAAAAGTATAAGTCACAGGTTTCCAAGGTAAGGCCTGTACCTATATCTATGGTGACTAACTGGCTTTTATTTAGCTGCAAGTCACACCAGCCTATTTTCCTAATGAAATGTAGCTGGAATTCAATGAAAACAATAAAATGTTTCAAATTCTCAAAGTTACTTTTCTGTCCTGAAATTATATTCATTTCAGTGACTTTCTGGCAATTTTTTTTATAAAAAATTTCAAAATTATCTTATGGAAATAGATTTTTTGTAAGTCCCTTTTCTCTAAATCACCCAATTCTGTCACACAAAAAAAATTGCCCCACTTAGCACTTTGCCTAAAAATTTGTATTCTTCTGGTAATAAACCTCATTGATCAGAACTGCAGTGAAGATGAATTGCATGTAACTGTCCTGAGATGATTCTTCACAAAATTCTACCCAAGTTTGAAAGCCTCCTTTAGCAGAAATCTAATAAACCTATAGCCAACAAAAAAAAAAACCTCAAGTTTTTTCAAAGAGTTTAACAAGCTGCTTGTAATTTTTTTTTCTGGGTTATTGAAGGCAAGGGAGTCAAGAGGAAAATTCCAATAAAACTGTATGTAAGCCAAAGGTTTGTTTATGTTTGCATGGATTAGCATTCACACATTTCCTGTTACTAGACTTCCTATTAGTGATGTTTAACTTTAACCACATATCCTGGGTTAAGGAATAGCTCCTGAAATCAATTTCCTGATTAGGCTAAGAAAGGTCAAAGGTTAATTTTGTAGCCACATTATTAAGCTACCAACAGCAACTGCATAGCCTTGTTTTAACATATAAAGTTACTGCAGAAATTAGCTAAAGGAGGGAGCATACTCTGGTGAGTACACAAAATTGCTGGGGAAAAATAATTCCAGAGTCTTATTCACCCTAAGTGAAATTTACTCCCTCCACATGCACACAGAGAATCCACATCAGTGGAGACATCTCTCAAACATGGTGAGGCCAACCTGACAACCTCTAAAGTGTTCATCATTTTAAACATGGCTGTGTGACCACTGCCAGAGCCCAGCTGCCAGCCAAGGAACTTCTGCTGTACATCACATCACAGACTTCCTTCATACACTTGCTACAGACCTTGAAGAAGAAACAAGGCTTATGGCAATGTAAGAATCCACAGACTTATATTTATCATATTCGCAGACAAAAAGCATAATGATTTCTGTTTCCTTTGGAAAAAAAAATCAACAGATGGATGATGAATTTGCAAACAACACTGCAGCAGATACGGCTGTTATATCAAATCAGCAGAAATTAATGCACCAGTAATTTTTTTTTTCCATTTAAATACTAAAGTGAACAATTCTCTGCCCAAACATCTCAGATGAAACAGTGTTTTAAAAAGTTTGTGAAGTTTCTGCCTGGAGGGATTCTTGTTTCCAGCAGTAAAATAGATTCTTTTCTAATACTGGCATAAGTAATGACAGCCTATTGACACATATTGATGGAAATGAGGAATTCTAGAGTTAAAGCTGATTATCCAGACTCATTCACACTGTGAGCATTGCTCTTTCTGCTGAGTTCTCATCCACAAATTATTTCATCCTTATTCAGTTTTAATGACTTGCTAGCATAAAAGATGACTGTCAAATGAATGAAATCCCATGTACTGACCTTAAAATTTTCTTTTAGATCTGTGAGACAGGTGATGGGAAAATTTGAAGTTGGATTTAGTGAAGATAGTGTTGGTATTTAGTTCTCTCATTACAACTATTGGAGATTTAATAGAGGGCTCACAAATAATTAAGCAACTTGGGCTGCAGGTCATAGTTCTAAAAATAAAACTTGGTTTGACCCAAGGCCTATCATTGCTAATACAACCACCACTCTTTTGGGCATTCCTCTCTGTCTAACATTATCATTTATGTTTGTTTCACTGTGGCAGCATTTTACACTTGTTTTGCACAAGGAAGGCCTCTAGATAAGAAGCAAGATAGAGGAGACAATCAGTCATCAGTCTTTACTCAGGATTTCCTGACTGCATGTGAACAATAACAAAATCTACTTCTTTTTTTTTCCTTGTGAAAACGAATGTATTTCAATATATAGATATATAAATAGAGAACATCTGTTTCTTACATTCAAATCTAGTTAAATTCCAGTCTCAAGGGACTGGCTCAATTTTCACATTTAGGCTGTTTGCAACAATGACATAATTTTTGTGAATCCTTCATAATAATTTAGCCTTCATTGCTTATAAACAAAACAAATATGTGGATGCACATGAGCTGTTCTTCATTCCTTTGCAGACTTAACATTTGGAGTTCACTTTTCCAGCCACGTCACTGGTTCTACCAGTCAGACAATGTAACTTTTGTTCTCTAAATAGGTTTCTTAAACTTTGTAAACAGCATAGCACTTGAAAAATATGTTTCACTATGCAATAAAAACAATGAAGATTACCTGAGAAATAACAACTTTGAACAGAAAGAAAAGTCTAATGACTTTTTCTATATTTAAAGTTTTTTTTTCCTTTTTTTTTCCTGAGGGATATTTCTGCTTGGCTAAAGGTATCCTTTTCAGATTTTAAAGTACTCTCTTTCTTTCCTAACATGCAGTGAGCAGGGGAGAAGGATTTCTCTTGTCGCATTCAAACCAACTCATCACTACAAAAGCAGCTTTACTGTCTGCCCAGGAACTGCCACGTTTCTGACCTCTGCCTCCTTTTTCTCAACATCACCTGATTTATTTGGAGTTTTTTCTGGTCAGCTGCTTTGACATTTTACCAGCTGATTTTGGTTATCTGAAAACGTGAATTCTAGGACTGTTTACATTTTAAATTGTGAACTCTTTTGTAGAACATGTGATGACATTCCAGCAGCACAAGCTCCTCTGATGTAAATCCTCCTGTCCCAATAATGGACTACATTGCAGGTACATATTCCCTGTATTCTCAGCCTGGAATACAGCAAGGTCTATGGCCAAGGAATCTCACTTTCTACAGTGCCTTTTCCCTCTTCTTTTTTCTTATTATTGGGAGTGTCTGTTTTATGGCACCTGGAAAAATCACTGCATTTTTCAGTCTTTTGTTTCCTTAGTGCTTATAATACCTGCATGCACACACCCAGCAGGTACAGGACTACCAAGTAAATCCTTTGATAAAAACACAATTTTTGGCAGCCAAATTCATTGATGTTCTGTGTCACATGTCTAGTGATGTGTAACTGTATTCTAATAGGTCTGAATCTGCAACTCAATAAATGGACATAACTATTTTGGTCACAACATTTCTAGGGGTTTTTTTCTGCCTTTTTGGTGAGGGAGAATTGAATAACTAATACAAGTTCAGTCATGTAGAAATACTTCACACATCTCAACTCTATTTCTTTGAAATCCCAGAGAAACAGCCACAGCTCATGGATGGTGGGACTCTCCACCACGCAGGCAGTGAGGTAGGTTATCTGTTTCTCTTCCATGAGAAGAAATACTGCACACTTTCAGCATTGATGGAAAAACTGTCAGTGCCCTTGCTTTAAATGACAGTAGAGTCAAGCAACTAAAGTATATAATCAGATCCTGGGAGACTTGGGTAATATGTTCTCCTGAGAAAATAGGTGTTCATCTTCTGTTTTCAAAGAAACTGCCCTAACCACTAAATTAAAGCTTGATCAGAGTGCCCTAGTATGGCTCTGCACTGCAACACAGAACTATACATGAACATCCACTGAATTCATCTAGAGCCTAAGTATGACTTTAGTTTTCCATTGGAGATGAATGGAGGAATCTGGCCTGTGGTTCGATATCATTATTCAAGATTTCCTAAAATATACAGCAACTATATTTCTCATTAATTACTGTATACTGCTGTCAAGATAATACCACAGTAACTCAAATGAAGTTACAGCACTCACAGTAGTACAGCTGATAGCAAAACTTGGCTTGATAACCTCAAACATAAATGGATATTTTATCTGTTTAGTGCATGCTGTCTCTTTTATTGAAACTGAAACTGTGAGACAAAAGTCATCCTGAAGAGACCAAAAGAAACTTAAATATGTATTTTTTTTCTAAGCATATGAATATTTTATGATTTATGGTTTCCATAGTGCTTATTTACTTTGTTTGTTCAACATTTTGAGTTGTCAGAATAGGCGCTAGACAGAGCAACAACAGAAAAATGGAAAATAAGTCAGTAACAAACAGAGTTCTTACATTTTTCCTTGGGACACAGACATGAGGATGTACATATTATCAATGTTTTGCAAGTAACATACTAATTGTTCACTTGTCTCAAAGTTAAACCAGGACTTTCACACTCCCAGAAAGTATTCAGTGCACAATTTTAAAATTATTCTGGTCACATTAAACTGTAGAAAAGCCTCCATGAAAAATCTTCATAGAAGGAGAAAACAAACCAGGTATATTTTGGAAGAAAACAGTGTGTATTCAATACGATCAGTTTATCAGATTAGCAACTCTCTTACTAATATCTACAATGAGTTGTTTTCTAGTCACTTATTTGTGCAAACGGCTTCAGAAAAGGTTAAATATTACTAGGGATTTCTTTAAAATCTGCATTATTTGTATTTCTTCCATTTATCATTCTTTATTCACCAGAATTAAAATCCTCTTTGCACTTAGGTTTTTGGTATGGTTTTAAATGCACCACAATTTGCTTCTTCCTTTTAGGTAATGGCAAGGCAGGAAATAGCAAAGACAGACTTGCTTGGGAAGTGCACAATATTTTTGACTGTTTTCCAAATTCTATGTTGTCTTCCAGTGAAAAGCAAAAAGAATTATTTCAATTACTTAATTGCCTTTCTAGGTCTAAACTCTTCCTTAAGTCACACTCTTTCCTTTCAGTGAACCTCAACAAGGCAAACTGAAAGCTTTCTTTGTTATCCTGGTCTACAGCACCTGAATGGTGCCAAACAAAACTAATTCAGAGCTCTTAGCAAAAGAGTTTCTTCCTCTGACTCCTCCTCAATATCAACGAGAGAAGAAATGAGTCTTTTTCTTCTCTCTCAGTATTAACTAACAGCAGGGAAAACAAAAATATCATCTCTCTCATGTACTCTCATCTTCCTTCTTTTTTTATTTTTTTGGAGCCTCTTTGATTCACCTACATAAAGATGTTACCCTTGATGGTATGAAGTGGTTTTACATGGAACCCTTGTAATGCAGCAACTCATAACCATAATGTAGGCTAAAATGTGTTATCCAAATTGCTGTGGTTTCAAAATTTACAAAAAAAAAGTGTTTCCTAGAGCAATCTAACTTCTCCTTTTACTACAACAACAAAGTAAACCCATTAGGAAGACTATGAATTTGAACAATTAATTACTCACTTAATAATATTTTATAGTTTTCTAAATACATTTAAGTCCTTTCCAAACATTATGATTCAGTTTCTGCTACCACTCCTCACACAGACTAGGAAAATTAATGGAATTGCTCCAAAAGCAAATTATATTTAGGTTCTGGGAAAATCTGGGGGTTGATTCAGGTTTTTTTCTAAGAATTCAATGAACTCTAACTGTATGAATTTTGCAGAATGGTAAGTGAAAACCCAGACATTAGGCAACTTCATGTAACAAAACGCTAGAAAGTCAAGACTTCTCTCTTTAAAAATAAAGTTATTACTCTTAAGTATCTCACTGGTGAACTGTTCCAAAGGCACCAAAGGTGGTCAGCCACAAAACCCTTATCAAAAGCCTCAGAACTGTATCCTACCTCAGATTTTATTTCTTTTGTCTCTTCCTGTTGTGGTACTGGACCATAAGAACGTAAATAATTAATAACTAAATATTGCTTAGAGTTTCATATTTATTACATAGCTAAAGCCATAGTCATATCAAAAAGTTACAGAAATAATCATAATATCCAAAAATCTTAAATGTAACAAGCATACCACTAATATGACAAAGACTTTAGCAGCTACTCAAATCACATGGTTTGCAAAAGCATCCTTTCTCAGACAAAATAATTAAAATTTACATTTAAAGTTTTTTAAAAATGACAAATACTGGTTTTGTTATATCTGAGTTAAAAATCTAAAATTATTAGGCAAATAGTGGTGATTTGAAAATGTTGAGTCTGAGAATATGAGCTAGTAAGTGAATGTTTAATAAAGTCAGGTACAAATTAAAAAGCTCAATACATATTTCTCAATTCTGTACAGAAATCCTCAGTTTGGTGGTTGGAACCAGATCAAATCAAATTTTTACTAGGTTTAAAAAAAAAACTGCATATATTCATAGTTTCTAGAGGCTAGTCAAGAGCTTGAAATATTGGTCTTGACTATCCAGTCAAGACCAATTCTTTCCACAGGAAAGTAATTCTCAGAGGAAATTATTTGTCACGCTACTTCCAATCTAAAGATCTAAACACAGTCTTTCCTCTAGCCTTTGGCACAACCCATAATAATTGGACCATGGGAGAGAGAGGGGGAAAAAAAGCAGATCCACAAGATGCATGCCAAACATCACTACCAGCTCAATCAGCTGCTTTCTCACCTTTCCTCCCATCAGCAATAATCAGTAGCTGAAGTATTAAATGACATGTCGTAGTCATTCACTGATGGAGGAGCAAGACAGAATGACATATCCTGGGGATCATTTATAGCTATTGGTTGTTATAGGACACTAACTTGCAATACACAGCCCTGTTTGAATTTCAGATGAGCAGATGGCCAGATGGATTAGCCTGTAAAATTAATATTCCAAACCCACACACAGAAGGACTTTGTATGGGAACTAACTGCTTCAAAATCCATGAAGTCAGTTTAGTAGATTTTGTTTTTCACTCATCTTTTATTATTTCCTCCGCAAACACTGAAACCTGCAACAGCAAAAGGCAGTTTTGGAACACTTTGGTATTTTGGTGCCATGGCTTACTTGAATCTTTCACCATTCCAGGTGCACTCATTTCCAGTACACACTCGGTGAAAAGACCAAAACTCATTTAACTAGGTTACATTAAAATATTTGCATAATCCTATGATGAGGTGCACAGTACATGGGATCTAGAGATATTTAGGTACCTACATTTGGCAACAGGCTTTAGCAACACTATTGAAGTTATTCCCAAAACCACTTCTCTGTGCTTTTGAGGCCTCTCCCTATGTAGGACAATGTGTACAGATACCTGGCAGATATCATCTGCAGTTCCCAGAATAACCAGAATACACCTGCTGAAATAGTGAGGAGTGACCCACTTGTTGGTGGTCATTGTGATAGAGGGTGCAGCTAGCAACCACAGCCTTGGAGAAGAGGACAAGCTCCATCTATGAAAAACTGAATTTTTCACACCCCTGGATCTTTCTGAAAAGCTTACCTCAATTGCAATTAGTCTGCCTTGGCCTCTGACCCACTGCAGATGAACATAATACAAGTCTTGAAGGAAACTTCTGTATTTTAGAGCCACCAACTTGATTACTATTGATTACCTACTTGCCTCAATGGTAATTTCCCTTTGTCAGTAACATTTCTGCCTGACCGCTCCTTCTGGGAATTGGGTTTTCTGCTATATTCCTTTTTTTTCTCCAGACCAATTGCAAGAAATACATTTTGGTTATTGTCTTGAGACAAGCGAGGGAGGTAATAGAAGGGAAAGGCTCAGCTCTAATCATGGCAGGAACTTATTAAAGAAATCCCTCGTTGTTCCAGGGTATCCAAAAAGGTAATTCTACTTTGGAAAATTAAGCTGTCTCACGAGGTAAGTTTTCCTTTCACCCTTTGACGGAGAAAAACATAACAATTTAAAATAAATAATATATGAGGCATTGGAATATTTCCATATAGTTACAATCTCACTACTTCATGTGAAGACTGAAAGGATTCCTACAGTTAAATTACTGTGTGGCCAAAAACTAAGTGTAGAGCTGACTCTCAAATATGATGACCCAGCTGAGTGGCTCAGTAACAATGACGTCGGGCCTCCAAGTGGCAGATGAGGCTTTTGTTTTATTTGTTTGACAGTAAATATCTGGGCTGTTGCTTAGCAGCCACAGAGAGAGACAGAGGCGTTTCCAGACAAAATAAACTACACTACAGCAGGTAAACCTTTCACAGCAATTACCAAATGGAAATGAGATCTGAACCGATCACTGTAAAGCAACCCAACACCTTTGTTTCCTGCAGATGTTTTAAGCACACAAACAGCAATTTGGGATTTCTGAATGCCAGTGTGAGAAGGCTTCAAATATTAAAAAAAAAAACCTCACTGATTTTGAAAAATTATGTGCTGAAAGTCCTAAAAACAGAGACAAGTTTTCAAACTTCTGTCAGCTGTTAAATCCATACTTAAACAACACATTAAATAGCTAGACTTTCTCTCAGAGACAATGAACACTTGCAACTGTTGGTTCCAGGGAATTTTCATGTGTCCTAGGAGCATTGCCCTCATCCAGAACTGAAATACAAATAACAGAGCACCAGACTGAAAAGCTTTTGTGGCTGTTTTAACTTGATATTAATTCTGATAAGCCTTATTTCCATCTTTGCGGTCACAAAAGCATCCACACTCAAGCCAAAACTCTTCCATGTCACCTACCCTTGCGTGCTTCATTTCCACACAAAGTCTTCAGCTTTCACAGAACTCACCTCCTATACAAAAAAAAAAAAAAAAAAAAAAAAAAAAAAAAAAAAAAAGGAAATGCCAAAGCTACTCTTGCATATCACAGCTGTACAGCTCTAAGGCAGGTATTTCACAGAGAAAGCAGCACTTGGCCTCAGTGAGCAAACAGAAAGGGCCAAATTCTGCTCTCGTTACCCTGGGGCATTCCACCACAAGGAGGAATCTGCATGTGAATAACCCTAGAGAAGAAATGTGTTTCCAGACACTTGAGCTTAAAGACTAAAAAAACGCTGTTGTGAATTCTGCCATCTTATATTTTCATTGACGGGTTTTGGGGGGTGAGTTGTGTTGTGGGATGTTTTTTTTTTAATCTCAGAGTTGATCCACGGGGCATTGTCATTATGTTGCTGTCTCACCTTTCAGCTGACAGACAGACTTCCTGCTGGAGAGACATTATTATTTAACCGGATCCACTCATCCTGCCACTGATTTGTTTTACTTTTGTTCCTGGCAAAGAACAGCGACTCTAGGTAACGTTTCTTTTCTCATTCGGGCAAGTCCTTCAGAACACTTTAGTAAATTAACCCTACGTAGTTCACTTAGTAAACACAGGATCTCCTGAAAGGATTTATAAAACTAAATTACTTTAGAATTTCCAGACAACCTTTGTTTTTCTTTCGTTTTGTCTGACACAAGCTTAAGAAAAGACTCAGGAAGCAAATGTGAATGCTTAATTCCTCAGCAAATAGAAGTTCTAAGCACAGCATGAGAGAATCAAAGCAAAAAGGAGAGGTTTTAATAAACAATATAGATGAAGACATGCCAACCTTGTTTCTGAAGTAGAAGTATTATCAATGAATCTACAATAGTTTCTTTTAATTACGTTATTCTTTTCTAGCTAAGATTACCCTTCGGACATTGTAATCCCTCTGGAAACCCACATCTTCAATTTGACCACAATCAAATTTTCATTCATTAAGTTTAGGATGCATGTACTTATATTTGTGTATAAATATTTATGGTACACCCTGTGCATACTCTCCTGTATGTACACCACTGTTCAAAGACAAGAAGGAGGCTTCCTAAAAACATTAGTGACTAAAATTTGTTCATCTCAGTAGCCTCAGGCCAGACAATTATAATAGTCTTTTACTTTAATCTACTGATCTATTAAGAAAACTTATTCAGCAGAGCTACGTTCAATGGGATATTCTCCCTCCCACATTGTCAGAGCTTAGAAACTTCTATCAGGTGTTAACAAGGTTTTAAAATATTATAGATGCCATTCATAAAAAATTCCGGAGGGATCCAATTCCAGCTGATATAGTAGATAAGGAAAATTATCCAGTTAACCTAAACAAGCCTTGGTCTGAACTGTAGAGTGACAGCCACTCACCACTAACTTCGTACATATTTTCTTCTAACTACAAGATTAGGAATATGGTTTGCTCAGGAGTGCCTGCAGACTAAATGAAGGATTTCTCTTACTACTCACCTTCTTGTTTCTCCACTCCCCAAATGCTCCAGGAATCACCAAGACATTTTCCAAAATCTTCATTAATGCAGATTTAAAAAAAAAAAAAAAAGGAAAAAGAATTTTTGCCCAAATACAGAATATTGCAATGAGTAACTGTTAAAGACATGAGCACAAGGGAAAAATCTAGAGATTCATAGGCCCAGAGACTGCTTTATATGGGAAAAATTAGATGGTTAAAAAAAAAGTCTGGTGGTTAGAAGTTAGGCAAGATTATTTCCAGGCTCCCCAGTTAGGATTTAAATACATAAAAGGGACAGAGGAGGATCACAAACGTATGTGTAACCTACTTACAGTCTGAAAATAAACAAAGCAGCTTTCAGAACCTTGGTTTGAGTTTGGTATGAGTACCAAGAACAGTTCTGCTCCAGAGCAGAAAACTCTGCAAGCTAATTTGGAAGAGGACAACATTAACCTGTCCAGAGCTCTAAACTGGATTAACCCTTGAACAGATATTAGCTCAGTTAAAACCAGTTTAAACACCTGAACACTCTGCATCAGCTTCTTGAAAGTGAAGATCTTTAATAAATTGACTAAATGTGTGAAGAAAAACATAAAAATAATCCCTCTGAAGTCCCTTGTCATCAGCTGCCTGGACTCCTTGCCCACCTTGTACATACTCTCCTAGATCTCTGGGGTTCAGCAAACCCCTCCCCCTTCCATACTACTGCAAATCCTCCTTCACCTGAGCTGAGCTTATTGCCAGTGACCAATCCAGAGGTGAACATCAGCAATTTGGGAAATCCAAGCCAACAATGCACAGTACTAAAACCAGTACAAGCTCCCAGCCAAAACTGGTGTACGGGTGAAAGTGCTTAGGAACTTGTGCAGCAGGAGGACATACCCCTTCAACCTCACCATCAAAGGCTAAGTATATCCAAAGAAATTCAAATAGTGTGGCCATAACTTCTCTCTAACTAGGTGGTTTTTTCCCCTTGTAAATACTCTGCCTTGTGCATTTAAAGCCATGAATACTTGAAGTTAATAGCTTTTGACTTCAATCCATAGACAGTACAGGATCAATTACCTAATTGCATATACAAAAATCTGTTTCCCCTCACTGGAAACAAAACAACAACAACAACAACAAAAACAAAAGAGAGGAAAAAAACCACCAAACCACACCACAAAAAACCACCCACATCTGAGTACAACCATAATAAAGCACATTTATTTATTTATAACTAAGTCAGGACAGCTTAACAAGACAGATTTTCAGCAAGGGTTTTTGTTAAGTATAAACTCCTGTTCCCTTCACTTTCAGTCTTCCTGATATAGTTAACAATTATTACACTTAAAGACCAATCTGCTCTGAAGAAGAACAAGAGCTGGAACTGCCAGAACTGAGGCTGATATTCAGTTAATAATTTAGCAGCAGCTACTTATCAGGATACACAAGTTCACATTCCTCCTTTTCCCCACAGAAATGTCTTCTTCGTGAAGGAATTTCTTTGGGAGGTCTCTGCTAGAGAAGAGAGTGACTAGCCCATAAGAATGCTTATTCACATGCATTATTATTGTCTATTAAATATTACTTATTTTTTCAGCACTTTACAGCTGCCATTTTAGGTAAATGGTACCATTACTTCTATTTCTCTGTAAGAGAGTCATCCATCTATTTCTGCAGTGCATCACCAAATATATACTCATCATCTGTGATACACAAATAGAAATTTTGAACTTCAGGCTGTAAAAATATGCTCAAAAGTAATAAAGGTCGTGCAAATGAAAATCATCTGGCGAAAATAAATTAGGTTTTGACTCATCTCCTCAGCCAAGCAAGGCAAGGCATTTAACCAAACTAAGTTTTAGTGATCAACTCTCCAGATTAAAAATACAATTTTCTGTAAAATTTAAATGCTTGTATGTTCTTCTATATCATTTTTTGCTATGGACAGGAGATAAATTTGAGGAAGTTTTATTTCACTGAGATCCAAATTCATCTCACTAACTGCAGGAATTTCTCTGGGGTGCCTAATTAGGAGGCACATCAACAAAGGTTGCCTATATAAGTCAATGCTGAGAGACAGCTTTAAAGGATAATTCAGTGTTGCTACTCTAAAATTGCCTCTTCTCATGCTCTATAGAACAGGGCTCCTAATCTCAGCTGGGTATTACAATTAGTTGAAATTAATTCTGGCCCCATCCCTAGGGTTCCTACAGTTAAAAAAAAAATCCTTTTTTCTTTCATTCTGAAAGAAAAAGAAACATTTTTTTTTTAACTTACAAACCCAAGAAACACATAGGAGAGATGCTCCTGTCTTTCACTTGGCCCTGCAGGCTTCTGAAAACCTATGGAAAATACCTTCTCACTGGTGTTATGGCTTCACAAAGTCATAACCACTGCCACTGCCTTAGACTGCATTCAGTATTCCCAGTAGACATTTCTAGCTATCTCGCTTGAACTTCAAATTCACCCTATTTCTAAGCCATTCCAGTCCCCAGGAATGATTTTCAACAGTCTCAGGCTGAATAAAAAAGAACAATGGTGTGGCTCCCCACTGCAAACCTGCAGTGTTTTTGAACACAGATGGAAAAAGTAAAATAGAGCCCAGAGTAACTGTCTACGTGCATGATCCAGGATTCAGTGCACCCTGGGATCCTGAGGATACACAGCTCTCACAAAGGTACTCTTCTCTCTAAGAAACCTCGTTGTGAATTTGAAACAGGAAGAACATAGAGCCATGAAATGTAAAACAAAAAAAATATTTAAAAATTAAAATTCAGATCCACATACTTATATGACTTCTTCTCAGGGTACACTTTACCTCATTCAAGGGACACAAACTCCATTAACCCAGCCAAATTCAGAATATATTTTCTATAAACCAGGTTAGAAAAATCCAGGCTAGTGACATGCCAACAAAGTAAGAGTCATTTAGGAATGCTTAGTGAGAATATTCAGCTTTCTAGGGTTCGGATGGGGATGGAGAAGAGACAAAACTGTACTTCCCAATGCTTATTTCTTTTAGAGATTTTTTTCCCCAAAACAATGCCTTGTTAAGGAAAAAACAGTGCTGTTGCTTGCTTTCATACCGTTCTACATGATATACAAAAAACTAAAGGGAAGAATCAAGGAGGTGCTTTAGCGTGGTGTTACAGTCAAAATTCATGTCTGTGTACTCTGACAAGACTGCAGTGACTGAACAGTTTGGGAAATTGTGATATGAGACAAAAGAAACAGGAAAAAGTAAACCCTACAGAAACAGAGATTGCATTATCTAGTGTTCTTCAACCAAGATTTTCAAGAATGACTAATGATTTGGGCTTTTACAGTGCCTGAATTGCCTATGTGATTATTAATTTCCAGAAAGTGCTGAGTATCTTTCCTCTGCAAATCAAGCCTCTTGAAACAGTATGTAGTTGGGAAACAAAAAAAGAAGGCATGGAAAACTTTCTTTAAATTTAGAATATACTTTTAAACACCCCCTTAGCTACAATGCCCCAAAACACACTTGGAAAAAACAGTGTCATTGTGAAGTGATCAGATTATCTGCTATATAATTACAGTGTTGCAATACATATTCAAGATAGATATTCAAGATGATTGTGAGGAAAATTGGAGATGATAATGTATTATCTGAGACATGCAGAGTTTAAAAATAGGCAGAAATAATGCCTCTGGACATTTTCTATTTGCTACACTAAGATGACACTCACAGTATTTTATACATTTACTAGAGATTGAATTTACCATGTTAGTGATTAGCCATAATTTAAATTATTTCAAATAAGTGTTTTTGCAGAAATTTTTGGCCTTTTTTTCCAAGTGCAGACACTCTCCTGCAGTTATAGATACAACCATATGTGAACCCTACAGAAACTGATAGGTTTAATTTGCATTTAAGGGTTCATATAATTCATATAACTATCAGGCCAAATGGGACTACACAGATTATTTTAAAGAAGTGTGTTCTTGGCTGTCTATAGGATTAGGACTGTCCCCATAACATCCACAAACATGCAGCTATCCTAATATCTGAACATTTACTCCAATCCATTTGAAAATATACACAGCACACTATATTATTATATGTCGTTACTCAGGTTTTGAGTTCCACAGGTATTCCCAGCAAAATACAACATGCAAGCAGCTGCATACAAGATTAAATCCCCTACCTCCAGCAGTTTTACAAAAGTTGTGCATGATGTATCTTCATTACACAAAGCTAAGTGCCCACCAATCAAACTGCTATGAACGCCCTCAAACTGGTTATCTCTTTAGAAGATAAAGTGTGCTGTTTATATAACTTATTAAAAATTGCACCCTTGCATTCCTTTTTCAGATAAAAAGTGTGAGGGCACTGCTTTATCACTTTAACTATGTGTTTCTTTGAACATATTTGTGCTTTAAAGTAAACACCAATGCTATTTTTTTACGACTACTAAAATCAAAACACATCTTTTCAAACTAATCTGTACAATGGTTGGGAAGAGCCTTTGATTCAGTACCGTAATTATAAACAGGCACTTAAGTCAGATGTACTAAAAGAGCATCAGTCATTTAAAATCAAATTAACAGTTTGATTAATCAAACACCAGACTGTCAAGTCAGATAACATACCTGATGGCTTTGTTCAGTTACCAAAGAGGGTTTCCACTTAAAGCTCCATGGAATTCATCAGCAAAACAAATTTTACTCAACCAGAAAACTTCGGTTCTCTTCAAATGTGCTCTATAGTATTACTTGTAAAATTTGCAGGACAAGCCAAATTCTGATTCACTTTCATATGGTCACGTGGCAGGAATGAGCAGATAGATTTCCTGTCTTGTTGAGGTCCACTTTCCAGGCAGAAAAGTGCAGTGGAATTCAGGAGGATGTGCATTAATAACATCAGGTTATGCATAGGTGGTACACCAGTGTGGGAGAAAACCATTTAATTGACTTATTTCCGAAAGTTAGTGATTATTTATTAGAATATGCATGAGAGGTCAGTGCATAGCATAGGAGACATTGCATGCATTTCACACCTGAATCTTCCTCCCCTCCATTACAGTATTTTCTTTTCCTACCATACCACTGAAGATCAGTCTCCACAAATATTTAGAAAGACCCTCCACATTAGAGACAATGTAATTGATGCAATTTTGTTAAAACCCCAAAATGCAAAAGGTCATGCTCTATCATTACAGCCCCAGAGCAACAAAATGCACAGACCAGAGTATAGAACCATTATGGAAGACACCACCCCTGTGTTCCAAAGAGCAGGGTGTTCCTCTGTGCAACTCAAACTCAAGAATTTGTCACTGAAGAATTGTCCTCTGAAGTGAAGCAACTCATCACTGATCCTCTGTAAATACAAAACACTGCAACATATCTGGCAGGAGGTGCCTCCAGTTGTGCTCTGTTTGATTTATGATGAAGAACCATGTTAGTCAATACAGAAAGAAGGCATACATTTCATCTGGCCAGAGAGGTCTCAAACAAAGAGAAAGAAAAAGCCACCTTTCTTCTGCAGTATCCAAATTTTCCTGGTGTTGGATAATGTTCAGAATTAATTTTCAATCCCTTGGGTGTCACAAACAGCCTGAAAACAACAACGAAAGAAAAGCAAGGGAGAGAGAGAGTTTCTCACTGCATGGGTTCATGCACCAGTGTTAAGACAGTGAAGATTGCACCTGTGACAAGCACTCTGAGCCATGAAGCAGCATCAACAAGCAGATGTGTGCTTCTGGGGATAGGCCTACTTTCAAAAGCGTCATTGCAAATGCATGTCCTTTGCAGTGTCTGATCTGGAGCCCATTTCCAGCATGGCAAGGAAGGATAAAATGGAAGCATGCCAAATATACCAACATAAAACTTCTAAATTCAGAGCATACAATTAAAATTAACGGGAATAGGGACCAATTCCAGATTAAACAGCAGCAAAGGAAAGACTTAAAGAAACAAACTCCATCACCTCATACACCGAAGATCTTTCTGTCATGATTCAGTGTGCTGTCTGCATATATCTATGGATATGTAACTAAAGAAAAATCAAAAATGCCTCTTGTAAATGGTGTTTTGAAAAACTGATAATTTCTTGGCTTCGTTCCACAACTGCTTTTGATACTCGTCTGTTTATGATTATGATTCAAACTTTAAATGCCTCTATGCTTCCAGCCTAAAATACATACTATTTGCTAGTTGTATTCTAAATGACAGTTCTTTCAAGGTGTCTGCCAATGGGGCCATCTGGGGGCTCGAACAGCCTAATTCAACTTCATGCATTTTAATGTTCAGTGCTACCCATTGATAAGCTCTATTGAATGTAAGAGACCTAAAAATATGCAGAAAGTAATTGTCCAGTGGGATATTTCCCCCCCTTACCCTAATTACAAGAAAAACCCCTTAGACTTGTTCTTTAAAAAAAAAAAAAAAAAACCAAGGAAAAAAACTCTAATCCACTGCTTAAGTGTGTTAAGAATGAAGCAATGATCATGGGTTATAAGAAATCTAAAGGCTTATGGTAAAAGCATTTCTCTTACTTACATTGGCACAAAGACAAAAGGTTTCAAAGAAAACGTATATGGGGTTTGCCAATTCATTACAGTATTTCTGCTAAAAAGAATTTCCCGCACAGGTCAAAATCCAATGATATATGAACCGTAATGTCTTCTGAGGTTTGGATCATGTATGCCATGAAAATTATGGCTGCTTATCTAATCTCTGACGTTTCCTTTCTTCCTTTTCCCTTCACCGTCTTGATGTCTCCCTCCAGAGCCTCATCTAAATTTATTACTACTCATACCAAACCTTCTCACTGTTTTCTAATTATCACAAGTAAATGCCACCGAAGTCTTTTTTTTTTCTTCTTCTAACCACTATATCAGTCTGATAGCTGTTTCAGAGACCAAACCTCAGGAAAAGAGAAGTGGTAACCTATTGCAACACCAAGATTCAAAGCCTGTATCAAGTGGAGTCAGGTCTTTCATATCCACAGATGTTTCCTCAGGACTAAATGAACAAGAATTCACCACCTCCATCCCACAGTCCCACTGCAAACACATGCCCTAAGATTGTAGATACTGCATACAAAAATTGGCCTATATATTTGCACAACTATATAGGTAATTAGGACTTTGAACTTTTTATTCAAACCCATTACGCCTGGAATTGATACAGCTGTTGTTCTTTTTTTAAAGCAAATACTTGATCTTCAAGCTAGATGGACCATCAGATACTGATGAGTAATGAATGGCTATGTATTGTTTCACCTTTAATCCTCATTGATAGTAATGGAGGCACAGTTTTCAGACTGGGGCACCTAATAGCAAGCAAGCTCTTCCCTTCATGTTTAAAATATCTACCATACTGATACAGGAAGATTTTAGATGAAAGCACACTTGATCAGTACTATTCTCTGGAAAAGGAAATTTTAACAAAATACTAAGTTTTTGTCAATTGTGATGAAAACTTAAATGTGATAATTTCTAATGAACAACTGCTGCTGTATCTTTTTATTTCCACTATATTTTTACTTCATCTTTTCACTTGTTCCATACCTTTGCCATAAAATACTGATATCTAGCATGTCAATACTAACAAAGCAAAACCACCTAAATATCAGGTTACAGTAATTCAGATTTTTAAAAATTGAATTTCTCAGAGTTTCCATGCCATGAAAAACTTCAAGGTTTTCTCCAAGTTAGAGCAAAAAGAGACACCTTCATATTTTATCCTGAACAACAGAAAAATACCATTTCCAACCAGCAATATACTACATCATTAAGAAACCTATTTTTATTGGCCTTGGATGAATACAAAAGTGCTCAAGATAGATACGGGCTTCTTTTTTAGAAAATGTCAGAAGCATGAAATAATGATCAGAACTCAGGACCGAATTTCCAAAAACTTAGATTCCTTATTTTTCTTATATATTTTTACTAAAAAGACAAACAAACATGTACAAAAGAACAAACAAAAATTTTCCCAAAAGTATAATCCCTATTCCACACCCTAATGGACATTTGGCTCTGTCATTGACAGCCCATTCAGTCTTGGGACACATATGGGAAATTTCAATCTACAGGCAAAATAGGAATGAACTAACCCCTTTAACCGTAGCATCTTGGCCACGTGAAGATTCAGGACAATGGATTTTGTATTCTCCTTCAGAATACCTTTCCATGCACATATGCTCTGCTGGATTAACACAAGAACACTGCATTGTAAAATAATAATTTTGCTAATAAACTAACAAATTTTATTCTATAACAGAATCCCTACAAAGGAAAGCATTCTGGAATACGTGTGTCAAAACAGCTTATTTTCCTATACATTGGCCAATCAATTTACCCAAATTCCATAGAAAATCCACTTTTAACTGGCATCCAGCAAATCATTACCACACCAACCTCTCCATTATCACTACAAACAATAATACCTTACTCCATTTTTAGTCTCCTATTTTGCCCAAAGTCTACAATAATGTAAAAAAATATATAAATATTTACTATATTTCATAATTTTCTAAATCATATTGACTTAAAGTATAAGCATATGAAATGAACACCAGAAGGGAGAACTTCAGACAATTGGGTAAATTCATGTCCCTCATTTGCTGTAAGAAAAGATCACACTCTTACAATATTGTGATAAAACTAATTCCAGCTGAATTAGTTCAACCTCTCACTCTCAAGCATCTGATCAATAAAACAGCACTTTAAAATCATGAGAAAGACTGTGAACTTCTCCAGAAGGCCATCTCAGCTGAAGTCTACACTAAAACTCCATTTGCTTTAATCTGGCATATATAACATAGATATGTCTTCTGGCACACTAATGTATATATTCCTCACTATTCACAAGAATTTGTAGGAGTCTGGACCATTTCCGACATAAATCTTAGGGGTGTAATAGAGAGAAGCCTTTCACAATATGTCACTGTGATTCTAATTCCATTAAAAACTCTATTTCACCAGAAACTCTGGGCTTTCATTTATGTGCTCTTGAGACTCTTCTTTTACCCTTTGCATTAGTTTTAAATACAGACTCATGCAACTGCACAGAATATTAGGACTCAAAGGGGAAAAAAAAAAAAAGAAAAAAGGAAAAAAAAAAGTGTTATAGAAGGAGTTGTAACCAGCAAAATTCCAGAAAAGAGGGAGTAATGGGATGAATCTAATAATTTTTTCATATTGGTACTTGCTGTATCTTTAGAACAAACATTTATGGAAATTAAATCAAGACTTTCTCAGACTTCCTGCTTCCTTTGTAACATTCTCTCTCTTTCTGGTCTACATACTGCAGAACAGATTTAGCTAGCTCCCTTTTCACTTGCCACCTTCAGATCATGTTTTCCAAAGAGCATTTGAAGGAGAACTGCCCCTAACTCAGTCAGTCCAGCAGACTTAAGGACTTGCACAGGACAAGAAGCTCTTCCCACAGCAGACAAACCATTCCATACCATTCTATGTATTTTTAATTCTAGCACGTATTTCTCAGCACTAATCAAAAGGACAGTTCAGTCACCTGCACACTTTTGAAGCATTGTTTTAAACATCTGAAAGGTCAATACCAATAAAAATACGTGCTCACAGTGAAGAGTTCCTTTTTAGACATTAGCTGCCCAACATGTCTTGCTTCCGTCCAAACACCGTGCAGTCTAAAACCAGAGACTGAAAACAGCTTAGCTACAGGCTCAACAACTACAATGGAACTCATCCCTTTTTCCCATGTGAACAGCCATGGTTCAAGTAGCAATTGGGGTCACATCTGAATTCATTTGCCCCCTTCCAGGGCAGTTTTCCCCAACCTGAGGAAGGCAACTTGACAATGTCAAATTCAGGCCTCTTTTCTTGTATACCCACCAAGAGACAATATCATGGGGCCAGGCCTACTTTCCTGACAGCAGAGATTCAGGAACAAGAGTGTATCACTTAAACAAAAGAATGAATTATTTATTCCATTCCTAGAAGAACTCTAACTTACACTTTACAGCCTTACATAAATGTCTATGATCTAGAAAGAGAAGGTGCATCTAAAGCAAACTCTATATCCCCTCAGACAAACTGGCTTCTAGCACCTCTGCTGAAAGCAAGGGCATGTGTGCAGTACAGCAACACCTAAATAGCCCAGGTAAACTTGGGACTCCTTGTGTTGTCTGCTGGAAACACAAATGCCAGGGGATATATCTACAAAGAATGTACTATTAAAAACAAACAAATAAAAAGAAAACCAGAAAAACAAAAAGCAAAAACAGGCAAGGAAAAAAAGAAAATATGCTTATTTCCACATTAGTCCTGTAAGAGTGAGGTACACACCTACCACTGGAAGGGTGTACAACACCCATCAAGGTATCTCATGTTACCTAATCAGAAGGTTGCCATTTCCTTTTTACTTCAAATCCTTTCAGAGTATGTGAACATATTTCCTTCTTCTGAGTATGACTCTATATCCAGTGGATTTTCATATTTTTGGACAGCACAACATTCCTTGAAATTCCTCCAAACCTGAACAGCAATGTTTTAGAATGAACTCCAGTCACAGTTTCATTCATCCTCAGTGGTGATCCAGCCCTGGAAGGGGTTGAAAATCAAAAAATACCCAGATCACATGTATTCTTACATAAGGGTGGCCATGTTGGGTCAGACCAAAGGTCCATCTGGTTGGATATCCTGGCTCTGACAGTGGCCAGTAGCAGATGCCTAAGGAAAAGTATAGAAGTGAGGCAAGCACGTCAGGATCCTTCCCCTTGTTACTCTTCCAGCATCCTGCGGTTTCAGGGCTTCCTCAGCCAGAGGTTCTGACAGCAGTTTTATATGCTGAATTACAGGACTCACATCCCCAGCCCTTCATTTTGCGTAACAACAGGAGAAAGAAATGTTTTGCCGTTAATTAATTCATGTTTCAAGCAAGATCTGGTTTTTTAGCCTCAACACAATTTAGGTGCTCCTGCTGCAAAATTACATTTGTTTAGGCACATTTCCATGTCATGCATCTAGACACGAATTCCATCGATCTTCTCATTTCCCTTGCTGTTTGAAGCTGCAAAAAATCCACAGTTTGTCCATAACAGATGCCAAAAGCCTAGAAACTTATTGCACACAGCTCACAGTGTGGGTTCAGAGACATTATCTGCATAAAAAGAAAAAGGCAAATTAGGCCACAGTAGGAGAACATATTTTTAATATTACAGTCTGCAGTTTGCATCTCTAATTTAATGCTGCTGTTTCCCAAAGTTATGCTGCATCATTCTAGTTTGCTGAATTGATGACAGTGAGCTAAAATTTTACAAGTGACTGGGCAATGCAGATAGCCAGTGCTCTTCATGAGTTCCAGAGAAACCTTCAGGGCCAAAGTGAATGAGACATTTTTAAAGAACCCTTTGGGCATCCAAATTGACACAAATTAGGTACGAACATGTTTGGTGTATGAAATTTAGGAAGAAGGGAGATTTTAGTGCATTCATCCAAAAGAACAGAAAGGAAAAAACCTCAGCACCTGTAAACAAATTGCATACACCCTCTGTAAATGCTTAGTTCTGTTGGTTAAATACACACACTACACACACAAATGTCACATAAATTATCATCTCAAGAAATCATTGCTTACTGAAGGGATTATCTGTGCCATTATGGCTTCTCTCTGGAGCTGAGAGATATCTTTTACATCCTATCTACTGTTTACTCCAGCTACAGGAGAAATCTTGAAAGTAGATATCAAAGAATAGCAAAGAAATACAGTCAGCAAGGAAAAGTAAGTGCAAAATTTCTAGTTTCATGATGCATCTTCCCAAGATTCCGTTCAGCCGGAGCAACTATGTTTTGCTTAATCTAAAGTTTAATTTAAAGATTGTGAATCTGCCAACTAAGGGTTAGATAACTAATATTGAAGATTCTCAGGGACAATGAAACTTAAAGTTATGCTGGTTTTATGAAGTTACAGATTTTTTGGCTTAGGAAGAAAAAAATCAGACAGCACATAAACTCGAAAAGTTTGGACATAGTCAGATGGAAGCAAAAAGGAAAAGAGCTAGCACCTGTTTACTTTACACTAAACAGGAGTCTTTAATATTAGACAGGTTCAAGTTTAACAGTTCCAGTACCCTGAGATTTTATAATACCATTAAGATGAGGTGGCTTATCAGAGTTTACCCACTAAAATTACTTCCAAAAGATGACAAGTTCTCACCTGGAAAGTTCACTTTGATAATAACCAGAGGATGCATCACAAAACCGGTCACCAATAAACACTATGTCTGCCCTGGCTGCTAGCTACTGAGTGGCAGGCAGAGTAGAAAATTATTCAGAATTGTAATTTATCTCATGATTATTCAGCCAGCATTTCATTTAAGATGCTTATAGAAGGTCATTTTACATTGTCCAAAATAAGCAGCCTGCTACCATTAGATATTTCCTTCATGCAAACTAAAAAATTCACAGTATAGGAGCATTTCAAAAGAACTACATAATAGTCAATTTTCATGTCAGCAAATTGTTATCAAAAATTGCAAAAAACAAGCTGCTCTTTATGATGGGTATTCAACATGTTTGGGCCTCTTCTGCATTTCTTGGCTTGCTCAGGGGAATGAGCAGTTTGAGACCTTTTGGTCTCTATTATAATCTAAAGTATTGTGTTACTTGAGCAAACAAATTAAACATAGCAATTAACTGGGAAGAAGGTGTCTGTGATTCTCAGTATCCTGAAGTGGAATTAAGCTAACACTGGTGCTCATATCAAACATATTATTACTGCTGGATGTTTATTCACCAATACCGCAGGGCTTCAGACCTTTTAAATTAAATTTACATGGGCACTATTTAAATAGAGAATCAATGGTGCATATATCTGCAGTGTTTGAGATATGTATGGTTTGCTAGACTGAATCACCTGGTAAGTTTTTAATTACCATTTTTTCATTATTTTTTCAGGAAAATATATAAGAAGATAGAAGATAGTTTAAAGATATCAGACTCATTTGTCAGCCTCAGGCTGATTGAAACATAAATTCCACACTGCAGCTAATAATTTTAAAATTCCATATTCAATTTCTAGAACTCTGGCAATAGCACATGAATCCTGGCACACAATTCACATCTCATCCTAGTGATCTGTCATTTGCACTTCTGAGTAGCATCTTGCTGTACTGCTGGCCAAGCCAGGTTTAGGAAAAGAGGTTTTTTTAAAATTTTTAATTTGATAGGTACACTGTTACTCTGAGCCTCTAATGTAGGGTCTTTAATCATTTTACCCTGTTGGGTGCTCTTTTTCAAGAAGCTTTCTGGTTTTTACATGTTTTCCTTTTTTGAATTTAAATATTACTACAGTATACAGGGTGTTTCCTTCCACAAGACACAAACTAAACTTTTCCTGATCTTTTCAGCCCGAAAAGTAATAACATCTTGAAATACATTTTGTGCCATGTCAGGGTTTATCCAGACATCACTTCTACTTTTTTTGACTTTTGACTATCACTAATAGAGGAAAAGTTTCTAGAAAATACCAAAGATGGTACTGGTTAGTGGCAAAAATGCAAGTCTGAACTGCTTCTGATGCGTTAGAGAAATTCCTATGCCACTGAGTCAACCTTTGTGAGTGTCACAAACCACAAATCATAGGTTGCTGATTAATAAGGCTCATAAATATCTTTCGTACTATGAGGTAATCTTTTTACATAGGAAAAAAAAGAATTGCCTAAACTGCTTATAATCATGATTTTAGTGCATAATATTAAGATTTCCTTATTTTTTATATAAAAGAGCCATAAAGTTATTCCATGTTGCTTATAATTTAAGTATATACTAAGGATAGTCAAGTAAAATGCAGTTTCATATTCTGTTTCCAAGTCCACAAGGGGTGGTAATTATACAAGGTAGCAGCTAGAGTCTCAAAAAAACTAAGCAAATCAGAAAACTTGCCTAAAACTAAAACTTTCATTGCCACAGCTTTGTTAAAAGGAGGAAAGAATTTGGCTAGACCAATAGAAATCCTGACATAACTGAAGTGGTATCAACCCCCATCACCACCAAAAAAATCCCTCTTTTGTAAACAACAGTCAAAATAAACTCTGGCAAAAATTGTTCTCATTTCTGGAATATACAGCCTTAATTATGGAAATTTATAAGTATAATACAACCAATAAACCTTGCATAGATAAAAACAGCCTTAGCCACATCCATAAAATAGCAGTTAGCAGTGTTTCCTAAACACAAGCAGAGCAAAGACTAATGCTGATTTAGCACCAGATCCAAGGTCTGTGTGCATGAACACAAACATGAACATTCTGTATCACATTGACTATTACTGCAAATTGATTTTGAGACACACTGGAAAAACTAACTTTAAAAATCAAAGGCAGGCAACTACATTTTCAGAAATGTGTGGTGTTTAAATTTAATTAAACATGAGATTTACATTGTTTGGAACAGACCTAGAGTTGTGTATCTAAGCTACAAAATAAATAAACAACCACAGTAGCACATGTATTATTTAGTTCATATTAAGTCCTTCATCTTTGCAAGTATAGTGGTATGTAGGATTGGATTAAAAATACTGGCCCCATGTAACTTTTAAACTGATAATCAGTAGAACTTACCACTGTTGATATGTAAAGGCTAGCTTTTTAGGAAAATTCAGCATTCAACATTCAGACACCTAACTCAGCACACAGGCTTTCAAAGGAACTTTGTCCCCATTTTGACACTGAAATGTATTGATTACATTTCCAAGAACTCAATCCTACACAGTGCCAGGCACTCTGGCTCTGCAGCAGTGAAGCAATTCAGCACATTTAATTGAAACATGTAAATTGTCCCATGGAAACCATGGGGTCATTTGCACACTTAAAAGCCCTCACAAAATCTGTTTTGTTGCTGGCTCAGGGCCACAGTTTTCAGCAGCTCACAGAAGTGATCCCAAAAGCCGTGATGAGGCCTGGGCACATTAGAAAACTTTCCACAGATACTGAGCCTTGATAAAATTAAAGGAAGTTTGTTCCCATTTGTCTGAGAGTTTGCCAGTAGTTGTGGCCTCGCTCTCTTGCTTCTATTTGGAAAGGAAAGAATGTATAAGTCCTATTCTAATGAACAGAAAGGGGGAAAAAATCAATTCCAAAGGTGAATGTAATTACCTTGAAATCTACATCTGCTCTTCCATTAAGCACAGTATACCTATGCTCTGTGAACACCTTCACAATCCTTGTTGCCGTGTTTACTTCTCGTTATTCTCTTACCTTTTTGTTCACTGGTGTCCCTCATACATGGACACCTGGAAAGCAGTTGAAAGCATTCCCTGGTAAGCATTCCCTCTGAATTTTTTTTCCCATTGGTTTTAGTTAGTTTTAGCTTTTCCACAGTCTTGGGCATTGGCTTCTTATTGTTTCCACCATTGCTGCATAAAGACAGGGGTCACTATTCTTTCCATTTAGAATGAGTGAAAAGTTATTATTGCTGGTGAAGAGCAGCTGGAAAGATGCCATCTTTAATAAACACAAAATAAAATGCTGCACAGAAATTGCCCTAAGGGCTGTCATAGCATCAGTGTGAACTATCAGTCATAACTGGATCAGGGATCAGTCTGCAGATTGGAGAAGGCAGATGTTGCTGCCAACAAGAGTTTCCCACTCCTATGCTATAGGCCCCATGGTCACAGGAATTCTGCAGCAATGGGAGCAACTCCTGCCCTGCATGAGCCACATGAGCCATCCCATCTGGCTTTACAGCCTACATTAGCAGCACTGTAATAGCATTTGCAACTACTTCTGAGGGCCATCTTTTGTTTCTATGAAGCTGACAGCCTCCCAACTGCAGCTCATCTCTGGTTAACACTGAGCACTGGTAGGGGATGCCAAGATGATACTGTCAGTTCCAGCATTTCATCTGATGGCATCTCTCTGCTACCATGTGCAAAACTTCACACAGTCTTTAATCCCAAGTCTCTGCTTTTACACACACATTTACAACTGTTTAAACTGCCAGCATTCTTCACCAAAAGGACATTAACTCCTATGAATTTATCACTTTTACAGAAAGCTTTCTGGATAAAGGGAATTAAACCTGTTCTTCAAAATGACGTACATTCTTGTAATGTGTAGTAAACATCACACTAAAAGGGGTAAAAAAAAGAGAATTCCATGCAGCCAACAGCTGTCAAGCATCAAAGATTTCATTTCAACATTGTGTCAAAACCCATGACACTTTAAGGTTCACCAAAACATGAGTACATCTCTGAGGCAGATGTCTTGACTCCTGAGGCTGTTGAATGTCTGGATTATAGAAAAGCTACCAAAAAAAAGTGCCCATGCATCTAAAATTTTTGAGAAAGAAAAAACATCCATACAAACACAGCAATAACAGTTACCCTTAATATTGGCTAAAACTGTATTTTATCATCTGCATTTACTGTATCAAGCACTCCATTTCTCAGCTGCTAAGGCCTTTGTGATTTCCGCTTGCCCTCCACTTCTAAGCAATTGTTACTGCTTTCTACTGGCATTTTTCCTTAATTTTCTTTATATACATCTTATAGATTTTTATATATGTTACAATACACCTTAATAAACCCTGCAGGAATATATCAGGCTAAAAAAACCTTAAAAATTAAAAGAAATTATTTAAACAGAAAATCAAATTGAGTTTAATCTAACTTTAGTCCAAGATAACGTTACCAAGCATATTGGTTCACAGATTCTGAATACCCTTGTGCTCTAAAGCTAAACAGTGGCAAAACCTATGTACTCCAGAACACACAGAGACTTGGTCCTGTGCAGGGGTAGGAGCTGGACTTCAAAGATCCTCCTGCATTCTCTCTAACTTGGGATATTCTATGATCTATGACCTCAAATAGGTGAATTCTTCCATTCCAGTGGCATTAACTTGGCTTCAGGACCACTTAAAATGGTTTAAAAAGCCAGTAGCAGAAGTGTTAAGGATATAAAAGATGTATTAAGTGCAGAAAGATATATAAAACCAGATCAGACTGGATTTATGAACCAAATAACATCAAAACATCTTGTTAACCTCAGGGTTCTAGGGGAAATAGCCATTGACATGAAGAACTATAGTAGCAGCAGCAATGTAGACTCTCAGAAAATATTTTCACATGATGGGTTAGTGCAGATGGTATTAAATAGTAACTATCCTAAGGAAAATTTAGAGACTGGATAAAGAAAATCATAAGACTAAGTAATAGGTTTATCGACAGAAAGAAAAAAAAATAATTTAAAGTATCCATTCATCATAATATGGATGATCATTTTGCATGGGACTTAGATCAGATAGCTATTCTTCATAGTTTGATTAACAATTTACAGAAAGAATTAAAAGATTAAACTCATCTATTATCATCAGCATCAGAGATTAGGAAATGGTTAAAATTAGAAAAAATATTTATATTTTCATAAAAATATAAACTCAAGGTGATATAGGAATTTTAAGTTCCACATATGGAACGATACAAGCAGAAATGGTTACTCCTTAATTAAATACAGGTAAAATAAGAGGAAAACATGATAAAGGAGAACAAGACTGTAGCAGCGCGTTTTCTGTTCTTTTCTTTATTGTTAAAGTTAGCTGAGTTCTGTAATGGTTCAGTCCATGTTCCCCCATCCCTTTCCCCTAATGGTTTGTCCCCACACTTGTTTTTTCACACCTGCTTCTGTCAGTCAAGTGTATTCATTTCCCTGTGTCTGTCAATCTCTGGGAAAGACTCTACCCTGCTTCTGGAAAGATCGGGAGAGATCAATCCCTGATTGGAATAGGCTGGGAAATCCCCCACCTCTCATTTTCGATTTGTTGTCTGTGTGCCATCCCCTTTCTCCTGATTGGTTACCCATCTTGTGTACACCCCTTTTTCTGGTCCTTTATAATCACTTACCCCGCTCCTGCGTGGCACTTCATGGCTCGGTGCTTCGTGGCACTTCGTGGCCTCGTGGCTTCGTGCATCATGCTAAGCAAGTGCAGAACGACAATAAACGCCAACCTGTAGCACTGCCACGAAGTCTCCTTTTCCTGCCTTCGTCGTAGCCTCCTCAACAGCGCTCGTGTAGCCAGAAGCCTGACCCACCGCGGGGTGGTCGCCGGTCCGTCCTGCGACTGCCCAACTGAGGCTGGGACGGTTCCCTGCCAGGGCAGCCGGGACTAGCTGGGAAGCCACTTTCCAGTGGGCAGAGGAACTTGCTTCACAAGATCTAAATAGGCATGATCACAGTTTTTACTTCATCTAACACCAAGCAGAAATTTAAAGGTATTTTGCTTTCCTCTGAAAGGCTCTTTTGTAAGAGAGAAATTCTCATGGACATCTAGAGGAGTTTCACCACTAATTTCAACAGGATTTTACCAGAAGTGTGTGACATTGTTGGTTCTATGTAAATAAAGGAAATGTCACATGGGTAAGTGATAAAGTTTGATGCAACAGGAAAGTTTTTCATCTGGGAGAAGATGGAGCAAGTGCAGATAGGATGGGTAAATTTACCCTGATGAATTTACTTGACTAATTTAATAATTTACTTTCTGTAAATTAACCACAGTCATCTGCATCAGCTGCAAATGGGCCTGTCTGAAATTACTTAACAAATAGTTCTTATAAATGTAGAAAGCAGTCTAAGAAAGTTCCCTTTCCTAACATGTTTCTGGTTCACACCCACCTTCTCCCTTTGTGGGCAGAAATGAATGGCTATCACCTTCTTGGTTGGTTATAGAAGGTCAACAGATAATTCAGATGAGTTTCACAGTTTTTGTAATGAAGATGCTCTCTCCTTGACTCTCAAGGATGAAAACACTGAAGTCATTGAATTATAACTGGGGGTTTTAACTGTATTAGTTGTGCTGCTGAAAGCTGTGTCCCTATTTACTGGGGAGATGGGGAGCTTGGAGAGCAATTGGCTTTGAAATCTATCACTTTGACATATATCCTCACAGAGAAAAAAATAAAAAGTTAAACAAAAAGACAACAGATTTCTTCAGAAGATGCAGTTCACTGCTATCTTACACCATGCATTCCCAAGGTGACAGTCACTGACTTTCCACACCAAGTTAGACCATTTTGTTTGAATTAGGTCTTCAGCTTGTAAATCCTATCGGATTTAGATATTGAATCAAGACATCGTTGTCTCAACTTCCATCACACCTATAGTAGGAATAGAAGTTTCGTGAGTTTACTGAGACATCACAACTCACTATTCAGTATATCTGTGTAAAACTGCTACCAGCTTCAGGGCACTGCCTTTGTTTTTTGCTTCTTTACTCTCATGAATCAGCTCTTTTGGTTTCCTCTTGTCTGTCTGTCTTGTCTGTCTGTCTTGTCTGTCTGCATTTCTTTAGCTAAAGAACTTTCCTTCACAAGTATCTTCATTCTCCTTACACACACTCACTTGTCCCATTCAAGATACCACATACTAGCTAAAAGTTTAGGTGGAGCTGAAAGTTCTTGGAATTTTGGAGTCCACACTACAATAAAATTGAAATCACAGGGCAGAAATCACCGCTTTGGTGATATTCAAACTACACAATAATATTTTTCCAGAAGACCTGAGTAATTTCATGGTGTCCTAGAGGCTACAAATATATATCAATTAGAACATAAGTCTGAATACCACCTTCTGTGCAGGTAGAGGTCTTAGTGACCCTGGTCCTGATTCACCCCCCAGTAGCCTCTCATCTCGGGAGCCTTCTGCTATCACAGAGAGTCACAGACATACATTAGACATGCTGGCTGGTTTTCTGTGTTATCCTGATCCACAGGTGTCTAATTGCAGAAGGAGGAGTAAAGAGAATATTCTTATCAGTGGTACCTCAGTCTAGTGCTAGAACTAGCTGTGATGAACCCAAGTTACAGCATTTTTCCTGAAACACCTACTAGCAAGCAATGTAACTTCAGTAAAAGCTTAATGTTAACATTACTGACTTCCTTAGAACCTGTTTATGCTTCAACTGGGATGAAAAGTGCATATAAAATGTCAGTGTCTATTAAAAACATCTAGGAATAACCAAGAGTATAGGGAGTTACAACGGGAATAAATATATAGGCACACACAATTATTCAGAAAGAATTCTGGAATGGCTGACCTTGACTAGCTCAATGTATAGTCAAACCCTCAGTCAAGACGTTTTCCTAGGTCAAGGTGACTTAGAGATGGTTTGTAACAGAGAAATCCTGTATTACCAACTATCAGCCTTGGTCTGCTGACTCACCCTCTGCAGGTGCTCATCTGTCATTAGAAGTTACCTGCACTCTCATCTGGTATGCTTTGGCAAAGTGTGTAAAGTTATATGAAATAAACTGTGGTCATATCAATCTATAAAAGTCTAGATTAATTCAGAACAGGAAAAAGTAAAATTAGTAACTTTAATTACTTGAGACCATCTCAAAGTTAATCTGTTCTTCATGGGATATTCTCCCTTCAACAGAAAGAGAAGTTGCTCCATGTATAATTCAACCTCTATTTACAGCCCACTCCAAAACTCTTATGGACAGGCTCATTCAAGAATGTGTAAGAGCATGTAGTCATGGGAGGAGGTTCCTTGACACTTCCGAAATCTACACAGGATCTCTGAAAAAAAGACAAAACTGGAAATATTTCTATTTCTATCTATCAATAGATGATGAACAAAGAAATTCAGACAAAATGTTATTTTAAAAAATTGGAAAGGTAAGGAAAAGATTAATTCCATTGTGATTAAAGGAATGAATTTCCAGATAGAAGTGAAAAAATTAAGCATTATTAGTATATGTGAGTACAATAAAAATTGATAACATGAGCAGTGTTCAGTACATTTGAGAACCATCCATCACTTCAGCATGCACAAAAACCATTTTGCCTTTTTAGGACTCACTGAGGATTTTGGATTTGTCATAAGTTTCCTCTGCCATATCAGCTATGAACTACTCTGGTGTTCTTTCATTCTTCCCTACAAGATGTAATAGTGACATTGACCCTGCTTTCAGCAGGGGTTTGTACTAGATGAATGTCAGAGGTCCCTTCTAACTTAAATTATTCCATGATTTCAGACTCAAAATTTCACCAGTTTATTAGGTGGGGAAGTTTATCTTGCTGCCCCAGAAACTAAATGCTCCTTGGACCAGGTTCTCTGCTGCGTTAATGTAATGCACTGCCCCAAGGAATGCAATGTTCTCGATAAAGGACAGTCACACATCCTTTGCCCAGAAGCAACAACCAGACCTGTAAGAATGCTAACCATGGCTGTGACAGGAAAAACCCTTGGGACACGTGGAGTCCTATACAGCAAGGAACTTCCTACCTAAAAGATTTGTTTCAGGGACAGAAGTTATTGTGAAAATTATGCTTCTCAGCAAATGCCAGGCCATCCTTCATGTAAAGGTGCACTATTCTGTTTTGGTGCAAAAAAGGCTTCCAGATCACCTATTCTTCTCAAGGAAAGGTGCTTATGGAGAGTTGCTGCTACATGAAAATAGTCTTTGTTCATTATGAAAGGTTAACCACAATAAAACTCTGTACACATGTATAATTGTTCTGCTCTTTTTTGCTTTTAATATCAGACACTGTGCAAGATACATTTTGGCAGAAACAAACCTCTTTTGCAAGAAAGAATAAAAGATAAAAATATTAAGAATATTTTGGAAAAAAATGTACATTTTCTTTTTAATGCTAATCCCACTACATAGCAGCTCTTACAACATGTTCCTAGGATCATTTGGGTCAGGAAAGGTTTCTGCCAATAGGGTTTCAAGGACTACCAAGGCTCCTGCAGCATAATTTCACTAATCCTACAACATCCCTGACAGATAAGTATCTTGTTGAGTCTTGCATATTCCAGTGACACTGGTTATGAAACAGCCCTTGGCAGCCCTTTCTTTTGCATAATTACTCCTATGATGACTGAGTTGACTTTATTATAGAGTTTGAAACTTGGCAAATATCCTCTAATCTGAGTAGTCAAAAAAAAAATCTAAGTTTGGGATCTATTTTTGCTATAACTGAAACTGTTTCTAAATAGCCATGAAAAACCTAGGCTACCTTAGGCTTGTGCTTAATATTTTGAGCACATGGAAGATTTTTGCTGTGAAGTTGCTGTGCTCTTCTACTTTATTTCTGAAAGCAAGCCAGTCTTAGCTCTTTTCTACTCAAGTCCTCCCTTCATTGATCATCCATATAAAAATCAGTGTCAGTGGCTGAACCTTCAACTTGAAAATAAATTCAAAATTAGACAGGACAAATTTGATTATTCACAAAATAAGGCTTGTCATTATTGTTGTTTTCTTGTTAAGCAGTAGGAATAATTAATGACAATAATCCACAGGTATCCCTTTGAATGTTCACAGACATTATCACATCTGGTTTGGTATCTGTTTGTGGTGGGTTGGCCCCGGCTGGATGCCCACCAAAGCTGCTCTATCTTTGCTCTCATCAGCTGGACAGGGGAAAGAAAATATAACAAAAGTCTCAAGTGGTCAAGACTACTCATCAATTGCTGTCATGGGCAAAATTATTTAACTTGAGGAAAAAAATTAAGTTATTATTAATCAAATCAGAGTGGGAGAATGAGAATTCAAAACCAAATCTTAAAACAACTTGTCCCTCACCCCTCCCTTTTTCTCAAGTGCATTTTCACAGAGCTGTGGTCAGTCCATCACATTCTGTCTCTGTTGCTTCTCCCTCCCCAGGGAAATGACCCCTCACATGACCCTGTTCTCATGACGAGTCACTCCCACAGGAGACAGTCCTCCACAAAAAAAGTCCTGCCAGCAAACCTCCTCCATTGTGGGATCCTGTCTCTCCATAGCCCACAGGGTCCACAGGTTCTGACACATTCTGCTAGGCTCCAGCGTGGCCTTTCCATGGGGTCCCAGCCTCCCTTGCTCCAGTGTGGGGTCCCTTGGGCTGCGGGTGGATCTCTGCTCCACCTCTGATCTCCATAGGCTGCGGGTGGATCTCTGTTCCACCATGGACCTCCATGGGCTGCAGGTGGATCTCTGCTCCACCTCTGATCTTCTTGGGCTGTGGGTGGATCTCTGCTCCACCACAGACCTCCATGGGCTACAGGGGCACAGCTGCCTCACCATGGTCCTTGCCACAGCCTGCAGGGGACTCTCTATGCCTGCAGCACCACCTCCCCCTCCTTCTCCATTGGCCTTGGTGTCTGCAGAGCTCTTTCACTCACATATTCTGTCTCCAGCTGCAGCTTTCTCTTGAACAGTGAATTTTCTCCCTTTTTAAGTGTGTTAGCTCAGAGGGGCCACCACTGCTCCTGATGGGCTCAGCTATGGTCAGCTGGCATTGGTTCTGCTTTGGCTCTATCAGGCACAGGGGAAACTTGTGCTGGCCTCTCACAGGATTCACCCTAAACCCTGCCACCTTGCCACCAAATATATTTTTGTATCTTTAGATACCAGCATGCAGTGACATCTACAGAACTTTATTAGCCCACTGCATACAATTTCATTTTCTACTATCAAAGCAATAACCACTCCTCAGACAAGAAAGGGACAGTGCCATTCACAGCAACTTTCATACCAAGAGCACTCATTCAGATTAAATGACAGGGTATGACTCCAAGGACTCATGACTGATGAGTGATTAAATTAATAACATTCTCAGGGGGGAGAAGAAGTTACTGCCCCAAGAACCTGTCTTCCTATGATGAAATACATTCCAGTACTACCCATAATTTTAATAAGAGTTGTTTACTAGACTGCTAGAAACATTGGATTAGTGTTAGGAATATTTCCATTCCGATGCTTGTAGAAACTATTTTTACCCCTCCAGAGTGGTAAAAATGCCCAATAAAGGTTCAGCTGCTATTTGCAATTTGCAGATTGTGAGAGAATAAATGTTGCAGGGTGTTTTGTTGGTGAACTTCAGTGAGCATCATTAAGATGGAGCAATGGATAAAGATCCAAACAGAAAAAAGGCTCTTGCTCTGAGACAATTTTTGCCTTCCAATACAGGAGAAAAGCCACCAACACATGGGAAGGAAAAAAATAAAATTAAAGGCTTTATCTTCATGGTATACAGCAGTCTTTGTTAATTCTTACATCTTTCTTCTGTGCTTCCTAATAACATGAGCTGTCAATGTTTGCTTTAACACTTAGATCAGCTCTGCAAATATATTGTGAATTAGCAAGAAGAATTCAAGGACATTTACCACAATAAATATCATAGATACTCCTCAAACCCCTGAATCTGTTTCTATGTCATGACATTTGGAAATATGATTGCTCAATGAAAAAAGGTTAAAATTATGCCCTGGTCCATTCTAAAGAAAATCAAACAAACTAAAGTTTAAGGTATTCTTTTGGTGATTTGGGCTTTTTTCTCCCTCATTTGACCAAATCCTTGGGCAAGGAGCTTATTTGCTAAGCTGAAAAGCAGCAGAGAGTTTGCAAGTAGGAAACTCTATTAATATTTAACTTGGACTAGAATTCCCCATGTGTTGGTGGAATCAATGCACAATCACTAAAGAGCTGGAACTGACAATATATCTACCTGGAAAAATACCTCTGAAAAGTCTTATAATGACCATGTGGCATCACACAATTAAAATATCTGCTTTTCCAAGTCTAAGCTAATACTTCTGCCATCTGAAAAAAAATGAAACATTTCTGTAAAAAATCTTTTTATGTGCCTTTTTTTACTCACAAACATTTATGAGGTTAATTTTCCTATGACAAGACTGAATTTTGCTTTTCTTCTTGACTGCTTAATGCACAGTAATGCTGTTGTTCTAACAGTGCAAAATCTGTAAAGTGAAATATGCAAATCAATGTCATTTTTAATGAGGAAAACTAAAGCAGAAGGAAAAACAAAAGGTTGGGATATTTTTTGAAGATTCTATCAGGTATTTCTCAAATTCCACAAAGGTGGTGGTACTAGTATATTTTTGCAGAATGTATTTTCTAAAAACCTCCTCAGTCCTTTAGTCAGTAACAAAATTAAAATGTGGAACATAAGCATTACCTGAAACCTCACCAAGGTGACCAGCTCTCTGTTCTATCAGTCACCATGACCAACTCCCAAGTCATGATACAAAGCTGAATTTCACCCTGCTTTTTCATGAAAGCCAAATATGTCCCTGCTTTTAATTAAATCAATAAAACCTTTATATTCATAGCAAGAAAGAGAACTTTGTCCTACATTATCATGCTTCAATGTCACTATCATGCTTCAACATACCTATCCATAAATAAACAGCTAGAGAACTAAAGAATTTAATTAAGTTTTCATTTCTCTCAGTCAACTGCAGATCACAGAGGAAGCACCAATGACAGCAAAGACAGATGATGAAAACCTGATCAATTGCTATCACTTCAATTTAGATAAAAACTCACTCACTTTTCAGCTCTGCTTGGTGCCCAGAAGAGATTAGATTAAAACTAAATCAAGAGAAAAATACGAAATCTAAACAACAGCCAAAGAAAACCTTTTCCAGCTCTTGTAAATGTCCCCAGTTAATCCTACTATGTAAAGTCAGGCTACCAGCAATGGCTAAAAGCAAATTCCAGAAAGTTATTCCTTTGAAAGCTATGAGTACTGTTGGGCCTTCAGAGAAAAGGAGCATGGGAAGTTAAACTACCTGTTTGCTTAAGTTGTCTCCTTCTATACTGGATTTTGGACTATATTAGAAAACTTTCTAGAACATGATTTGGGTAAACATCACAAATTCTTGTGTCTGCATCCTCCACTATCACGTTATGTGTGATTCCCAGAAGTTCTGGTGTTATTCAATTGTTATAAAATCACTGTAGAAATTTGCTAAGATCTATAACACCCTGATTTATTTCAGTTTTGGGAAAATATAGAGAAAGCACTGAGATGCAGGATCAGCAACTGACACTTTAGTTTGTATCGGATAACAGTTTTGCAAGTGGTTTCATAAAGCAAAATATAAAGAACATGAATTTAGTTGATTGTTACAAACAGAACACAAGTAAAGGCAGAAGACATTTATTTCCCCACCACAAGGCTGTCATCACATATAAGAATTTATAAAACAACAGAGTTAAAAAATCTTCACTTTATTTAAAAAGAAAACACATGCTTTATTAAAAAGCTGAGGAATTAAACTTGGTTCATCCTACCGAATTCTGTGTACAGCAGCAGTTCAAATATGAATAGCATATCTCAGCAGGCAGAATTAGCACCAAAGGAAACATCTTAATGAGAACAATATTAACCCTAGATTTTATCTTTCTTCTGTCAACATTTGTCACCAGTACAAATTATACAGTCACTTAGCACATTGTCTGGTGATGCCCAGCCCTGTGGCTGAACACACACCGAGGCCTTGAGCTGTCTGGAACCAAGTGTGCTGCCAACATGCGACCTTGCACCCCACAGGGACAGCCCCAAAGACATGGATGCATCTTGGCTCATCACCGAACCACACAGCTGGGCTTTCCCACCCCACCTTGGGGTTTATTGTGTACCCCACACATGCACAGAGCTGCCCTGGGAGTGTAGCAAGGAAGAGCTGCAGGCACTTGGGACAGGTTATGCATTGGCATGCAAAGCTGAGGGGCCCTAGGGGAGCACAGAGAGCACAGAGTGGATCACAGATTATGTCAATTGTTCTGCCAGGCTGTACCAGGGTTTCTATTGCCACCTCCATGTGATGGATTATATGAATAATCCTTTGCTTAAATTCACTTTTCTAGCTGTTGACAATCAGCATCATACAAGAGAAACAGAATTTTGCATTAACAAAAAAGGACCAAAAGTTTTAAAGTATCATAAAATATTGCTCTTCTTTGAGAAGAATGTTGGTCAAATTACCTCATAAAGGCCCATGTTGGGTCAGCAATGAAGACACTGATGGAGCACCGAATCAGAAAAATTGGAATGCTTTTCTGTTTCTGCTGCTAGCATTAATCTGGTTTTCCTTCAAGCTTTCTATTCTTTAATTCATACAGGGCCACCATCTTGGTCAGCTAGGGGTTTTTTGAGAGTAGCTAGAGGGGCAGAGAGCAGTGAGCACCAAGCATGATACAAGCGATAATGCTGGCTGTGCACTTGGATATGAACAGGAAAGAAAAATGGGATAGAAAACCCATTCTAGATAAAGCAACAAAACAGTGGCATCCTAAAGATGCACCAGACAGAAAGAGGCTACAAGGTTGAATGGTAGGCTCCCCCACATCTCATGGAAGCCACATTTTCCAAACAATTCAGGAGTCCTACCTTGAGTATTGACTCAGCCCATCCAGAACCCCTCTTCCCCACTTCATGCTGACTGAGCCAGCTTTCATCAACCATTTGTCTCTCCAGTTCCCCATAAACCATCAATTAATACTAACATTGTTAATAAGTCTTCTCCTGTGTGGACAATAAAGTCCAAATCTTAGTTCAGGATGAAGAAATTTCCTGCAAAAAGTAAAAGGTTTGATTGCACAATATCCAAGCCTTACATCCCTCTCCACAGGATCATTTCTACATGGAAGAAGTTACTTTGGCATGATGACCAATGGTGGTCACAAAAGCAAACAGTAGAGGAAGTCCAAAATTTTTTGCAGGATATCCCTGGGAAGACAGATGCAAGTTTTCATGTGGTTTTAGTAGGTATTATTTTTATACTCACAAAGTTTCAATTAGCATAGCCAACAACTCAGCACCTGACATGATGCACAACAGAAATTGTCTGGCTGACATGCAACACACTGGTGAAAAGGGATTGAAATCAACCAGCCACATGTCTGGACAAGTCTTAAGTTTCACAATGGTAGAGACACTTGCAAAAGCACTGTTTGGCTGTGAGGTTTTTGCTGATGGTGGTTTCCATATTTTTGTACCCATTATTAGTCAATTATTACAAGAACATGGAATAGCTACAAAGAGTAGCATTTCTCCAACAAAGCAGGAAAAGGGGAAGTATAGATCCAATGGTTACGTTTCCACTGACGTATAACACCATAAAACACCAGTTTAGGAAATTGCAGAGTGCCTCTTTTTTAATTATTTTTAGGAAACCATTGTTATTAAACAACACTTTTCACTGAAAAATGCAGGACTGGACCACAGATTGATACATTAATTCCAATAATTGCTGGCATTATGTTACAAGATTTAACTGTATTGCACAGTGCCACGGCTACTAGAGAAAAGCGAGGAAAAAATGAAAATATAAAAATCAAAACACACACCAATATAAATACTCATTTGGAAGTGAAATAATGAATTGTTATTTTGGCAAAGCACAGTAACCCTACCCTCAAAGAAAAAGAGATACCTATCAGTTATATTCTCATTGTCTCCATTCCAGAATAAGACTGGAGAATTACTACTCTAGCAAAAAAATAGAAGCAGCAATACTTCCCTTAAACAAAAGGAAATAGGCTTTAGTGCAAACATTTTAAAGAAAATTTATTGTTTTACCCAACCGAACATGCAGCACCCTGTCTTCAAACTAAATTTTCTCCCTTTCCTCTTCTATTCCCTCCACAGGCACATGGGAGGGATGAAATCTATCTGGCAGACTTCACCATAACCAACAGTTTCCACATTTATGGAGACCCAGAAGCTAATGTAAGCTTATTGCTGAGATGACAATTGTGCCTAAGCAGAGGAAACACGGGGGGAAAAAGGGAAAGAAAAAGGATGAAACAAAATGCCTGAAGTAGAAAGCCTAGCTCAACTGTAGTTTTTAGATCTTCTGAAAAGAGCAAATGAAGAGAGAATATAGGCAAAGTAAGCCATGCCTAAACTAAAGCTGCTCAGAGGATATGTTTTAGCAGACCCGTGTCACCTTCACTTTTTACACAATGAAGCAAAGGGTGCACACATCAGAGTGTGATTTTGCATTATGAGGAACATCTACCACATGAAACCATTACTACTTCATTGTGTGATTATGTGTCAAATTCTGGGATTTGTTCATCTTCCCTGTGAATTTACTGCTTATTGATAATTTATTAATATAAAAATATTATATTTCAGAGACATTTCTTCTCCTAGATGCCCAGAGTAGCATTTGATTAATTAGTGCGGGTTTTCTGGCTTACCCACTAAGTTGATTTGAATAATCCATTTGTTAATATAGTGAAACACACGTTCACGATTATAAATTGTTTAACAAGTCTCAACAAACAAGTCCCTTGGTGGTCCTGAAGTTTCTTAAAAGCAAATGGATGAGGTACAATTTTATAGATTCTTTTTCCTATTTGTGAAAAGCTGCTAAGGTCGGAAATAGGCTTTGTGCAAACAAGGGGCATTGTCAGACAATAAAGAGACAATTGCCTGTGTTAGCACAACAATTAATTTATTTGCAGAGAACCACTCAGTCTATTTGTTACCAGAAATGTGCTAATTATTCCTGCTAATTACATGCAAAACCTTCATTATCACCTATATGAGGAAGAGGACCCCTCAGGTTTCAGTGACAAATTAATTACTGTGTTTTCCTTCTGAATGTACTTCTTGACAGTCCCTGTTATCTGAAAAATAAATTGGCTAGCAGGAAGCTTGTCTCTCAGAGACATTCTGCAAACTAAAACCAAACATACAAATATCATATCAAGTCACTACTGCTATTTTTTCAGGCAGATATATTCTGAAGCTCTCAGAACTTCAATATTAATTTACAAGCTCTTAATCCTAATAAAATGTATCATGCACTGCTAAATTCCACCATGTAGCTGCTTTTGGAGCCCTTTACATATCTATAAAACAATGGATAAGATAGCAGGCATTAGGTTTTAAAAATACAACAAATAAACCCAATGGTAAACTACATGTCAGTAAAACATCGACATCATTTCAGGCAATAAATATTATTTAAAATTCATGACTGAAGTGAAAAGGACAGCAAAGGAGCTGAATCACTCAATTGCATTATCACTATTCTAATTCAACATATAGGACACTTGCTACCAACTCTTTGCAATGCATGTCAGGGGCAGGGGAAGGGTGGAAGGGTGAGGAAGAGGAGGCAAGCAAGATGAAAGTCTTGATTTGAAAGGTAGCAAACGTGGTGAGTAAAAGAGTTGCAGCACAATAAATCTGGCAGAGAAATGAATGGAGAGGCTGCAGTTAATACTCAGCACAAAAGATAAATTACACATTAAAAAATTGTTTAAATTTCATAAGTTTTGCGTAGAACCTGTCAGGTAAGTTTCAGCCATTCCTGTATGACACCTTGCCAACAGCCTGCCTCCACTTCCATTAGAAGTTGCTCTGGTGAGTTGTCCTCACTGTGCATCCTGCTCATAGTTACTCAAACCTTCTCAGTTTTTGTGTTTGGTACAGCAGAATATCAATACCTTAACAATTCAGAGTATCAGCAACATCCATAAACGGGCACATGAGCAACATCCTACAGTTCCAGAATGCAGATTAGCAAACACAACTTCAGGAGCAGCTGCAATGTGACATTGTACAAAAGAACAGCTAATTTGAGGCTGGATACAAATGGTGCGGTCTTGGCAATGTGTCAGGGATGAGAGAGAGTATCTCAGACAGGGCTACTAAAACGTTAGAAATATTTTCATAATGAACCAGGTGATGATTAACACACATACAAAGTCATATTTCAACAGCCACTCCACCTTATGAAGATAAATCAGGAGTGGAGGAGTGGATTCAGACTGGATGTCTGTGAGACCCAGCCCCACCTCTCCAGACCATCAGCACAGAAAGGCAGAGCCCAAGAGCTGCCTGGCCTTAGAGACTAAGAGAGTTCATCCATGACCCACTGGACCTCTGCCCTTCCTTCACTGTAATCAGGGCATCACTTGTCATACAGCATGCTCTCCTACTAAAAACATAAGGTACTTAATTTTTACTTGCATATGTAACCCATTTTTCAGACCTTTGCATTTTGTGTATCAAGCACTCCAGATAAGCCACTAATTCACCTAAGTAACCATGTTGGTGCTTTCTGCAATGTTGTGTCTCTGAGGCAGGAAGTCCCCAGAAATAACTAGATGGCAACTTCATTATTCTTCAAGTATATCCTCTTCTTAATCCTCTCCTTTCACTTGAAGCCTTCAAAAACCTCAGTAACAATATTGCTAACAGTACGCTCAGCTTCCATGACCTGTACTACTGACTACAGCGTCCATCTGTGTGTCTTGGTTTGTCTCTTGTGTCAGAAAGTAAGTTCCCCAAAACAAGAGACATCTCTTTTGTGTACTCTTGCTGCAGTTAGCATGTCTTAAACACTACTCAACTATAATTATTAACAGAAGTGGAAGCAGTAGTAGAAGTTGATGCGGTAGTGGAGTAGACATAGAGGAACCACAATGCAAGTTTTCCATATCAGAAATGCAGCAAAAGTTTCAACATTTGGAGACTAATACTCTTTCTAATGATTAAAAAAACAAATAAACAAACAAAATCAAAAAACAAACAACAACCTGTAATGACAAACCATCAAAGAAAACAAGCAAATTCTCATGTAGCCACAGCTGAATGTATTTATAATTTTAATTTTCATTTTATCCTATAATCCTGACTGAGGTTCTGGTGTACATGATTTGTCTTTGTGTCCTGTAGCTCAACATCTACCTTCATTCAAATAAATCAAAAAGAAAACAAGTGGATGAATAGGAGTGCTGTACTCCATCTGAGTGCAGTAAGTTGGGGTTTTTTAAGTCAGAGACATTCATGTAAAAGATAGAATGTGCATGGTTTTATTTCCCAAAAACAGTAACTCATAAAATTATGCCTAAATAAGCTCAGTCCCCACCAACAGCGTAGAATCTGATTTCCTGATAGGTATTAGTCCAATCCGTGGGGATAAAAAACAAAACTTTTTACATATAAAAAGTTCGAACCTCCAAGTCCCAGTTTATTGCCAGGTTTTTGTTTCAAAGGATGGGAAGGGTTCCTTGGCATAAGCAAAAATTCACATCCCTGAAACTTTGAGGACACTTTTTTAAGCACTATATCACTCTGCATGACTGAAAACCTCAAAAAATAAGAGGTTAGCATTGCTGCTAGGCTTCTAACAAGTGCCCTTCAACCTCCTGTGCCCAGAACCAGAAAACGTAAAATTAATCTATTATCAATCCAATGAAAATTGACCTCAAAAGCAAGACTTTAGGAAAAGAATTCAAAAACAGGACATAACTTACTCAGAATGGAAAGTTCTTTTTTAGTTTATTATAGCAGGTCATTCACTAGCTTCTTTTATCTGTTTGTCAATAACAAGAACAGCAATATTTGACTGACCCTGAGAGATGACTGGCAACAGGGATGTCATGTCCCAAAAAAGGAGGATTCTAAATCTGAAGGTCAGTTGATGGAGGGGGAGAATAATCTGAAAAACAGATAGCATAAAGAGACCTGCATAGCATCAAAATTATTGAGAACTGGATGTGAAGGGGACAATGGAAAAGCAGGTGATTCTAGACTATTTTTGTTGTGACACAGAGGAGGAACAATGCATGCTTTCCCAGTGAAACCTTGAGCAATAAAATAATGAGTTTGCCTAGCAGGCAAAGCCTTTCTAATTTGCCTGGCTTGAATTATGAGAACATATTTTTGGCCTGGCCTATTCAACAAAATATGAGTAGGATTAAGTGCATTCAAAGTAGCTGACAAGATGCTGAAGCAGAAGAGAACCTTCCCACAGAGACTAGAAAGTTGGGGTCAGCACTGGATTAGCTGACACATAAACTGCATCTCGTGTTCCAGAGGCTTAATCGCTCCACTTAAACCTATCAGCATGCAAAAGTAGCAACAGAAAAATTTATAAACTCTTTGTCATAGCTGGCTTTGGCAAGAATGTGACAAAGAATGACTCAGTAATATTTCTCACTTCTTTCCCATGTATGAAGTTTTCAGAGACCACCTCCTCCCTTCTTATTCATTTACATCTAGATAAGAATTTCTGTAGTCAGAATTGTTACAGTTGTAACAGTTTGGTAGTAAGGGCTATTTTTCCAAATGTAGAGGCCCAGAGACTCATACACTATAGCTACAAAGGATATGAATCTACTCCTCCTGAAACCAACACTGATCTGTTGAGTTTTCCAACAGAAGAAATAAATACTGAAGTGAAAAAGAACAGATCTAACTCAAAATTATTCTATTCGTCAAAGTGGATTTGTTCTTTTTCTTTTAATTAAAAACCACGTGCAGTAAAATACCAAGAAATTTTAAAATTCCTTTACATTTTATGAGGAGAAGGAAGTAGTTGTTTGGTACAGGATTTTTTTAGATCCACATTTTCCTTCAGGTTTTCACATGCTCTTGCATAAACATTTCCTGGCTCAATATTGTGTTTGCTCACACTAAAGTTCTTCCACAGACGCTTTTACTTCCTGCTGCAAAGAAGGGGGAGGGAAGGCAGTGTGCAGTGTAGCACCATTTATCCTTTTCAGACAAGGTTTGATTTAGAAAAGGACCAGTCACAACTTGCTGGGAACCAGAAGCCAAATCAATTATTTTACTGTTTGATTATCCACATCATTCAAAACCTGTGTCAGTGGCAATTGGCTTGCTTCCTGTCATGCTGGGACCTGGGTTGCACAACAAGTTTGTCTTGCAGAGAAATGTGAGGTTTCTGGGATTGAAGGCTCCTGGAGCTGTTAGTTTTCAAAAATTTTGTCTTGGACTGAGCACCTTAACTCCTCCCTGTTCTCTAGCACAGCAGCTAAAATGGAGCCATCCTGCTGGAGCCTGTACAGCCAGCAGCTTCCCTAGGGATCCCCCACACCCTTCCCCTCACATTAATGAGCAGCTAACTAACAGAGTAAATAGAAATAAATTAGCAACAAACTTATTCTGGTAGATGTCAAGGAAGAAAAGAATTCTAAAGAGGAAATAAAACAGGGAAAAAGATGTATTAGCTTAGCTGTTCATTGTACGAGAGTGCTTGTGTAAGATACCACATTAAAAAAAAAAAAAAGTTCTTAACAAACGACAAAAGACTCGTTAAAAAAAATAGAAAGTATTTCTCTAAGGCTTGCACCACTAATGGAACTGTGAGGAGGAATGAAAAATGTTAGCACTATCTCTAGCTCAGGAAGTCCCAAAACCATGATTCAGTGAAGGTAGGAGAGTACACCAAGAAGGGATCATTATGTGCTTGACATTTCCTGATACGCTACCCCAGGCTGCTGTCAGAAACAGGATACCCAGCTAGACAGATGTTTAGTCTGATCCTGTATGACTGTTCCCCCTTTGTGACAGTAAGACATAAATGTGGATAGGAGGAAAGTTATGTGCAATTCAGGGATCACATGAAACTTGGATGCAAGCTCAGCAGCTGAAAGTGAAGAGATTCAAACTGAGGTGTGTCAGCTCTGGGCAAATTGTGATCACTATGGACTTCACCCCTGGGAGTAGTTCATACTGTCCAAAATCCTTCTCACAGATTTTAGGATTAATCTTAAGAATATAGGGCACCTTTGGAGTCAAACCGCTTCCCCTACCCTCCTCTGGTCTTTCAGTTATACATTTTGTTCTTTACAAAAAAAAAAAAATTCTCTCTCTCTGTAAATTAATGACTGGCACCATCCTAATGCCAGTGTGGACATTTTCTAGCATTGCATTCTCTAGGTCTTTGCAAGAAAACAAGTCTTCCCAATGCCACCATTCTTTCTGATATGCAAGTCAAAACTTATTCACAAAGTACAGTGTTCCTTATCTTGCCATCAAACATTTGGGAACTAAAGCAGATATGCAGAGAAATTTTGCAATATAGTGACAATGTCACCATGTCAACCATAACTTCTGAGTTGTACATAGATGGTCCAAATCATCACAGTTCAAATACAGCTGGAACAATTCCTAGTCAGGAAGAGTTTTGCCTCCTCCTTTACTATAGACTACAGTGAAATGAGGAGCAGTCACAAGAAATTTTCTTTCAGCACAGCCACCAGAAAGTCTACCTGTTCTTGCTCCTAGCCATTTTAATTCATGCTCTTTCAGGCAAGTTTGCTAAAGAAACTGTATCTAGAAAATGTTATACAACAATTGCAGTGAGTAGCCTATAGAACAGCTTATTTGCTGTGACAAATTGCACATAGCATGCTGCACACCAATACTCCATACTCTCTTCTGGGTCACTGAATTGATTCTGGTTCAAATTCCTGACAAACCATTTCATACGTAAAGACATTAAAGGACTAACACTATTTTCTTTTGCTAGCTCAGTCTAGCCTCTACTCCTGGAGCCAGGGTACTGTGCAAGGCAATACACAGCATGGATACAAGCCCACTCAGACATTTCTTGGATGAATATCTAGCTACTGTAATGTTATGTAAAAGGGAGCTGCTCCATTTTTCTCACAGCAGCAGCTGCTGTCACTGCATTTAGGAGGAGATGAAGCTGTCCAAGGATATTATGTGCTCTGGGAACATTTACCAGATCAGCTGTCCCAGGTAATTCTGATCCCATAAAATCTGCTTCCTAGATCCTAGTCAAGCTGACAGAGCATGGTGACAAGCTCTGCCAAAACAGAGCTGGTTTGGACCTTGGCTGCAACCAGTGTGGCAGGCACCATGGAATAGTAAAGATGCTCATGGTATCTAGGTGTCACCTGGGCTAGATTGAAGTTAAGGAGGCACTCTTAGAGCCACAGTTTTGGACTTAAATAGCTTACTCTTCCAAATGTCAGCTTAAAAAGGGGTGACTTCAGTGGTATGTTTCTCTCAGTAGTATTGTACACTTTAGAAATACATTGCTCAACTGCCTGAGAAAATTACTTACTGGTTGTGTGCACCCATAGCCTGATCCTGATTCTTCAGGACAGATAGATAGATAATATGTGAAATAGTTATAATGGGATGGTTTTCACTGTGGAGGCAATCCCTTAATTTCACTTCAGCCACCTTTTAAAACCAATAGCTCTTTAATAGTGGGGAAGTGATTTTGTGACAGTACCAGCTTAAGCAACAGCTTCAACAAGGTCAGACCTGACACTTAACAAAAATACTCATGAACAAAGTTTGAAACAGGTGGGGCAACTGGCCAGAAAGCAATATTTTCTCTCTGTTCAGATAACAGATGAAGAAACATCATAAGATACTTGAAGACAAGTATCTTAAATTAGAGAGCAAAATCCATGTGTTTATGTTATAATAATCAATTTCACCTTGCACCAGAAGAAACAATACACATGCAAAAGGATTTCTTAAAGATAATACACTTCAAATTACATTGGTACACATTTAGTTGACAGCTATAAACTTTTTTTTCTGCTCTGGGACTCTTGCAGCCTGAAGACATGCACAAGCCAGGTATACCAAATAAGATTCACACTATATTAAGAAAAAGAGAAGTTCTCAAAACAGCAACACAGAGTTGTTTAATTTACCTTACCCGACACTGTCCATCAGAGTAACACTAGTTCTTATTTCTAAGTAAAAATATATGTATGTCTATGTAAAGAGAGATACAGAGATGGATATTCTGTTAATTTATTAAAATGTTGAAGATTTTCATCAATCTTTACATATTAAGGAGTGCTTATAATTTCTATCACAATGTCCACTCCAGTCATAATTTATAACTTATGGAAGACCACAATTAATCTGCTACCTCTCCAAATAATATTTCAGTGACTTTGGTTTAAGATCCCTTCCAGACCAATAGTCCCTCATGACTGAATCTGTGTTTCAATAGGAAAAACCCTTCTGGGGTAGGCAATGGGGTGATAATTTCCACTAAAGCTGTAATGCTTACCAGTGATACTGAACAGCAACATTTTGATGCTGTCTGACACCAGATGAGAAATCACTTTCTAATTAAATGGGAAAGTAGCATATATATGAGGTAACAGTCAGCCTCTGAGTGTGGAAGTAATACCATTTTCTCATTTTGCAGGGTAGGTCTGTCCTGCTTCTTTAAAAGAAGACACTGTTAAAAAAAAAATATGACCTTGGAAAGATTTGCTACATATGGCATACAGTAACTGTTATTCCCAAGACTCCACAGCTCCTAAGTGTTTCAAAAACAGTCATAGAAGAATGAAAAAAACCAGGCAGGTGACAATAATGGCATCAGCAAAATATCTTATACCTCACTTAAATGTTTTATATTCAAGGCACAAGTTACAACTCATGAATGTCATTAAATCTACCTAATTTATGCCAGAATCCATTGCCTCTTTGTATTTCAAGGGAATAGAAATACACGAGAGATTGTGGACAAAAGTGATATTTCTTGTAGGAATAAAATCCAAACAGAAAAAGAGAGAGACTTAGGCTTAATCTTTCTCATTATTTGATAAAAAAGAATTTTCTGAGTAAAGGTACAAGTTATTTGTGGTTTTGATCACTCCAGTACACTGTTCCATACCTAGGAGTAGAAAATGTTTCAAATATTTAACAAATCAGGGCTAATTATACAGAATAATTGAATCCTTAATATAAAACCTGAGAGACTTTATTCTTCTAACGTTACTTGCTGCTGATGTGAATACCATGAGAAGAGATAAAGCCACAGACCTGTTAATACAAAGAAGACAGTTAAAAATTACTTTCAGTTTTGAGAAAAACACCAGGCTCTGAATATAAGTTATTTATTAAAGTTCAATTCCCTTTTTTTCTCCAAAAAAGTTATTTTAATTACTGCTTTTTTATGCCAAGTGTCTGCTTAACTTAAGAGAAGAAATGACTTTTTATTTGAAGCATTGCCTACTAGAAATAAGAGTTACTCAAGGGCAGTGTTTTATTGATAAAGCTTTTTTCTTAATAATCATCATATGTCATAACATTTCACAGGATTCATGAGGTTCATATCTTTTCAAAGGCAGAAACAACTGGAAGTTCTGATCTGAAGCTAACAAAAAAGCCCAAAGCACTGTCTAAGGTTGGACTCATTTTTGCATTTTAAACCCTAGATATAGTAAAAGTCAGGTCTTCATAAAAGTAGAAGAGGTTATTTGTTACCATAGGAGCCACCATTTTTAAACTGTTATGAGTATTTGCATACATTTACATGCACTGAAAGCACAGCCATTCAGAACAAACAAGGTTCATTATGAAGACAAACATGCTGAGTATGACTGACTGACAATCTACACAATGGCTGATTTAAACTTTACATTCACCGACCATTTTTCTGAGGAGGAGGAGGAACAGCTAAGGATGCCTTACATCTCTTCAGCCACTTTTTATTTTTGATAAACCCTGGGGCTGCCTCTGTTAAGGTGAGAGAATACACTAAGCAGCCCATTCAGCCTGTTGAAAACCTCTGCTATGGTCTCTGACTTCTAGCAGGCAAGCTTAAATGAATCTCTCTCAAGCAGTGGAATAGGTAGAAAAACTGGTTTATCAAAAAGACATACACAGTTCCCTTAAACAGTTCAACTTTAAGGCATGTCTGCATGCATTCCTACTGCCTGTGACAATAGTAACACTTCCTTTCAGCCTAATAGGTCCTGAGCCCCATCCTTTGTCTGCTGATTAACTGCTCTATTCATTGACCAGACCACTAATTGCATGCTCCTTATAGTTACCCTACATTACTGTAAGAATTAATGAGACACAATTACAGCTCCCAGAAATCTCAGGCCTAGCCAACTGCAAAGCACTCCAACTGAATAAGAACTCCCCAAGAATAAAGAGAAAAATTCAGCCCATTGTTCACAGGAAGCAGAATGTTTTTTGTTAAAAAATTGTATTTATTTGAAGCTGTTTCATAATTAGGCCCTGGAGAAAAAAAAAAAAAAAAAAAAGAAAAAAAAAAAAGGAGAGAATAGAGAAAGAACTTGGGAACCAGCACTCACTGAGAAATCACAGCAGATGCAAAGAGACGAGCACACAGTTCAGATATGAAGAGAAAAAACATAAGGAAGGAGTGCATAAAAAATTAGTGTCATGAACACTACAAACATCTACAACAAATCAGCTGTTTAAAAAGAGTATGTCCCACTGTATGGGAGCCACCACTAATGCAACCTTCTATTTGACAGCTTCAATCTTGAACAATTTAAAATAAGCATATGGCAAGCTTCTGCAGTCATGTCTACTGGAAGAAGAGGAATTTAATTTCCCATTCTCAGAATTTAATATGCATTAGAAGTCAGTGTCATTAGCCATGAAAGTCAAAATGAAGGACAGAAAATGAGTTTTTTGAAAATCACCCATATTGAAAACTGCACTCACATTTAATCTGTGTAATCAACAGCCACAGCTATTCAAAGTCTTAGTGACTACAATCACTACCTATTAGCCTGTAAGTAGTTCAAAAGCTATTATTCTCACTTGAACAATTTTCCAATACACACGAGACAGCATTAAGTTAATGAAGTTAATATGCAAAGTTAATATTCTTTGTTATGAAGTCATCTTATTCCATTGGTTCCTCTTCAACATATTTTCACCATATAAATTCGATTTAAATTACATGTATAGTTTGACAAAGGCACTGATACTTAAAATAGGGCTTGAAATGCAGCACTGTACTTTATAGCCCTAGTAACCATTTTCCAGGGTACAATTTATAGCAGCCACTGAGACCCCAAACTAAGCATGTCAGACTGGCACTGCTACATTCCAGAATCAACATCTTTGGACAGAGACAACATTTTTTGTACCTCTCTACAGGGATTCTCAATAATTGCACCTAACTGCAGTAATAGCTTAAATTCATGGGAAATGGATGTTCTTCTGATATTATCGCTCACTGATATCACAGCAGAACACTTTCCTGCATGAAGCAGACAGTTACCACCATGTGGTGCTGAATCCCAAGCAGGAAACAAGGCACAAATATGGATCAGAGACCTTTGTGTTCAGTGTATAATAAGTCCAATATCCCTGTCATAGAACAGCAATCATTAACTCAGGGATCTTTTGTTAAATGGCCCCTGTGGCTGGACTGGTAACAGCAGGGATCGAATTTGCAATCCTCAAGACTAGATTCATCTGTCAGGGAGACTGCAGGCCTACAGATTCATGCATTTCCAAAGTGAGACTCTAGGACTTCACATGAAAATACCAATTTCAATTAACCTTGGCTGATTAATCAACCTCAGTGCACGGCCACAGAGCTTACATACACAGCTCTAGCTCTGGCAATATTTTTTGAAATGGGCTTTCTGCATGTCTTGAAAAAACCTTTGAGGAAAAAAGCCTTTGTCTCAAATAAAACATCACCTAGCTTGTTCAAGCTGTTCCCGTTTCAAGCCCAAAAATAGAACAAGTCTGAATTCCTGCAGAGTGTGATGTGAAATAATTTCTACTAGTGCAAATAATGTATTCTGGTATCTGGTCCGGCCATCACTTCAGATGTTATGAAGTAACGTAAGCAATACAAAATATCCACACACTGGAGGTTTGCTTTTATTTCTAGTTAGGGTGTCTCACTCTCCATAAAGAAAAAGGAGTCCTTCCTGCAACAAATATTATGAGCCCACACTTTAGGGCATCAATTCTAAAGTAGAACTTCTAAATGAAAGATAATTAAGGCATACGGGAAGAGCATTGTAAGAGACAAGGGAAGGTTTCAAGTCATAATCTGAGCTCACTCAAACCATTTCTACTCTTCTGTCCCACTACCAATTTCTTTAGAACTATTTGCTATTTATGGTAGTGCATATAGCACCAGCAAAGGACAATCCTGATCCACCAAGTGTTCCCACATGCTTATTTATGCTGGAACTGATTCACCCAAGGAAAATTCCACTTTTGTACTTCTCATCCTTTAGTTTGCATATTGCTCATCATAAGCTTCACTACTAGAGAGCTTCCTTCCCTCCTTTTCATTGTTATATCTACATCCAGCTCCCTTTCTTCCTGAAAGTAGTTCAGTTAAGCAATGGGTTTGTCTACACCATCTCCTAAGTGTGGCCCCAAAAGTATCTTCAAGACTATAACCACCAATAGGACAGATGCCAAACATGAAAATTCATGCATTTTCAGGAACTTGCAGCTGTAAGACAAGCTTGTAGGCAGAAGATGAACAGGAGATAGTGACACTATTCTTAGAGTTGCTCTGGAGGTCATTCTTGAGAGCAATATAAGCATAAGCTATGATGTATCATCTCTGTGTGCAGTGATAAACTGACATATGGGTCCCTACAGGATGAGGCTTACAATTGATTTACACTAGAAAGGTTAATATAGAAATTACACTAACATGACACTTCTTCTCAAGCAACCTAAACCTATCCCTCATGAGAAGTAAAATGTGCAGGTAAAAGAACTCCTTATGCAGCTTCTGCACTGGGGTTTTTGCTGGCATAGCTATGTCAGCAAAAAATTCATATCCCTCCCTGACAGGCCTCCTTGATAACTCTTTCAAGTGCAAACCAGGTGTCAGTATTTCTGTTATGACAGAAAAAGAGTCCTACGCTAGTCATGAGCTGAATATTTGGCCTTTCATGACCTGGAAAAGTCCTTGCTTCCAAGGAGGTCAAATCCCATGATCATGTTTTCCACCAGCATAATCTCTCATGATCACAGTACTAGTATACACATACAGAGTAGGAGAAAATATAGCAGTAGCCAGCCATTTATATTCTGCATTCCCATGTAAAACTTAACTATTTACATTACATTAATGCCACAAAAAATCCAGTGAATGGGAAGCACCAACAGTTCTATGTAAAAAATTACTGTGATTTTTAGATTAGTCTAAAAATTGTTTGAAATCTACTAATCTTTGGGCATTTCAGTTGGTTATATTTGGCACTCAGAAATATTTAGCTAATTCTAAGAAGAGATTCTATAGATTGAATTCCCAGATGCATCCCAGACCAGGGAAGAAGCTGACCAAATACAAACATCTTTCATTTTAATCAGCTTTGTTAGGTAGAAAGTTAACAATATTGGTATGAAAGCAACTAGATAGCTTTAAAGACAAGACAATTAAATGCTTAAATCTACCACATGGCATTAGGCAACAACCCCAGAGCTGAAAAGATGATTGGAAGAAGACATTCTGCCATATGCAGTGTTGCAGAGGGTCCCCCAAGGATCACCAGCCTTGTACCTGTTCCTAACATAATTTGCCATATTGTCTCCATCTCCAGTTCTCTGATCCTATAAGACTGTTTATGGAATATGCTAAGGCTTTACACTGATGGAGCAACAAAAGGCCCTTTGAAAGCACCCCTCACTGGGGTGGAATGCAAGGGCCGTGGTCCACCTGGAGTGTTCCTCAGTACAAACTAAGATTTTCTGTGATAAAAGTCAGCATGAATAAAACATAGTGTTTAAAACTACTTACACATGCAACACCCATGGTTATGGATTAGCCAAACAGCATGAATCCATGAGCCACAAGAAACAGTCAATCGCATTAATTTCTTTAGTTAATTAATTAATTAATGCTCCTTTATTGACTAGAAAAAAAGAAAACATATGTCAGAAACAAAAAGCAATCTGCGATATCTAAGCACTTAAAGCCCTACCCAAACTGCTTCCTACTCCTAAAACTAAGATAAAGTTTAGCATGGGAAGAAAGTTTTATGTTGCTTAATGCCCTGGTTTACTATTGCTGGTTTCAGAAGGGCAAACAGCAGAGCAGAGAGTAGTTCCTGTGACAAAAGCATTAGACTGGCACAAGGTTCTGTATCCTTTAACTACCTGGGACACACATCTCTACTCTGTCCTTTTTGTCAGTCAAATGAAGTAGAATTTGGCTAATGAGCAACTTGAATTTTGGTCGGTCATACATTGGTCAAAAAATAGATTGAACAACATAGTCAAATCCCTGTCAATTTTGAGCCCTAATGATTCCTTTTATAGCATCTTTACAAGGTGCTCTATAAATGCCAGTAGTCTTATGTTTCACACATGCCATTGTAAGAGGGAAAACAGTCACTGGAAATTAGGTGCCTTTATTACATATAGAAAGTGTAAGAATGGAAAAAGCTGAAGAGTAACAGACAGTCCAAAGAAATACAGGAAGCTACATCTCCCAAAACAGAAGCACAATTAAGCATCCAAACTGCCAATTAACAGTAAATAGCCAGTGAGAGAAACATGTATGAGGAATGCAGGGATGTGTGGGGAATTCAGAGGCTATATTGCAACTAAGCTTTGTACATGGAGAGCTACAAGGTATTTATTTAGGTTACTGCATCCTACTTAGGAACATAAAGTCCTGCTCCATTCTACGGGAGATTAGGCACCTTCACCTCTCTGACAATTCGCGTTCAAGGACTGCTCCCACAACTCATCGGTGTCCGTGCCTCTCACAGGCCTGTCTCACTGTATTAGGCAACCAGAAGAACATTATGAAGAAGCTCTTGATGCACCAGTGACTTGGAACAAAACTCTCACTCTACCATAAATACATTTCAAGTCTTACACATAGGGCCATTTAATGAGACTCAGAAAAAAGCAGTTGTTTGGGGGAAGGGAAGTTACAGGCAGTTGCTTATTCTGTATTTATGTACAGGTTCAGGAATTTCCTCTGTAAAGCTGCCAGCCTTTCTCCACACACAATTATCATGTACCGTTTGTGTTACTGTAGAATCTGTAAGCCCAGGCTATGGATCAGTCCTACACACACAGAGAAAAAAAGAACATGTCTACACACCCGACGCAAGTCATGGAACCCAAGCAGTATCCATAGGATAATTTTAAAACATTTTATTAGCTAAAAGCTAATTACTAACACCCATAGTAGAATTATCATAAAAACATTCTTCAGATTACATTTGAACAGGCTTAGAAAGGAGAACTATGCATTGAACCACACGGAGAAATACAGATTATTACAGCATTACATAAACTCCATGTAGACAGGAGAAACACTTTGAAAGCAGTGGGGTTTTTTTACATAGCTAGATAAAATGTATTCCATGCAAATGATTTACAAAAATTGAACACATGGGAACGACTCCAGTAACTACAGTCTTGGAGGGCTTTCTGTTACAAACACAGGAATATGTTTGGATATCATTTATAACACATATGCCCTGGCAATAATTTACCCTTCCACTCAAAAACCTTATATAAAGGTACTTCACTGTTACCACACAAAAAAATCAGAATAACTTCAGAGAGAGCAACAAAGGAAATTTGCATCTGACACTAATATCTTCATAGGATAAAGTATATTTTAATGAAGATATTGTCAGCAATACATGTGTTTATGCTTCTTTTTTCCCTTCACACTTGGATTTTATTTCATTTATGTCATGATTTACCTTGCAAGTTTAAGAAATGCATCATTTATTCATGACCTCTACTTTCTTTCAGAGCCTCTCTGTTATACAGAAGACCAGGTTGAAGAAAAATCAAGTGGTTTGTCTGATAACAGTTAGTGTCAAAACAAACTGTATGTTGAATTTCTGTTAGGTGAAGTCATAATAATAATTAAAAAAAAAAAAAAAAAAAAAAAAAAAACAAAAAACACCACCACCCCAGTGCTTGCTTTACCTTTTTCTAGAACAAACTCTCATAATTAAACTTTCTACTTTTCCAAGTAGCTGACTATGTATTCCTACACAGCGGGAGGTTTTCTCCACAGACGTATTGACTTGGACAATAAACAAAGCAAAAATCCCTGACTGGAATTTACAGCTAAATTTAACCATGCATATTGTTAATAAAATTTGCATAAATGTCTTTCAACATTAAGAAAAAAATAAAAGTTGAAATTCAATGAATTTGGGCACTGAACTGCTTTGCAAGAAAAAAAATGAGATTTAAGTTGTAATTTCCATATTTATTGAGGCTGTACGTCAAAAGAAATCTGTGCAAAAAAAAAAAAATCCTGGTGCTGCCCTGATGAGATTTGAAAGATGACAGTATATTAACAGTAAAGAGCTTCTCCTTAGCAAAGATGGCTTAAACAGTACCTATAAAACACTGATGAAGGGCCACATAATTTAGGAAACATTTCCAGCATTTCTTGTTTCTCCATCCTTCAACCACAAAACAAGTAAAAGTAGTTAACAAGTTTTGAAGAAATATCATCCACCTTTTCCCCTCAGTGTCAACTTTCCCCATGAAACACTAACAGATCAGTCAGCCCTGACTTCTTACAATTAAAGGTGGTAAAGGAAACTTAATTGATACTTTTTCATTGATTTTTTTCATCACAACACTGGGTCACCGCTAGCCCTCCAAAGCCATGAACTATCAGTAGTAAACATTCGTCTTCTATTTTTAATTTTTGTGTCTCTTTTCACAGCATCCTGGACATTTGGATGTCTTAGGAATTTGATTTAAAGGAATTAAGGTTTCTATTTCCTTTAAAACTAAGTTACTTTACCTGGATCTGCCTAGCCACAAAAAGTGGACAATGCAATGCAGTTCTGCCAGCATAAAACCTTTTAGATAAGCAAAAATACTTTCCCACTAAAGGGAGATCATACTCCTTTGAGGTACTTTTCCAGTACAAAAGCTGGATGTATTCCAGGGATTATGCTGTTGGTTGGGTGGTTTGGGTTTGTTTTGTTGGGGTTTTTTTCTTCTTCTTCTTTTTTCTTTTTTTTTTTTTTTTTCTTTTTTCTTTTTTTTTTTTTTAACTGAAACAGTGAATTTTATCAGTAAAGCTCTCATTAAATTACGAAAAAATGTTCACATTACCACAGCATGTACTTTATGGCTTTTAATACTTGCTCCGGGCAGGATTTCAAGGGCACCTTTAACCACTGCTTAAATGCTCAGAGTTTGACTACTCCTCAACTGGAGGAGTGAGAGGGCAAAAGTGAGGAACTTGGTCATCGCTTAGGGCATTACCTACAATTGACTGTGCAAATAAGTGGCCCAGTCATTCTTTTCTTAGGTTTCAGGTGAAACAAACAACCATTAACACCCCGGTGAGATGCACAGATCAGCTCTCACCTCTCAAAGCACTTCTAGCACAAACTGCAGGCAGATCTCTGAATCCTGCTCCTGAATTTTTCCTTCAAGTACAGCTACAACGTTTTTCTTTTCTAATCGACAGGCCGTGCTGTGAGAGAAGTGCACTGCAACAAGCACCTCTAGCACTCAGACTGTGGCTATAAACAGCTTCATACCATCACAAGGTCTAAGTGAGACTCTGTAAAAGGCTCTGTAAAAGGCTTTGTGGTACCCTTCAGAGCACCCTCTTGTGAAATCCACGTGTTGACACGTTACTTCAGATGCTTTCTGCAAAACGCTGCATTCAGATATGGTGTGACAGAGATAGCTGAGGAAGTGCAGGAGGAATTTTATTCTGCAAATGTGCAATAAAAACTAGGTAAATAACCTCAGTGACACGGAGGAAGTCATCAATGTTCTATCTGCATTCTGGTCCAATCATAGGAAACCAAAAAACTTCAGGAAGATATGACTTTCAATGAGGCTACCCACGAGAAGCTGAGAGCTCACTGGGATGTGTTCATGACATTGAGGTCAGCAGAAGCCAAGGATCACAGTTCTCCAAATACGAATTCCTGAGCAGGAAACCAAGCCAGCAGTTAAACACTGCAGAATTAGGCACTGAGATTAATGAGTTAAAGATTAATTCACTCGCAGACTGTGTGTACATGGTCACCTCATGGGGCCATCACCAGGAAGACAAGAGATCTTCTTAGAAGAACTGGCTCTACCAGAGGCTAATTAACAGATATGCTGACTGTAAATAAAAGCAGGAGGTGGTAAACAGAAAAGAATAGAAAGTTTGATGGGGCTCCCAACAGATGCTGTGTGTCAATAAACGTCAGTTGAAACTTAGATGCTGCTTTTGTGCTCCCTTAAGGAAATCATTATAATCACATTATTCTGTAACAGTCTAGCCTAATCTCCATGCCTCATACTAGAGATTTTTGATCAACTAGACTTTTTTTAATTACAAAACCAAGCATCTCGAAGTTATTTTGTTTTACATAGAGAATGAAGCAGATTATTTGAAAGTGAAAATTATTACATTCACATTTATTACCCACAAAACTAACAATACCCATAAAGCTAACAACTATTTCTTACATCCCAAACGAAATTAGTGACTCTTGTAAAAATATTGTTTGCTTCAAAAATGGCAGTTAGCACAAATATATCTACGAAACAGACAAGAGACTGATTTATACAATGACAAGTAGGCTTTTTAAGCACAGAAACACTTTTTCAGTTTAGCCTCATAATTTCCTAAATCTGTAGAAGATGTATGCCTTAACTTTAGGTTTTGACATTAGATTCTTCATATATATTTTACCACAGCATCACAGTCTATTTCACAACTATTCTGCCAATAAAGGACTGTCCATAGGGAAAACAGTTTTAATAGTACTGAACACTTAAAAGATGGTGATATTCATTGTCCATTCTCTGCCCCACACCCCCAAAAGTTAATTCCCACTACAAACCCGATTTTTTGTTTCCTAATCCCCTTTCCCATTTAACAGCCAGATTTGACAAATCTTTTCTCAAGCAAACAGACATTTTAAAGTAACCAGCATCACTGAGAGGAGGACAGACTATTTTGCATGAGAAAGTTTACAGGATGTAATCTTCTCTTTGCCTTGATGTTAAAGTAATTACTATCTAGTACTGAAATGAAAGAAATTTAATAGTGTCAGTCCAATTACTTGTGAACACATGTTTATTTTGCACCCAATTACTCCCTTCAACTCTTCCAGTTTCAAGAGTGGACAGACTTGGCAATTCTATTCGCTTCCCAGTTCTTGACATTATCATAAAAATTCTGATTAAGACACAAATTATGTGAGAGAAGTTGCACTATTCTGTTATTCTTGACACACTTTAGAGACAGGATTACAATATCTTCTTTCACTTCACAGAATTTCTAAATTAATTTTAATAGAATTTACATATTTTTCTGCTTTTTTCGAAAAACATGAATATTTTTTTCTACTTTTTCCAACTCATGAATTCTAATGTACTAAAATTTCTTGCTTGTACAATAATTATTTGAAGAAATGCTAATTGACTGTGGAGCACTATGCTTCAGAAAGTATTTAGATTCCACACATGAGCAGCTGGTACCATGTGAGCTCACTCTTATGCTTCAATATTGTGCTTTCTTTTCACTGTTGTCCTTCCTGCCACACTTTGGGTTGATGAATCTATTTCTCAACAATTCTCAAACTATTTCTTTCCTTTAAATGTTGTGTGGCTATTACCTTTTCTCGCAAATATTTATTTTAAATAGTTCTAAACTAATAGAAGGGAACTTCTAGTACTAACAATGTACTATAATAAAATTGTGCTGACAGAAATCTGAATAGAAAGTGTCTGCCATGTCAGGAAAAGAAATAAAAGAGACCCCACCTGTTTTGGTCAACATAACACCCAGGTAAATTTAAGCACACAGGAGTAAAACTTAAATATATCTATTTTTAGGAAATCATATTAAATTCTGAAGAGTTTATTAAAAATATAAGAAAAAAAAAAAACCCTGCTGTTTCACTAAGAGTATGCTCCTTTACAGATTTGATCAGTAATGCCTGTGAAGACTTAAACAGCACAGTATTACTTAGCAGTCAAGAACTAAGTTAAACTACCATGGAAGTTAAAAATATCTGGAAAGATATTTCTGTAAAGCTGTTACGATTCAAAATAAGGAATAAAGAATAACAATCCACTTTTGCTTAAGAAATGCCACATGTTACCAGTTGGTGGTAGCTTCTGGCTACAAACTGCATTCTGACACTGAACTACTGACAGACCATAACACATACTGAAGCTAATGTAGATTATACTAACAATTTTCCTCCCTGATTTTTAATATTTGCTTTGTTTTCTCTTCTTGTCATAATACAAAGTCCTGTGAATTTTGCAGAAGTCTCACACTAATGTTCTACCCATCAACTTTGGAAGAACACACAGAAAAGTTCACAATTGTATTTAAGACATAGTTGCTGCAAATTCTTACTTCTACAAAAAGCAACAAAGGAGAAAGAGAAGCTACAAAACCTAGTTTAAAAAAAAAATCAACAGAATGCTTGAGACTCCAGAATCACAATCTATGCAGGCAAAATTCTCTATTCGTATGCTCATATATTTTAGTGATTTCCTTGCACTTTTCTCAGTGAAAAAAAATTTAATTTTTGATAAATTTTGCTGAATTCCAGAAGGCCAAAGACCACACTTACTCATTTGTCAGTGTACTTCTCTGCATCCAAGGATGGCTATGACAATTCAGATCAAAGGTCCCTTCAGATCAGGGACTTCCAAAAGCAGTCATAAGTCAGAGTGAAGAGAGCATGAGCAAAGAAATCAAATACAGTATTTTCCCAGAATAACTCTCTAGCACTTCAACTATATTCCACTCAAGAATTCCTGAGACTGATGTAATTTATCTATTTATCTTGCCCAACGGACCTTCTCTTTCACATATCCAATTATCCCTTAAACTTCTATAAACTTTTGAATCCACAACATACCAAAGCAAGGCTACCCTGGGGAAAGAACTAGGAACTGGATTGTAGTGATACTGTTTTGTGCACAGTCAGTACACAGTACTCACATTTTCTTATTAAAACATAGTTAAAATTAAAAAAAAAAAAAAAGCAAGGTTGATGCACCCCCTGAAAGAAACTGAGTTTGCACATTCCCAAGCAAGTTGAGTCGAGTGGGAATTAGCCTTCTCAACACAGTAAAATGCTGCAATAGCAAGAGTTATAACAAGGTTGAATATAGCTTGAAAAGAAGGCAGATGTCATGAGTGAAAAAACATACACCCTAACAAAAGCAGCCAAAGAACTCTGTAAGCCTCCCTCAGTCCAACAACCAAATTCTGATCCAAGAAGGTTAAATATAGGGCTCCTTGAAAATTTTCCACTGCATCTATTTTTGATGGGAAATGAGGCTTTCAGCTAAACACTTTCTGGTTGGATTGTTCGGGGATTTTTGGCATGTCTAAATATATGCTTCTGCAAGTATACTTTTCTTACCAAAAAGCCAAACTTATCAACAAAAATATTTTGATTGAAAACATAGTATGTTATTAAGAAATGCTAGTGTAGCATTTCATTGCATCTCTAGCTTACCTGCTTTATGTGGCAGATCTTTATCAACTAGACTTACCATTTAAATGAGAATTCTGATGACAGATCACTTTGAGAGATTCCCCACTTCCAGCACTCCCTTCAAAGAGGAAAGATCATGGCAAAATGTCAAAGGTGAAAGGCAGCCTCAGCCTTGCAGAGCAGGGCCAGCAGGAATCCAGGTTGTAATGTCAGAGGAGGACTACAGTCACATTTTTCAAATTTAGAAGTTTTAGCTTACAGGTAAAGTCTTCCAGTCCTCTGAATTCTGTCAAAGAATGTTGTGTTTCCTGGAAAATAAAGACAAAAAAGAAACAAAAAAAAAGCTTTGTATTTTTTTATCAAAAATTCATGCAGGACATTTTATGGGTCAAGAAAGGCCAGAGTTCAATGGATGTGATAACTTAATGTATGAGCCCTAACGTATAAAAGACCAACCAGCCTACCTTACAAAAGCAAAGGGTGGAGATAAGATTCATACAATGGCTACACTTACTAAATAAGAAATCTGTAATACAAAAATATGTAAAGCAAAATTAACAAAGTGGCAAGAAAATAAGATACTCCCATTATTATTTCCTTTCAGGGTTCTCTATTTCAGTAAAGTAAACCAGAAGGAATAAATCCAATAAGACTAATACAATAAAAAGTATGACCTATGCCAACATGGATATTATGATCCCTTTTCTTGGAACCCCACAATCCCCTGGAAGAACTGAAAGATTTTCATACAAAACCAGGCCCTGACCAGATGAAGATGAAGAAGCACTCAACTAATACTACCAGGAAAAATGTTACAAGTAAATTTCTAGTATTTCTCTCCCCTTGTGACTGTTTCCTGACATACAATTGCATGCCCTCACCCCAACGGCTAAAATAAATGTATAAAGAAAATAAATAAAAGACAAGAAATCAATCAAAACTGCACCTTTTGTAACATTGTTGTGAACCTACAAAAGACAACTGCAGAAAATCTCATGCCAGTGGGGCATGAAGAAAGATTTCTCTTTCTTTCCCTTCACCATACACAGAGAGGACTATTCCTGCCATCATTATGCCAACTAAGAATCAAGAAAATTCAAAGGAACTGGCAAAGAAATATCCTTATTTTAGAACTCAGTGAGTAAAATGAAAGGAAGGACATTTTGCTATTACAGTGAAATTCCTTTCAACACCTTGCTTTTCAATCATACCATTCTTTTACTAAAATAAAAATAAAGAAAGGTTTTTAGCAGTTTCTGCTGAAACCAGGCACCTGAGAGCTCCCTATAAGTAGTTCCAAACACTAATGCTGATTCCCTATAAAGTGTTAACATCTTTGACTGTCTAATATTATGAAGTGAAAAGTGCTAACACAATTTGTCATTCTCAAGGCAAATTTATTCATCAAAATTAGTACAAGCCCAAGCTTGCTGTCCTTGCTCATATTTGAAATAACCAACCACTGTTGTCCCAGCAAAACTGGTACAGTGAAGGATTAGTTAGGGTCTAACTCTAGTGATTAAAAAAAATTGTTTAGAATAAATGAAATACAAAGAATAAATATTCAAAATCAGTGATGAAAGATACATCTGTTACAATTTTATCTCCTGGGCAATAAGTAATTTCAGTAAGAATTTTTCAGTGTGATTTTTATCATTCAATATTTTAAAAATTACTACTGGGCATCCATCGAAAGTTGGGATTAGAAACAGTGAAACTTAAAAAACGTCTACTTCAAAAATATGCAAAACATTATTCCCTTAATGTATAGTTTCACTGACCTCCAAGGTGCAAAAAGAACATCAGAATTTATGGCCAACTTCATATTGGTCAAGGATTTAATGACATGTTTCTCTTCAAAGCAGTTATACAAAGTTTTACTTTCTTATATCTGGGTTTTCGCTTTATCCATGCCTTTCAACATAAAAAGTCATTTTTTCTTCAGTTCACTTCTTACTATAAGCACATCACCTCTTTAGTTTCTCATTTAATTTACAGCATATGAGAAGGCATATGAGCAAGCTAATGTCTCCATGCAGCTTATGCAGAAGTTTTCAGCTCAAAGTGGACTACACTGATAATCTTGTCTCTGCTTCCCCCAGGCTGGATGAGCTGGCACAGAGCTGCACACGGGCTGGGATGGATTTCTTGCAAGGGGTCCCACAGCTGTGTGAGTGTGGCCACTGAGCCATCCCAACTCTCACTTACCTGACATGAGAGACAACCCTGCACTCCCCACCTCCTCTGGCTATTTCTTTCACCCTGTCAGTATCAATGCTCAGAGTTGGTAAGAGTTAAATGTGCTACTCACTCGTCTGCTATCACCCAAACATGGATTAAGTAACAAAGTCAAGGAGGTCAAGGTAATGGATAGAGTCCCCTTAATTCCTCTAGAAGCTATGACATCAAAGTCCAGGTTCCTGAATGTCATACCATCTTAAGGCCAGGTGGGAGTTGTAATTTGGAAGCTGCCCATCCCAGATGGGTAAGGCAGGGAGGGGGCAATGCAACAGCAGTGGATATTTACCAGAACCTCTGCAGGGGTTTATACCCAAGGTATTAAAACTGAGGTCTCTAAAACTGAAGACTGACCAAACGGACTTCCCAGCCCATGCTGGGAGCAGTGATGGTGAATGTGCCATCCAAGCATATATGAGCATTAATTACATTTTGAGCATGGGGACAGAATCACAAACATGACTGCAGGAGTCACTGGTGTGCCAGAGGCCTGGATGCGCTTTCACTTTGAGAAGACAGTGGTGCATGTTTATACTCTCATATTAACCCCCAGAGACCAGACCTCTCCTTGCCAATCTGAATCCACATAACCTTCCTGAGATTCAGGAGTGCATTTACATACTAATGTTCTAGCCCAAAACTTTTTGCGGCCCAATAGTAAATTCACAATTACCTGGGTAATCAGAGGAAAACAACACTACTCACTATGTCCATACATACCTTACATACATTATGATTAGCAATTTAACTGCATGAAGTTAAATTGTTACTCTCCAAATAGGATGACAATGGATCAACAGACTATTTAATTCAGCACAATTTGCCTTCAAAAGTCACATGATTTATTGCATGTGAGACATCACACCATGAAGTATTATAGTCTGTAGCACAGCTGGATTATAAATGCAGCTTGCTAAATAATGGTGGGGGGGGAAAAGGAATATTATGGAAAAAGCCCTACAGAACACTTACTTTCCTTCACAATCTTTATAATCTGTGTTTTCTTGCATTCCCTCCTCCTGCATTGCTTCACTAATGAGAAATGAAGCAATATACAATTACACTGAGAGAGCCAATATTTTGCAGTCCAAGCACCAACTTCACAGCGTGAAGGGCAAAAGCCCTTCAACAGGAGTTCATCTTATATTGCTCTCATGCTAAACTGCTATTCCCACTGATGCCTTACACTCATTCTGCTCCTCATGCTCCTTCTCTAATGAAGTCCATGCACTTAAAGCAGCCTCAGGAAGAAAGCTAACCATGGTCTGCTTCTACGTTCAGCAGAAAATCCTCTAGCCACATTCAGAGCCACAACCTGCAGTTCACTGTTGAAGAAATCCTCACACCACAGCACTGATCAATCACTTTGTCATCATCCTTTATGGCAAAGGAACAGCAAAGTACTCTTCCAGAAGTTTCTCTTCCCCCTCTGTCACCTGCTCTTCACTCCAGCAGTAGCTATTGCAGCACATTGTATTCAGCCTATTTTCTTGTAGCCTGAAGTCTCTCGTATCTCACTGAACAACATCTCCCCAATCAGATCTGACATGCCTGAAAAAATGTAAGCAGAACATTGTTCTTGCCTACAAAAAGTTCTCATGAATCACAATAAAGTACAGGCTGACTCAGAAAATGTATGAATTGCATTTATTTATTTATTTTTGTAAAAGGAAAAATATCAAACTGTAAGACAGATATGCACACTGTATTCTCCTATCCCTATTTCTCTTCAAGTTTCACAGCACTGGATTTTTGTTCATAATTTGTGCTTTTCAGACTTGCAGAAGCACATATCAGCCAGCTCCTTCTCATACTTGGATGTCCCATCATGTTGCTCAGTTCTAGACCATGTGGCATGTGAGAGAAAAGGATAGACTGGGAAAAAAAAAAACCCAAAACAAACAAAAAACCAGTTTCCTTTATTTTTAGTTGGAACTTTTTAGGGGAAAGCTGAACATAGTAAGATACAACAACTCTACTTCACTGTGTTTACTAAATGGCCTGTAAAAATACTCTTTCTTCCTGCTCCTATTTATCCTATCCTCAAAAAGTTCCACAGTTTCTAGTTTCATGGTGTTGTTCAATGTATTGTCCATGCAAAATCCCCTATGTCTTGCAGCTAACCAGCATTTGCTTAGACAGTCTCTGCACAAAGCTCTGGGGCCTGTGATAGGAAGGAGATCAGCCTAGCCAGCCCCTCTGGGTTTAATCCATGAAATTACTGCCTTCAGTCAAGGCTTCATTCTAACAAGATTATTTGAACAATTTCCATGGACCAAGTTCTCCTTTTCAAACATTTTTATAAAAGCACCATTCAGTGACCTATCCAATGCAGTCAATGCCACACTAAAATTTACTTGAGAACATTCCGTGGGAATTAAAAAGCAATTTTTTTCAAACTTATAAACTAAATATCTCTCTTTTACATAAACAAATATAGCACGTTGAATCCAAGATTTCATGTGGCATTTTTATTTCCAGTTTAAAAAAAAAAAAAAAAAAGGTAGGAAATTTACTTATTTTGAACTAAAATGCCCTGTAGTTACCATTACCTGGTTTGGTGGGATCCATATAATCCCAAATACAAAGCCTCAGATGCACAGAAGAATTGAGCTATGTTAGAAGGGCCAGTGACAAACCTAATTGTTTGAATAAAAGAGGCTTAAGTGTCTGTGGCAACAAAGATCTGTAGTGAGAAAGACTAGTAACAAAGTGACTAGATTTGACAACAAGTCAAATCTTGTAAATCTGTAACTTTGTAAAAAGTTATAATATCTGTAACATTCTTGCCAGCTTTATATTTCTGCATTATTTGATGACTGGACATCTGTTTCGAAATCCCGGGGGTGAAAAGTGCTCTAAAGTATTCTGCATTGCTATAGCAAAGTTCACTTTTTCAGAAAAAGCAGTTGCTGAATTTTCTGGAATAAACACACAAACCATTTTAAAGACTTGACCCTTGATTCCTTCATCACAGAACTTCTAGGGACTTCAGGGGAAGTCTCCAAGTACAAGGAACACACAATGGGCTCTGATTCCACAGTCTTGAGCTAACCAGGCTGCTTTTCAGCCACATAAAGCAAAGCAGCCTCCCCACAGCTGTGCTGTTTTATATACCTGAAAGACAATTTTTAAAATTATCATGGTCTTACTAGAGAATTTGGATATGCAGTCATTACTAAATTGCCATAAAGTTCCATATTACCAATTCTGTCATTACTGAACAGCTTCAAGACACACAGTATCTTTGTGCTACATCTCGTTTTTTCACTGTAAGAAAACAAGAGCACATGAATGACAGCAAAAATGAAGCCAAATGTACTGTTGAGAAACTTGGTATTCTCTTATTTCTAGGAGAGTTATAGTGTAATTCTAAACTGCAGCATTCAGCATGTCTCCTGAGCTTCCTCGCTGAAATATAGCAATGGAAATTTTACAGCATCTGTGTTGCTTTTGGAAGCCATCACCTCACATCTGCTGTCTCTGTAGTGTAGAGTTTAAGTTCAGCATAAAAAGGTACTTTGTAACAGGCAAGAGGAATCCTGACAGAGTGGTAATTTACAGACTAGCCCGGCTCCGCTGACTAGACTCACTCAGTTTTACATTCTGTAGAGATTTTTAAATAATGTGCGCTTCAAGCAGCCACCAGCAAAAGAGTCACTTCTTAAAATGGAGCATCGCATCCAGGACTGAGGACTTTTTAAACCTCTGTCAGTCACTGAGTCCTGTGCCAGACGTTTTCTTCACCGGGCATTGTTCGAGCTCGTAACACTTTTCACAATGGTGTTAACTAAATTAGCACTAAAATAACCACCTGCTACTTTTGGAAAAGTTCTGAGTTTGGTCAGAAACCGCACCGAGTGTGCAACAGCGGGGCCGATGCCTCATCCCGAGCACGCCGAGCAGCGCGGCCACGGCCTCCGAGAGCTTCCCCGTCCCGTGCGACCCGGGGTCGGGAGCGGCGCTCGGTCAATTGCAAATCAATTGTGATTACACAGCGGGCGAGTTTATCGCCCCATCATCGCCCATTTCCTCCTGACGGGGTAATCCGCGCGTTCGCTCACACGGCGACAGACCCGGCGGCAGGAGCCTGTTGGCTCAGCCAACAACCCGGGGATTGTTCCTTGTTTGGCCTCACGCGTTCCATTTCCTCCTCGGGCGCCCCGCACCGCCCCCCGGGGCGGGCTCGCTCCCCCCCTCCCCGGCCCCGCTTCTCTCCGTGTGACTCCCCGCGAATCACACGATTCCCGCCGCCGGCAGACGGGCCCCGCCGCGTTCCCGCGGTTCCGGTGATTAGGGCCGCAGCGGGAGCGCCGCGCGAGCGCCAGGCGCAGCAGCGCCTCAATTAACAAACAAACGCCGCGTCCCGGGAGCGCGACAACCCCCCGGGACGGCCCTGCCGCGCTCGCAGCCCGCGCCCGCCGCCGCCGCTCCCCTTAAGGTGGTCTGGCGACGGAACTCCCGCCCGCCCCCTCCCCGCCGCGGGCGGAGAAAAGCGGCGACTCCTCTCGCGGCCGCCCCGCGGCCCCCGGGAGCGGAGGGCGGGGGAACCCCGCGGCGCGGGGCGGCGGCGGCCGAGCGGGCATCCAGCCGCAGATGGCTCCTCTGCCGGCCCGGGCGGGACCCGCCGCTCTGGGCGGCTGCAGGCGGCTCCTCGGCGAGTCACCGCCGCGGCGCCGGGCTGGCGCGGGCGCTCGGGAGCCGCGACCGTGCCAGGACCGGCCTCCCGGCACTGCCCCTGGGCTGCGGGTCAGGGGTTGGCGGCGGCCGCGGTGCGGGAAGTGTGCGCCGAGCGCCGGCCGCGGAGCTACGCCCGTGTCCTTGCCCGGCTGGGAACCGAGTGTCCACCTGCCGGGGCGCGGGGCAGCTCCCCGCTGTCCCACCGGGAGCTCCCGGCACCGGCCGGGGTGCACACACAGCACCGCCTGAGCGCGCCCCGGCGAGCGCCGTGACCCGCGGCTGTCCGCGCCTCGGGGGTCCCCATGTCACCCGTCACACGCCGCGGCCCCGACCCCGGGCAGAGCATCCAGCGCTGGGGCGGGGGGCAGCCGGGACCGGCTGTCGGCTTGCGGTGCTGCCGGGATCCCCGTCTTCGCCGCGATCCCACCCCCGTCAGCAGCACGTGCAAGGGGCAGGACGGCGGGAATGGGGCAGCGCGCACACCGGCACGGGCGGCGAATCCCGCGGGCAGCAACGAGGTGATTGGAAACCCCTTCCGAGACAGCCCCGAGCGCTGCTTAAACTGCTGCTGCGGTGACTGTGACTTGGCTTGGAGCCCTTGCAAGGGGGGCAAAGATCCCCTACCCAGCCCGGGCCGGTGCCTAGCTGGTGCAGAATCGCGCGTCTCCGCACGGGCAGGGGCCGAACATACATCGCCACGTCCCCGCAGCCGCCGCGACCCAGCAACACCACCACGGTCCAGCACCGGCTCCACCTTAACGAGCCCCGGGGTCCGCCCCCCGCGGCCCGCCCGGGCGCGGCCGATAGGCGGACGAGGCGGCGGGGGCGGGGCCTGGCGGCGCTCGCTATAAATATTCATGAGAGCGCGGCGGCCGGAGCGCCGCTGCCGGGGCCGGAGAGCGAGAAGTTGGCGGAGGCGCTGCCGCGCTCGACCCGCGGCTCGGGTGGCGCGATCGCGGCCGGAGCGCCCGGCAGCCGGAGAGGGACCCAGCGCGGGGCGAGGACCGGCGGCTGGCGGTCACCCGCGGAGCCGTGCGCTCGGGCGGGCGGCAGAAGGAGCCGCTCCGGCCGCCCCAGCTCCGGCCCCGCCGCTGCCCGCCCGCTCGGGGCGGTGGGAGCCCGGCACCGCCTGGTCCCCGGGAGCCTCAGCCTTCTTCACCGTGCCGCCCGGGGGCTGACGGCGAAACTTCTCTGCCGCCGGCAGCCCGTGCCCGGCCGGCGCTGGAGCAGCGGCGAGAGGAGCTGCGCCTCCCCCTGCGAAAACCGACCCCGCGGGGAGCGATGCGACGGCGGCTGAGGGGCCTCCCGTGAGCAGACCCCCATCCTCCGGCGCCGAGTGGGGGCTCCCCCTCACCGGGTGCCCGCGGACGACGGAGTCCGGCGGGGGCTGCGAGACCTCTCACCTGCGACCGGCACGGAGGGGGCCGCCCTCCGCCCCTCCGGGGGTAGCCGGGGCGGGGGGGTGCTGTGGCGCCGTGCTCCCCGCGGCTGCTGAGCGGGACGGGAGAGGAGCCGGGGCCGCCGCCCGCGCGCCGCCGAGCATGGAGTGGAGTTACCTGTTGGAAATCACCTCGCTGCTCGCCGCCCTGTCCCTGCTGCAGCGCGCCGGGTGCGCCGCCGCCTCGGCCGCCGCCGCCGCGTCCTCCTCCTCCTCCTCGGCAAAGGAGCTGTCGTGTCAGGAGATCACCGTGCCCCTCTGCAAGGGCATCGGCTACAACTACACCTACATGCCCAACCAGTTCAACCACGACACGCAGGACGAGGCCGGGCTGGAGGTGCACCAGTTCTGGCCGCTGGTGGAGATCCAGTGCTCCAGCGACCTGCGCTTCTTCCTCTGCAGCATGTACACCCCCATCTGCCTGGAGGACTACAAGAAGCCGCTGCCGCCCTGCCGCAGCGTCTGCGAGCGGGCCAAGGCCGGCTGCGCCCCGCTCATGCGCCAGTACGGCTTCGCCTGGCCCGACAGGATGCGCTGCGACCGCCTCCCCGAGCAGGGCAGCCCGGACACGCTCTGCATGGACTACAACCGCACGGACCTCACCACGGCCGCGCCGCCGCCCGCCAAGCCCCCCCTCCGCGGCTCCAAGCCCGGCACCCCCGCCAAGGCGCCCCCCGCTGCCGCCCCGCCGGCCGATGCCCCGCGCAAGCCGCGGCCGCCGCCGCCCTGCGAGCCGGGCTGCCAGTGCCGGGCGCCCATGGTGTCGGTGTCCAGCGAGCGGCACCCGCTCTACAACCGCGTCAAGACGGGCCAGATCGCCAACTGCGCCCTGCCCTGCCACAACCCCTACTTCAGCCCCGACGAGCGCGCCTTCACCGCCTTCTGGATCGGGCTCTGGTCCGTGCTCTGCTTCCTCTCCACCTTCGCCACCGTCTCCACCTTCCTCATCGACATGGAGCGCTTCAAGTACCCCGAGCGCCCCATCATCTTCCTGGCCGCCTGCTACCTCTTCGTGTCCCTCGGCTACCTGGTGCGGCTGGTGGCGGGGCACGAGAAGGTGGCGTGCAGCGGCGGGGCGGGCGCGGGCGGCGCGGGGGCCGGGGCGGCGGGGGCCGGCGGCGGCGCGGCGGCGGGGGCGGCGGCGGCGGGGGGGCGCGGCGCGGCGGGCGGCGCGGCCGAGCTGCAGCCGGAGCTGGCGGTGGCCGAGCACGTGCGGTACGAGAGCACCGGCCCGGCGCTGTGCACCGTGGTCTTCCTGCTCGTCTACTTCTTCGGCATGGCCAGCTCCATCTGGTGGGTCATCCTCTCCCTCACCTGGTTCCTGGCCGCGGGCATGAAGTGGGGCAATGAGGCCATTGCCGGCTACGCACAGTATTTCCACCTGGCCGCCTGGCTGCTCCCCAGCGTCAAGTCCATCGCTGTGCTGGCCCTCAGTTCTGTGGATGGGGACCCCGTGGCTGGCATCTGCTACGTGGGCAACCAGAGCCTGGAGAACTTACGGGGCTTCGTGCTGGCGCCGCTGCTCATCTACTTGGCCATCGGCTCCATGTTCCTGCTCGCTGGCTTCGTCTCGCTCTTCCGTATCCGCAGCGTCATCAAGCAGCAGGGTGGCCCCACCAAGACCCACAAGCTGGAGAAGCTGATGATACGTCTGGGACTCTTCACTGTGCTCTACACCGTGCCAGCTGCCAGTGTGGTTGCCTGCCTCTTCTACGAGCAGCACAACCGGCCCCGTTGGGAGGCCACACACAACTGCCCCTGCTTGCGTGACCAGCAGCCTGACCAGGCCCGCCGCCCTGACTACGCCGTCTTCATGCTCAAGTACTTCATGTGCCTGGTGGTGGGCATCACCTCTGGTGTCTGGGTCTGGTCTGGCAAGACCCTTGAATCCTGGAGGGCCCTCTGCACTCGCTGCTGCTGGGCCAGCAAAGGTGCTGCCGTGGCTGGGAGCACAGGGGCAGGAGCAGGTGGACAGGCAGTAATCACCACGGCAGGAGGACTTGGGGCCGGAGGTGGTGGCTCACTCTACAGCGATGTCAGCACCGGCCTGACGTGGAGATCAGGCACCACCAGCTCTGTCTCCTATCCCAAGCAGATGCCCCTGTCTCAAGTGTGAGGAGGGGGAAAGAGGCCAAAGGTTACGGAATGAGGGACACTGGCCTGCCTAAAATGCCCCCTCACTGTTTGGTGCCATTAATGAACCCCTAATGGTCCTTATTAGCCACAGCTTGTATAGAACAATGCAGCTGGCAGAGGCCCCAGGCTCCAACCCCCTCCTCCTTCCCCTCCATTCATATGCAGGGAGCATGTACTTCAAGGAGCCAGCTTATTATTTTGCTGGCAGAGGAGGGTAGAGGCTCACCCGTGTCTTGCAGAGGGCAAGGCACAGCAGCTTCTGAGTCAGTCTGGACTAACAGCAGCTCTTCACTCATGGGAGGGAGGGTCTTCCTTCCCCCCCATCCTGAGGTGGGAGTCTGCTGGGGACTGCAGGTTTTTGGGATGTGGATGACCAGGCAAATGCCTTATGATATTGACTGAATCAAAACATGTCTTAATTATACACCCCAGCTAAATACGGGTTTCCTACATTAAAGGATGTATTTATATAATTATTTGTTACCTTGTACAGATGTGTAAAATATGTATATATCCAAATCTATACAGTCTGTAAATTTTTTTGTAAAAAAGTTTAGAGGCTACCCCTGTAAGAGCAAATATGAGTATTCTATTTTGTCAATAAAATGACTTTTGATAAATGACTTTTTCAAGCTTTTCTGCTACTCCCGCCCTGGTTATTCCAGCTGCTGTATCTTTAGGTAGTTCTATAAACTATGACCTACATTCATGCTCCAGTCATTACCTGTTAAAGAAGTGAGATATGTAGACACAAGAAAACAAGTCATTCAACAAGTTGTTCTGAAAAAGCGTTTGCCAAAACTGGGAGGTGCCTTACCATACTTCTTTCCTTTTTTGAAAGATGACGGTGTGTTTAAACTGAGCCTTCACAAAAGAGTCATCTCCCATGGCATGTTAAGTATCCTTTTAAAACGGGTGTTATTTTAGGAATGTGCACACCCGCCTCTCATATCTGTTGTCTACACTTCTGTAAGCACCTGCCTTTGCTGGGATGCATACTGAAGTGTAAAAGGTTAATGTTTTAAATTCATAGATCATGTACTATGGTGGAACAGTGAGTTGAGATTTGTTAGATCAATCTCTTCTTAAGAGATTAAACTAACATCTTAACTTTTGTATATCAAATATGGTCCTTTTTCAAGAGAAAAGGTATTGTTCTTCTGTCAGGAGTAAGCTAATTTATTTGAGCAGAAGGCTGTTGAATTAACAGAAGAATGCTTTGGCAATTGTTGAACTTTTTACCTGTCTGCCCAGTGGCTCAGAACATCATTCCTTTAAGAGGAGCTAAATGAATAGGGTTAATCTGTAGGGAACTTGGTTTCTTTTGAGTTTGGGAAAACTTTGATCTTTTCTCTTCACCAAACGTGATGTATAGTCTGAAGTTTCTTTCCCTGCTGCCTGGTTCCTCTTGTTGCAGACCAATTGGCCACCATGGAGCCTTAAAGTTCTTCAATTAAAGAGACATGGGACTTTTTTTTTTTTTATTTTAAGAGGAAGACTTGTAACAGTTAGTGAACACCAGAGGGAAAAGGGAGAACAGCCTTTTAAACAGCTTTTCCCTGCATTGTTAGCCAGACTGCAGGCAGCAAGGCATGGCTTGGAGCATTATAGAAAAGAGCTATGAATGCCCTACAGGTGGTCTGCTCACATAATCTCCCCAATTTAAAACATTTTCCTTTACAGGACAATTGCATTACAAAACTCCCTTCTCTTTTGGTCCTAATTGAACCAAAGAACGACTACAAGATTTTCTTTAAAAACTGAGTGTTCAAGAAAAATTTAAAATCTATTAACTAACATTCTAATCTGTTTTCTAAATGAGAACACTCAAAATATCAGGAGTAAAAACTGCATTAGACATTACTCCAGATATTTTTACATCTTCTGCTTATGTTCTGTCAAATTAGCAATCATTTAAAAGCAATTGGTTAGGTTGTGTGCTAGCAGTGAAAAGATAGCCCCAGGTCCCTTATTAACCTGCCAATCATGATAAGAGATGGGCAGCTACCCTACTAATGACACAGATATCAGTCATGATTTGTGGGAAAAACCTTGTTTCATTGAGCACTGACTTGATTATTGGTGTCCCTTTCAAAGATCTCCCAACTGAATAGACCCCACTTCTACAAAGTTGCCAGGAACATGAAAAGGAGTAATTTAAAATTCTCCTAACTCCTTAATGGGAAAAATAATTTTAACTTCTTAAATGCAAAGGAAATTCCACTGGGATTTACACATGGTACCTATTTATGCACCAACTGACCAGCATCAGAATATTGACATAGCTGTAAGTTGAAAAGGCCATACTATTTTTCTATATTGCTGGAAACTTTTTTTCAAGGTTGTCAAAACATTTAAATCAACGTGGCACTTTTTCCTGCTGTCAGGTCTTCCTGCTGGGGAAGACCCAGCACAATCAATTCTGCAGATAAAAATCTGAGTTCCTTCCCCTCCACCAAGTTCTAGCAAGGAAGACAGAGGAGAGGCACAGTCACAACTCTTCTCTGAGAATTTGTTTAGACAGGTCTCTCACAGGCTGCTGGTGCAGGTTGCTAACACTGAGATAAAAACATTTCTTGTAAAAGAAAGAAGTAGCCCTTGGCTTAACCTACTCTGAATGAGGCAAGAGATGCTACAGGTGAACTAAAACAAGGAGACTCAGAGCTAGCTAGGTAAAGAGGATGCCTGCTTTGGATGTGACTGAGTAATAATGCAAAGGTTAAACAAATGAAAATGAGGCTAAATTAAAATCACTAGAAACACAAACTGGGGGAAATGGAGCTAAAGAAGCTAACGTAGAGGTGCAGATTTTTGTGAATCAGCATAAAATTTGTAGATAGGGATAAACAATCAGAAACACCAACAGCAAGGCATTTAGGTACACCAAAAATAAAAATCCACTGCTACAATGAACTTCACTTTTATTATTAGAATGCCCTTTATCAAACTTGAAGGTTAAATTTGCTATGAAGATCCAAAAAGTATTGATGGGTGATAGAAATGACATGTTAATTTCAAGATCTGATGATAAACTGCCTTCTCCATAAATTTGCCAGAGAGCTACTGAAAATAGCCCAGGGAGACCCATGGCCCAAGCCCTTGCCTGCAGAGTAGGAGTGCCATCAGCATCCCTGCTGGCATAGGCTCATCCATGGGCAGGGACAGCACCCACACACACTGGCTCCGGAGAGCTAAGGGAAAGCTTTACTCTCACTGATGTGGCCCATAGCACAACTTGTATGGCAGCATTTGGGGGGCTGGATAAAGGCAACTGAGAGCCTTCCACAGAAAGGCCAAACTGCTCTGTCTGGGCAAGTGACCAAGCTAGCAGAAAAACAGGGTTTGGGATTTTTTTCTTCTCTAATAAGCAAGATACCTTTAGAGAGATTTTTTTCCCCTTTTTTTTTTTCTCCCCAGGACCCCTCCTTGCTTCAGAAAGGAAATCTTACAGATCTTTCTTCTCCTGCTGCAAAAACTGAAAAACCCTGCAGCCTCCCAGAGAGTTAGCCTAGCTTCTGGTGGGCCTCTTAAAAGAAGGAAGAGCAGTGCAGGTGTGCTGCAGAGCCTCAGCAGGGACACCACACATCCCCTGGGCCCTGCTGCTCAGTTCCTGGGAGCTAGCTGGAAGTGTGCTCCAAAGTTTCCCCTGTGCAGAAGAAGCTTCCCTGAAGCTTTGATAATCAATCATTTGGTTGGGAAGGGGCTTTGAGAAAGGGAGGAATTAGGAAATTCTCGTATATTGTAATAATGTGAATGTGGCCAGGCTTTCTGGGAAGGCTACAAAAGCTAAGACTGGCACACAAGGAATCTTTTCTCCTTTCTTATACAATATTTAAAGTATCAGGGTGCTCACCGATTAAACACTTTTTCAAATGTCCTTAAAGGACATTTGTCCATCTGTCCCAGGTGGGGTAGAAAAACTGGAGGCAGTGCACACACTACCCAGTGTTCTTCACCCCAGCTTCAGAACCTGGGCTTTTTCCAGGTTCCCTCAGGAGGACACATCTCTAGACACCTGAAGGTGGCTTGTAGAGGAAAGCAGCAACAGCTTTTTACAAGAGGAAAAGGCTACTGGGAGACAAGACAGAACGCCCAAATTTAAAAAGGAATCACTAGCTGAGAAAGAAGGGTCTTGGGTGAATCTCAGTTCTACTTTGAAATATGAAAATTCAATACAAGACCAATTTTTGATCCCAGTGACTGTGCTCAACACACTTACATCACAAGCTCTACATGCAGTGCAAAAGCCAAACCTAGCCTGCACAGTAAGGTAAGCCTCTTAACCAATAAAAACATGACATTTTACGTGGGATAGACAGGGCACCTAATGTGAGGGAAGAGAAAACTAGCAATAACTTACATTGAAAAATTACAAAAGGTGCTCCTGGAGTGAAAACTCACCTGCAGTCAAGATCATGCTGGAGGAAAGCTCAGTGTGGACCAGTCAAACCAGCTTGTGGAATCACAGCCAGTCTCCAAAGTGCCTGTTACAACCTGCCTGTAGCATGCCCTGCTCTTGCACCCCATTCCAGAGCCACACAGCCTGTGTTTCTCCAGGCACACACTCCCACCCCCACACACCATGGTCACTGCAGCTACTGGCCCAACAGGGAAGTGAGTGAAGAGCAGGCTCTCTCCATTGCCCATCCTGACCATGTTCCCTCTCTTTTAGTCCGGCATACTAAAACTGGATGGTATGGAAAAGAGAGCACAACTCTCCCTAGAATTAAGGAGACTGGGCAACAAAGGTCACCCTGAAAACAATAGGATGAGAACTAAGAAGAATAAAGAGATCTGAAAATGTCAGTCCAAAGAAAAAACATTAAACAAGGCAGGCTCCCAGCATGTGGTCATGATGAGTTCTAGGCAGCCTTTAAGAGAACTCAATTAGAAATCTTCAGACAGCTCTATTTATTTAAGCTTTTATAACTGCCCATCATTACTGTAATCAGGTAAATGAATTTCACTAGTTCAGCAGAAAGAATCACACATCATAAATGCTAGGGTGGTATGAAAATAACTAGTGTCTGGTATTAAAATGTGGAGCAACAATCTGAGGTGACTAAGGATAGTCAAATCACCTCAGAAACTAGTACCTAAGGTCAAATGCTGAACCAAGCTTTTTGAAGGCTGAGATAACACTTCTTCACTCCTACTAGTCTCTTATCTGTGATCTCGAAACACTTTACATTCACTTGTGAATTAATAGTCAAGTTTCCTTTTGTGAGGCAGAAATTGCAGTAATAATACCCGGGCTACCCGGACACTTTAATGCAAGTCTAGGAGAAAAACCTGGATTTCCTGACTCTGCTCTGTGTCCTCAGTCCAGCTCTATTTAATGAGCACTTTCTCACCCCCATGCCCTCCCCACCGGTGTCCCCCGCAGCAGCCCCCAAAGGCTCCAGCGCCGTGCCCGGAGTGTCCGTGTCCGGCTTTGCGGGGCACACTCCAAATCTGCCCGAGTCCCATCGGGCCGTGGATGCTGCAGGGCTGAGGCGAAATCGGCTCGAACAAGGCCGGAGGAAAATGACTCATTGCTCCCATTCCCTACGGCAGGCAGGTATGGAGAAGAAGGTTTACAGCCATTCTGGAGTTGCAGCGGGCAGGGAATGCTGCAGGCGGAGGGGCTGCGGCAGCCGGGGCTGCGCGGGCACGGCTCTGCCATCCCGCAGTGCCCTCCGCTGGGGAAATCGGGAATTCCAGCGCCCGCCCCTTCCAGCGCTCCTGCTCCCGCGGGCTGCCCGCTCTGCCGCCCTTTCCGGAGCTTCTGCCCTCCGCGGAGCGCGGCGGGGCCGTGCGGGGGATGCCAGCCCCCGCTCCCTGCGCTGACCCTGCACACACCGCTGCCGGCACCCGTCGGGCACGGCTCACCGCCGCTGCAACAAGCAGAGCAGAACATAGAACTAAGGTGCTTTTTCCTAAAATCCAGCTTTCCAAGAAAATAGAAATTTAGTTAGAAAGATGTGGCCACATTCCTGTAGATGCCCAATATATTATAAAGGAGAAAGCTGGGCTTTTTTTCTTGAGCACTATCTGACGTCTTTAATATGTTGCATTAAAAAGGGGGTCTTATCCCAACAGTTTTGCCTTATGTGTGAGTTGTTAGATGCTTTCAGGTATGCATTAAATGCATTAGTTAGAAGTCCTTTCCTCCAGACATCCGTCATTGATAATTTTATGTGACATTCTTCACAAAGTAGAGTTAGTCTCAAATTATTTTTTTCTACTTGACTTTTTTCCAAAAATAAACTTACAACCAGAATGTCCCATTTTCACATCTTCTGAAATTAGAAAGAATAGTTTTCATGCTATGAACAGACTTGATTCAAAATGTGTTTGAGACATGATACCTTCATCATTTCTCAGTGGTTGAAATCTAAACGCTCTCTTTCAATGTAAACCAGAAAATGTAGCCATCTGGCTTAGGAAACAAATTACTTGCTTTGGCTTTCTGTCCAGATGTAGGGAGAGAACAGAATTAAATCTGACTTTTAGGAAAGGAAAGGGAAATATTTCCCATGCAGACCGTGCAGCTCTGGGCACTGTGTGTTCTGTTCATTGCTGCCATCCAGAGCTGCAGCCACTCCGCAGGGAGATGCACAACTTTCTCTCTCCAAACCTGTGGGGTGGAAAGCATATTTATCATTGTGGGCTTTAAACTGAAGTTACTTTTTCCACAAAACTGTAGGGAAGAAATATTTTGTTATAACAAGTTCTAAAATCTTAATTTTCCAAGACACAGAGCAGGGCATTAGGAATAGCCAGATCAGGAAACCACGGAGACCCACACGGAGCTTCATTGCTGCCATCCTCGAGCTCATTAGTGTACAAGAATTGTGTGTGTTGTTTTTAGCAGCTAAAGAGTTATTTATGGCTTCTATGTTCTCAAGCCAAAGTGAGTGAGGGGTGCAACCAGGGCAAATGCATCAGAGCAATGCAAATCACTGACAAGGCATCATGAATACAAGCTGAGCAGAATTTAAATACAATCCATGAATGAGAGGAAAGATTTGCATGAGGGAAAGAATCATTAGAATCTGATTTAACAAGCAGTACATAAAATGGGCCTTTGCAAGCTTAAAATGAAGCAAAGCACATTCACGTTATACATTCTTAATGAAAAAAAAAGCAAAATCACAAAAAACCTAATTTATTAGTAGAGCTTGGAATAGAAATGGTTTTCACAGAATACCTTTAGATCCTGATTTAGAAACTTGTGCTTGATTGCTTTCTTGAATAGAAGTGGATCATAAGCATGTAGGGTGGTAAGGTCTATTTAAGTGCATGCCAAAGTCCTATTGATTTCAGTGAGATTTTATAAGATACTTAGAGTAAGCATGTGCATAAATGTTTTCCTGAACAAGAGTGCTTTTCTGAATTACCGTTTAACCCATGGATTTACACAGTGCTTTCAAACATAATTCCTTCTGGGAAAATAAAATAGACAAGAATATTTTTAAAAATTGTATATTTCTACATGTCTTAAAAGAAGTTAATGGAAAATTATTCTGGATAGAATTTTCTGTAAGGTCCAAAAGCCAACAGTGAACAATCTGTGGAACCTGGAAGTAAATAATGTGAATTCAGCAACTTTTATAGACTGTCTGTTGATTTCATCTCAACTTAATTATGTAAGGTTTTGAATATAAGGTGTTATATAGATAACTGCACTGTCTTGAAAGGAAAGTGATAAGTTGTTTTACATTAAGTGATATTATATTAGGTCATTGAGAAAAGTAAGAGCATTGCTTTTAAGGAACACCAGCCATTTTTTGTTTCCAGTCAGTGGTCACTAACATTGGGAAGAACAAATTTTTTATGCAATGTCTCCTAAAATAAAATGTGTCTACCTCTATGTGTCTTGTCTTTTGAAGTAATGGCTGAAGGGGCAGATTCTGATGCAACTGTGCTTTCCTAATACTAAGAGATCATCTGTCTCTGTCAACACTGGACAATCTTTTTGTTTCTATAGAAGCATTACTTCAGCTGTGTATTTTCATTTCCTGCCATATTCCTCTGGAAATACAACACTTCTTTTATGTACTTCTCTCAACTAAGTCTTTAGCAACAACACACATGAGAATTCAAAGAGCTCAGTGTATGACCATGTGGCTATATTGACTGTACTTGTGAAAGTCAGACTCAAGTGTCAATTTTTCTTCTGGCATTTTAGAAGATTTTGGAGTTGTGGTGATGACTTGCAAGATCTCTTTTTGAAATCTATGAATGGTATGACCAGTGTAATTTTTGTCTTTTGTGCTCTCTTTCTAAATAATTCTACTGTGAAAATGTTTGGCATCATATGATATTCCAGGTCAGCAGCAATACTATTCTCCTGGCTTAGTTTTCTGTGTCTCTTTTGTTGAATAAAAACCAGTATCATATTTATTGAAAGGTAACATCCTCTATAGTAGTACTTCTCTACCTGTTATCACTGCTTAAATATTTCTCAACATTTTCCTACTTTCTTTTTTTTTTCCTCCTCTCTCCATCCCCCTCCCTCCAAGTGCCATGTTTGGGTGAAGGCTGAGGTTCAGCTCAGGACTAGGATGTATAAATACAGGTAGGTATCTCAGTATAGGGGTTTTTTTAAGGTAAGACATTGTATGAACTCTTATTGTAGTCAATAGAGCATTAGAAATGTAGTCAGTAGGTCATGGAAGCAGAATCTGGGCTCTAAGCAACTTGTGGGGCTCAATTCTATTGCTCAATTCTATGGGTTCCAGGTGATCTACCTGCCTCTCCAAATGAGCATGGGTGCCCTGTAATTGTCTGTCATGTCTGAAAGACACAGGTGAATATCTCAGCTACCCTCTGGCAATTCTAATAACATGGGATACTTTTGTGGGCAACTTATTGCAGCCCAGATCTGGATTTGACCAGATCTCCTCAAAGAGTAGTGGGATTATGGACACCGACCTCGCAGCAATGTGACAAAGCATAGGTGTCTTAACCTTCAACTGAACCCTCCCAAGAGAGGCTGGTGATTATTCTTATCACCTCTGTTGCAAGATTTCAGTATTTTCTTGCTGATGGTTTTTTTAATTGCTGTTTCCTCAAGTTTTACATTTTTTGCTGGGCTCTCTCATGTCTTTGTACAAGCTGGCACAATGTATAGTTTTGATTGTTCTGTAGAGAGGTTTCTTCTTTGTCACTGCTCTGACCTCTTTGACCCCTTAAAAGCACTCTGCACATTGTCTGCTAAGGATTTGGAGGGGGGAGCGTTATTCTTGACAAGGCCTTTGATTGGTATAATAATAATTTATTCAGTACAATCATAATTTATTGAAAAGGTATTATTTTAGTATCACCCTTTTGGCAGTCCCCTCACATGCTTTCTTCTACTTCTTTGTGGTATATTAATTTCTCTGTTCTTTAAGTTTTATTTTGCTGTTGCTTCATTTCCTGACAAAATTTTAGAGAGGCTATTGTTTACTTCAGGTTTCCTCCTTTTTGAAGATTTCTTTATTTATCCAAATTTTAGGACCACTTAAAGTACATAACCACATATCCTTAAATCATGCAAGTTCCATCAGCTCCTCTAGAGAGCAGCAAATATGTTCAAATAAAATAGTAGCATGATTCAACCTAATGTTTCCTGAAACAATATCCTTGGTAACTCGGCTTGCTAAGTACTGGTAAAGAGCAAAAAACTATGAGGAATGAAGGTCTTATACTTGAGTGTGGCATTTTCAGACATTGTCTGAGAACTGTCCTAGCCCTGGTATTTAGTGTGGAAGCCTCCTTCCCTCTCCAAAAGCCCAACACCAGCTCACCAATATCTTATGGCAGAGGGGAGAAGGAAGGCAACAGGGGTTCAGCCTGGGCCAGGAACCAGACTTGGATGCCCACCAGATCTGTGGGCTGTAAAGCTTCCATCTTTACACAGCACTGGCAGCCAAGAGGAAGCACTCACTCTCAGAAAAACACCCACAAGTCCTCCATCCTCATGTCCATCAGTGGGCGTTTGACAGATGGGACTCTGGTTCCTGGTGTGCACTAGCTAGGGCTTACGGGAACTTGGCGCCTGACAGTGAGACATTATTCTTTTATTTTTTAAGAAAAATAGCCAAGGTAATGTAGACCCTTCCTAGCTGCAGACCTCTTCAGACTAATGCCACCATGTGTTTGGACCTAAATGCTACATAAATCTTCAAGAGAAGGACAAAGGTCTCTCTGTTCTTTGAGACCAGTCTCCATGCACAACTGACAGCTGCCTGCGTGAGAGCTCACACAGCTGGCACAGTCCTAACAAAGCAAACTCATTCTAATGGGAAAACCCATATAGCAGAGCTTCCAAAAATATGCTCATGTTTGCAGACCTCTCTGGTAAGGTTTTCTGCCAATAAAGTTTCTTGGTCTGTATTGACTGTTGAAAGCAGCTTTTGCAAAGGTTTTTCTCTCAGTTAAAGGCCTGGTCAATTAAGCCAACCACAGAGCTGCAAAAGGCCCATGGCTGCAAGCAGAGCAGCTTCTCCTCAGTTTCCTGTGACCTACATTACATGTCACCACCACTACCACTTCTGCTGGTGGCATTCCCTTCAAACTGCGAGGTACCAAGGTACAAATGGGAATTACCTTCCCCAAGGTCATTACCTGACCTCTGTTAGACACAAAGAACACTGGGAGACAATTCTGGATGGACAGAAAATGTCACCAGTGTAAGAGCGACTGCCAAGGCCATCACAAAGCAAGGGAATCCTTTCTGGAAAATGGATTTACCATGAGCTGGCATCTTCCCTTGCCTCAAGGTTGCTCACCTCTTTCCAGCAAGCTAGCATAATATGGAGGAGGAGATGGATCAAATCAGGCAAAGAGGGGAAAAAAGCAAGGAATGCTTTGTATGCAGCTGAAGACAATGTTTATCACATTTTCCCCTTTCCTGTGTCACCCTTCATAGCAGGATCCTGCCTCTTCAGTAGCTGCATGGCTTCTGCTGGTGGGCTGGAACAGTCAGATGCAGCAATGCAGAAAATCTGCTAACCAAATTCTGCCTCATTTTTTGGAAACACACTGCCAAAGATCCTGGAAACTGTGACAGTGGTGCTCCTGGGTGGATGGCGGGGGCTGTACCTTGCTGCTTTTTGAGGTGTGTGCTGGCAGCTGGGGCAGCCTCACACAGGGTGCACCTGGTGCACTGGAAAAACACAGCCTTCTGCACCATGAGAGCCGGCCTGGCAGCAAGGCAGAGAGAATATAAAGGCACTGGCAAAATGGGAAGTAGCTGGCACTTACCAGCACTTCCTCTCTACAAACTAATTCCTGCAAAAACATGAGCACTAACATGGAAATTCCAGGGAACACTCCACCAAGGGAGCTCAGTGCTCACTGAGATGGTCAGTGAGCTCTTGTCAGGTGCTGACTGAGGCACCCACACCCTCATGATGTGCTTTGTATAGTCCATTTCTGAGGAAGATCAGATCCTGACGATTCTCCAGTCCAAATATATTTATCTGTAGATAAACTCTGCAGCCAGGGACTTGTGCTCACAATTGTGTTAAACAGTTGCCCTGTCTGGCCTTAGCTTTGCAACAGTTTCTCAATGTAACCCTATCGAGTGGGATTAGTTTCAAGCTCTCTATGAAGTACTCATTTATCAACAGAAGTCGGAGCTCTGTGTTCGAGGTGCTCATTCTGGATCGGCAGGGCCTGCAGGCTGCCTGAGGGATACAGAGGGCAGCTCTGTAGGGACTGGAGAGACATGAAAGTTGTATTTTGCTACCCCAGCTGAACTATTCTAATGATGTCTGCACATAGTCCAAAATCAGGGCAGAATTTGTGTAGGGTTTGGTGTCTGAAGCAATGTGGGACTGTATTTCAGCTGACCTGGTGCCCAGGCTCTAGCGGGCTGAATCCCAGGTTCTAGACAGGAAGAACACTGCTGGTGGATACCAATGAGCATTTCAACAGAAATAAACAGCCTTTTCTTAAGCCTTTTGTTTTAATTTGTAGCTAAACTTCTCAAAAGATAAAGTGTGCTGAGCCAAGTTGTTTCTGGAAATGAGCCTTGTAGGAATATTTCAGGAACCTCATGTACAAATAAAGCAACTGTTTGAATGTTTTAATCAACTCCTGACTCTGTTTTTGTTTTGTTTTGCTTTTCCTTATACTATTTTAAGGATTTTTGCTGAAGTACAGAGGGCTAAGTAAATAGGGAACATAAGACTGTTGTTCTAAGGAGTTCTCAATATTTCTGTACAAAAGTGATGGAATATGTTTCTCAGATATGGATAATTTGAAGAAAATATTTCCTATCTGTCTGCATGTTTCAAAGTCTATTGCTATAAGCTCTGAAAATTAGGATTGATTTAGTCTAAACTGAAGTAGCTCTCTGCTTCATGTAACTCCAGGGCATGAGATGTATTGTTACCACATCTGTCCATCTACCTAAAAAAAATCTGTGTTTGGACCATTCCTTAATGTTGGGTCACCCTGTGAATTTCATAAAGGTTGGTAGTCCATGGGATCCGTTCTGAGTGACTAATGGGAGACTGAAGTGAGGCTGCAATGCAAATCCTGTGGTTTTCTCCAGTCATTCAATGATTAGGTCCCATCAAGTCATCAAGTTGTACATGGAAGTTTCTGGTGAACCTGTACAAACAGGTATCTGTCAATGCATCACAACTGGTAAACTGTGTTACAGATATTCCTTAACTGTGTTTCAGAGAAATGCTTTAGAAAGAGGCTTGCTGAAGAAGAAAAAAGCTTGGATTTGTTAGCCAATGCATACCAGTTGTTCATCTGCCTACCTTTGAATATCTCCACTAGACCTCCAAAGATAACACAGAGTTTTAAAGTTTGTGCCAGAAAGAAGGAGCTCATTGCACTGTATATTGTCTGTCAGAAGTAAGAATCACTCACACTGACTCATAGAGAAATGAGCAGAAGGAGTGGGTGTCTAAGTGGGTGTTTAATTTGTCAGGACAAGTGAGGCTCTGAAAGCATCTTATCCCTGTTTCTCTTAAAAAAAATTGCCTATCTTCAGTGCAAGAAAAGGCAAGTCGTCACAGAGGAAAATGCAAAATTTTATTCTACTAGGTCAAAATCTCCTGTTTATTTCCATTATTGTTATTTCTTTGCTAAAAGTAACATTGTCAGTGACAGAAAATGCTGTGGTGTCCAAAGTCTCACTGGCAAAATAGATACTACTCACATAGGAAAGCCAGAAATTAAGGAAATTACTTCTGATTTCTGAGCCCAAATCCCCCATCATTCTTGAGAGCACCATACATAAACCTCAGTTTCTAACAACAAGCTCAAAATCTGCCATCATCCTCACTCATCAGTGAGGATGTTCATCAGTGAAAGCTTTTCAAAGCTTATCCAGTACTCAACATAAAGTGTTACCTGCAGACACTGAATTAGAGACAGCTCTCTACCTCCTGGCATTTCCACAGTATGAACAGCACAGGATTATAAAACTGTTCTTGGACTTAGCACTGTGTGTGCACTCCCATGAATAAATTACAGTTGTGGAGATGGCATGGGACCTCCTGCCTGTCAAACCAAAAGGAAGGAAACAGAGAGTAAGGAGGGAGAAATCAGAATCTGGTGAAGCAGATTGTGATTGTAATCTATCTACGTGGATACTGGATAATTTTAACATAGAGATGCAGTTGATACAGTCTGATTTCTGCCTTAGTGAACTCATTTTCCAGAACTGGCATTGCTGGGTATCACAGGCCAAGAGTTCATGCTATGAGTGAGCAGAGACCATCTAATCTGCAGAATATTTCAGCAACTCAATTACAATGTAAGACATGTTGTAAAATTATTTCTCTGTCAGTTGAGAACACTGGGCTATTAAAAGTAAATCAAAAGACAAGTTAAAGAACAGCCTTTTGAACTACTCTACTGTCCTATTTTTTGAGATGTGTTGCTTTATTGTCTTAAAATACTACAAGTAGTAACAATTTATCTGTTCTCCATTGTAATCATGACATTACAATAGTATAATGTCCAATTAATATGCTCTTTAAGGATTTCTTTTAGAAAGCTAAGAATTGAAATAATAATGTAAGGGCAGATAATAGCTTGAAAGGATACATTGAGGATGTGTCTACATTGCTAACTTCAGATTTAATACTTATTCTGGGCTGAACTGAGATATTCATGGAGAACAACTGCTGCTGAAAGGAAATTATAAATTCTCTAGACACCTGTCTAGAGTGTCTTTCACAAGAGAAGAGAGTCACAGCTTTCTGTTATATTGCTGAGAGTAAATCCAGAGTGATCCAACCTAAAAAGTGCAAGAAGAGGATAAAGTGATTATAACTGACTGAAACTTGGCTTCTAAACTAGTTTGACTTCTATTTTGGTATTTTAAAATATATTTCAAAACAAAACTAAATAAAACAAAAAAAAAAAGAGAGAAACTGAAAAAAATTGTTTAGAGAAAAAATTAAATCTATGTTAGTTAGAGGTAACAAAATTGATTTTTTTTCTTTCAATTATGCTCAAACTGCAGAAACTTCCAGCAATAGCTGATTTTGCTGCATAGAAAACATGAAAATCCTGTGTCTCCAGCAGCCTTCTAGATATTTATTTAGCAAGAGAAGTGCTATTGAAGTGCAATTGAAGATACTAAGAAAACATTTTTAAGATTTTTTATAATTCTCCAATAAAAATTTATTTCTTACATGAAAACTATTTTATCATGGATTTTCTGATCAGTCCCAACTCTTATTTCCAGAGAGTTCTATTCCTTTCTGTATAGTCTCATGGTCAGTAGCACATGAGGCTGGATGAGAAATATATATATATATATATATCTTCTGTATTGTTCCATAAAGCCACCGCAGGGTGCAAGGACACCTGCACTTTGAGCACAAGACAAAGCTCCCTGAGGGCAGTTTTAGGAGTGTTGTGCTTTCAAACCATCTTTGAAATGCTTTTCTGAAGTAGGTGGGTTAAGAAATTATTTAAAGACACATCGGTAAACATAATCAGAATATTTTATAACATTTTTCTGAGTATGTAATCATTTCTGGAAGGACTTACAAAACCAATACATGAGTTTAAAGAACTAAATTTTTGTTTTAACAGCAGAAACTCTTGATGCCTCTTTGCTTCACATCTATCAGTTTCTTTTCTCACTCTAACATATCTAGACATCTACAGTATCTCCACATTCAGTGATATTGAACACAAGGAGAAATTAGAGGTGATCCTCTTTGTTTTCTCAAACAGATAATTTTTTTACTATTTTCTCCTCCCCACTGTGGAGGTCCCTCCCAACCATCACTTAATTTCTTTGAGCTCTGGAAGTTCGCAATAGTTCAAACTTCTTTTACACTTCTTCCCTTGGTCTTCCCTTGCCGGCAAATCCACACAATCTATGTAATTACTAAATGTGACTTGGAGAAATAGTAGTAAAAGACTCTGAGTCATTGCCCTAGGAGCAGGTTGTTGATGCCAGAGGTCCCTATTCACTCCCCAGAGAAAATTCCACACCAAATTTTTCACTTCTAATATGCAGTTTTTATAAACACATGAAGTACTTATTACACTGACTGAATTATGTGCCAATGGATCCACAAGTCCCCAAATCAGCCAGGTTTGCAGAGGAGCAGCACAACCCAAAAGCCAGTCTCTGCAGACTAAGGAAGACATCCACTAATTTCACTTTCCATTTCAAACACAAACAGGATCTTTCCAATTTGAAATGAGATTCTTCAGTCATTAAAAAATGTCTAACCAGAGACAAAAAATCCCAAGCTGTGTCCAGCCAAAATGCATTTATTATTTTTCCTACCCTATTTATATCTCACGCTGTGGGATGTATGCAGTAGACTGAATCCACATTTGTTCCTTGCATTCCTTCTCACATCTGAGAAGATGCAATGAATCATAAAAGGTTTCATTGTTGCAATGTTTTGTCATGGCATGTGTAATCAGCACAGACCCCATTAAAGAGGCTGTGGAGGACGAGAAGTTTAAATATTTAATGTTTTTCTGCCTATGATAAGTTTAATAATTAATGCTGCTTCCACCCTGGAAATGACAAATCACACAACAAGCATGCACGATAAAAGAAACGAACAGAGCTAATAGAGAGGAAAACCTTACTTAGAAGGTAGTAATTAAAAATGCTTGTAGCCTACTTCAGGATCCCAAAGTACTTTGCTCCTGACCCCAAGAGCAGTTCTGTCTACCTATTAAGCCACCTAACTGGGGGGGAATGCAGAAGAGATAACTGTTAGTTTTTAGCTTACACGTGTGAGAAATAATACACAGGTGTGATGAGCCTAACTGTCTTGAAGAATTCTGAACCCACAGGAGAGAAAAGGAAGAATGTGAAAGCTGTTGTCCCTTTCACATCCTGCACATGGGACCCAGCCCTTAATTTATTACAGAAACTGGTTACACGGCAGCCCAAGAGCAAGACTAGACCTGTGCCCAGCCTAAACAGCATTGTAGCAACTCCAGCACCAAGCAGTATCTACAAATACCAGTTCCTGATACCCTCTGAATAATTTGTTTTATAAGACACTACCACCAGAACATTTCTCTGGGTACATGCTTCTCCACATCCACTCCCAATGATGATCTGCAGGTATGTCCAACCTTCAACCCCCGCTGACTTGTAGCTAAAAGAAAATTCATCTCACTCACTGCTGTGCTGTAGTGCTGGATCACGCTTATGCAAATGTGACAGAATTAACACTGAAGGAAAGAACAAAGCTTAACTGTAATAAAATCTTCTGTGATTCACTCAATTTAGACATGTTTTCAAATTATTAGCATTATAAGTCTGTCAGACAAAGAGGGTGAGCACTTTGATATAGACATTGCCACTATATCCTTCTTTCAGGGCAGAAACCATTTTCCCTAAACCCAGGTCTGAGATAATCATATTGTGGGAGAAATAGGTACCTCCAGAAAGTGACTCATCTTACCTTTAGAGACCCCTAAAACAGGTCAGGTGACTCATTCCCACCTCCTGAAACTGAGAGCCCAGTGTGACTATTTAAGGCTGAGAAGTAACACCCTGCAGATGTGTCAGTGGAGCCAGAGCATGGGCATTGCTGCTCAGTCCCTGCCAACCTGCTGGAGCACTCCCTGACACTCTTCTGGCTCACACCTCCTTGTTGTTCTCCCAGGAAATTCTCAAGCACAGGACCATGCCCAACAGCTAATGTAGATGCAGCCACTCTGTTTTGCAGGTTGTTGTAGTTCATAGAATGGTTTGGGTTGGAAGGGACATTAAAGATCATTTCTTTCCAAGGCCCCTCCCATAGGCAGAGACACTTTCCACGAAACCAGATTGCTCAAAGCTCCATCCAGCCTGACCTTGAATACCTCCAGGGATGGGACATCCAGGACATTCACAACTTCTCTGGGCAAACTCTTCCACTTCCTCACCACCATCAAGTAAAAAAATTTTTCCTTGCATCTAATCTAAACCTACCCTACTTCAAGAAGTTTGAAGCAATTCCTCCTTGTCCTATCACTACATACATCTTTCCTTTAGGCCCCTCTAGGCACTGAAAGGTGTTGTAGTTGAATATCTCAGGCATGGTCAGGCTGCAGCTGGCATCAGTGTCAGGGAAAGGTACTGCCCTGGCACTGCAAGCTGGGAGTGGTATCGCCTTCAAGCAATAAGGTCCAGGGGTTTTAACACATTAACATTTTGCTACAAAACAAGAGGTTTTATTTTATTCACTGTTTAGTCTTCTTCTTGAATATCCTGTCTTAGAGTGGCTTTGAAAATTTAGTATGAGGAGATAAATTAGGCTTCTGACAGTAGACAACATATCTTTGCTAAGCTCAATCTTTTGCAATAAAACTAGGTTAGAGTAAACAAGCATTCACACATGCTCCTGGAAAACCAGGTCAGTCACATCAGTGACAGTCCACAGCCTTTTAAACCACCTACATGCAGAAAAACCTAAAGATATCACATTTCCTAAAGAATATTTTCCATAATGTAATACCCTTCAAACTCTTATCCAAAGTTTTTGCTTCTTTTCTCATGGAGGTACGTAGCATAGTAGAGTGTCACTGCAGCATAACCACAGCCAAGGGATTCAGCTGAAACTCTCTGAAGCCTCTTCAGTCATGATTTGCCCAGTCAAGGTCACAGCGTAGTGTTCACTCTGGCTTCTATACCCATTCTGACTTTTTTGACCTCAGGCAGCTAGTGCTGCTATAATTTGATTGTGCATCAGGGCTTTTTAGCTCAGCTGAAGGGTAGAACCCTAAAAGCTTGCTCTGAGCAACAGAGGAAGAAACTCCAAGGGGAGACTCGATCTGAGGTCTCAAAGCCAGGGCAGAATCTTTAATGAAAACTTGCTGAAGTCTGGGTCTCACTTGGCTGCAGGGAGTTCCTTGCTGGTCACTGGCACACAAGGGTCCTTCAGTGCTCTGTTGCTTAACAAGGTCCCCTGATACACAGCACTTATTGCTACTGCTGCTGAGGTTAGTGCTGGCACTTTGCTGAGGGCCACCTTCAGGATGAAGAACAGCCTCCTCTTCCTCTTCAGAGAGAAGTGAGCAGGAGCCATCACTGATCTGACAGCTATTTGCTACTGGGCCATCCCCATTTTGAGGTGGAGAAGAGCTACTGTGCTCTTCTGGGTCACTGGGGGGAAGATGTAACATGCACTCCTTCTCTGTGCAGAGGTTTGCCAGCAGCTTGTTCTTTTGGTTTCTTGCTGCCATTCTCTGGAGAGCACAGATGAGATCAGCAAGGCTGAGCAGGAAGGACAGACTGCTGACCCCCCAGATGAAAATCATCATGATGGATTTCTCAGTGGGCCGGGAGATGTAACAGTCAACAGTGCTTGTGCAAGGTGAGTGGTAGCATGAAAAGCGGTCAGGAACAGAAAATCCAAAAAGAAAGTATTGCACAGCTGCAAAGGCAACCTCAAGGAGGGTCCTAATAAAAAGATGAACGGTATATGCCCCTGAAAAATTAAGGACACTTAGGTTGTCTGCACCACAATCGACTCTATTGACAACTGCACTTCTACAGAGCTCCTTCACACCTTTGGGGCTTGATAAACCCTTGTTCCTCTTGCAGCCATGCACCAGACAGTGCATCCTTACAATGTACAGAGCTACCTTGTGCAAAACATAGATGCTGAATGCAGCATAAGGCAGCAGGATAGACACGCTGTGAATGAGCCAGAACCTAAAGTGAGATACAGGAGAGAACAAGTCATAGCAAACGTTGGAGCATCCTGGTTGCAGGGTGTTGCAGACGAAGCGCTCCTGCTCATCTTGGTAGAGGGGGTAGCCTGCTAACACCACCACTGCCACCCGCAGCAGAATTATTAACATCAGCCAGATCTTCCCTACAAGAGAAGGAAAGGTAAGCAAAAGAGTCAGAGCCCAAGAATGAAGACAGGTCATGCAGTGATGCTCTTTCTATACACAGCACATTTGAAGAAATAGTCTCCCCTCTTATTAGCTCCTTTTTTTTTCTTTTTTTTTTTTTTTACTGGGACTGAAAATCCAGTGAAAATGTGTAGCTGACATATTCCATAATCTTCATCTAGACTTGACAATATAGGAGTTAAACATACAATAAGCCATGCCAACTGAAACCTAATGAGAACACTGATAAAAAGCGGTCAAAACTGATTAAACAATTCCATTTCACATACAGTGTTTCCTTGTTGTTCCTGCATCTGAATTTTGTCCTATTTCAATAATACAGATCAAGTAACACGGTATGAGACTCATCTTGACAGAAAAGATTGCTCCATGATATAGTATTTATTCTTGGTCTTGGCCATGACATTGTATGTGAAGTTTACTTTGGCCAAGAAAACTTTTCCATTATGTCTAGAATAGTATTTACTAGCAAGCTATTAATTAGTTATTATGCAAAGTATTCTACAAATGTACATTGGTGTGTGCAAATGTGCAACCCAGATATTTCTCTCTGTTGCTTCTTTGGTTGCCCCACCTTGGCCATGATTTCTGATCTTCGTTCATCTCGAGCAGCTTTTCTCCACTCAGACCTAAAGGTCCCTCTATCAAACCATTCTATGATTTTATGAAAGTCTAAAATCTTTTCCTGGCTGGGAAGGCTTAAAGATATACCATTCTGTTGTCAAGAGTTAAAAATGCATTCTGTACAAACACATATTCAACATCTGAAGTTAAGTTTAGTATTCAAATTTCTCATGTTTCTTTTTGAATCCCATCACCAATTCCCAATATAGTTTTGGAAAAGTAATTTAATTTAATAATCCTCTATAAGAAAAGAGGAAAATAACTGCTTAAAAGTAAAAAGAGGGGGAAAAAACCCAACGTAAAAGAATTTTAAGATAAATTCTGTTTTAAAGAATTGTTAAGACACGAATTGTAAACACAGGCAGAAAAACAGCAAGACTCAGTGACTAAAGAGAAGTATACTATGCAGAGTTAATGGCTGAGAAATGTATTGAAAAGCTCAAGTCATTAATAGTGAATGCACATCTCACATGCACACAAGGTTTTGAGTGCAATCTGTGAAATAGCACCAATACACTCTATAAAGGCTTTTAAAAAATACAGATCACAAAGCATTTTTCTATAAACTATACAATTATTTATGGGTGTTGCCTTGGAGAATTTTCTTCTGTATTTCCTATAAAGCTATTGCCCAGCAGTTGGTGGGAATTTAAAATATTCAAATATTTCCACAACATCGTGTGATACCTACTATTGTACTGAACATACATTCAAGTGCCCTCTAAAAAACCATTTGTGGCCAGTAGACTGATTATGGGCTAGAATAGTAAAACTGCACTCTGTAGTGGAAAAACATGAAGAATATGTCAGGTTTATGAGAGATCATCAGAGAAACTGCTGCTCCTGGCACAATAATATATTATCCAACCATAAATAAATTGAGGCCTTTCCATTTTATCTTTAATCACCTGAGCTCTAGTGGTGGTTTTGCTGTTTCCAGCTTCCTGTGTTTGCTGGCAGGCTGTACTGTTACTCACTTTTTGACACAGTGTGGGTCAATAGGAAACACCAGCTCTACAGAATCTGTCATTTTTAGCAAACCATGTTTCATCCTTAGGTAGAATTTTTTTCCCTGCAAGGACCTCAAAATGTTTGAAGTTCATTACTTAATTAGGCTCAAAATACTACATGTTATTTCACTATCAATTTTTAATTAGAACATGTACAATAGGGAGTACTGCTTAAGAAAAATCAATGGCTCCTTAGGAAGTAGTTTAGTGTGACATACATTTGAGAGATAACCCCTCCATGCATCCTCATCCCTAAAGACCCAATCTTGATTAAACATACAAGAACAAGCCTCTGCAGCAACCCTGCTGGGGCTCAGCTGGATGCTCCCTGCAGTGCACAGCATAAACTACAGCAACTGCTGCAGGCAAAGAGTCTTTAAAGGGCCCCTGAAAGTTCTTCTCTGGCTCACACTTTGTTCAAAGTAGCCCATGAAAGAGGAACAGAATCTTATTTAAATAATAGGGGTGAAAAATAAACAGCAAACAGTTGGCTAAGGAAAAGACAATGGCATTTTGCTTTGGTTTGCTTATTTTAAAAAATGCATGTGATCCTTATTTGTCTACAAAAATAAAGAATAAAAAGCAATAATTAACGACAATGATAGTAACCACAAACTTCTTCCTGTAAAAGAGAGTGGGTCTTCTGTCCTCTTCTTTAACTTCTTAAATTTGTTACTAAAGCTATTGCATACATTCTACCATTCACTTTGTGTGATATAAGTTCAGCATTAGTTCTGTGTGTTTTTACCATGATCCCTTCTTCCTTGCCAGAATATTTTACACAATGTTCAGGGAAAATCTATCAAAGGGAGAGAAGTAATCTGTTCAACAAGAAAAGAAATATATTCTGCATAAAGAAATACATACTCTTCTATCAGGTATAAAGAAAACAACTTACTGTACAGATCACAGAACCATAGCCTGAAATTAAAGTTAATTATTAGCAGGGCACTTGGGTGGCTTCAGGATATGAAGCAGCAAAAGAAAGAAGAGAGCTCTTTAAAAGTACTTACCTACAATAGTCACATTATAGTTGAGCGTGACTATCAAAAATCCCAGTGAGTCCCAGTGCTCCATGTTTGAACAGGCTCAAAACACTTCCAGATCCAGATGTCCTAACAGTTTTGTCATTTCCAAAGGAGATTAGACCTAGATAGGGAAGAAAGGGGGTTAAAAAAAAGGGAAGAAAAAATAAAAAAGGAAGGAATTTTTGCTAAGGGTCAAGGACATAAATCAGGGACTCAGCCAAAACAATGTGTTGATGAATGATTATTTTGATGATTTGAACAGGACAGTTAGTTTTGAATGTTGATCTTCAGGCTTTAACACATTGTCTTGCAAAAGCTCTAGCTTGTCAGATCCAATTGCTCCTACCTCTGTGTGGACCCTCAGTCCAGGCAACTGCAACTGGACAAACAACAACAGGAGTGATCTCTGCCATTGTAGACTATTCTTACCCTCCCAGAGCATACCAGCCTCCTGGAATTGCTGAGATACTTCAGTGGTGAAAGACAGGGAGAGAGGAAAAAATAGCATAGACCAGGAAATAACAGAGACCTCTCTGTCTCCCCACAAGAATTGCAGATGAATAAGAGGGGATAGAAAAGGATGAGCATCCCTGTGTTGGAAAGGCAACTTCAGTTCAGGTCACTGGAAGCTATCCCATTGAAATTTCCCAAAACCACTTGGTCTCTAAATCAAAACTTCCTTGACAGAACACCATGGCCCTGTCAATCACAGCCATACCAAACTCTCCTCTGTGTGCTGAGCCAGCCAGCAGGCTGAGCCTCCCTGCAGGAAAGATGAAAAACAGGGGAAACTTGAAAAAATAAAAATCTTAAAGATGGGGCTGGTTTTCAAGATGCCAGAAGTCACTTATTTTTCATTTATATCAGTCCTTTTGGCTGAACCTGATTGGTACTTCACTCAAGCTGCTTGGAGATCACTTAAAAGATCCTAAAGGTGATTGACCAGCGTTCTGACACCCAGCAGCCCCTCAGCAGTGGTGGAGGCAGCTCCCATTTGGAGCAGGATGCCTGTGGGGTCAGCACTCCTTGGCTGCAAGGTGCAACTGCACAGCATGTCCTGGACACCGTGTCCCTGTAATGGACCCCAGGAGAAAGCAGGGGTGAAAATAAGACTCTCAGCTTTTCTGCTTTGCCTCATGTTTCACCCAGGTTACCTTGGGGAAAATAACCTACCACCATCTTCCACCCACTGTTCAACCAGTTTTGGGATGTTGCTCTGTCCTTCTTAATCTGTGCTGTGGCAAGGACAAACATACTGTGAAAACTTAGTCAGGAAATAGTAACAATACCTAGAAAAGCAGCTGAAGAAGGAGTCTGTGTGATATAGCAAAGGAGAAAAGTGATTTCTTGGCACCTATGGGGTGCCAACAGCTTTTCCTTATTGTTGGGCACTGCAGCCCACTGAGTTGTGTGCTCCAACCCACAACTGCTCTGGGGGAGCAAGGGGAGCCCAGAGGGAGCTGCAGGGAGATACTCCGTGACTTAGGGACACTGCAGATGGGCTGAGCTTTATGACTGAGCACATTTTACCCGGGTAAAAGGTAAAACTAATAGCTTCATAAAGTAAAATATACCTGCACAAAGACTTTCTCCCCAGCTCTCCGCTCACAGGGTTTGCAAGGCCTTGGCAGAACACCCTGAACATCCTCTCGGTAGTATGCACACTCCTAAGGAAACCCTAAAAGGGGAGTTTGAAAAGATGGCCCTTCAAAACCCTTTGTCTGTTATCTGTGTAAAAAGATTTTTAATTGCAGTAGTAAATACAGAAATTTTATTGGTTTCAGAATTCATATATGTAAAATATTTGCCAAACTGCCATTTCTTCTGTTACCAAGTTTTATTTATGGTTTATGATGATGGGTTTAGCTTCATTTACTTATACACATACACTTTTTCTTTTTCTTTTTTTTTTCAAGAAGAGATATGTGTGTGAGAGAGAAGTAAGGGAAGAAAGGAAGGAAAGCTAGAGAAAGCCCATAGAGAAAAGATGCAAATGGCCAAGATATGAATTATGCTGAGGTATGAAGTTACTCCTGGTTAAACACCCTTTGTCAAAAATAAAGTCAGGAATGCCAAGACGGTGGCAGGATATGAATGCTCAGCAGCTGCATCCACACAATAGGCTATAAATTGTCTCTCTCAACATTGTCAGTTAAAATATCCTTGCCTGTCATTGCTGTGAGACCTCTACCATTTGTGTAAGAGGGATAACAGCTAGGAATTTAAGCCCCTAGACTGTTGCCTGAGGAACTATACCACGCAACAACATCTGATCCCATGGCATGGATGCACTGAGACAGGATGGCCCATTTTTTTCTAAAAGAAAGCAGGCACCCTCCAGAGTCACAGTGCAGCTTAGCTTAGGTCAGAAAGCTTGAATTATATTTTAGTTTTTTCAGATGACTTTAGCTTTTTTTAATTTTACCTTTTCTAGACAGCTCATATCTCACTTGAATCCAGTGCTTCTCCTTTCTGTGGTGTGTCCTCTTCCCAAGCCTCTGTCATCAGTCCACATTGGGCTCCAGTCTGTGGTGGTCGATATAAAGTGTTTGGTCTCCACAGAACCACAGGCTTTGGTTTCCTCATCCCTTGGCTCAGCACTATCTTTCAGGCCATGGTTCCTATCTGAAGATTTTCCCCATCATAGCTGAAGATATTCACCATACAATCCCCTTGTTTACTATTTATCTTTAGCTGTTCCCTGTATTCCCTGTTGCCCTGTAAGGACTGGAAAGAAATAGGGAGAGCAGTATTAGAGACATGGGTGTAGCAGCAGCAGGACCCCAGCTCTGCAGTGCCAGCTGGTTTGGCACCCTTTTCCACAGCAGAGGATGGACACATCGTGCACAGCCCCACCACTCCACACACACTCCGGCTCTAAACTCTCACAAACAACTCTTCCCAACCTAAAAAGCTGTCAAATCTGTGAACTTGCACTGCATTCTAGTTAAAAAGAGAGGCAGGTAAAAAAAAACTGACATGGCATTGGGTAAACTTTGAAACCCAGCAGTGCCTCATCACTTCCAATCTTAGGAAGGGCCCTAAAAGCCACTGGAAAGCTTTCAGAGATAAACAACGAAACATAAGACACAATTAAATCTATTTTAAAATTCACAATTGCTGTCCACATTTATAACCCCTTACCATAGGTCTAGGGCTTGATCCTGCAAAAATTCACAGATGTGACTCTATCACTGTGAGAGACCCACTGAAACATTTTGAACTACTAGAACTGCATCTCACTGCAGTGTGCCACGTCCCCAGGCTTAGGCCTAGGTTACTTCACACAGAGCAAAGACACTTCAGATAGTCCTTGGCTCAGAATGACATCCAGAGGTAAGGCAGAGTTAGCCTGAAGACAGCTCAGGATCAAATCTGTCACATTCCACAAGGAATGGTGCCACAATCTACATCACATATCAAAAAAGCTCCCAGAAAATAAAGGCATTCCTGTGGCATAGCAAATCCCAAACCCATCTGTCTTACCCAGTCAAGACCTACACTAATGACACTGAAAGGAAATGAGAGTTACTAAGGGAGACTGCACCCTACACAGCACCTGGCAATGAAGGAACATCCCTCTACCAATTTAATTAATGTTAAGGCAAAATAGGTCAACATAGCGGCTTCCCTAATAGACAAAGGGATCTGGCATTTCAGTCCAGATCCTTTGGCATATCATAATTTAAAAAAGAAAAAAACACAGATGCATATCTAATATTTTAAAGTCTAATTTAAAAATCTAGCTAGAATTTTTCTAGTTAGGAAAAATTATGGGTAGTGATGAATCTTGCAGTAAATCTAGCTCTTCTGAAGGTGATTTGTAAATGGGGGGAATCTATGTGGAAGGGACAGTAAACATTAAAAGGCAATTTATCTTGATAGTCTTATTTTAAAATCTGTAAAATTTTAAAAAAAATTTTTAAAAGGAGGAGGGAGAGAAACAAGCTAGACATGAAGGACAATAGCAAAGTAGTAGGAAAAGCTGTCCAAAACAAATGCTCTTTTTAAGACATATGTGCTACACACACACACACACACACAAATACAAATGTATGTAAATCTTCACAGCACACACACAGCCAAGGAGCCAGCACAGCATGGAAAGCCCTTCACTTTACGCAGGCACATGCAGCACTAAACATTTTGCATTCCCTAGGACCTCTGTCCGGCTGCCACTTGAGTGTTGCTGCAGGGAAATAAGTTTGAAATTAGCCTGTGCCCAGAACAGCCACCATAGCTACTCAGACATGGAGAGGGCTCGACAATCACAGCTCCAGCTTTTGGGCAACAGAGCCTACACACACTGAGGTAGGGGTGCAGTGAGCATTTTCCATCATGAACTATTCCATGGGGAGCTTAAACAATGTGCTCCTATTCCCCACTGCTCAGTCTCTAACTCATCATTTCCCAGAAGCAGCAGAGTTGAATGCAAGGAAAGGAAACTTTCAACAAACGTGCCTCCCTCTTCCCCGTCTCTTCCTGCCTCCCATTCCCAGGGAGGAGCTGCATGCACACATGCTCAAATGTACATAAATGCCAATGCATATGTGTCTCCAACAGCCCAGAAGTGTGGGCTCGATATTTCTGAGCCTGAGAGAATTTCAGCTTGCCAACCATTGCTAGCTCCTTTCCCAGGGGAAAACTTTCAACAGCTTCTCTTCCCAAAACATCTAACTCCTTTTCTCAAAACATTTTAAGTAAACAGTGCCCTTTTCTGATAACACCTGCTCTCCCAAGTGTTGTTTGCCATTTCAGTTACTTAACCAATGGAGAGAGATGTCAGCTTCTGTAGCGCAGCATGCTATGAAAGAAACTATGGAAATTGTAAATAAAAAGCCTTCATTCCTTCTCTTCTGCCTTTGGAGAATTGAGTCAATTTATTTCATGTCCTACGACGACACAGGACACCCAGAACAGTCAAGTTCAGCTCATTTTTTAACTGCTCATATTGATTGGATTTGACCTTGCTAACTTCCACACCAGCTCAGTCCTCTTGGATGCCTAAGCCTGGTGCCTCACTGCCTTGCACGTGTTGTGTTGTCTCACTGTTCCTCTACTAATTTAGTAAACCTAAAAAAAGACTGTTTTACTGCAGGCTCTTAAGGATTTAGACCATTGTCTCACATTGTCTCAAATAGAGCCCCTTATTCTAAATGTTTGAATATTCAGAAAAGTCATATTTCTAAAGGGAACTTGCTTCTAAGAGGACGACAAATGGAAAAAGCAGCTCTTCTTCAGACTTTGGTTCAGCAACTTCACAGCTACTCAACCAAGAATTTTGAACACTTTAAGACAGATATGAAGGGAAATTAAGTCATGGAAAATATATTCTTATTCAGGAGCTCAGGGCCAATTTCAGCAAAAGTATTTACTTAGTAAAAGTACAAAGTGAGTCCACTGGATATTCAGAAGCACATTATTAGTATCTGCTTAACTCCCACTGAAATAGGTAGCTACATGACCACATGACATCATTACTGAATTTTTTTCTGCTGTAACACACAAAAAAAGTCTTGTATAAGAGAGATTCCAGCTTTTTTAAATTTTGTACTTAACATTTGACACTGAATTTTACACTTACCTTTCTTCACAGTGCCAAACACAAAACTGAAGGTTTGAAATGTTTAAGGATTCTGTATTTTATGATGAAGCAGGTGATTTCATGTTTCATTAGTGCCCAACATTTGGCATTAAGGAGTTCTTCTCTCAAGCAGGTCCACACCCAGCAATGTTCAGGCAGGCAAAAAGCACGGTGAGCTGATACCATGGAAATAATTTAAATAAGAAAAAGGCCTTAGGTAATTGGGAAATGGATTTCATAACAAACAGAAGATGGCAAGAAAATCTTTGGGTCACCATGTTTTAAATTTAATACTTTGTTTCTAAGTGTGAATATTGCTAGAGCTGTGGAGGGCAAATATCCCTGTTTGCAACATGCACAGTAAAAGAGGTTACTGTGTTGGTTCTGGATTTCAGCAAATAAATCTGTCATCTTAGATTTAACACACAGGCAGCCACTGTGGATTTAAAATAAGAGTTCTTTACACCTTCTTGTATTTCACGGCTGATCATTTTAGGAAGCAAACCCTATACTGTTGTCTCTGTTACTGAACACTGACACTGCTTTTTCTTTCACCATGGACAGATGCACTGGAACTACGTGGTCATTAAACCAAGCAAGAGAGAAAAGGCTAAATGAAAGAAGGAAGCTGAAAAGAGAAATGGTATTTTCCTGCCTCTAATTCACATACAACTTAAACTTCAGGAACCACTGCAGGCAGTACCTACTGTGAATTTCTTCTCACATGTGAAGAAATGTCATTTTCAAGTCAAATTCATTCCTATGCAGAAATCAAAAAGTACGTTTTATTAAATCTCATATACATCTTGAAAATATGGCTTAAAACAAATAAAGGCTGTATCCTGTACATAATAAAATCCTTATCCAGAAGAGCACTTCTGTCTAAAAAAATGTGTACATCTATCATACTCTTTCATAATGAGAAATTTCGATCTTCAGCCATGTTTAATGAACAATGAAGGGAAAGATCTTATATTCCTCATGGTTGCTACTCACAGCTTACTAGACAACAGAATTATTAGATTTCTTGCATCAATAAGAGGATGTACAATTTATGTATGTACATCTGGCCATTTGAAGAACAACACGAAATTGAGTTTTTGCACCTCACCTTAAGAGATGCACATCACCTTATGGTTTCATGAGGTTTGTTTTGACCTTAAACTGTGACCTGCTCATTGTCTGTCTATTTAAGTTTAGTGTGGCCTTGTAAAAAGTCATTTAAACAAAATTCGGATAGGTCAACCTCCGCAACATTTGAAAAAATTACCCCAAATTGTTATTTCAGGATTTGAATTTGCCCTCTGCCCCAAACCTTTGCTTTACAATAGAGTCCTACCGTGCCAGTTACCTACAGTTTCCATGGTTTCTGCTTTGTTTTCTTCCAAGAGCCATTTTTAATAATCATTGCTAATGAACTCAACACATACTGGGCAGTACACAAGGAGTTCCCTCATTAAATTGCAATAGTATTCACATTCTATATAGTCTATTAACCAGGATATTTTTGTTTTAAAGAGAAAAGCATCATAAACTTCAGCTCGATGGCTCAGTCCTTAGTAACATTAATAGGAGTTCAACACCCAACTCATTCATTCCCTTGAAAATCTTTGCCACAATGTCAAAAGGGTAATACAGATCCTGAAGGATTTATTCTTATGTTTTAGAGAGCAAAGGAAAACAGACAGGAATCATCGAGAGCAGCTTTCCCCACAGGACCCATCCCCAGGGCAGGCTGGGAACACACAGCACTGCTCCCTACCCTGGAGCAGCTCCCACTGCTGCCCAGAGGCAAAGAAATCTCACACCATGAATAAATGCACTGGCAGATGTCCTGCTGGGGTCAAGGCAGAGAGCAGCAGGATTTTGCTAGGAAGGTAAACCACAGCAGAAAAGGGGAAGAACACCAATTTAGGTCCTGTTTGTTTTTAAATGAGAGTCTGACAGTCTATTTTCCATTAACAAGCAGGGTTTACCGATTATGCTCCCTTTACTCACCCATCCCTTGCATGGCACTTCAGCCTCACTGTGGCCAGCACAAACACAGAATAAACCATCTCCCATTTCTACACTTGCTCTCCTTAGAGAGCTGTCCTTGTTCTTACCTTTCTTCCAAAGGTAGTTCCTCTACAGGACAGAAATATCTCCAGCCAACCAAGCTTTGCCTCAGCAAAACCTTTCAGATCACCTGGGTGATTTTGTCACTCCAAGATATCACAAAGCCTCCACTGAAAATCCTTTCAGTACCAGTAAGAGAAATTAAATTTTATTACTATGGCAAGGCACAAACACAGCACAAAAAGACAAAACAGGGCCATTAGCTCAATCTTTCTGCCTCCTCTGCATTATGACAGATACTTTGCCATTTTGATCTAATCTACAAAATTGCTACCAATTACTGTGTTCCTGACATTATTAAAAATTGTATTAGTTCTTTTAACTGGTGTAGTGGGTTGAGCGCTGGCAAACCCAGGACAGCTGGCCACAGATATTTATGGATATATTCCCTTGTGACCTGTATTGTGCCTCCTAAATGCTGTTACTATTTCAGTTTTTCCTCTTTTTTCCCCTACATTTTTTACATTTTGCTGCTTTCTCTTTTGACTGCCTTCACTTCCCTTCCTGAGGAAAAAAATATTTAGGCCATCCAAAAACTCCTAGGAAACACCTCAAAGAACAGTTGCTTAAGTACATTAACCCACACAACTTGCCAATGATGTTTTCATTTCTGGGGAATCAAGCCAATAAATCACCAAACAGAATCATGGTATATGATATACCTGCATTTCTGAATAAACTGTATTGTTTTATGTACATGACAAAGAAAGTTATGTCATATTTATGTGTATTTAAGATGATTGACCTTTCTTTCAATGGCCACATTCATTTATGTGCAAATATACAGACTTAAGAAGGTCTTACATCTTTGAAATTTAGCATGAGTGCTTCAGGACATGTTTAAACTGCATTTGCCCACAGTAATAATGTTTCTCACTTAGAAAGAATCAGGAAGACAAAGTTTTTCACTTGAATGTTCCTCTTGTATGGACCAATTCTTTAGAGCTTTGTCACAAAATCCCCCAGACCCCTGTTTCTGATCTGCAGGAATTCCTGTCCCAGGTTGTGATGCTCAGACAGGCAAAAGCAATTTTCAGTTCAAGTAAGGTGGCCCCCTACCGTTCCTTCCTGCCTTCAGCAATTATATGATTTATCCCTCAGGTTTAGAGGTTTTGACCCATCTAATGTTGATAAAGTAACCCAAAGTCCCCCAGGTGAGCTTGGTGTTTCAGATCAGCTCTGCCTCTGCTCTCAGGGCAGGTGTTGTTACACAAGTGTAAATGATGAGGCTTCCATCTTGCTTGGCCACTGATTTAATGCACAAACCTCACTAAATACAATGCTGAAGTATGTGCAGATAAACCCACCAAACCAGGTCAGGCTGGAAGGGACCCTGAGCAGCCTGATCTAGTGGAAGGTGTCCCTACCCATGGCAGGGCGGTTGGAGCGAGATGATCTTTAAGTTTCCCTTCTGACCCAAACCATTCTAGGATGCCTACCAATTATCTGTGTAATCTAACACCAAGTGAGGCATTGCTGCTAACGCAAGTATCACGTATTGGAGCAGGGAGGAGGCCCAGCTAGGTGTGTTTACAGCTGCCAGGAGCTCTGTCCGGCAGGCAGATCCCGAGACACCGCACAGCCCACAGTGACACGTACAGCCAGGCAAGAGGCACAGCCTGATGCATGAGATCCATGCAGGGAGAAACAGCTGCAAATCTGTGTTAGGAGAGAGGTGCACTGCGGCTGCCCAGTCATACAGGCCCAATTTCACTTAACTGTGTCCTGTACATAGACACTTGATAACCCAAACCAGTGCAGACCTACAGAATTCGATCATTTCAATGCCCAGAGTGGCAGCTCAGGCTTGTGGCTGCAAGGATGAGGGTAAAGAACTTGTGGGGTGGGAAGCTTGAGTTCCTCACCTGCTCCTTCAGTCTGGTGCTGACTCAGCTCAAGGGCACTTTTCCACTGCCTCAAGAGATCCTCTTCCCCCACCCTCCGGTATCACTCACCATTTTATATTGCATTTCAGCCTGGTTTTCCTGGGAATGCACTTCAGCCCTTAAAGGCTTGATGGAGTTGGGGCTTTCTGTTCAAATCCTTGAACAGAATTCTTGAGAAATGCTGCATTCAGGAGAATGTAGGATATTCAGCAACAGATGCTGAAACTGTTTCTAGGGACACTTTATTTAGAAGAAAAGGTGAGGGACATTAGAGTCTAATTTTTTTTCTCCAATTGTTAGAAATCAAAGCTACAGTTTTATTTTGTTCTCTGCACTCCCAATCCTCTGAAAGTCTCAGTTTATATTGAAAGTATTAGAAATTTGTAAAATTTCTTACGAATATTGGGTTAAAAGTTCATTGTTCATGTAACAGGATGAAGGGGACAGGGCAAAACCCTGCAATCTTGTATCACTGGATTTCCCTATTCTTAGTAAGTCAAAGATAAATGCATTCCTCAGGGGGCAAACAACAGGTTCAAATGACATTTTAAATAATTGCTTTTTTTATTAGCAACTGCCATAGAAATTCCTTTTCTAATGCAATTAAAACCAAAAATAAATGCTCACATGCATACTCGTACTGAGTCGTCAAGAAAAAGCTCAAGTCTGAAATTATAAAAAAATCACTGAAATGGAAAAATTAAGATGCTGCTTTGTTATATATTTTGGAGAAAACTTAAAAACTGATTGCTTGCCCTGGTTCCTTTTTCTAAGAGAAAATTATTTTAGGAAAGGTTAAGGGAAAATGTCACAGCTGGGATTCAGATATCTGAGCACACAGCTTCAGCTAACACATGGTTCAGCTATTTGCACATTTTAAGGGGCAGAACAACTTTGTTCTGCCACATGCCAGCAAAACAGAGAAGAACAAAAAAAGCCTTTCTGAGGTACCACAATGACAGGCCACAGAAAAGCAACGATTCATAGTCTAGATTTCTCACAGGTCAGAAACACTGACAGTGTTTTCACTGAGATTCATGATTAAATGGGGAATCAGAAGAATCGGGCCAGTCCTTTGATCGCTGAAGCTCGGTGTCAGGGTGACATGACCACAATTGCTCTAGATGAAGTCAGTACTGTCACTTTATGCTTTGTAGCATTTATTTCTGTTCAGCTGAAGGAACCATTGATCCAAAGCCTTAAATCAGGCAGATCTGGAAGATTACCTTACTCAACAGCACACAAAATTATCAAGATAAACCCAACTATTTCCCTAGGTTACAAGAATCATTCCTCTAGCTTCTCAGAGGACAGACTTAGAATAGGTGTCCTATAAAACACTGGTAGAGAACACATTCAGACTGTGGACTCATTCCTATGGCAGAGTGTAAGGTACGTACCTATTGGGAGTAATAAATTAAATATTTTATGTTACAAATGCTGGTGGTGATTTACACATTCAAACCATTCTTACTTTTGTGTAAAGCAATGATGTAAGTTGGAAGGTAATTTTCCATCTCTGTTCAAAACTCTGCTGTGCAAACTACTGTAACTAACAAAGGACTTGGGGTTGGGTTGTTATAACCTCCCAGGGGTGGGAGGTTGTTCTCTGCAATTCTTCTCACCTTCCCAGCCTGTGACTTCAGAAGTGGGACTGACCTGTACTCAGAGTTGTCAGAAGCAGGAGACTCCCATTACATAATGTTCATACTGATGAAGCCCCACAGCAGCATCAGGTTACCTCCTGCAGCTTTTGTACTTAACAGGAACTCTTACTACTTTTTAAAACATTTTTTTTGTAAAATCTACCTTCAAGTATTACTGATTATATTCTAATACTTAACAATGTGTACTAAGCTTTTGCCTACACAGGATGACCTTTTACTGGAAGGCCACAAAAGAAAAAGGATGCTATTATGGAAGCAAGGCAACCACCAATACTTTCCAAATACTGAAATTGTGTATGAACGTCAAGATAGTTCTTCCATTCTAATGCTTATGTTCAAGATTATTTGGTGTATTTATTTTACATGCTCTTCTGTACCATTCTGCTCAGTACAGCCTGGTCTTCTTCCTCCCCAGATCTAATGCAAAATACTCTGCATATCCTGTCCCATTGAATAATCCCTTCAACTCTTTGCCCAAGAGATTTAACACCATCACATTTCTCCAAGTATCATCAATGCCTTTTGGTATTGACAGCAGAGAAGGTACAAGGACATTTCCCCATCTTTATTTCCTTGATCATTTTAAAAATATACACACTCAATTGTGCCTCATAGCCCTTCTAGCACACTAATCTCCATCTTATTGCCCTCTCCTTTTTCTCCAGCAGAATGTTTCACTTGCCTGAAATACGTGAAAGAGAAGTATGTGGCCACAGGATGATCTGTATTGCTTAAATATAAGACAGCAAGGGTATCACAGCTGCCAGTTCCCAAGATACTGTTTCCATGGAGAATAATTTATATTAACCTCTAAAATACAAGGGCATGAAAACCCAGAGCAGTGAAGCAAGAAAACCTACAGCTAAGAGAAGAATTAGCTCTATACTTAAGTGTGCTGTTGAATCTCTTACATTAAGGTGATGTCTTATTATAAAGCCTGTTTAGAGAAGCCCTCATGTCACATGAACAAGTCTTTATCAGCTTTCAGAGGATTCACTTCACTGCCAGTGAATTCAAAGGGATGGCAGTGCTAGTTCCAGAGATTTTCCAGCTTCAAAGCTTTACTGCATTAGTTGCCACAACACCCTAGTCTATGTGTCAGAGATGCAAGGAAAAAACATCTGAAACTAAATCAGGTACACCAAGTAAATGGTGTAAGTACATTGGGAAATCGTATTTCACAAAATACCATTTCCAGGATTTTGTTATTTGCTGCTCTCCATCTGTAGAGACCACTGACATCTTGAGCTTTATAAACTCTTTAACAGAGATTCTGGATAACTCATAGGTATACAGAGACATTTCACCACACCAAGAAGCTTGCTTAGCATATCTTCACCAAACAATATCTCCAGGTAATAACAGCTGGAAGCTCTGCTGGCAATATGAAACACATGGTGTAAAGGGCATGAAAAAACAACCCTCTTTTTTCACACCAAATTGCATCAGGCCAACTATTCTAGAAGGAATACAAGAAATACAGTCCATTTGTCCTGCTTTGTCACCTGCCATTCTTCAATTTGCCATCCTGTTGCTTCTTTAGTGGGAAGAGCCCAGTGATCCAGGCCAGGCAACAAATAAGCTTGGCTTTCTTGGCTATAATCATAGAAAGGCTTGATTTAGAAGGGACCTTAAAGAGAATTTAGTTCCAATTCTCCTGTCATGAACACTTACAGGGATGGGGCATCCCCAGCTTGTCTCAGCAACCTGTTCCAGTGCCTCAATGCCCTCAATGCATTCAGTTCTTTTCAAGCTGTGGTTCTGAAACTCACCAGTTACTTTTTCTGGATTCCCGTAAGATCCAGAAAAGCAGGTTCACACACAGTATGAAACAATCCTTTACAGCATCATAATCTACGTCTGCTGTCACTGTTTTCCCTACAAGCAGCAGTTTTTCTTCTAAATCTCGTTTCCCTTTTTAAAGCATTTTCACAGAACAGAGGTCGCTATATATCTGCCATCACTACCTTCAGTTAATGCAGCTCAGTCTCACCAGTTCTGTGGTTTCCTCAAGATGGAGTTCAGTTGACAAGAAGAAAGACAAAACCAGCAGAAAGACACTTACCCAAAGGCACTTTGGGCGTAGATACATTTCCACATACACCTAGGTGCACTCCCACAGGTATGTTTGTGTTTATAGTTGAGCTGATTTCTCAGAACCCATTAGAGGCACTAAGTGGAAACTTCACTGCAGAGTAGGCAAATGTTGTCAACAACTGCCAACTCAAGTTAAAAAAAGTTCTAATTACAGAAGAATTGTTTTACACAGAAGTGAAGAAAGTGCTAAAAGCTAGGCTGAATGGATTCCACATGAAGAGCAAGAAGCAGAGAGCAACACGAGTCTGCAGTGGATGTGCAGCACTTCAGTTGGGAGTTTAAGCATGTCACTGGGAAATGAAATGCTCATTACCAACTAAGGATGACTGTAAATCATTTGTTGCTTCAGGTGTTAAGATTCTGGGGCTTTTTTCTGCTCTTTCAGTTCCTCTATCCCTCCTCCCACATACTGCTATTTTTATATATAGCCAACACTACCAGATGTCATTTTGTCATCTGCCACCATTACACCATTGCCCTTTTCTGATGAGGATTTTGTTACTTCTAATCTTTATATTACAGCTAGGGTTTCTGGCATTAGGGGAGCTGGAGAGAAAGGTGTTAAAACACAAAATCTTAGTTCAGACTCCATAAATGTAAACAGCAATTATGCAATATATGCTAATTTCTCTCTCTCTCTAAGAAAAATCCCTAAATCCTTAACCAATCTAAATCTAAAACAAAACCATTACCCTACTATAGGATAGGATTTTGTACATTTTTAGCAATAGAAAACATGCATCATTTGAAGAACTGACTGGGTTTGTGCAAGGTGGAAAAAGGTGATTTGACCGTTATGTTTTGCACTTTATCCCATGATTCCAGTGCTCTCAGTCCCACAGGACAGTGTTTGTCAGAATGACATATGTCACTGGCAAACAATGAAATGCAAACAGCAAATCAAATATAAAGAGGGCTGCAGGAGGAAAGAGGAATTACAGAAACAACTCAGGGCTGCACAGGGATGAATGATTAAACTCTTACAAGATGCCTTTTCTGAATATTGATCCAATTATTAACGCATAAAAGGCCAAACAAGTGGCCCATTGGCTCAACATATAAAAATAATTCATTAAGACAATGATACTTGAAGGGACAGGTTTATTATATCTCCTACACCTTTTCGGTTCTGAGCCAGTGACCAAAGCAATAATGAAAACCTTAATCCAGAAAACATTTACAGCAAAACACAATGTCTTTGTGCTGTTAATTAAAATGTTATATGGTTCTCCTCCCTTCTTACATCTCCAGTAATTCTCTAACTTTGCAATGGTATTTTCCATACAGTAATGCTGAAAAAACTACACTAAACACAACATAATCCTAAATAATAATTCATTTTTAATTACCTGGTATAGAATACCTTGCAAACAAAAGACACTTTTCAGATTTACTGACAGGTACTGTATTTTTTGGCAACCCTGGAACAAACCAGAAGAAAAAGCAAAGAATTATTCTATAACCATGAGGGAAAGAAACATCCATTTAAATGTAGAGGATTCATATGGTAAAACTAAAGAAAAAATCCACACTTACAGCAGATTTTTTTTTAATTCTTAGTGCAAGAAACATAACCAAGTTAATCACAGAATCAGTACTAATTAAGAATATGGAAAATTCTCCTATACAGAGGTAGAGTCCAGTGCACAAGGCTAAAACGATATTCAATAGTCTAAACAAGACTGAGCCAGGTTTTACGGAATCCACTTTTTAAAGTATCAGACTGTATGTACATACATACAATAAATAGACTATACAATCTTTAAAGTAGTTTAATAAACTTCACAAAAATTATAGTAGATGCATTGATATCTTTACATAATCCAAAGTTCATATCTCTATCACCCAGAAATGGATAAAATCAATATTCCTGATATCAAGTTAAATGGAAAATAGTTTAGCAAAGTGTTGATAAATCAAAATATTTTACATATTTTAAAGCCTAAATTTATGCTTATAAAGGATGAATTTCAAATGCTCTGAAAATGTTCCTTTTGATACTATCTGTAAAGAGGTTCCAAATGCCATAATTTGTTATAAACACTTGCCTTACATTCCATGTTCAAGGGAAAAATGGACTTGGATACTCACAGTTCTGATGCATTGGCACAACAAGAAGTCATGAGAAATAGATTATTTTAAAGGCCCAAAGAACATCAGGAGAATTTATGGACAAAGCCTTCATGTCTCAAACTAACCCAATCATGTTGGAAAGTTAACAGGAAACTGTTTGGTTCCACTGCTTCAATCCTGTCAGTGCCTGGAGGAGCGCTCTGGGAGTCAAGTGTGCATCTCTGGGCCCCCAGGTTACTACAAGCCCATAGGGCTTAACAAAACAAACATGGAATCTTTGTGGGTTACAACAGTAGTGCACAAATCAGGGACATCTGCTGCCATTCCCTTCAGTGATAGTCGCAAGGACAGATTTCAGGGAACTGAGAGCTTTCAGCTGTATCTTTCTAAACTGTGCAAAAAAAAAAAAGGGGGGGGGGGATATTACCCTGCAGTGTTATGAAGCAAATATGCTTATACTGACAAGTTATTTTGTAAAAAAGGTTCTTACAATTGCCAAGGGGGCAAGAGCCACAGTAAGAGCAAAATAATAATAACAAGAGAGGAGTTTAATAATCTGAGTTGGAAATTATATTCACAGTTCAGTTACTTTTAATTTCTATAAGCACCTACACTGAAAAACATGAGGGTTTGTATTTTAGCTTCCAAATCATATCTCCTTGTGACAGATATCTTGTTAAGATTTCCATTCTGCTCTTCTACAGGCCTTCTCATTGGAACAAATTTTTTTATTTTTTTTATTTTATACAAACAGACTCACTTTGATTTAAAGTAAACATATAAAAATTGAGAATATTGCTTGCAACAATGGACCTGGAGGTGAAGGAATGAACTTGTCAAGCCATACAAAAAAAAAAATCTCCTTCAAAATGGATGAATTCTGCTAAACTTCTAATGCTATGAAAATCTGCAAAAAGGATCACAAGATCTGTTGCAAATTTCAGAGATTTGGCCCAAGTCTTATCATCATCATCTCAAGACTTTAACAACTGTATCTTTATATTACGGAAAAATAAACAATTCCAAGGACTCAGGAAGGCACACGCACCCAAGTATACTATAAATAAAACGCATCATGAAATTACCAAGATCTTCTGATCCCTGTACACACTTTTGGTTCAGCACTATGGTCAAGTTCTCTCTTTCAAAATACAATAAAAGGCATACAAGAAATGTAACATATGCATAATAATTAAGAAGAATAATGCTAATAAGACAGGTTACAGAGAAAAGTGCAGTGAAAAAACCCAACGCTATTTATTCAGGGGCTTGTGCTACTGTAAATACAGACTTCGTATTTCCTGCTGTGCAAGGGGAAGAACTTATCCTGGGAAGCAGCAATGAGGAATGCAAAAAAACCCAACAACAACAACAACAACAATAACAAAAAAGATATTAAGAGAAACCTTTAAGATGGAACTCTCCCAATGTCATTCCTCTCGTGCACAGTCATCTGATTACATGTTTTTTTCTCATGCTGCCATTTTCCTTCATGAGTACAGAATAATAGAAAATGGCACAGTTCTTAGATATTTTTCTGCCTCTACTTCATTTTTTTGTTTCTTCTTCCAAGCACCTGATTTGCTGTTTCCTCATAAAAGTGTAAAGCTGTTAGTGGAAGTGAGAAAATAATTGTTGCCGATCTTCTCTCTTGATCACCAATTTCTCCATTTCTCCTTCCGTTAGGTATTTCACTCGTGTGCTACACAATGGGGAGGCACTGTAAAGGCAGCTTGACAGATTTAAAAATAAAAAAATCAAAAGTCTTTTTTTCTTTATCCCCCCGCCCCCAGCCCACTCTGAAAAAAATGGATGGATGAAACAGTACGTCTGTAGGAATATTCCAGTCTCCTCTGTTAGGAGATAATTGCAGGGGACCATCTAACCACAGTCAGATTGTCAGCACTGACCGACCGTTTCTTTGCAGCTTTCCTGAAGTCCTTATATTTATCTTCACATAGGCGAGAAATGGCCTGCAAGAGAAAAGATAAAAAAACCCTCAATTGCATTGCCCACAGCTGTACAGGTAAAGCAAGACTGAATGGAGATTTCTACATACAGGTGAAATTACAAAAGTCACTTCATTAAGCAAAACACATGAAGACATTCTCCTCAAATCCTAGTTTTCATTTCATTTCTTGGAAGGAAGGCTTGCATTGCCCCACATGACAGCTTCAGAAGGGCTCGGCATACCCCAAGCCTTTTCTTTGCAGGTGAACCATCACAAACCTCACTGAGGGAGCTTATCCATTTCTACAAGATAACTGATGTATCATCCTTCATAGATGAAAAATCGTGGAAAACTTAATAAAATAACTATAGAAACTGTAAGTGTATTTGGAGAATTTAAAAATCAGCTCTTCAATTTTTTATTTCCTAAAAATCTTGTAGCAGTAATTATATTTTTCTCTGTTGAGAAATGGTCTTGCAAAACACTCACCCTGCTTTGCCTCCTGAGCTGATGTTAACTCACCTTTCAGCAGATGATCACTTCTATGTGACTAGGCCATCTTATTTAGTGCCAGAGGGAAATGAAACTCATATTCAGAGTAATTTAATTCACGTTATAAATACCTAGTCATTTTTAAACCTTTTGAAGAGAAAGACAAACACTACTCAATTGTCAACTCCTTTTATGCTACACTGGAGTTAATGTTTGATGTTTCTTCTACTGTTTCTAGCAAAGTTTAAAAATAGTATTTATTATGGACTTCATATGCATGAATTTACTGTTCCCTAAAATAGCCTGTCTATTAGAGTTCATATGGCTGGGACAGGCTGTGGTTGGCATCAGTAGAGATGTTAACTCTGGCAATCAAACTGCAGAACTGCAGAGAAAGCTCACTGCAAGGAGTACTCAAGGTCAAATTCAAAAATACGACAAACTAAAGCAGCATTTTTTATTTACTCAGGAATGGTTTCAAGTTGTGCCTTAAGATGTTTAATAAAGAGTACTGTACAAACAAACCCAGTAGAAGTGTTTGATTATAGCACAAGGCATTACAAATAATTAAACATCCAGACTCCATGGACCATCATTTTCTCTCTTGATCTTTACCTCTATAGCACAGCAAGTTGTAGCAGTGAAGAGTCCTTTAATTTGAATAGTCTTGCAAAGACCAGAGGCAGGTATGGCAGAAGCCCACAGCTCATACATGTGAGAGCAAGCTCACCTAATACTCTGGTCAAGCCAGTCACAAAACATCATTAAATTAGAAAACAAAACAAAAAGAAACAAACCCAAACCCCAAAACAACATAAAACCTAGCACCACCAAGAAAACAGCTGCTACTTTTCAGTTGAAAACTGCATATTTTTGTTAACACTACTCTTGAACACAGTTTTCCTTCATGGTGCAAATGAAGAGAACAACAGAATAAAATACCACTATTAAGTATTCATATTGCTTTTTAGATTGTAACTTCCTTCACTTAAAACTGTTTAATAAAATTTTATTTAGTTTAACCAGGAACTCGATGGACTAAGAGAGTTTATGCAATTCAATCAGATTTAAAATTCAATAGGTTAAAAATGCTTATCCATGAGTTAATGTGCCAAGGCATGGCATGACAAAGGGGTGTACTGAGGTGGAGCTCAGCTTCCTTCCGATGCCAAATCAGGCTATCACCTTAGGCATCAAACAGTCAGAGACAGTAATCACTTCAAAATTGCCTGTATGACACAGGAAAATTTCTGTTCTGGCACTTGGTCAGACAAAATGAAATGTTGCTTGGAAGTGCCACTTAATATTTGGCATCTCTAGGCTATGCTGATGAATCATATGGATAAGAAACACACTGCCATTTAAAGCAGCTCTGTATCTAAAGATGCCTCTTCATTTGCAAGTAAGTTATAAATCAGCATTCAGAGCATACTTGGCAAGGTAGTTAGTCAACTTTAGTATAACATATGGGGAAACAAGACAAAAGCAGAAAATTGTAAATATTTATTATTGTCCTTCAGTTAAAATAAATCAAAATAGCTATAATCACCTTTCTATCATCTGATAATTCTGTTGCTTTTATTGCTAGAAAAAGAAACCAATTTTTGACAGTTGCAAGGGATCATTTCTCATGTCAAATCAAAACATTCTTAAAAACCAGCAACACTAATCCATCATGTGAAATTTTGTTGGACTTGGCTGCAATGTATGTATTCAGCTAGAATGCATACACATATATATTCTTACATTATAGCCACGCATACAGAACTAAAGTCAGTTCCTCTGCTGAGTTAGATGACTCTTCTAGAGATTCCATCATTGGAGGAGGGGACAAGTAAGCAGAAAGAAGGCTGGAGAATGGCAGTAGTAGTAGTAGTAGTAATAGTAGAAGCAGCAGTGCAAATTTTGGCTGCATGCATATATGTGCAGGGCAGGAAAGCAGTACAGCTGGTTATGGGCTCACTACCAGGAAGGCACAGAGGCACAGACTGTGAGTGCTCAGACTGTGAAAACTCACAAACCAGAGGAAACTTAGCAGGAACAAACAGCAGGTGGTTCTCCTTAATTTATAAAGCATGAAAAAAAAGCACAATTGGTTACTCCTAAAACCTAAAAAGGTGAGTTGTGCTTTGTTTCGCTCGTCCTTTTCTTCCTGGCTTTGAGGGTTCTGAACATACAAAACACACAGAAATGCAATCAAGCCACTGCGACACTGGAAAGCTGAAGAGATATAAAGACATTTCTCTGCTTGTAACTTACATATTTTTCTCCTGGTTTGGTCTGTTTGATCTATGGGACTGTACCTCTTTAGGGTCAAGAAAACAGCACATATTTCAAAGGGTTTGAACTATGTGCTGAAGTACCATCCTAACAATAAAGATCTCAGACAACATGTAGTCAGTTAAATTAGGAGTACACTAATGAATGTTCTTAGAAAATCTAACCTTGAAACAAGCACAGTGCTAAGATCACGGGCAGCAATAGGACAGACATGTTTTGTCTACTTAACCTAAAGAGGAGAATCTGGCTCATATTTAGCTCAGTACATGGGAGAAAAACCAGGTGCAAGAGTAGGAAATCACGAAATAGTGGATGAAGGCTGGACACCCAACAACCTTCTTGGCAGAAAAAACCCTCCCATTTTAGAAAACAGTTCTCAGGAAAAGCAAAGGAAGCCTTGATATTCGACATAATTAAAAGGAATAACAAAACACACTATAACATATGCTGTTTGGAACAAACAGCATTGGCAGGTGGACAGACTGGATGATCTAATGAAAGATTTTTTGTCATTTTTAACTTGCCTGATTCCATAAAACAGGAGAAAATAACAAGAGAGGTCATTAAAATGGTTTCTGGCTACTAGATGGACTGGTACAACAAATCCAGGACACCCTAGTCCACAGATAATTAAAAGGTAAAACAAAAAAAATTACTTTCATTTTGTCACTTAAAAGACAAAGCTACTTTTTAAGTGTCATTTGTAAGAACATTAAGTAAGAGAAAACATCCACTGCAGATGCTTGAGAAAGTGATGTAATTTTTAACAAGTGCTGCAATCTCTCATAACACCTCTAAGCTGATGGATCTTGCCCAGCACTTCCTTTTGATGTGGTACATTTTTTGCTAGCCTTGTCCTTGGTCTTTTCACAGTGTTTTTTTTTCATCACGATGGGTATGTCAACTACATGATGTTTGCAGAAATTGCAATGCATATTCTGCCATGTCAGATCTAATGCTTCTGCTTTAGATATAAAAAAATTAGCTTTAAAATGCTAACGTAGCAAAAATATTTTATAATATAGCCCTTTCTCTATGCAGCACCTTTAGTGATCTCAAATGCCAGTAAGTTGCTTTAATCTTATGACTGAGCAAAGTCTTTTTAGTTTATCACACAAGGCAAATCCTTCCACTGCATGAAAACATTTGCTGTGAGGCTGTTGTCTTTCATCACAGACTGCAGCTTTTCTCTCAGTATCAAAAATATCACAGCCTGTGTGGTACTACATCTACTCCACTTGACAATCCAGGCAACTGTTTTAAAACAGAGAACTCTGGTCTGAACAGCACACGAGAGACTACAGAAGTGCTGCAAATGCATTTTGATGACTCTTGGCAAGCTAAATGCTTAACTGTGCTCAGGGAACTGGGCTATAAATTATGCTGTCAAGTAGTTTCAAGGGCACACTAATGACAACCATGTACTGCCAGGGAACAAGGCAGTTCCCTTCCTTCTGGCCACAGAATACAAAGGCAAGGAGGTGGCAGACCAAGCTGGTTTCACAGCAGATACTCTACCCTGAAGACATTCTCTGGCTAACAGGGTTATTTACAGCCAACTTCTGCTGGCAGCTCAAAGCATGCCCAATGGAGAAATTTTTAATAATACGCATTTACTGAAAAAAAATATTCCATTAGTTCTTTTCAAATATGCCTTTTCTTTAGCTAGTGCAGAAGAATTACCAGTATTCTCTGGCTATTTACAGTCATTTTTCTTTTCTTCTAAGGTTTTAGGAGCCATTATTATTACATTCATTTATAACCTGCTGTTATACATTGTGTATGATATAGACTGACAGCTTTAAGAAACTGTGGGCTAAATCAAAAAGTAATTCACTTATATTTGATATATGTAATAGCACTTACTATCAAGACTCCCATAACTCAGTGAAGCATCTCTTTTCAAGTAAGATTATAATCCAAATGATTTTTTTTAATATTCTCTTTAACAGAAACAAAATCTGATACAAATTTACATCACACTCCATACAGAGAATGACATTCTTATTGGAGTTACCTGTGAAATTTAGGAAGAATATTTAGAAAGAATGGGAAATACAGCTTCAGTGAAATTTGCTTTGATTCTTTCTCCACCACTTTTAGTTCCGATTAGAGTCACAAACAAGTCAATTAACCCTCCCACGCACCATTTCCCCCCCACAAAAACGTGCACAGAACTGCCTGCCTGTTCTACAGGAGCACTAGGAATTTCAGAACATGCAAAGCTCAGTCTAACCCACAGGCAAACAACCTCCAGTGCAAAGATGTTATGTAATTAAAGATGTGTGCTGTTAAAAGCAGCCAGCATCTAATGGAAATTTTCAAAATTAGTAACAAAATGCACACCCAGTACAATAATGCCCATATTTGAAAAACATATCCAAAAAAAAGAAAAATATGTTGCAGTCTTGCAAAGGGCCCACAATTAGCTGATAATTTAAATTCCTCCTGTGTCTGTAGTATTCATAGGTACAGACCATCCAACAGTGCTTCTGGCATATGGTATATCCATGCCTCATAAGCCCTCATGACTTGTTCACTGAAGGCATGTGCTCATTTCTATTCTCCCTTTACTGAGAAAAACACCATGGGAGATAAACTTGGATCCACATGAAACTGAACACTTGCAGAAGAAGAACATGGAATACCTATTTTCAGCAATACTTGTTAATATTCTGTCATTCAAGGTGGATAATCAGTTTTAAGAAACCAAATGAATGAACAACACTAGACTGTGAAAACAATAATTATAAAACTTGTGGGTACCTCCACAAGGCCAATACAGATAACTGCAACTGAAAAGAAATGGAAAGCAAGGTAAGGTATGAAGCGAACTGGGTCAAAAAGCTATCCCCACAGCCATGAATACTGAAAGTATAAACAAAACCATTATGAAAACCAGGCTCATGATATTCTAATATCTCAGGGGAGTATCTGGGAAGAAATGGGAGAAGGGAGAAACAGCATAGAAATTCCCAATCCCTCTATATATTTAACACTGAGCAATCTAAAAGGAGTCTTACCTCAAGTTTATATGCCCTGTCCCTGCTGAGGGGCTCCAAGGGAAAACTCAGGTTATTCGCTTCTGCCAGGGAACGCAAATCAAAATAATACTTGGCATAAACACTGGAGGGAACATTAATATTGAACTGTAACAGCTCAAGAAACTGGCGTTCTAGCTCATTCCTGTGGAAAGAAGATAAAAATGGAAATGTATTTCAAACTGTGCATTCTGAATGTAATTTTACTTTAAATTGCAAATGGTATAAATCATGTTCATTTTTTATTCTTGCCAGACACAATTATCCCAGCCTAATGTTTGACCTTCTCTACCAAGTTCTATCAGTGTACTCACACCAATGAGGAATATGAGAGATGCTGCACCTTGCAGCTGCTACTGCAATGCCAATCAAATCCAGACACAAAGCTTTGCAAGAGAAAGGGCACCTTTATCAGTTTACCTAACACAATTTTGGAAAGAAAACCTAGCAGGGAAAAAAATTTCTCGTAGTTTCTGCTTTACCTCCACTAGGTGGGTCTGCACACACAGCTATGCTACAACAACACACACACCCCTCTGCCCTAAATTTGTCAGGCTCCTCTCATAAACGCTGCAAATTACTCTAACACAAATTACTGAAGAACTTATTTACTCCCTGCAGCTCTTCATAATCAATCATTTAGAATTAGTCATGGGAAACCTGAATTTTTCATCATACTCTCTTTATGAACAGAATAAAGCAATTTTTCCCTTAGACATGCAACCAAAATTCACAGTGGTGATCACGTGCTTTCCAGCACCTAAACCAAACGTGTTTGTCAAAGTTCCTGCTAGGAATGGAGCTCCTGTCTGAACTCTGTTCCCACCCTGTAAAACTTTGGTATACAAATACATTACCTATACCAATACATTAAAAAGTACATTGAGGAATAAGCCAACTAACAAAATTGAGGATGGGAAATTTTTATAAATTGTACAGTAATCGGATATCCTACTTAATACTTACACAGGGACATATGATACATTCAAAACAGTGATTTCAAGATATGAGAAATAAAAAAAATAAATGGGTGGTGAAAGCTATCAATGTTTGCTGAAGAGCCCAGTGACTGCACTGCTGTGCTACCCATGGGTATTGATTGATGATTATATTGTCTTTAAGTTACATTTTGACTGCTGCACAAGTGTGCAAGGAATACGAAATAGAAGTTGCACAGTTTGCAATAGAAGAAGAAGGATCTGAAGATAAAAAGTACTGGTACAGTAGCTTTTCAACACTGCATTATTCTTCTCCTCACTCTTTACCCTTATATAATTCTTACATCATAATCATTGTCCTTCCTTATCCTCACTATCTGTGCCAAAATTCTATGTTTACATAATGATAAATACTAATTAATACTAAAAGACTAACTAAAAGCTGGATATAGAGTCTTTCACTTTAATTCACATTATTGAAGATCCCAACTTAAAAATGCAAGTAAAAAAGTTACACCTTAAGATGTCTATAAATAGAAACAAAATATTACCTTTACATGTCCTTTTATACCATCAAGATTGTACATTCGGCAAGCTAAGCCTAAAGTTCTATGTCAACTGATAACATAAAGCCTATTTAGTGGCAGAAGATATTGGCTGTACCCTTTTTGAAGAGCACTCTCAAAAATCTCAAATACACAGCCTCAGATTCTTACTATCCCTCACCTCCAAGATCTTGCAGTTGGATAAGTAGATTAGCTACAGATCAGAAAGGACAAAAACATGCAAGTATTTCTTACTGAACTTATGTAATATAACTAACTACCATACCCTCCTTACCCCCACACGTCCCTTGGACTGCTTTAGCATGTGCTTTCCTGGGCCACTCCTCAGAAATTCAGTGTAATGCCACATACATGACTACAGGTATCCATTGCACTTCAGTTCTTCCCAAGTTCTCTGCTCACTTTTAGGCACAGTTCACTGCACTGATGCTGACTTATAAAACCCTGAAAGGTCTGCTTGATGTTTGGCAAGATACATTTATGCTGAATGATTCACACAAATTGAAGATTTTGACCTAGAGCTCTTCTGCCTTACTATGAGTAAGTACAATGAAAGGCTCTGTCTTGCTTAGAGCCAGACACTTCAAAATTGTCATAACTGTACTGTCCCAGCTAACTGAAAAATAAGAAAGAAAAAAACCCTGCCATATTGCAGATAGGAGGAAAACAAAATTTGGAAAAACTGACAGCAGGAATATAAGCACCAGAATCTTAGCTGGAGGATTCACATGGAGCCCTAAACACAAAGCCCATGAACTAGATCACCAAGTACATCTAGAGAGCTCAGGCTCCCCAGAGGCTTCTGGGTTTGCAGTCTGTGAGAACCCTAAAATCTTTTAGGGAAAGGATAAGAAGCTAAAAACCTTGAGGACAAGGACTCATCACAGTTTGCTTAGGGAATGTGCAGTGCAGAAAGGGGCTGATGTTAGCACAGGTCTGCCATGTGAGTATTGGTGTTATATAGCTCAAGTGTAGCTTCTAACAGTAGCACCATCACATGTGTTTGTCAGAAACAATAACTTCTTTTTTTGTTTCCTTTCACACCACCTTCAAGAAAAGCCCTGAGAATTAGCAATTTCAAACCTCACATTTATAACCACTCCTGATTAATACTGTCATATGGCACAGTCAAACCTGTGACTCTGCTTCAAGCTGTTCAGCACTCAGCTCATGCCCCAGCTTCAGGAACACTTTAAAAGCACCCATATTTGCCTTGGAGGAGAAGTGAATGGAGGGAGACCCTTACTGCTACTGAATACTCAAAAAGCATGAGAAAATGATCAAGGGGAAAAGTAACTTTGCAAAATCACTTAGATTCCACACAATCAGTTAAGGAATCATTAGCAAATTATTGTGCATGGAATAATATTGCACACAGAAATGTGAAGGGACTGATTTTGGTTCTTGCCCATCTTATTTCCCTCTTTCATTTTGGAAACCTCATTCTGTCTGGATTTTTAACATCCTGAAAACTAATTCAGCAGAATACCAGGGAAAAAAAGTCAAAACCCAAAAGCATCCATTTTAAATAATGGCAATAAATTACTGAGTGATCATCCAAAGGTCATAAAGATAACTTCCTTTCCTGCCTTACATGTCCATCTACGTCTGCATGGAGATTAGCACGACAGTAAATGATGCTGTGCTGAAGTGAATACATGCAGGCTCACTGGATGTGGGAATTTTTATCAAACCATACATTTTCATTATTGTGCATGAATATCATCCAGTCATAAAATACACCTCAACCAGAAAACAAAAATAATTCCTGTCTTCTATATAAGCAGATGTCAAGCTGACCTCATGCCATCTATCAGCATTCACCATGTTTAGATACAACACAAATATACAAACTTCATATATTTTATGAAAGAACTTCCCATCACCCTCACAGACACAGATCTTGGCATTCATTGGCAAAGATAAACAAACTGTACTCACATGTCTTCAACAGTGATATCCTTCAGGATCTGGCAGTAATCCACGTTCCACACTGCCTGGTCATCCCAAACTTTAGATGCCAGCAGAATTGCCCCCAGTACTATTCGCTTCCAGTTTGCTGGACAAATATCTATCTCTGCATAAGTTAAGAGTCTTTCAAGATATACCTGTGGAAACACATCAAAATCAAGACTTGATTGATTTTTCTATTACGTAGAAATGAAAACAAAAAACTATTCCCATTCCGGCAATTGTAAAATAGTAACCTGCTTTCAAGAAGATTCTTTTATTATAAAAGTTGTAGTTTCAAATACACATGTTAATGTTAGGCTCAAAACTGGATGTGATAAATCCACTTTAGTTGGCCTTTGCCTTCTGATCTTATTACCCATTTCAAGAGGTAAGACACCAGACTCCTAAATACACCATTTCTTCTTTAGCTGTGATTTCCCCCTGCCTACCATCCTAAAGCTGAAGAAAACCTTAAGATTATCTTATAATACTGTAAAGCAAAGTATCACTAATTGTTAAAAAAATTGTTTTCTTTCTTAAGGAAGGTAAATTGTTATTTAAGCACAAAATTCCAAATTATGTGCCAAGCCCATTTCTGAAGATGGAAATTTGACTTTTTACTTAGCGGATCATTCTGAAAAGACTTTGATGTACAAAATCTGGTATTGCGAGACTGCAAAAACACAAAGCTCAGTGAGAAGGTGGCACATGGATCTCCCCGGCATCTGCACTACCTGGGGGTTCTCTGCAAAATGCTGTCTTTTGCTTTCCAGACAGCCTGTGTAAACAAGCTCCTTACACTCTATATTGCACAAGGCAATTTGTCAACTTTGCAAGCAAAACTGGGAGGTTCATAAGCAGAGAGCATATGGAAGCTGTAATATTATGCCGCTCAAATTAGCAGATGAACTTAATTTGCTTCAGATCAGTACAGAATTTGACTTTCTACTGTTAATGCAAACCTTTTAAATCTCAACTTTTCACATTCGGTTTAGAAGATTTAGAATGAATAGTCCACATTTATAGATATATAAAGCATATAAAAATCAGAAAATATATCTTTTCTTATGTACAGCTCTAGCTTAGAAAAACAGATAAAAAAAAAACAACTAAGTAAGGATTTTGTGGGGGCTGAAATTCAAAGGCACTTAGAGAAGAAAATTTAAACAGGTAAGAATTATATTGCAAGCAAAGACATAGAATCATGAAATAGTTTGGCTTGGAAAGACCTTTAAAAGCCATCTAGTTTCAACCCTCCTGTCATGGGCAGGAAAATCTTTCACTAGAAAGATTGCTCAGAGTCCCATCCAGCCCGGCCTTAAACACTTCCAGGGATAGGGCATCCACTTCTCTGGGCAATCTGTTTCAGTGTCTCACCACCTTCACAGTAAAGAATTCTTCCTAAAATGTAATCTAACCTCTTTCAGGTTAAAGCCATTGTCCTATCATTAAAACCCTCGTAAAAAGTTCCTCTCCAGCTTTCCTGTAAGCCTTCTTTTTAAGTACTACTGCAAGGCATCCCCAGAGCCTTTTCTTCTTCAGGCTGAATAGCCCCAGCTCTGTCATGGGAGAGGTGTTCCAGCCCTCTGATCAGCTCTTCTGGACTTGCTCCAGCTGATCCATGGCCTTCTTCTGTCAGAAACGCCAAAGCTGGATGCAGCACTCAGGTAAACAGAGAAGAGGGACAGACTCCCTCCACCTGCTGCCCAGGATGCTTTGGATGCAGCCCAGGACACGTGTGGCTTTCTGGGCTGCGAGAGCAAACTGCCAGGCCACATCCAGCTCCTCCCCAGCCAACACCTCCAAGTTCTTCTTGGCAGGGCTGCTCTCAAGCCATCCTCTGTTTAGCCTGTATTTTGTGCTTGGGATTGCCCTGACCCACGTGCAGGACCTTTCAGTTGGCCTTGTTGAACATCATGAGTATTGCACAGGCCAGCCTCTTCAAGCCTGTCAAGGTCCATCTGCACGGCAGATGAAATTACACCTCAGTAAAAAGGCAACATAAACTTGCCACTATTTTTCCACCAGCACGTACTTGAGAAATCAGAATTAAAAATTAAATAGGAGTTTGATAAGACTCTATTCCTACACCTACTTCATTACCATATTGATGCATCTTTCAACAGCATGTTGAGGGTTGTGAAAAATTACTCTTGCTTCCTCGGTGATAACTTGGGCTTGATTCCAGATATACTGCTGGAACGAGGCTCTTTATCATCCTTCAATAGAAGTGAGAATGATAAACAGCTCTCCATGAGAAAGGCACATAGTGTAGCTTTCAACTCCTCCTTTCTTGAACATGCCTTAAATGAGCATTTGATTTCGTTCACTTGCTGTGGCCTCCTTTACTTAGTCTTGGGTTTTAAGTATATGTTCAAGTAAGAGAAGACAGAAAAAAACCAAGATTACTTGCAGCAAACACTTGTAAAAGTTTAATAAGGTCCTCAGCCAGTGAGAATTCACTGTAATCTAGGATTTGTGACATCATCAGTGTATCTTTTGGAGACATTAGTGTAGGTCTTCAACTTTTAATCAAGCTCACCCAGCTACAAATACAACCTTTCTTCTAGCTCTCCCTGTCTCTCTCTCCCAGAGGGAACCCACTAACTGCAGATCAGGAGATTTAAGCTGGAAACTAGAGCAATCTCATAACAGCAGCACACACAGAGCCAAGTGAGCTGTCTCCAATGTAAATGTGCCAAAGTTCATTATTTCTGATAAATGAAGCTGGTTTCATTTCAGAGCATTTCAATATACAATGCCCTAGTGGGACACAATACCAGCCCATGATGGGACATCAGAGTAGGACAGGTAGAGTCTGCCACGCACTCACTACTGCTGTGGGTGCTTCTGGCTGCTGCAAAGATGTGCTGAATCAGGAGAGACTTTTGGAGAGGGGCCAAGTTGGCTGTCAGCCTGTTTGAAGAAGAAGGCTGGTGGGGTGGTTAATCACTACGCTACTCATCTCAAACAAACTCATGGCTGGTGGGAGAACACCACCTGCTCCCGTTGGCAAAAGCCAGCAAGTCCTCCCACACACATAGGAAAGCATGCTCCACCTCATTTAAAAAAAAAAAAAAAGTTGGCCCTGTAATGGTAAACGTGAGATATGGAAATACCATTTGTATGCAATTATGTCTACACATCAAACAGCATCTTAAACACATGGGTCATTTTCTTAAATACAGGTTTTGTATCAAACAGACTGGGATTTTGAGTGTACTATGTGGTTCAGTGTATTTGTCTCTTGTAATGAATTTCACTGGCCTAATTTTCAAAAGCAGAACACTTTCTACATCTTCTTTAGAACTAGCTGCTATGAAGTAATATAATAAAGCTAAATTTTAAAAGGTCACAATAGAAAAGAATATTACAACATGCATCCCAGAATGCTGGAATAAATTGGCTTATATGGCAAAAGACCAAAAATGCAGAAGAAACAATGTGAGAAACACTTTTTTCTTTCTTTTTTTTTTAAACGTAAGTCTAAGAACTATCACTCTCCTTGATAATTTTGGCAGATGTTCCTTTATGGAACTAGAAATAAAGAGCTTTTAGTGCCTAGAGGTTAAAATATTATTTGCCTCCACCAACTTTTAACAGCTGTATCCATGCTCAAGAATGGAACTAAAGCTTAAAACAAATTGAAGCTGTTGCACCATTGTTACTTTTTTCCAATTTGCTTCATCCTTTGCAGTGCCTGCAAGTAAGCTTTTGAGGCAGAATTTTTCAGTACTTCTCTATTCAACATTCAAAAGCTGAATTCCTGAAAGACTCAGATTTATTCTGCCTTAATTTAACAACTAGTTCTGTGCAACCAGCATCCAGGAGCCATCTTCATCACATTTACCACTGCTCACTTAGTTCTATGACTGTATGTATAGATACTTTTTACAGAATGATAACAAGACTGCTTATACAAATGAAAGTTACTGATGTGACATGAGCAAAAACTTTCAGTGGTTTCATGAGCAAAAGCTTTCAGTCAAACAACACATACTTCTGAATCCTTTCCAGCTTGCAAAGAACAAATGCAACTCAGTAACAACAACACTACAATATTCAAAACTCATTTGTACCATAGTTCAAATCCTAGCTGAAATGAAAATACAATTTTGATTAGGAAAATGCCAATGGCCATTCGTCTGTCAATACAATTTTATTTACAAACTCAATACCTCGGACTCTGGTACCTCCATTAGTAGTCTACATTCTGCATTTGGGAATGAATCACATGATTTTACATGACTGTCTGTCTAACAAGCTTTGGTGGACAACAGCTGCACCTCATTGGAGACGTTTTAGTAACTTAGCACATATCAGAAGGCACACTGCAGAGTTAAGATTTCAAAGTAGAAATACTGCATTACTATTCTCCATCTCTTCCCACAGACTAAGACCAAGATTTCACAATGACTGACCTTTATACTTGGAGTATCAGCAAATTATTACTTAATCATAAGTGAAACCAATTTGGCGATTTGCCTCTCTTAAAAATTCATTTATCTGAATGAAAGGGACTTTGTTTCTACTAATTAAATAAAATTACCACTCCATGGGTATAGATAATCCCAAATTGGCTGGAAGTTCAGTGAACTCTGCAGAGGTTCATTTGCTTAGATGCAGCACCACAGGAATGTAGTTAAATGGCATCCAAAGCCATTTCAGGTCCAGCAGAAGTACAGAACTGATTTGTTTCAGCACATATCTTCAGCTCTTAAATCTGCCAGACCTGAAACAATTCCATGCTGATCTAGTTTGGATGCCTCTGATCTTGAATCCCAGGACCTGGACTTGCAGTGGCATGCTAAATTAGCATTAGGCCACCCATTATAACCACTAGTCCTGGGGGGCTTTTTGTATCCAAACACATGGCACAAACTATCAGGATCAGCAACAGCAACCAAGGCCCAGCAGTGCTGCTCCAGCAGGGCCGCTGCTGAGCTTGAACTAATCCCCAGGGTGGTTATTTGCAGATGGGTGAATCCATCCTGCTTTCCCAAGTGTTTAATAACTAACCACAGTATCCCGTGTTGTCCAGTTATCTAAGATGTCAGGCTCCCCATGATCCTGGATAGCAGAGTGTTGGTTACACAACATCCCAATCAACAGAACATAAATCGTTTGAAGAAACAGAGAACTAAAGATAGCAATGAAGAGTTCAGTTTTAATTAGTGTGAAACAGCATCTCATGTTTCCCATCTCAGGGGATATTGTAGCAGACTTTGGACATTATATTATACATTTAAGTAGAAAGAAAAGTTAAAATACTGGAGAAGTTTTCTTTCTCTTTTTTCCTCTCTTCAGGAGGATATATACCAAATACAAAAGTGTCAAATAATTTCATTTCAGAATTTCACAATCACAAAATCTACTCGTATTTTTTTAAAAACTATGGGGTTCTTATAGAAGTTTTGCTTTTCTTGCTTCATCTTGAAGCTGTTCACCATTAACTTCCAATACTCCACTGATACCTCTTATTACATTGGAGTTGCAGTCTAAGCACTAAGAATACAGTAGTTCTTTTTTTAGGCTTCCCTAAAGCAATGGAGAAGATTTTCTGTGGAGGTTATGAAATTGTCATCTTCAGAGAAACTCAGAACTCAACTGGTCAGGTCCTGATCGGCCTGGTTGTGCTTTGAGAAAAGGCCAAACCAGACATGACCCCTAGAAGTTCCTTCCAACCAAAATTATTATACAATTATATTTGTATGCAGTACTAGAATTTCCTGTGGTGCCACACTAAGTGGTCAGGAGTTGTGTGTTGCCCCCAAGGAAGCTGACTGGGAGTCTCAGCACACTCAAGCAATGGGCAATCACCGAGAAATGTCACTGACATGACTAGAATAATTCTGAATTTTGAGGCAGCAGCAAGAGCAAAGCATTATCTTCTCCCATGTGGTTTTTATATGGTTTTATGTCAAATTTTATCTCTATTTTACCAATAAAACTCTAGTGGTTTTAATTATTTCTCACTTGATTTACACTGACAGAAAGGAGACAATGGCTTTGCTATTTTAGTTACTATAATTGAGAATCTAAAAATTATCCTTTATTTGCAAACACCTCATTCCGTCCCTCATCAGGTAACCCACACTGTAAACTGCAGGAGCACAGAGTAACTAACAAAGATATTTCCATCCCAACGTATTAGGGAGAAATACAGAGTCATCTCTCTCTGATGAGAAAACTTCAGTGTGTCACAATGCCTTGAAACTGAAATGACATCTTTATGGAAAAGATTATAATTGGTAGCTGGTCTCACACAGCCAAATCACGGCTCTAATCTAATCACTAAACTGCCATATGCTCTGTTCTAAGCAATCAGCCAGTTCCCTACCACGACTCTCCAGAAATAACCATGGTTTGCAATTGCCCAGCTGGGCATTTAAAATGTTCTACAAAGGTCTGGTGCCACCCATTTGGTGGAAAACGACATCACATCGTTGTGGTCCTTGCAAATTCATCCAATTTTTATTTTTGAGACCAAATGGTGAAAAGAAGTAACAAAAGCAGTCACAGAACTATGAAAAAAGGTGAACAACTGCGAAGTACATTACAGATATTTATAAAAAGCACGAACAGAACTGAGAGGAAAGTCACACATCTCCAGGATTGCCCCCTAATTTACTTTTTTTAACACAAATACCTATAATCCATGTCAAATGCACTCCAACTGTTAGGCAACACTGACTTTCCAGTTTAAAACCAGGATCAGTACTCCTTCTTTGCCCACACAGAAGCCCAAGAGGCATCAGCAGATACACACTCTTTGAATGTCCTCTTCTCTTGTGATTTAAAAAGATTTCCCTCTCAATCCCCACCTTAATTGTTCTCTTTTCATTAAGTGCATATCCCAGCAACTCTAAGGCAAGAATTGACTAAGTAGATGTGTGTTAACTGATAATCACTCACGTGTTGTATGACACACTGCAGTCAAAAGATAAGAATAGTCCTAATACCAGGGACCAGAATCTCCTTAAGCCACCAGTACCCAGAGCACAGGTTCCTCCTGGCCTTCTCCAGAGTGTACCCTGAGCCATGTCCAGCTGCCAAGGGGCTCAGGATTGACAGCACAGGTCGAGGGACCTTCTCTCTACACCTTGGAGACCTTCCTCTGATGTGGCCAAGTGCTGGGCTTTGGCACCTCCCCAGGAATGCTTGAAGGACAGGACAATGTAGCAGGACAAAGGTGGACACCAACAACAGTGGATGCACACAACTCTCCTCACGGGTTCCTTACACAAGACAGAGTTCAGCTTCACTGCTGGGCCTTGGTCCCACCCCACCACACTGCAGCTGCCTCACGGTCACAAACACTGCTTTGGCTTGCACTCCAGGGTCTTCAGGGAAACCTGCATCTTCCATCAGCTGCATAAAGGTTGGAGGTTACACTGGGACAGCAGAAAAGGACTTCTGCAGATGAAGTGTCTCTATGGACTCTGGACACTCTTTTGTATTTTCCTCTCCTTTTAAACAAGTATCAGATTTTTTATAGATAATTGAAATATACTTTTTAAATAAAGTATTTTATCAGTATTCAAAAGTAAAAATATCCTAGTGAAAGGAAACCAACAAAAAAGCTTTCTCCATTCCTCCAAATACACAGAAAACAAAACAAAATTCTTCGCAAATACAGTAATTTTCACAGCTCAGCAGTATTCTCTCTTTACCTAGCTGCTGAAAATGTGACCAAAGAACACAATAAGAACTCAGGAACATCTGGCTGGATTAATTAAATCCCTGTTTTTCATAAGAAGAATTTATTCTTACATACTTCAAATTTCAAATTCGCTAATATCAAATCCCTGCAGTCATAGTATGAACTCTGTAAGGTATTCCAAAAACATGCTTCTCTGAACTTCTCAGAATAATTTAGCTCATGTACTGTATGTATTTACATATCACTGCATCTGATCTGTCTACAGCATACAGACCCAGCGTATTTGCAAATGCAAAATGTGTCCTCTCTCAAACCACTATGGACACAGAAATATATTGAAAGAGCCTTACATTTGGCCTATTTGCAAAAAACTCAGAACGTTGTGCCAAGGCAAAGCAGAAAACTTGGATCATTCTGCTCTTCAGGTCTAGTTCATAGGATTGTTTTCACAGAACAAAAGAACAAAGCATGAATATTTAACTCTCCTGACATGCAAACACTGTATTGTTTTCCTGTTTGTATGGGTAACACTCCTGTTCACATTTTTATTTGCCATCCAATTAGTAGATTAACAAAAGTACAACTTCCCATCTCTGCACTGGAGGAGTTGCTAAAGAGAAGACAGGCATTTCTCAGTTTTAGCAAAGGTGGGAATACTCTGAGGCAAGAGACACTTTTTTCAGTAAGTCAGGTCACAGAATACAGCTACACTGTTCACTGGGGTTAGAACCACTAGTCACAAGCTTTAAACTGGCAAAACAATTCTTAAAACTAATTTTATTCTTATGGTATTATTTTAAAAATAAATAATGTGAATTAGTATTTAATTGTTTCAACCTGAGATTTTTATTTTCCACCTATCAGTATGGGAAATCTCTTGGCAGCTCTGGAGGCTATGCGAAAATTAAATTTTTTGTTTAATTATAAATTGGTTTTGCTGTAATAGTGGAAGCTTTAATTGAAATATTTTAATTAAGTGCTTGAAGCCACACAATGCCGGCTTTTTGCTGCAGAACAGCTTATCTCAGAGTCTGGAGTTTCACATTTACTCAGCTCCTGTGCTGAACACAGACTGCTGGAGAATTAATTGTTACTGCTGCTTTTACCTGGTTTATGCACGTACCAAGACAAACAGTGGGTGCATTCAACCACACACTTCGAACCACGTTAATAATGTGGGCAGTAAAAAAGGGTGCTTAGAACTGTTTAAAAGCAATTAGAGCGAGTGAAAGAAAGATAAAACTGTAGCATCTTGTTCAAAATGTCTCTGATCCCCACACTTCCTGCCTTCTGGCAATCCTCCCAGGAGGAGCAAGTGGCAGACAGGGCTATCAGATTGCTCTCTGATGGACAGCCAGACTATGGCAAAACACAAGCTCCAGCAGGGAATGCTGATCTCCCCTTCTCTAGACAGGATATCAAAACTGAAAGCACTTGCAAGGTTCATAAACAGCAGTATCAACATTATTAAGATTTCAGGAGTGTGGGAAGGGGGAAAGGGTCGATTGCTTTTTCACAGATTCGTTTCCACATATGAGTGTTTCAAAACCAACACAATCTGTGTCTGGGGCCCCTTCTAATGACACAAATAAAGAAATAGAATCTAGAAGTACAGAGGAAACTGAGAACATCAGCAGCAGAGTTTCACACTTGTAAAACACTTATGTATGAACTCTGAAGGTTTCTGGAAAGAGGGGTCAGGCAGGTGCTATTACCCTGACAACACAGGCAAGAATAGAATGGTAAACACTGATCACCTGCACCAAATCAATCTATCCATAAATATCTGCATGGCTGCTCTGAGAACTAGGCTATAATACATTTTCTTGTTACCACTGTACTGGGTGAAAAAAAACCCAAAACAAGTCACCTAAGTCTTCAAGCACTAACAACTATTGAAACTGATTCTGCAATATAACAAATTAACTAAAAACATTTATACTTTATTGGAGATCACACCAAAAGAGTTACTTGCAAGGAAACCACACAAGAACCAGAAAAAGCAAGGATGCAGTTATATAAGAGTTATGGGAAAGAACTTTCCATGTATTGCAGTAACAGAAAGGTAATGCTATTAAAAAAAAGAAAAAGAAGCCCCCAGTCTTTCAAATAAACAGTGCCCTCACTGATCAAATAACTTAAGATTGAATAACAGATAAATACAACAAGTATTTGACAGTGGGTTAATTGAATTACAGAAGAACAGACTGATTCACACAACATATCTTGTCTGCAGCAGAAAACACTTAGGGAGAAAAGGAAGAAGGACAAGCACTTGGTACAATTATGGAAAAGAGACAACAAAATGTCATTTCAGAAAACAAATATTGGCTGTGTCAAGCAACTAGGTAGAGTAAAACTACAAAATGGAAGGGTAGAGCACTGTAGAGTGTTTCTTCCCCTACTTCTCTCATACTCCTTTACTGGCTAGTACAGTTCATTCTGACTGTCTGAGGGAGAAAAGCCTGCCAACTAATCTTAGAAGCCAAGGGAAATAGATTAACAGAGGAAATGAGTAGGCCTGGGCTTCAAAATTCACCTTCTCCAATTTCCCCTTCTTCCATCTAAAATGCATAACTAAGCTGTTATGAAACCACACGTTGTAGTGGTAAAAAACTATTTTGTTATTTTAAAATCTCTCAGTAAAGAATATGGCCAAAATTGTGACTGAAGGCTGAAGAGACTTTTCAGAATTGGCAGGATATAAGTTTCAAAAAATTAAGAAATTCCCAGCTGGTGGAGATCACTTTAGCTTTTTTAATCCACATTGATATGCTGATCCACATCAGCTGAAAATTTGAACCTTCTTTTGTGTTGTGCTATTTTTAAGTAGCTAAACTTCAGACTTGAGTGCAACTGTTCAATCCCATACAAGCGGAAGTAGAAGAGAGCCAACATGTCCCAGTCACTCACTGAATCCTTCATGTGCCCATCAATTCTTTTTAGTGCTATCAAATCACCTACAGCTGTTCCCAAGTCTCTCCTGGGACTTACAGTGAGACACAGCAAACTCCCTGAAAGTTAAAGCCTTTCTCCTTTTAACACTACCTCATGTTCAGACCACCTATGCCACTGACATTTTCTATGAGTCACCTTGGTGGCCTGTAACACTCTCACTCTGTGAAAGCAGGACCCCAGGTTTTGTCTCACATATTACCCAGCCTCTTCTTCCTCACTTACTCTACCCATGAAAATGAACTGTGGCACCTCTTCCCATCAAGAAATTTCCTCAGCCTCCATAGTGAGAAAAAATTCCCTGGCAGCACCAGGGAACACATCTATTAAATCATACAAACTCAACTTTTGAGAACAAAACTGTGTCTGTTCGATGGCTGATGTCATCCCTCAGACACTCACCAGGGTGACAATGGCACATTCAGCAGTCAGTTGAGCAGCACTGAACAACGTCCGGACAAAGCGGTAAATCTGTTTCTGCTCCGGGTCATGTTTGTCATAGTCTGGTGGCACTTCGGATTTCTAAGGAAGAAATACTTCCAAATAGGTGACTGAAACAAAACGAAGCAGACAGAAAAAAAAGACAGTTCACATGAAAGGGAAGGAGAGGCAGATGAACTTACCGAGAGGGGATGAAGGTTTTCATCAAAAATATCTAAGAGCATTCTTCCATCTGTGTCCCTAAAAAGTATTAAAACCAAAGTACTGTCATTATCTGAACACAACTGCACACAACCCTCACAGACACAAGAGCACCATTAAAATTCCAACACTCCCCATGTTGGGGGGTGCTTAGAAACACTGATGAAATGTGATTTTCAAATAGAGGTTGGACCTACTCTGCCATAAGGCCCTCGTGTAATATGAAATTCATATTACAAAGCATGCTAAAACACTCAGCTTTCAGTGCCCAAGATACAAAACTGTTGTGCTCTTAACTGTGAGGCTTAAGAAGTACTACTACAGACTTGATAAAATCACCCCAGCTTACTCTCCTCTTCCTCCTTTTTTTGACTTAATCATGTCCACCCCTGCAATCTCTCAACTCCTCTTCCTCCTTTATTACCAACATTGTAAACACTTACTAATATGCAATGCAAATTTTACCGTCATTTTTAGTTAATACATACATACTTCACTTTTAATTTATTTGAAAAACCCTATTGTACTAATGATTTCTGAAAGCCAAAAGAAGCACATACAAAAAAAAATTCAGACAAAGTAATATTCCTATTCATTGGTTTTATTAGATATTTCTCTGAAATCCCTGTAGCTCAGTATCAGCATGCATGTTGATGCAACTTCACAAGCCTAACATCCACAATGCAATATAAGATTTTTGCTGTATGTAACTTTGGCAAGTACACTAACAAACACAAAAGCAAAAAGTGTAACTGTACCAGAACTGGCACTTTCTGGACAGGGGCATCCATGTGACTTACTTATTACAACCCCAACTTTATTTTTAGCAACCCTGGTACTCTGATCATACAGTTCTTAAGAAACAAACCACTGAATATATTTTCTATCTTTACTCAGCAGCACATGTCTTTTAGAGCATGCAAACCACAAGTTTTACAGTGGACTCATGTTTGCAAAATGCATTTAACTCAACATCTGAAGGTGCCATTTTTCTACTAAAATGGAGGTTAACACTGGAAATAAACATTTTTAATATAAAAAAGAGCACCTAAATTAAAACAAACAACCAAAAAACCAACCAACCAACCAAAAAACCCTGGACTGGGGTGACTGAGGCAATTACTAGAAAATTCCTATCAACAAGGATTCTAGGCCAGACTTTTACCCCTGCCTAAAAAAACAGTATCTTAATGCAGAAGTAGTCTCCCTGAAATGATTGGTGTGCTACAGTAAACTATGCCACTTCACAATGCAAATGGAAATAATTTTCTATTTTATTTCTTCAGGTTGTAGCTGCTGTATGCTAAGAAGTCACACCTGACTGCCCTCAAAAATCTATTAAAAAAAAAACTTGAGAGGTTTTTGTCTTAACCACAATTCACACTGTACTCTTTCAAAAATGAACCACCTACTGATTATCCAAGTATTCTTTATGGTTAGTTTGCTGGGGTTTATTTTATTTTTTTAGCAAATTCACCAATGTTTATGCTTTCCTTCAAAAACAAGATGGGTGTAGCTTTTTACCACTTGTTGACTAGCTAAGACAACAAAACATGAAGAAAACTGATCACTATAACCACAATAGGAGACACTGGGAAAGGGAAGAATGTTACAATCAAATGAAATGTGAGAAACATGTGAGGAAATATTATATTTCATGTATACCTTCTCAAAAAATTAGATTGGTGAGAATTTGAAATATTAGGAAGTAATTTTGGTTTAAGTCTCATATGCAGGAGAACAACTACTGTCTAAAAGGAATTCTTCTCTGGAAAAGCAGATGCTTGACTCATTTTCTGTCAAAATGAACCTTGAGTCAAAGAGTCACAGTGGTTTCATACTCCCCATCCCCCATAATGAATAAAAATCTCCCACATACGTCAACAACTTCCTTTTCGCCTGTAATAGCAGGAAACAGAACATATGTTTGCTCTGTTTCAGCAGCAAGCACAACTGAGTGCTGTTATCACATTGTCCCTCCATTCCCAAATCAGAGACAACCCAAGAGTGAACAGTTGTTTCACATCCCTCATTTCAGAGTTACTAATTGGCACATGTGAGCCTGGCTCCAGTATCACTGCTGGGACTGTCTGTCCCAAGTGCAGGCACAGCACTTCCCAGGCACATTCCAGGGAAAGCAGCAGCAACCAGTTTCCTGAATAAATCACCTCTTCATCCCAAAAGTGAAAGGACAGACAGCAACTTCTCAAGAAAATAACAGTCAGAATGCATTTGTTTCCAAGATGTTGACACAGTACTCTTAATTTTATACAGGTTTGGTCTTTCTGTCTACCAGCTGTAGGTCAAATTTGCATCAGGCTCTGCAAGCCCACGAATGGGCATAATTTACTGCAGACAGGGATCAGCTCCATGGCAAACAGCATACAGCAAGTCTGGCATACTGTGGCTCTGGATTCTTCTTGCTCACTTGTGAGCTCTTACTGAGGTTTCATACCCTTTGTAGTCTCTAATGCTCCCGATTCTCTCAAGCTTTTTACTCAGCTGCCATGGTGCTTAGCAGAGCACTTAATTTATTTCCACAGAACTTTGGAGTCTGATTATCTTTGAGATATCTATTATTTAGTCAAGCATAGCAAAAATCAACTAGTTAACCAAACTTATCCAGAGACCACGGAAAAAAGGGGGAAAAAGGAACCACAGATGGATGAACAAGTAATCCAAGCATGACCACTCATGCCTTATTTCCTGGTAAATGAGATTAAAAGTTCAAGAGACGATTTCACTCCAACTTTTGCTTTATATATTGCCACGTTTCAGTCCAAGGCCCACTGATGTCTTGGAAAGTCTTCTAAGAGCTTTCAGCGGGAATCAAGCCCTAAGCCTTTCTGCCCTTGTGCACATTTAAAGGTTTCTCTTGAGATGTCAGCCTTGTTTCAAGAAGTGTGATGGGTTGCAGTGACCTGAACCATGGTCTTGAATGACGTACCAGCTGAACTTTAAACTCAGAGTAATTCCTTTTCTTCTAGTTGGACTTCTTATAGTCCAGAAGAAAAAACATCTAACTGGCTTGATAAATCAAGATCTAAGCCAAGTCCTCTGAAAAGGCCAATTGAAAAACCATGGGCACAAAAGTCAGTTGAGTTATTTATACAACCTCTCCTTAGAAATGTCAGGAAATATTATTTTAAGATACTATGACGTATCACGAGGACAGGGAATTAAAGATACAAAAGCACAATTCAACATGAAGAAAACTCATGTATGTGCCAAGTTACTTTCTAGAGAACCTTTTTTCTATTCGATTTCAATCAACTAGACTGAGCAGAGATCTAAAACATACAACACCAGGAGAGATAAACCAGGACCTGCTCTGTTTCTGAGGCACCTTGAATTACATCTGCTCACAATACAGCTCTTACTGTATAATTCATGGGTTTTATTTCAAAATCCTAATTGATCACTGATATGTGCAGTTAAATTTACAAAGGTGCAGCTAAAAATATAAAATTGAAAGATACTATTCAGATTTTTCTACATGCAATTGCAACATATGCAACAATGCAGAAGTGCTCAATGCATATAAAACCAAACACTGAATCATCAGATCTTTTCAATGTTGAGCTGTACTTCCATTTTTTATGGTACTTAATCCTCCAACTTTAAATTTCTATGTAAAATCATGTATACAGAAAATGTGTGTGCTTCTTATTGCTAGCATGGGACTTAAGAAAACTATGACTCAAAAACATTTTGAAAGAAATTAAGCATGGATTTTTAGGGTTTGAGCAGTTGACTTGTTTCAAGAAAGTATTTTCAGTACCAGGTTCCATTATTCACATACCTGTTTTTGATGTGGTAATATATTGCAAGAGCTACACTGTAAAGAAAAACACAGAGTTAATATCTCAGGACTGCCATATTATATTTTCTGTCATATTACATGCAAATTTAAAACCTAGCACAAAGCATGACAAACAGTATATGGTCAACAGCCTATTTTCTTTCGTTCATTCTTAGATATCTGGAAAACTGCTGTAAACAGGCAATTTTATAACACTTGTTTTGTACACTCCAACTACATCCTTTTTACTAGTAATTAAGTACTTTACAATAATCTTCATATTTCATGTTTCAAGTTGCACATACTTTCTATTAATGCCCTACTCCACTGAACTCAATGATTAAATCCCTACTGACTTCCAAGGTTGAAAACAAAGCATCACAGGCATTGGACATTCTCTTTAGTTTTGCTGCCAAGTTAACACAAAATGTTTTAATCACCATTGGCTTATGAATGTATATTTGAATCCATTGCTTGTGTCTGTCTTTATGTAGCTGCTCAAACAGCACACTCCAATACCACAATCCTACAGTTTTATGGCATCAAGTTACTTATTTTAACTCAGGAAAGACGACTCCCTGAATAACTTACTGCATTATGCATTTCCCCTACTCTCAACCACACACCAAAGCACCCCTGTTTATATTCTGCACACAGACAAAAAGTGTCCTTATATTCACAGAAAGTTAAGATTTTGATTACATACACAACTAACTGATCTCATTCACATTTGAGATGGAACAAAATTAAAGCATGGAGTCTTATGATTATCCTACAGTTTCCAACTCCCAGCTCATGCTTTACTCATAATACATTTTTATCGAAGAACAAAGCCGAGCCAGCACTCTCCCTACTTACTGCAGTAGCATAAAACCAATCTAAGCTAAAGAGGAAAGAGGATGGAGGAGTGAATTCTTTGTAGACAGTTTGTTTCATCAGTGATTCACTGTAAGATGCTTATGTTTTATACTGATCCAAAATTCCCCCCTTTTCCCTCAAAGAACTTTTAAGAATCAACTGGTTGCTCTCTGATTTTATTCCAGAATTTTTACATGAAAACTGAGATACTGCATGTTAGGAAAACAATATGTTTGAGATAAAACTTTAGTAGAATGTAAAATTATTTCAGGTTTGATGGGAGGTTTTTTTGAACAGCCATACACTAGAAAATATTTTTCTCTATTAAAAGTAAATATATTTTACTAAATTTTTATGAGCTTTTACCTGGCTGCATTAGAAGTTCTTAGATCATAAATGCTTTTAAAATTTGACTTTTTTTCTACAGACACATATTTAAGGCATCAAGACAGTGTGGATATTTAAAGGCCACAGTTATTATTGAAAAGAAAAACCTAAATTTATGAATGAATTTGATTTGACAGAAAGCTATTCACAAAATGAATTATTCGTAAAATTTAATTTTAAATTATGCCCCTAAGAACACACTTGAAGCTCCAGTTCACTTTATGAAAGCAGATGCAAGAATCTATGTGAACAGCTCTGCTTGATGTCCATATGGTTGCCTTTGTAACAAAATGTCAAATTAAATAGAATTAATCAAATAAATTTAGAAAACATTTGCTATTTAGAAATCTGCATCAGAATCTGAGAGTCTCTCAGGGCTGTAATAACTCCTCCAAGTTTCATTCTGTATTTTACATGCTGGTTCAGCTGGCACAAAGCGTGCAGAAATGATGATTATGGAGCTTTCCATCACCCTACCCCAGCCACCCCTCCTGCTGCAGTGGATACAGTAACATTTTAAACACACCAGTGCATAACATGACCCAGAGGAGATAAATGGGCTGAGCCAAATGGGCTGCACTTATTCTGCATACAAAACATTTCAGAACAGAAGAGTATAATATTCAAGGAGGGAAAAAACCCCAAACACCTCAGAAATGCAAAACCTTTTTCAAGCATTAATCAGAACTATTTTTAAGTTACTAGTGACAGAAACTTGAAGAAAAGCAAGACTATATTCCAGGCACAAAGAGCTGACGAGGAATCAGGCATCAGTTTAACTACAAAACCTTTCTCCCTTCTTTTTCCTTTAACAGAAAAATTAAGGACTGTCTTAAGTGACCAACATTACAAACTCCTTTGGATGTGTTAGTCTGAATAGATTTGTCTCTCATGTTAACACCTCTGCAGCACAGATACTGTCTTAATAAATTTTTGCATTTGCATACACCAAGGTAACCAACCTACAGACAGCCCAAGAGAGGCTATCAGCAACCATTAACAAAGAGCATAAAATGCCTGAGCATTTGGTCTCTATTTTTCCCCTTACTGTACAAAATGTAAAGAACAATACTCTACAAATATCAATTTCATTTCTCTCCAAAAGTAAAAAGGCACCAGTGAAACTTAAAATGCTCATCTAAGACATCATCCAGTAGCTCTGGAGCATGACTGATTAAATAAAATTATTACTTCAAAAACTAAAACCTTTGAAGTTTGCTTAGTAATGATTCAGAAATACATATACATAAACGCATACAAAAAATGTAAGTGCTAGCAAAAATAAATAAATTGTAAAACCCACCATTTGATGGTATACTTGAGGTTTGGCTGACTGACCGTGCTGTCATCCAGGAAAATAGTGGAGCAGGAACTGTACTTCCTTCTCAACTGCCCAGGAGGATGCTATGAAAAACATGCAAGAGAACAATAGCAATTATGTAATACCAAAGCATTTTTCGGGGGAGATGTAAGAATTTTAAAAAGACAAGTTTCTGTCTGTCACAATGACGCACACAGTAATGTGATCACATTTGGAAGCAGTTCAGAAAGTTCAGAAATAATTAACAGTGCAAAAGTCACAAAAATCCCTGCCTGAGACTTACTAATGCTTTCAAGTCCCAAATCCCTTGCACTCCTCCTTCCCCAAAACCATGCAAAATTTTTTCTGCAGGCTTACTCAAATACATACATACACTTGGAAAGCAAAGATGAATAAGACCTATATTTCTGTCCTCATTCCAAAAGAGTAAATGGAAGAGTGAAAAAGAAATAGTGTTAGCAATGAAGATTGGTTTAGCAACAGATATAAAACCATGCTTGCAGAAAAAAAAATTAAAACCCTCAAAAAAGCTCCTAGCAGAATGAAGTAGGGGAAAGAGGTCTTTACAGTAGAACTACTAAATTAATAAGGAGAATTCAGAAAAAATAATTCAGCAATAATATTGTTATCAGAAAGGAAGAAAACTGATTAAAGGACAGAAGAATCAAATTAAAAGAACCATCTCTTAACAGAAAATGTTTTCAATGTATTTCAATCCTTTTTCTGCACTACCATAGAAAATCACTGGAAAATTCAGCCAAAAAGCTGGCATTTGAGAATATTATTTCCAAACATTTTTTGCTGAGAGAGCTTCTCCATCAGCTGTTTAGAGTAGCCAGCACTCTACCAGGCTAAAGAGAACAGTTTCAATCACATAAGCTAATAGCTATCACAGTCCTTAATCTTCTTTGATTCTATCTTTGCTTATTCCATCTTCACTAGCAAATAACTTGACCAAGAACTTATGCCACAAAAGTGAAGATCAGTCAAATTACACATTTAACTCACAGGAGAATAGGTTTAAAATTCAGTTGGCATATCAACATGGAAATTTTAATTCACCTTACAATTAATGTTGTTTCCAGTGTTTCAGTGGAGAACCAATGTCAATACCATCAGCGGAATTCACAGGTATTTACCAGCTCAGAGCAACTGAGTATCCAGGTTACAGTCCTGTGACTCCTACCTCAGCACATCTTCCCCTGCCCAATTTCCAAAACAGATTATTATTACAAGTGCCAGAACTCATCAGCTCACTAATGCTCCACTTGCCATAGGCAGCTGACTTCTTAACAGCATTCATTACACAGACAGACAGACTCCTGGTAAAACCCACACACATCTAAACCATCTTTCTGTATTTCACATCTATGAGTGAAAAAACACACAAAGTCTCCTGTTAATTGGAAAAAACCCCAACATTTTCTGAAGCTGCCCCAACTGTAGAAACATTATGTTCAAATTATTTGAAAGCCTACCAACAAATTCTATCAAGGTCCATCACCTGACCAATAAAATTGTTGGCTGAACTGCTTTTCTTGGAAGTGAAAAGGTTTACCGAGTAAATGAAAAATATCCCTTTTCAAAAATCCTTCAGGACTTTGGAGAGGTACTTTATAATACTTTGGAAGCTGACAATCCATCTACCTTCCAAGCTATTGTATGTTAGGCATGAAAAACTAGAAGCACTGTGAATATTAATGCCATAAAATTTATTATCTAGCATTGATGCATACAGAGAGAATTACTAGGGGACTGGTGATTCATAGCTCTTATTCTACCACAGTTTAGTTTAAATATCTGCATTAATCTGCTGAGTACCTTCCACAGGCATAATAAAGGCAAAGCAACTTAAAAACAACAAAAATGGGACTCTAGTGGCTGGGAGGGAAAAAGGGAGATGTAGACACATCTCAGAATTGTTATTTAAAAAACCCAACACATGGAAAGTTTTTTTTCTACATAATAAGTGTCAACATGCTTTAAAGGTTTAGATAAAATTTAAGATAAATATACCAGATTCATTCAAGGGAAGCACAATTAAAAACCAGAAAATAACTTTGTAGCAACACCACTATCAGATTTAAATTTTCTTATGTAAACAGCACTCTAATATTTGACACACGTCAATAATTAGAGCAATGCACCTTATTTCAGAAACTACCACATCACAGAACTCTTCTTGGATTTTCAGCCCACATCACACTTCGTTAGGCTTGGAACTTTTCACACCTCAGGAAAATACTTGGTGTCTCATGCCTCACTTTCTGTTCACAACTTGGCAGTAAGAAGCACCTCTCCCAGTCAGAAGAGTGGTGTCAAGCATAAACCTACACCTTGGGTAAATATACACACACCTGTGAATGTGAATAACTGACCTGTTGGCAGATAAACATTCCCAGCTTCTACTCTGATGTCCAACTGCAGCCATATGATGCAGCAGGTAACAGCTTTTCTGCCTTTTCCAATTGCTGGAAAATGCCCTGAGTTTCATATTTTATCTTGGCTAAGCTAGGAGACATCTGAAGTTCAGTCAACCAGACTTTTCTGAGCCTCCATAAAAGGCTGCACAGGAACCCTCTCCATCCTTTCAAAGGACAAAAGAAGTTACTGAGCACCAGCTCAGTATTCACTATTTGTCCTATAGACAAATTCCCTTCTGTGTCCATCTCAATGGGGTAAAGTCCGTGAGCAAAATTTGTACAGGAGCTTAACGCGTTTGTATTTCAAATCCATCACAGCTGACCACAAAAATGCTCCCCTTTAGACAAGTCAGAGAGGCTCTAATGAAGCTGAAAAAACCAGAAGAGCTGAGAATGACTTTAGACCTTTTGGAGAAATTAGCCAAACCATCTAATGAGATTCTTCTAAGGTTCTATCCCACCGTAAGGCTGGCACGGGGAAAAGGACAGACTGGTACACCTCCTTTTGTAAATCTTCATACGCAAAAATGAGCATAGGAGACATGTGAAGCCTTGACAACCTCTGCTATTACAAATGTTTACTAATTCAAAGCAGCTCAGTAATATGAACTGGGATTGAATTTACGTGTATTTTGAGTAGCTGCAGTACTATTTCTGTACCCAAGCTTAGATTCCATAGATGTCACGCCTCTCAACTTCAGCAAGACTTCCAACTTCATCTCACATAAAATTCCCAAAGGGCAAACCAAGGAAAACATGGCAGGTAAAAACTACTTGGAAAATTGTATTCTGGTCAGTCAGGGATCACTTTCAAATTGGAAGGTTGAAGCAAGGGAAATTCCACAGAGGTGCAGTCTACTCCACATAGAATACTGAGCAACAACTTTGATCACAGTATCAAAGTATTTTTTATTTAATTTGCAGCTGAAATTAACTTGCAGAGGACATTTTTCTTTAAAAAATGCAATATATCAAGACAATTTATAGAGTTACCATGTATGCAAGAGAATAGAGCACCCATCCACTCTGCTCAGCTGGAATTTTATGTCCAGTTTTGGATACTGTATTTCAAGAAAGATGAATTAATTTCAGAGAGGCTGGAGGACAGAGAAGCAACAATCAATCAGGATTTGAAAAACCTGATTTACAAGGGAAAGCTGGCAGGCTGGAAAGGTTTTCTCCGGGAACAAAGCAAGAATAATGGCCTTAAAGTCATGTTGACACGGGGATTCCAAAGAAGAGGACATTGTTCTCTATGACTCTTGTGGATGAGATAAGAAAGAGCAGGCTTATATTATTAAACTGGGGAAAATTAAGATTGGATGTGAAAGTGTGAGAAGAGGTGACAGCAAAAAAAACCCCAAGGCACCACCTTCTTCTAATAGCAAGGATAGCTTAAATGACTTGAGCAGTGATAGAATCTCTATCACTGAAAGTTGCAAAGAAGAGATAAAACAAACACATGCCAGGAATATCTTAGATGCAGGCTTTTGCTCCTGGACAAGAAACCAGACTGAACAAGCTCTTGAGATGAACTCTGGACCAATCTTCTATCATTTGATGGAAAGGATTTGTAGCTCTTTACTCCAGAAACAGTTGCTATTTTTCTCATTTCAACCTAAGACATTCACTAGGAAATGTTGACTTTGTAAGTCACAATGAATACAAAATAGGTGTTTTGTGGAATGCCTTTCTTAACAGCAAAAGATGTAGGACAGAAAACTCTGCTTTATAACTTGCTAAGTTTTTGAATGTGTTACAGAAAAAGCCCTAAGAGACCAAGGTTCAATTTCCAATAATGCATGTGCTCCTAGCTCTTAAGACTAGCAGTTTTTTTCCCCTTGCACAGCAAGTACTAAGCAAATATCACTGCTTTGTTTTCTTCCAGCTTCATCCTGACACTTTCCAATTTTCCAAATCCTGTGTGTTTTAAGATGTTTGAACTACAGGTTTTTACTTGAAGTTTACATAAAAACATTTTATCTGAAATGTAATAGCTTGGTTTGCCATCAAAATCATAGAAACACTGCAGAACTGCTTCTAGGTACCTGCTTTGAAAGAAATCACAATTAATTCCTAACCTTTTCACAATGAGAATGTACAAAAGACTTAATTTCTCTCAGGAAGCATCACTTAGAAATTAAATCTAAATTTTGGGGGAAAGAAGAAATGTTATTTTTTTTTTGTTAAAGTAGGCACTTCAGAGGGGTTTTGTGTAGAAACATCTAATGGATAGTGCACATTGCCCAAAACCCAGACTCAGAATTGACCAGAAGGGCCAGCTCTGGCCTCTTCAGCAGCACTAGGGTGGCTCTCTGCCCTGATGCTCAGCAGGATTTGTTTGTTTGGGCACAACGCTCCCCTAATGAAGCTATACAGCTTTTGTACCAGTGCTGGCCCTCAGCCAGTCAGCTTCCAGTTTGGCAAAGCAGCTTCAGCCTTTTCCAGGCTTCCTTTGCACTTGTCCATCAAAAGATAATTTGGAGCTTCTGTACTAAATAATGATAGTAGTGCCTCTTCTTCCTGCAAACCAGATGTAAGTTAGTACATGATTTTAAAAGGTCCTATTAAATAATATTTCCCCCCATGGAAAAACTGAGGCTTGCTTGCACCCGTCTGTGCAGACATGCCCATTAGCTTCCATGAGGTAGAGGCTGGCCAAGATGCTAAAAGGCAAAACTGGCACGTAAAACTGTACATGAAGCCAAATTACAACAGTAAGCAAAAATACCAGGACTGCTTCTGACTTGGAAAAGGGATGTTCCTATCTTGAGGATCTTCTGTAGCTTCAGGACATGATTTAGTTTTGACAACGTTTTTCACAGAAGAAACATGATTTTACAGGTCAACAAAGAGCTTCCAAAATCAAGCAAACCATGCAACACAATTCTCTGCATGGCTCTGCAAAGCTCTGCCCTTATTTTCATCTTGCATTATGTCAATACAGCAAAATTGTCTACCTTTGGCGTAGATATATTCACCAGTGCAAAAGTAATAGGAAACTGCACCATTGTACGTTCATCTTGCTCTGCCAACAACTACAATTAAAAAAAAAATCCAGTCCAACTACTCTTAAGTAATACCCCTTGATCCTCATGATTCAACTTTGTCCTCAGTTGATTAGTTTCACCAATGTTTGATAATGTCTGAAACTAGCCTAGCTTAGACTAGATCTGTACCTGCAAGTTTTTGACTTTTAAAGTTTGTCCTTACTCATGTCAACTATAGAAAATTATGTCAGCAAACCACTGAGCTCCTGAGGGGCTCAGCAATCACCCGTAAACTCCTCTGCAGCACATGCAGGCCCTATTTCACCACTGATAAAACTTTACAAAAACCACTGATTCCGCTTTACAAAGGGGAAAGAATTAATATTTCTTTGAATGTTAAAATCAGCTCAAAGGCTTATATTTACAAAGCATGTCATTGCTACTGTTGTGCAATTTCACCAGAGGTGCTTTATTCCATTCCTAGCAAAGCAAGTATTACATAGCCCCTTGTGAAAGAACTCTCCCGCACATTCTCATTCTAACTTAAAAGTTAGCTTTTGCTTCTCCCTGTAAAAACGTTTATCACTTCATATAACCTAGTGCCTTGAGGCTGACAGGAGAGGTAAAATTCTTCATCCTAGAGGACAGGAAAAGAAGCTAATCGAAAGACTTTAGAAAAACACATTTCCAACAGTAAGTTTAGGTAAGCCATTAAAGAAAATCTGTTAATTTTAACTTACTAAATGCCTGGAAAGAATCTTAACTGCATCTATTAGGAATGGCATCAGTGTAGGGAATCTGCTAAACAGATGAGGTGGCCTATAAAGGCCCCCTCTAGACTGGCTTTTTTTGTGATTTTTGCAATGGAGAGGAGCAAAGACCATGTTAAGCAATCTCCAGGAGAACTTCAAGAGCACCTGAGAAGCCTCTAATCTATCTTCCAGTTTATCTTGTTCTTCTCTTCAAGTAAGGAATGTCAATTAAAATATCTTAAGAAATTTGGACAGCAATTTTAAGTCTTCACAGTAGTCCGCCTCAGGCAGTCCACTTGAAAACAACGTGAAATATTGTTGTGCTTTGCTTTCACAGATTAAACTGCTTTTCAACTATATTCCCATTTCAGCATGTATCTTATTTACTCATTAATCACTAAGTTAAAAGTGTTTGATTATCAGCCACATGTCCACTAGTTTTACGACAGGGAAGCAGAACAGCCTCTTTATTCAATCTGACAAGAAAATTTGGGGGCTATATAGGATTAAGTGCCATACATCATTCCAGACATGCAAAAAGGCTCACAGAAACTGGTCCTGCCACACAAAAGCAAAAGACCCTACAGCAAAAGACCCCTGTTCTCTGCAAGTCCCCAGTACTGTGTCTGGGGAGAAGCTTCTCCTGATGTGAATCACCAGAGGGTCACTTACATGGACCAGGGCTGTGACATGAGTGTTGCCCAGTAACTTTTCCCTGGGATGATGAAAAAAAAGTCTGGTCTACACAGAGACGTTAACTTTTCTACTTGGAATAATAAAAAAGTGTTAGTTTTTTGGCATTTGAACATCCAGTTGCCAGGTAGCAGACAGTGGAAGCCATGTCCATACCCCTAAAAAAGACAATGATGAAAGGATGCTGTTGCTGCAAGGCTGGCAAAGAGGCTCCAGAATAAAAAATATGCAAAAATGAGACATTATTTCCATTTATTTTCTTTCTCTTTTCCTACCCTTTACCTTCCTTCAGAAATATACCAGTATGTGAAGAATAGTCTTTATTTTTAAGGGGTATTACTGCTCATAAACACAGATTAATTTTAAGAGTGTATCTTGCCTAGAGGAGATTACTTGGGCTAACAGCATTTTCTCCTTGTCTGAAAGGGAAAATTTCTAGAAAAACCTGAAAGAGAAAACAACTTTTTTTCTCCTCCCCACCATGCTCCTTTCCTCTACAAAAAACCCAATAAAAAGAACAACCTACTGCAACAGCAATTAAAGATTTGCTTTCTCCACCACCTCCTTAAAAAAAACAAAGCGTGTCTGTCTTCCTGTTTGCTTTCCTTGTACAGGCAGAGATACTGATGCAATCTCTCTTCTCTGACAAAGGAAACGCCCCTATCTCAGTCTGCATCTTTATCCCTCTCAGCAGCTTGACTAAGCAGATTAAAAGACATGTGCACACCAAGGCAGCATAAAAAAAAATTTAAAAAACTAAAAAAAACCAAACAGTGACTGCCAGTGCAATGGGAAAGAGAAGCAAAGTCTGCTGCAACTGCTTAGGAATTAAAACAGGCTAGAATAGAAAGCAAACAGGTCAGGTACATTGGAGGTAGAGAACTTCCAGCACCATTCCCCACCTATCCTCTGTCTCCTTGGGTTCCGTGAGAAGACTGAGAGATGACAGCTCCTCCATAGCACTCTGTCACTCCCTCCTTTCATTCTTTCCCCACCCCCCAAAAAAAGAACAGCTGCTGGCTTCTTCCATCACACCTACTGACAAGGTGAATCTGAAACATGGCAACTGTCAGTCCTTGACAAAGTGTAACAAATCAAAGCAAGAACCCACCATTTGTGTTTGGGGATCACAGGAAGCTATTCAGCCAAATAAAATATTCTACAAACAAAAGCAGGTGAGAAAGGAAAAGAACAGTGGTGTGGTCATGCTAAGAAAGTGCATTTTAAAATGAAAAAGAGTCAATATTAATTTTTTTTCATAACTAATATTTCAAAACTGCATTTGTACAAATTACTATTCTCATCTGTTACTACACAGATTTTGGCAAGCAGTTTAAAAAAAAAGCACAGCTTTTCTTCCACATTTTTCTTTCTAACCAGCCCCCTATATCACTTGAGAGAAATTCAATTCTGCCTGCAAAACAACCAGTTATGCAGATACTGCACAAAAGATAAAAATATTTTGTTGCTCAACTTGGTTATTTATCACAAAAGGAGAATAAGTATGAAAAACAACAACAACAAAGATGATATCACGGAAAAACGACAAAAGAAAAAAGCGCTGCATTATGATGAGGAGTTCTTTTTAAAAAGGACAAAATAATTTATGTCCTCTGGACTGCTTCTGCCAGAGCAGATGTGGGGACCCAGCACTTCAAATCAACAGAGAAACAGAAGAGTAGCAATAGCTCCTGCTAGCACACACTGAGAAACAGTGGAAAAGAACTGATCAGTCAATAGGGTATATCATAAACCATTGTACCATGTAAATAAAACCCATCATTTGTCACATACAACTGTTAAATCTAACTAATTCCTTAAATTTCTTCCAACATGATGGTCTAGGAAAACCATGATGGTTCCCTGCAGTCTGAAAACCTAAACACAGTTTCCAGTTACAAGCCACAGCTACCCCTTCAAAAACGATCGCCAGTTTGTACATCAGGTTTAGCACACTGAAGATTTAGGAGGTGCTGAATGAATACTCACAGGTGTGCTAAAGGAACAACTTAAATATTACAGGACATGTTTGAAAGTACATTTTATCTATGAGTACTGGCTAAAAAACTCAACTGACTTGTAAAGACACAGACATGGTAAGGACTTCAGCGTCATAAAAGTTATTTTTAGCTTTGTAATTCAGAAGAAGTACTTTGTCAGTACAAAGAAGCCAGACTTAGGGTAGCAGTAAACCACTGAGGGAAGTTTACACTACTGCAACCTCAGCCAATACTTAAATGGTACTTGGGGGTGGGGGGAAACAAAACAAATTAGGAAGAGGTACAGCACTTAGCACATCAACTGCATGTGCTGCTAAACTGAGCTCCCAATAACACAACTCCTCAGTGATATGATCACCCTTCCCTTTTCTGCAATATGTCTAGCCTAACCTACAAACACTTTATACCAGGGTTTGCAGTAGTGTGCTTCCAGCAGCATCTGTAAAAGTCATCTTTGTTAATCTGCTGGAGGAATCAGAACTCACAACACAATTTTTACATATGAAATGGTTGGTACTGAGTACACATTATTAAGTTTACAGGAAGCCAGTACACTGGCTTTCCAAGTAATTTTGTAATGAGACAACTGCTCTGCAAACTACCCTCACATGCACTATAAGCAATGGGAATGTTTTACAGGGGAATAGAATATGAGACCAAGAACATGTGCTAACCTAGTGAGGACAACTTAAGGGTTTTTTATCCCTCATAGTATCTCATGACTTCTCAGAATATTAACTCTTGGGAAACTGAAAATCACAGCTTGCTTTGGAAGCCATGCAGTTTAAGGAATATTCAACACCAACTAATTCTATCAACAAATGAAGCAGTCCTGCCCTCTCACCCCATGCAGCAGTTCATTCCTGCCTTCATGGCTCCCTTCCTTTCTGCAGGCGCAAGCCCTGGAGTGAACCACAATTAGGAGCCCCATTTTAGCATTCAGCTGAATCCACCTGTATTTGTGCCCCAATCCAGTTTATCTGGAGCTAGACAACTGTTCACCTCAGCACAGAGAGATGAAGTGGGTATAAACCACATCTGTTTGTTTCAGCAGCTGTAGTGTTAGAAAAATGAAATGACAGCTTATATTTCCAGATAGAGAAAAACTTGAGAGCTTCTCCCCATTCACCTTAAAGGCAAATAGCATTTGGTAGACAATTAGTTCTTTCCCTTCTCAATTTTACTGAGCCATGACTCCACATATTTCAGCACAAGGCTTCACATACTTAGAACCACACTGGTTCCAGGTACTTCAGCAGTACAAACAATGCTGAGGTGAAGAGCCTGGTCCCATACCCAAGGTAGGCTACAGGGTATTTGCTCTCAGCTTCACTGAGAATTTGATTCAAACAGAAGAGAACTGAATTGAAGAATGCCCAGGGTACATAAGCATACCAAACCCCCGTCTCTGTAATCAGCATGTAGCACATGCCAATCCACATTTACCTTGCATCAACACTTCAGAACAACTGTGTACATATCCAATGCTGTAGCTCCCTGCCAATGCAAACTTGCATACAAATGTAATCTAACGTTTCAAGAGTTTCTGCAGTAATTTTAAAAATCATACCAATGTGTGCAGCTCTTTTTCCCAAATACCAGTTACCTATGTACACTGGTTGTGAGCATAATACTGTCTTCAAACCAACAGATTCGTTCCACTAACTCAATCATCAAGGCCTATACTTCAGGATCCTGATGCAGAACAAACATGTGAAGCATCAGCACCCTCTCAGCAGTGTGGAAATCATGTGTGGTAACTCTCATTTACTGTATAATATAGACAACAAGGAGAAAGCTGCATAGCGAGGCATTTTCACTTACGTGGTTTATATAGAGACTCTTGCGTTTTTCTCTCACTGCAAAAACACAAAATATGATAGAAATATTACATGACTATTTTTCCCGATTGAGCTTCTTATACACCATTTATAATAAAAAGAACAGGAGACTATCTATGTGCAACATTATAATTGCTTTTGCACTAACCAAGTATATTTATATAGCAAACATAAAAGGAACATATATCTGTATGCATAAATGCATTTATGCTCGCTAGTGTGGTGATGGGTTAAAATTCTCGTCCATTTGGATACTTCACCAGGTGCTGGTCCACATGGGCAAGCTAAAATGCAGTAAGCTGCAGTCCAAGGTAGCAGTGGCTTGGCCATTCTTCCCCAGTTCTCCGTGTGGGTACTCCTGAGCCACCAGTGCCTTCATGCAAGGTACCTTGCTGCAAAGTGGCCTACACTACTTTGCAGGTATGAAAGCACCTGAACAGCTACACCACGGAGTTAGCAAATTCTCATCACAGCTTACTGTGCACTAACTCCCACAGAGGAGCCTTGAAACCATATGGATTAAACCGCTGCCTTCTATAATGATCAGGTGCAAGCCCAAAACTATTACTCATGTTGGATGTAACAATGAAAATATATTTCTTTGGTGAGTATGAACCAGTCACCACAAGCAATGGTTGCAAGTCAAAGCCACAATTAGCCAAAACAATCAGAAACTAAATAGCAACAAAAAAGGAGATACATGTATAAAGTCTTAATTGTCAGGCAAATGCTTATTACAGCTGATTAAATATACTCTATTTCATTTTTTTTAAAGCACTTCCCCAATTAACTCACCCCATAGAGAGCCTGAGGAGCTCTGTTCCAGTGAAAATACCACAGCATTTAGGATACAACTCTGGAGGCAACTAACACATAAATCAAACTGCAGGATTAAAATAATAATGGTTTCATGCTGTAGGTGATTAAATGCACTTTGGTGCATCATGATTTGAAAGCTATGCAACCCAATGCACTTAGCAAAATAAAAGTGTTCACAATGGTGGGATAGCCTGTCCATTCCCTGTTGGATGAGAAGCCATTATTTGTGATTTATTATAAGCAAGCAATCTTACATAAACAAGGCTGTATATGTGAATACTGTGAAATAACTGTGTTTAATGCAGACATAAAATGAAAATAAAAAAATAAGAAAAAACTTTGAAAAATCCTTACATAATTTTCCTCCCAGGGAGCAGAAAGGAGAATCACACATGACAGATGTTAGCCATGTCATTTAGAATATGCTCAGATCCACAATTACGGACATTGCATAAGAAACAGAATTAAACAGGAACAGAGGAAAAATTCTGATGATCTAGTAAATTGTTAAACTGATTGAAATCCTGCTAAAACACTGCACTACACTTAAGTTCCACACACTGCATTTATCACCAGCAAAACACAGGAGACATCTACAGGAGAACAACAAAATGATGGTAGATACTTCTAAGGACACCCGAAGTATTTGTCTAGTATCACATATTGCAATGTACAGGCAGTAAACACTTCTGATGAGCTGTGTGTAAACCTAATATAGTACTTAACTCAAAGTTAACACCTATTTATTGTGAAGTTTTGAACACAGTTAAGTATTTAACCGTTTTAATCACAAATAATTATACCACATTTGAAGTTCTTCAAATCCAACAAAGATATCCTGCACATATACTCCAAATTCCATTTCAATGACCTTTATTCCCCTGAGTTTTTTTCTTCTGTATTTGTATCCTTTATTCAATTTCCCATGAAGGTACAATCCGCTCCTATCCAAAGCAAGATTATCACTCACAGCTCAATCCCATTTGCTATTTCCAGTCTCCAGAAGAATATGTTAATGTATTTATACACAGCCCTCCCTTTTGCCTGCTCAAGCACTTCTTGTGCACATCTTTGCAAGCACCACGCTGACCACCTTTCCCTATCTCCCCATATAACAGAAATTCAGTTAGCCTGGCCTCTCAGGTGAGGCACCACAGGAAGGCAGCTGCTTCCTTCTGTGCTTCTGGCTCACTCTGCCATAGTGTAAGACTCAACTCTCTCTGGAACACATGCCCGTGGGGAGTCAGGGAGAGGAGAAACTCATTCTGTCACAACCATTCTCTTTTGTAATCACAACTCCCTCTTTAAACAAGGGGAAGCCAATTATTGAGCAAGGCAAAATGACTGTAAAGAGGTAATTCCATCACTTACCTTCAGTCAGTTTGAAAATGCTTTGCTGCTCAAACAACTCAGAATGGTAGGCAGCAGGCCAGACCACTGTGTTAGAATTAACCAGTGTTTTGCAGCATAAACTCCTAACTGCAACTCCAGGATTTTGGGGTTCAGGCACGGGGTTTTGATGACGTGAAGCCTAACAGATTTGGAGTCAGTTTAAACAATGAAACTTCTACTTTTTTTTAAACAATATAAAACTTCAAAGTTGTAATGGAACTCTTCAAGTGGAGCCTGAGATGCTGCCAAATTGTCTCAGTTTTCCTTATTCTACAGTCTATTGCTGCAGGCACTTTCAACTGTTATTGCTGAGCTTTCGCAACAGGAGGAAAGTATCCTGAAATTAAAAGGGAGAGAGGAAATACACACAGAGGCATCTGTGTGTATACGTATGTATATATGTATTTTTCATTGAGCTGTAATACAAAGTTTCACTGTGCCATTTCTATGGACTAATTTTAACGTTAATCATATCAGGATTAACAACAAAATCCTTGAGAATTACAACTGTAAGAACATCTTGCATTTTGGAAGTTGGAATTACCAACCATTGTTGGTAACTCATCTGTTTTAATTGAGAAGACTGGTCCCTACTAACATTAAAGAATAAAAGCAGCCTGCTCCGCTTCTCTCTGCCTATATAAATACACTTTGAAAATCTTTTTTGTCTGAAGCCCATTGTTGCACTGATACTGCACAATTTGGCCAGTACATTGAATGTGTAAAGCCCAGTCTAATTCAGGAGAGGGGCACAGCTGGAACCCACTGACAGGAAACACCATTACCAGCACCCTGGAGGAGCAAACACTGCCTTCTTCCTACCATAAAGGAAAGGCAGTCACATGGTTGGAGTGCTGTTTGGAAACCCTGGGTTAATCACAGCCACACACTAAAGAGTGCATGGGTTTCCAGTCACTCACAGCTCGCTGGCCAAGCTCAGCAAACAAGGGAGAACTTGGATAAAGCACTCACAGAAGTTAAAAACATAACAGGCAATATTGTGTACCAGCTCCCTAAATAGAAAGAATTCCACACATATAATTCAGCACCTAGAAAATTCCCCAAAGTGATGGAAACATTTAGAAAAGCTCCTCTGGCTAGGAATCAAATTAATATTTATTGTGACTTTTAACTTTTCTACACATTCATTGAATGCTCATGTAATTAAGGATTCATTCAGACTACTGACTAAGAGGGGCAGGACAATTTACATGCTTAGCATGGCATCCAGGCTTCACAGAACAAAGAGAATTAGAGACCATGTAATAAACCGAGATGCCACATCCTGTCTCATTTTATTTGTTGCTCTTTGCTCCATGTTGTCACAAGCAGGTCAATCACAACTCCTATGCCAGGAGAATGCTACCAGTGAGGCTCAAAGAACACAGGGCTACTAGAAAGCCAAACATGGAACTGTCTGAAGGTAACATTGCCAAGTCACTCTAGCACCTAATAATGGACTTGGCCATTTCCCACTGTAAAACCATGAGATGTACGCTCACAGTCAGAGCCAGGTCCTGGATGAACCCCTGGCACTTGACTCTCTGTGTATTGTATAATGTATATTTTAAATGTCCACAGGTCTTATCTATAGAAATATTTTCACTTACAGTCAACAGGAAGGTTTACCAGCCCAATATTATTCAAGTAATGGAGCAGTTATTTGCCCAAGTTAGGTGTTTTCAACACAGCCAGCTCAGCTCTCCTCTTCTACATCATCTGAAGAAGTCTTGGGGGTCCCCTAGATACTACAGTAACCTGTCAGATTACAACCCTACATGCCCTAAAAAATCCCTCTATTTTCCTCTTAACAAGCACTTTATTGCATTTTGGTTAGGCAAGATCTTTGAACATGTGGTAACTCCTACAGCTCACTTGGTTCAACAACGGGCCCAAAGTACAGCCAAGCAAAATGCTTGGTACTGGGAGCTGTCCCACCAGAATACAATGGTTCTTGGCAATATCAGTAGATAAATGTTTGCAGAATCTTTTTATTTTTGTACAAACAAAATAGCCTTTGTTTTTTTTCCAATGTATCAAGGACAGCTGAACAGATCTTACAGTCCCATTGATAAGATTTCTATAGCATTTCACTAAATTCATTGTTCTTACTCAAAAATATGTTCTTCACATTACTTAGACTAGAACAAAGCTTCACAGACCAACTTTAGCACCAGTATAAAGATCTTTATAAAATGCTTAAAATTAACTCCATATTGCAATAAATTAACCACTCTTATTACAAGTAAGAATAATCATCAGGTCCGGTCAAAATTTTAGCTGTTGAACTTATGTCTATTTTGTCCTTTCTTTCAACAAGCTGTAACAAGAAACAAGTAGCATCTGCATGGGATTAGATAGTTTCAAACCACAGCAAATTCACTATAAAATAGACATCAATCCTCATAATACAACTATGGAAATATTATCATATTCATTTTCCAGACTACCAAACCAGATTAGTATGTTAAGTGGCATCCAAACCCATATGAGGCATTGACAGAACCAGGGCTGAATTCAGAAGGACAATCTCAAGGTCAAAGGAGGTACTCACATAATCAACTCTTCAATTAGGGCCTAAATGTATATCCTCTTTGTTCTAGTCATGCTTAAAAACTAGCAAAAAATACACAGTAAGTGAAAACTACATTATTTTTCAAGTGATGTGTTTGACACTGCAATTTACTATGTAAATCAAAAGCAGCATTTATAGGCAGCAGAAAGGAGGACAAAGAATTCATACTAAACAGTCAGAATTACAATGCAGGAACTGCTTTGAAAGTCCTGCTAGAAAATAATGTGTTTTGTATCCATTATTCATTTATTTCTAAACTAACATGTCATACATGTCCAACAGGGAACAAAAGAGCCACAGTAAATGGCTTTATTCTACTAACTCTATCAGAAGGCTTGTTTAACCAATGTTAATTTTAGAGATCGCTTTGTCTATGTATTAAAAAAAACCCAACTAAACTCCAGACAAGCCTGATTATATCAAATCCATAATGAGAGGAGAAGAAGAGAGAATGTCTGAGTAGGATGGGACTTATTTTTTTAAGAAAATCTAGTACTGAACTGATTTACAGTATCATCTATATCAGAGAAACCCTGGAATGTCTTCTTAGCTAATATAAATTGCCATTTTCTAAAAAAATACTTTCTACACATTTTTAAGAAGCCTAGTGTTTAGAGTTTAAAAAAATAAGAAACAGTTACATAAAAAAATTTGGATTTAAAGAAAATACTTTTAATATATAATTATATTAAGCTTCATCCATATTTGTACTACTGGTCTGACAAGACAATTAGCTAAAGGTGTGACTACTTAGAACTCTAACATGATGCCTCTAAATGCCTCTTTTTGGGGGAGAGGGGGCAATTACATATTAAAGGATTATCACATGCATTCTAACAAAGAGGTAACTACTGTAATAAATTCAGTAACCTACCATCTGTTTGTGATTTACTGAGAAATATTGTACTGGCCCGTGGATGATCTGATGGGTTGAATTCCATGTTCAAATCTGGAAAGAAAGAACACCACAAAAACTATTTATGATTATTCAGTAGCAGGCACAGATCTTCTCATTCCTTTTAGTAACACCAAGTTTACATACTGAAGCAGCTACTGTAAATCAGAATCCATCTTGAGGCCCACTTTTTTATCCTTCTTTGCATACATGGTTCTTTTTGGCATGCAAATCATTTGCATCAACACAGCTTTGGGATTAGACTTCTAGTTCTAAGGGCTGCCTTTGGATTAAAACAGATAAAGCAGCTTGAGAAGCTCCTACACAAGAAGTCAGGAATTTCCCATTTACCACCACTTTCTTCCCACCATGCCCCAAAGCCACAGCCTGGCACAGGAACACAGCTTGTTATATGTAATTATTGAAGAATTAAGTATTACAAACAAATGCGCAACCCTCTACAGATAAAGAAGTTTCCAAGATTAGACATGATTTAAAAAAAGTAGTTACTGCAACTGAATGTAAACAAGTAAAATCTAGGCCAGAGTGTTTTATATGGTCAAGATCAGAAAAACATTGCACTTTCACAGATTAACTCTTTGCTGTAACAACTTTAAAAAAAGAAACAAAAACCCCTCACAACTACAAAAAAACCCCCAAAAAACCCCCCACCAAACCAAACAAAAAACCAAACCCAAACCAGTCCTAAAAGATATTTACCAGTTACAAATTCAAATCTATCATACATTATACAAACTTCTATGAATGATTTTCCTTATCAAGGTTAAAATCCATTGAATTTATTTGTTCCCAAATTCCACTCCATTACCAATTTGCTAAAGCTTACAGGCCTGTATCCACCAGAAAACATGCCACTAAAATTGTACATAATTTTTTAACATTTCCTTGCTCTCCCAGTGTGGCTTTCTCAACCTTAGTTCTCTTACATTCTCTCTATCCCCAAATGCACATTCTCTGGCATTTTAAGCGGGCTATGTGAGACTATATAGGAGCACTGATCTGTTTATCTTCTGTGATTATTACAGCGTTTCTACAATTCTCTCATTCCCCTTTCATATCCTTGTGAAAGCTCAGTAAAACTGGAAATTAAGCCCCAGGTCTTAGGAAAAGAAAACAAAGTCTTTTTGCCGCAGGGTCAAATTCTTCTGTCTACAGCTTTGCTTGTTCGTTCAGCATCCATGCCCATACTCTGCTCTCCTTGCCCTCCTATTTAATAATTTACTAGGTCTTTCACTTCCCTGCATTTTTCTCCTCACCACACACCTCTTTACAAATGTACTTTCTATTTGTATTTTCCCCTTTCCTTTTCATCTCCCGGCATTCTGTAGCCTGACATGCTGCTGGAAATCTGGGCATAACTTCTGGAAAAAAATTTGATCTTTCTACAAGGAAGAACCAAGAAATGCAGAAGTGCAACTTCTCCATTGCAAATGGTCTTCTTATTACTATTATCATTATCATCAATGCCACAAAAGAAAGGGAATCTAGGGATTTCAAGGGAAAGCTATTTTGATTGTCCCAGAAATCGCAGACAAGTTTGGAGAAGATCCTAAGAATGCCATCTTATGCTAGGAGTTCTGACTTCAAAGGACTATGAACTAGAATGTTTTCATGTTACTCTATGCATCTGACTTAGATATATAGAAGAAAAAAAATCACCCATTGAGACAAACAACACTGGTATAGACTGTTCTGCATTTCAGGATGGTTTTTCTGTTAGGATGAATTCAAGATGCTTTTCCTTATGTGAAGAGTAATCAGCACTTAAAAATACAAAATACATTATATTTTATCAACCTCTTCATCTTCTATCAGCACAATACATCACCAGGAAAAAAAGGAGCCTTTTCTTTTTTAAAACACTACAGATTTTTTTTCTGCAAATGTTTCAAAATATAGCAGTACAAATTCAGTCAATAAAATAGGATCAGGAACACAAAACTGAATCCAGCTTGCAAAACACAGAAAATTAGAAAAGCACTTCTTTCCTCTAAGCCTAGAAAATTATCTGCTTGAGGAATAACAGCCTGGTACAGGCTCACAGTTTGTTTGCAGGGCTGAAAAGAAAGGAAAACCAAATGCCACATCTTACAGTCAAGTCACATCTCCCAAAGATGTGTTACAAGGTGCTGTTCTGCAGAAGCAGTAAACCAACAGAGGACTTAAAAGTCTGCCTGAAAAAAGCATGAACTACCAAAAAACACTGGCTCTCAGATAAACTGTTATTCTTCTGACAGCAGCTGAAAGAAGGCCAGCAAAACCCCATCTCAGCAGAGGACAGTCCAGGGATTTTTAATTATCTTGGCAGAGCCAACGGTCCACAGCCAGGGAGCAACTGTGGCTCCTTCCCACCACTGAACCCTACAGAGCAGCACACATTCTCCTCTCTCCACATCCCTTCTCTCACATCCTCCTCAGCAACAGCAACAACCAAACACATCCATCTGTCCTTCCCAAACTGCCTGCACAAAACTCGGACGAGGAGAACATGGGTATGGGGAAAGGCAAAGTCTGTTTTACCCAGCACAGTGTGGCCAGAAGGGGACAGATGCTGCTGAGAGGGGCAGGCTCCCCACGCCCCCCTGATGAACAGCACAGGCCTTGCAGGCAGAAACAAGCACTGTCTGGTGTGCACCTGCAACTCAGCCCTTCCCAGCTCCTCCAAGGAAAAGGGTTAGGCAAACCCAAGCATCCCAGAGGCCACTTGTGGCACCACATCACTCCAGACCACCACTGCTGGCACACTGGAGTACTAGAATGGATGACTCACAATATGTAAGATTTCAGTCTCTGGTCGTCCTTAGATGTCTTAATTCATTGTGCAACTTTAAAACAAATGTCTTTTTGAATATGGCAACAAATCCTGACAGATCTGTCACTACAAAACACATTACAGAAGAAAGAGATCAAATGATACACAAATATCTAAAGCTAGTAACTCATCACCAAAGGGCATTATCCATAAAAAGGTTAACTCTATCCCAAAGAAAATAGTATATTCATACTGCTTTTGTGTTATTACTAGTTCTCTCTAGTATTTGAAAAGTACCATGAAAATCAGCCATAATAGGAAAGGTTTACCCATTTTGTTATGAAACAGTCAAAGATAAAAAGAGATTTAAAATCACACAAGCAATGGCCTATTATTCAAAAGAGAGGAAAACAAAAGCCAGAATTTTAAGTCTCAAAACCTGCACAAAAATGTTCTGCATTACTAACAGCCTATTCTGCAACTCATCACAGCCTTCAAATGAAAGCCAGTGGGTGCTTCTTCTAACAGTTATTTAGCACGCCAAAATAGAAAAAGCCATGGTCTCACAGATAGTCCAAAGTAGATAGTTTAAATCTTTCACTGCAGCTTTTTTTTAACTGTCTGTTAAACAGAATTGGAATATTTTTCTGTATCTTTTCTTAGTTCAAAGATCAAGTTTGGTTTGTTTTGTTTTGGATTTTTGTAACTAAAGGACTGTTAAGTTATGCAAAATATAATCCACATCCTGTAAACACCTCAACAGTCCGGTACCCCACAAAAATTCCAGGGCTTTTGTCTTCTAAAGATTAGGAACCAAAGGTCTGTGTCTATAAATACATGTACACATTCACAGATCTGTATCTATAGACTGATAGTTGCATATTTAAAACCTATTTTTTGGTTAACCAAGGCAAAGTCAGACTCACACACACTTGAAATAAGAGATCATATGTCTATCAGAATTCACATAATTTTTGAGGATTTGGACAAGTTACAAATGCATGCAAATATACTTAAGATTGCATTCTCCTATTTGCTTAGCTGCAGCCAAATTAACAGTTACTGTAGTGGCCATTTTGATGCATTACATCAAAATAAAATCACTCTCTGAGAAAAAAAAATAGATTGTGGATATAACTTAATTTGGTACATAATTGTGCTGGAGTTAAAGACAATCACCAGAAGACCCCAATAAGATTCACCCTGTACACTATGAGAAACATAATTTGAAAAGCTACAGCAGCTGCATTCAAATATGGCCATAAAAAGAAGCAAATTGTAAAACAGTTTGGCTTCAGACTTGGGCTAAAGCCCAGACAAGATTTTAAATCTCAAAACAAGATCTTAAAAAGCATTGCTGAGAGAAAAAAACTGAACACAGCCTCAGTTTGCACTTTTTAAAGAGCAAAGAGTAAGATAAAGTTTAGATGAGTGTAGAGGTAAGCTACAAGAGTGACAGACTGCTGAAAATGCTTTCAATTCAGAGTCTTGATACTGTAGATGAAGAAAAAGGAAAACTAGGAGGTGTCTGCTTTCCACATACAACTTTGTAAGTAATATCTATGAAAGCTCTCTCTAATCTAGCACAAAATATAACAAAAAAAACAGTGGAATATGAAAGCAGAAAGAAAGATCTTAATTATGACCTTGGATGATAAAAGAGGGAGGACAATTAGGCAGTGAAGCTCCACACCCAAGGAACATGCTCTCAGCTTATCTTGATGTTTTCCTTTTCGAGAAGATTGCTTCAGCCAAACATCTTTAGGCTTTAGTCCAGCATGAGTATTTGGGCTCAATTTAAGAATAACTTATGCAAGTTACTTGCTTATGATTCATATGCAGGTCAGATCAGATGGTCCCAGGGGCCTCAAGCCTAAGGTCTATAAAATCTTCAGAAATAGCAATATTTAAATTATTAAGCACAAAAGCTCAGCAAATCCCAGTGGCACATCTGTAAACTTTCTAAAACTGCACTAAGCTCTGCTGCAATTCTTCAGAATGAGGTATTTTCAAACTTGTGGTTAGAATACATTATGCAAGATAAAAACAGTAAAGGATGAGACTAAATCTTTTGTGGCAAAACTTTAACAAAAAACCCAGTTGCTTCTTCAGCTCATGAGTCTTACTGTGATAGGAGAGGGCATGACAAGAGAATGAAGGATGAGTGCTGTAGCAACTAACTTCTGGGCAAAACACATCAAAGCTTCTGCGAGACACAAACAGGAAAAACCAACACAGTTGCTGCTTTTTTAACAGTGCACATGGGCTGCAGCACAGGGAGCAGGTCTGAAAATGTGTTTATTCTGTTAGAAAAATAAGATGTTATTTCCTTCCTTTTGAACAATGAAAGTCAGGTAAGTTTGCACCACCAAAGCTCTGATGCTGATTTGATAACAGAATAAAGTCTAAACTGAGTAAACCATTTAGTTTACTACATGGTTTTAGCCTTACTCCGATTTTAGTCTTACTCAATTCTGAAATAACCTAGTGAAATTCTCTCCTTTTTTCCATTTGCCCCTAAGACCACAGGCTATCACTTTCACTGCACAGCCACCATTATCATCTAGGAAAGAGATAGTGTCCCATATTAATGGTTTCTCATATGCTTCAAAATTAAATTAATCCATGTCTCTTCATCCTGTAAGAATTTTTTTTTTTAATTATTTAAAGGGACTTGAGGTAAGAACAGACCTGACCAGGGCATGCTGCAGAAGAAACTGAGCTGACCAGGCATTACACAAATTACTTTACTTCTTTGCCATTTTTTCTCCACCCAGAGCCTGACACTACAGAGTGACTGCCTGTAGTGGGTGGAAAACAACAGAAACACGACAAAGGTTCTTATCGAGCAATGCAAGCCATGAGTAATATCTAAACCCTACATGCTTCCAGGAAGCGTGTCAAAACAGAAGAGAAAACAATCACCACAGGAGCAAAGGGAAAAGGAAGCACAGGTGACCTGAGCTAAGGGGACGGCTTAGAGATGGAGAAGTCAAAGGCAGGGCTTTCCATACGCCCTGACGCAGGTGGGAACCAGCACGGCTGTGACTCCCCAGCCCATGCCACCTCTGTGCACCAGCAGCACCTGAGGTGTAATTTGTCCAACTGGAAGAAACAGTGAAGTTGTTGCTCCTGCTCTCACTGTACCAGCCCATAAGAACGAGCTGATGTCCTCTGTGGGAAGAGAAACAGAAACAGTATTCTCCAGGCACAGAGAGAGAGATAAGCTTCCCCAACACTGAATCTAGAAAAAACTGTTGAAATAAATTCCAAAAGCCCCATTACATCTTATGCCTTTCTGCTTCTTTCTTACTCTGGTGGGCTGCTCCCCTCTATTAACAGCAATTTGCCATGTGTACAGTAATAAAAATACTTCCTTAAATGTTATTATGTTATTAGCATTCCCCGAGGAGTTGGTAAGAGTTAAAAGGACACCTCAGCTAAGAAGATCTCCCTCATCTGTCTCTAGTCAAATGAAGCTAAAAACAAAGACTAAAATACAAGACAGCAAAGAAACAAGATTGAGAAAGGCTCCCTCACCATTATTATCAATTTTCTTAGATTTTATCTTAAAGCACCATAATTTATGCAAAAGAGGCATGATACAACCTTACATTTGGAAAACCCATGACTAAATCTAGCAGTAAAATTTCTATTTGAAATTTCCATGCATCAATGTCTCCAAAATATGGGATGCACCAAAGACTGGGACCAAAATAATTCACTGGGATTGATTAATAAATAAAGCACTGGGGTGCTTTCTGTTCAGAATTTTTCAAAGCTTTCGAGCCAAAACAAGATTGAATTGCACAGGCTGATTTCACTAGCTAGTAACAGTAACCTGCACCTGTTTTTCCACTAAAACTTCCAAGATGTGAGATCCATTACTAGAATTTTCAGCTCATGTCATTCAAACACCACACTGTGTGATTGATGTGATTGTGTTATGATGTGATTGATGTCATTCAATCACATCATAAAGATTTACCAGTATCAGACCACAAGATCTAGCTGTAACTTTTTACAATACTTCATGTCTAATCTAAGCAGCAACTAACCCACCACAAATGAAAATGTCTCTCAGCTGCATGTAGTATTCTTGCAAGAACAAATGTTTGTGATCATGTTCCAGTACACTTTAACACAGATTATTAAAAGAAAAGCAAGTTGGAAATTGGAAGGCTTTCAAGAGCCAATTGGCTGGAAGGGTAAACTCCTTCAGGTTTGGCTAGGTTGCTGGAAAAACTTGGATGTGATCTTTGCTACCCTGGAGCTATGGTATTCTCTGCCTACCATTCCAAGCAAACGACGGGCACAACATTTCTCAGCAAGTTCCAATTACATGGTGACTCTGTTCCAGGCTCTGCTCTGATCTTAGTTTTTGAGGGAGGCAGAGACAGTTCATCAATAAAAGAAACCCTCTGTGGCAAATAATGCTCATTTCTGTACAGTTATGCCTGACCAGTCAGCCAAGTTACAGCCCAGAGCAGTTCTTATGGGCACAGCTATATTTATTTTCTCTTCTGGAAGCAAATCACAAATATAACTTTCCACAGGGTGAACAAGATTTGTATCCAGGATTTTTAGTTTTGTATCACTTTTCAGGATTTGCTTTCCCTTACACAGCAGTCTCTCCCAACTAACTAGACACATTTCAAGAGCAAATTAAATTATCTGACATTACATGATACATGAGTTTCTTGTTTAATGTCTCCTTACATTTAGAACATAAAAGATACCAATTATTACATCTTTTCAATCTCAAGCTCATCTCATGGAAGTTTTTCAGACATTCCACTACAGCATTTATTAGTTTTTGCTTTAACTGTAACCAAAATTAATTTTAAAAGTTTTATTGTTATATAAGACAGAAGAAGACAAGGAAAAAAAAATTATTAATGCAAACACTTCTCCCTTCCCCACAGGAAAATAGAGATGAAAAAAAAGCCCATATTTCTCCCCATTCCTCCTTCTCTGTGAAGAATTCAGCATGGACTGAAGAGAGCAACAATTCTCTGCTATTATTAAATCAGGAGCATTCCCCTTATTTAAATACAATTTTCAACTGTAAAAAGAGCCTAACACAACATATAATACATACTTTTATTTCCATCATACTCAAATACTGCTCCTCTGACTTTTGAGTATACCATAGAATCATTGAATCATAGACTTGTTCAGATTGGAAAAGACCTCTAAGATTATTAACCCAGCACTGCCAAGTCCACCACTTGGATGGTCCAACCATGCCCCTAAGTGCCACCTACAGTCTTTAAGAAACCCCCAGGGATGGGATTGTCACTGACAGGCTACACAGTTCAATGACACCTACAAAGACAACATTTCAAATACAGCAGCATGACCTTCAGGCAACCTAAGATGCATAGCAAACACTCAAGAGAATAAAAACACTTCTTGAATGTTAACATCTTAAGATGGAGACATTAAATACTATTTCTTGTAGAAGTTAAAATCATAGAGAAAATCCAGGTAAAAAGTATTCTGAGATTAATACCAATGTGGACACAAATACCAGCTGGAAGAATATATGCTCCTGCTTTGTAAGACTTCTAAGTATGCTTTAAAAATCTAAATTTTTAAAGTCTTTCAGCCTGTACTAACACCCTAGCAGTAAATTTGGTCAAGATAAATTTAGACTGGGTAACTGTAGAAATTAGTGATGAAAAGGCAAAAGAGAAATTTAAGTGCACAACTCAGTCCTTTTTTTTTTCTTATTGTATGAATAAAGAAGTGGTAGTCAAAACAGACTTAATTAAAAAACACTGAAATTTATTCAGTCATTTTAAAAAGTAAGTTATATGAATAATGGAATGAAAATATTTAAGCAGCCTTAGAGAACCAAGGACTGAAAGGGAAAAAATGCTCAAAATTTTCAAGTTTTTCCTTTTGACCTGTTGCAAGTCTTTGGAACATGTTTCAAGGTGTGCACACAGCAGAAATTAAAGACCTATCCCAGTGAGGGTCATTTCCTTCTAGGACCTACACATGAAGATAACTGAGGACATAATTCAGGCTGGAGTCAGGCTAACAAGTTGACCTTTTCTTCAAGGCTGTAGCTCAAAGGAGCACTTAACTGTGACTTCCCAGATAGGTTGTGTGTCCCAACCCTGGCAATGTTGAAGGCCAGGCCAGATAAGGACTTGAGCAAACTGGTCTAGTGGCAGGTGCCCCTGCCCATGGCAGGTGGTTGGGACTGGATGATCTTTAGGGTCTTTCCAACTCTCACCATTCTGTGATTCTGTGGTGACTCCAACACTTCCCTGTGCAGCCTGTGCCAACGTCTGACAACCCTCTCAGTAAAGAATTGTTTCCTAATACCCAACCTGATACCCAATCTAAACCTCCTCCAATGCAACTTGAGGTATTTTCTTCTTGTTCTATCACTGGTTGTCTGGAAGAAGAGGCCAATTCCCACCTGGCTATAGCCTCCTTTCAGGGAGTTGTAGAGAGCAATAAGGTCATCCCCTGAGCCTCCTTCCCTCCCCCTCCCTCCCTCCCTCCCTCCCTCCCTCCCTCCCTCAAGCCCCTTCTCCTAATACTTGCGCTCCAGTCCTTTCAGAAGCTTCACTGTCCTTTGGACACACTCCAGCACTCAAGTCATGAAGCATGACTTATTTTACATTACCCTAAAACATCTGAAGTGTAAGAAAAATAAAATACAATAATGGAATGTAGAACACTGTCTATTGTAAAAGCCACTTCTTTAGATCAAAATATCTTGACATACAAGAATATCACTTTCCCTTCACTTTATCTGATTGAAAATCTAAGGCCAGCAAAGTGAAACAACTTCTCAAACATGGTGCCTTTAAGATTTTCAATTTCCTGTTAAAATTACCAAGAATGGTGACAAGCATGTGTGTGAGCATGCCCACATTCCTTTGCGACAGGATGCCCAAGGCATGCTACAGGATAAAGGACACTGATAACCCTTTGGTTGAAAACTGTCCTCACAGAAAGCCTCCCACCAGTCTTGCAAAAAAAAAAATTTTTTTTAAGGAGAGTTTAACAGAACCTGGAATTACCAAGAATCGCAGCTGGGCCCAAAACTTGTTCCTGTGTATCCAGGGATATCAAGCAGGCATGCTGGAATACATATAAACTGACTCTAGAGCTGAGGAAAAGCATTCCCTAGAACTTTACAGGTTTTCATGGACAAAAATTCACTCCGAAACACCATTTTTACTATACTGAGTGTGTAACATGACTTTTGGAATGAAAAGCTTACACTGGACAGCAAGTGGAGTCCTGCAAGTCCATCACACACAAGATCTCCCACTGCTTCTGACTACTTGGCACTGAGGACAGAGCAGGTTTCAGCCCAGCAGATACGGGCAGCCTGAGCCTGACCCAGCAGGTGCAGCAGCCTCCCTCCAAGGTCTCAGAACTGCAAACAGCCATCTGCCTCAACTCATCTGGGTGAACACACTGTCAGGGACACAGCTGAAGCCAAGTGAAACTGTTCTAAACCCTCCTCACCAAAAGGCAAGGAATGCGCGTGGCATTTCAGCTCTGCTCTAAGAATACAAACACAGGGTAAGGCTTGCTCTCATTTTTTTGAGAAGCATGGTCCACTCTAAATAGTATAAGTAACATAAACAATAACACTTCCACAAAACCTTTTCCCCCCAGTAATCATATATGATATAGTTGCCTTCAGGTAATGCAGGCTGGGGAGAGAAACTACAGTACCCATTTTAACAGCATCTTGCTGGGCTTTGCTGCTCATTTTATCTCACTGATAACCTTTTCATTTTGCTACTAGACCACACTTGTGGGCACTTGCGAATGCAGTACTCAAGTTCCCAGTTCTACCTTCTCTTGTACTACCCTTCCTTGATTAAATGCCATGGAGCCAACTAGAGCACGCTGAATGTGATCCTATCACTTTGTGCCCAGCTTCAGGAACACGGGCCGGTGTCTCACAACTCCAAGTGCATTTCTACATAAAACAGCAGAATGTCACCACCTAAACTGCTCCATCACCTGTTTCCAGTGGGATTTATTAACACCTTAACTACTGCCTGTTTTGTCAACATCACTCGTGTCCCACTTAGGGCACATGGAACTAAGCCACTGTCCTATTAAGCTCAAACTGAAATTTATGCATTTTTCTAATGCCCCTGTGACACTGAGCACCATTAATGCTTTCTCTCTAACACACTTCTATTTAACTTATACACCACTTTAAAATTAATTTATTCTGCCCTACTAGGTTCAAAGGCAGACAGAAGGGAACATAAAGCATTGTGAAAGACTTTTTAAAAAAATTAATGATTTTTTAAAAATACCAAGTTATTTTTCTTCACATAAATGCATCAGAAAAAATCACATTATGATTCACTTACCACTCATTATAATACCTACTTGACATGACACATGTAAAATCTTTTAAACACAGTATCATTATAGACCCAAACAAATTACACCAGCTGATGCCATACCAAATTATTCCACTTGTTTCAAACAGTATTGCCATGCTCTCCCACCAAGAGACATGGAGCCATCCACACCCCAAAACAGGCTGTCTGTGAACCCAGCTGCTCTTGCCACAGATTTAACCTAGAGGTTAGCAGCTGGCAGGGGATTACTGTCACTGAGCCAAACATACAATACCAGTCAGCAGAAGTGTTGGGTTAACCTATAGCAAAGTGAGGCAATTTTACTTGAAGACACAGATCAATACAAAGTTAGCAGCACCAGCATCATCATTTCATAGCTGAGCTGACATTATGAGCCTGAATCTTAGATTGAAGCATTATCTGCAGCTTTGCACCAAGGTGCATGCATTTCACCATTCCTCAAAACACAGACATTATTGCCACACAAATCAGTAAGAAACTGCATGACCTTAAAAATTCATTATATTCTGCAAACCAGGGCACAGGCGCCTGAGCTGCAGCTCAACTCTACATCTGGAAAAAGGCATCTTATGATACTGATTGAAGCTCTGAGGAGCTCTCACACCAGCCCAGCAGGGTAGGATGAGTATACCCTTCCTCATTCCCTTACAGAAATGGTTTTTTAAAGTGCCAATGAAAATGGCATCTTTCCAGGCTCTCTTCTTTTCTTTTGCTTCCCTACTGAGCTGTGTGACTCAAAGTTAAAGTAAGCAGGTAATCTCTGAAATACAAAGAGGAAAATATCAACCCTGGTTTCTCAGAAAATTTAGTGCAAGTGCATTATACAGCACTTGCAAAGGTACATTTGTTCTTCAAGAAAAGCAGCTGCTTTTTTAATATGCAAAAATGTAACTTGTAATCTTTTCTGAGGATGACCCCAGGATATTTGGCAAACTACAATAACAGGCTTTCAATTTTTCCCCTAAAGATTTGTATTCACATGGCAACCAAATTACCAAGCTACCAAGATACAGTGTCAAAATCATACATACAAATGGTCACCTAAAACTGAAAGTCAACTGATACTACAAACCTCTCTTATCAGTGAACCTCTACATCTGTCAATGTATGCAAAGGCCCATAAACATCCACAGTTAAAGCACATGTGTGTGTGGATGCACACACGTGCATTACTCAGCTGTCGTGCTGCCCCTATGCCCAGAAGGCTCAGTCCCATTCAGTGTGATGGCAGAACAGGTACCCCACTGCTTCCTGAACACATATCCACTTCAGAGGCAGCCGTGACATCATTACCCATACTCCAGACACTACATCTAAAACCTAAACCCCTGCGACTTCCACACTCATGCAGCCCATATACCAGGCACAAAAAAAAGAGCAAGAATAAGGAAAATTATAATTGAACTCTGAAGAAAAGAGATACAGATCTGACATGTAAGTTTTTCAGTTCTTTTATCAACATCTGTTCTCAGAAGAGTCAGAGTCATTAAGTGCTGATCTTGAGGAAGTACCTTACAACAACTGAATATGTTATGAATTGTCACTATAGGAGCTACCATTTCCAGTGAGATAGAAAGCAGTATATTGGTATTTTGTTATTTGCTGTGAATTTATAGCAATCTCAAACATTGCCATCTATCTTCATCATGATTTAATCTGAATATCTGAATAGCTCTAAACAACCACAGAAAAGTCTTAAATTTACTTTTAAGTCAAAATTCTACAGAAATATTCTGTTTTGGTCCCAAACATGAAATTACTTCCAAGATTACAGTGGCTCAATGCCCAGGACTAGTAACACCCAGTCCCAGCGCAGCAACTAGTGTCAGACTGAATATCTTGCAGCTCTCAAGCATTGATAAAAGCCCTGGACAACTGAAAAAAGGATAAAAGCAATTTCCTATTTGGTTTTTTTTTTACAAGTCAGGTGCCATCACATACACAAGTCTTGAACCTAACCTGATCAAGTAATGCAGCCATTCTAATTCCAGGCAGGTAAAACCTTGCAGATCAAACCCAGATCTGTGCCATTGGTAAGAAGGGAGAGAGGCATTGTGAAACAGAACTCCCAAGACAAGTTATAGAGCAAGGTTAAATTATGTGCAGCATGGGCAAAAAAGTTGAAGGGGTACTGCTATTTCCATTAGAGATGAGGAACTGAGGTAAAGCAATACAGTCAATGCCCTACTAAAATCCCAGTGTCATTTTGCACTTAATCCATAGTAGATCAGACTCCAAGCATCAATCTAGGCAGCCAGAAAAAAAAAGAGCACATACTTAGGGAGTTACAGGATTATCTTGTCCAAACTTTATAGTTAGTTTTCAGATGTCTAACTCAGAGCAAGTCATCCAGTTGCCCCTCAATAAACAAAGTATGCACTTCTGAAAGTGCATTTCTTTAGCAGCTATTTCACAAAATCCTAAAACAAATGTTTGGGATAGAACAGACACATCATACTCTGGACATACTGACCCTTTTCCATTGTCTATACAGGGAACCAGTGGTCACAAACTCAGTCTAAACTAAGATCTAGTCATCTAAGGTTAAAATGAATTCATCTTCTCTTGGTTATAAAGTTTCTGATTTGATTGTGTCACCCAGGACAGGCAGCTGACTGGTCCCTATGCATCATGAATGAAGCTGGACTCTGTACTCACATCCCACTCTGTCTTGATGTCCTCCATATACAATCTTTATTTCATCAACAAATCACACTAGATTCCTATAGACAAGCTCTCCTTCACTGCACTGACTGATGCATTACCTGGACCAGTCCATTCTCAGTACAGGACGAGACAGGACAGGAGTCCTGTTGAAAAACAGCATATGAGCCATATAAGAAATCTGGGCTCCAGGAGGGAGGGGCCGGGTGGGGGCACAGCCCTGCTGGCTTATAAGAATATGGCATATGAGCCATATAAGAAATCTGGGAAAGACAGAATAAATTTCTTTGATTCTATCTAATCTTGAAAGTTCCAGAATCAGTTTCTCTTCATTAATCTTTTAAGCCTTTTCTCAAAACCATGAGTATACATTAAGTTTGCTTGAACCTCTGGATCCGTTTTTTAAAAAAACTTGTTGCTCCAAGAAGCTTTCCAGATTCAGGGGAGGACCTACTAAAATGTCAAGTAATATCATCAAACAACTTGGTCTCTCAGGATCAGAGACTGACATAGTCAGACCTCCCTTATCTTTCCTGATACATTTATTGACAAACATACCAGGAAATTAATTAAATATATATATATATATAATAATACACTACACTTATCCAGTCATGCTTCTAACTATTCACATTGACACTATGTGTTGGTTACTTATTAAGCAGTATCTTATTTCCAGATTACGGGAACTGTTCCAGGTACCAAGGCTACTGGAAAGATACATCCAAATGTCAGGCCATATGTAATGTAACATTTTTGAACAAATACTTCCTATTATTTCCTGCTGGGGAAATGCTAATTTAATTCACCAAGTTCAATTCTTCTGAGCCTTTTTTTGCCTTAAATCGCTCAACATATTCAAATGTTCATTGCCAAATTCAGACCTGCGCTCAACCCATTAGACACACTGAAAGCAGCAACAGGGAATTGCTACCACAGCTAAAACCACCACATGTGAGCCTAGAACACTGCTTTAAGAGTTGCTATGAGAAAAGAGAACCAGAAAGACAATGTATTAAATTAGAAAAGAGAATACCTAATGCAGCATGCTAATCAGACTGATTTCATCAAGTCTCCTCCAAGACAATCTGCTGAGGGAATCTACTGACAGGGAAGAATAACCACCTCATTAGCTATTTGTACAGCTGTCAGGAATGCATTTAGTCACGCCATAGATTAAATGTTTAAGCAATTGCTAAGCAGACATGAGATTTTTCCAATTCAAAGGCCTATGTCTAATCTGCCAATAAAAATACACTGAGTCATTTTACTCAGGACAGCAGTTCCTCATCTCAAATATTATCAAAGGTTTTTTCTTTAAAACATGTCAGTTGACATCATAGGAGGGGTTTTACTGGCATATGTTGTATGTACAGAAGCAGGTACCAAATCCAACTATGATTGCCCTTTAAAAGTGAAAAAAAAATACAATTTCATATATTCAGGAGCCACCTGGAAAATTAACATGTGATATTTACCTGGAGGTCCTACTCTTCTGAAGAACCTATTTTTAACAACAGTGTCCTGTATCCAGATACAGAGTGAGGAAACTGAGCAAGCTTTTGTAATGGAAGGTTATATGTCTCAGACTTTCTAAAGTCCTATCCTTAACAGGATAAAAAAAATTGCATGAGGGAGATTTGGCAGATATACAGAATCACAGAACCAATCAGGTTGGAAAAGACCTCTGAGATCAGTGAGTCCAACCTATACCGAACACCACCATGTCTTGACCATGGCATTGAGTGCCATGTCAAGTCTTTCCTTAAATATTCCACCAACTCCCTGGGTAGCCCATTACAATGTCTAATCATTCTTTCTGAAAAAAAATTCCTTCTAATGTCCAACATAAACCTCCTCTGGTGCAGCTAAAGACTACCAAAAGGCTTTAACAAGGCCACTTGCTTCTAAAACTAAGCAAACACTGAGTGCTCAGAAAAGCCAGGCACAAATCGCCAAAAAGATGGGAAAGGAAGCACAGGACGAAATGGTCACTTTTCAACAACTCTTCTCTGTCATTTTTCAATACATTCAAAATGTATGAAAGTGATTTGAAGTGATTTCAATAAGATGGCAAAGTCTGCAGATGACAGGACATAGTATCCACAAACATCAACAGTGAAAAATATCTTAGTTGCTGGTTGACAAAATGGTGGATGTAGATAAATGCAAAAATTGGGGCGGGCACACAGGAAAAAACATTCAAAATTCCTCTTCAATATTATGAGCTTTGAATATTCCTTTTCAGGAAATATATTGTAGGAATTGGGAAAAAATGCAATCACATCCAGGCATACTCAAATCACACAAAAGGAGGAGGCTCCTCAGCAACATTAACCCTGTGTTAACTTTCCACATACCACTGAAATTCTTACAGTACCAATGGGTTCAAAAGGTATTAGAGAGGTTCCTAGAAGACAAATTTACTAATAATTGCAAAGTGCATAGTAACACTTCATGGAATTCCCAGGGTGCAGTCTTAGGGCAAATACTGTTGTGTTCCTGTTTTATTATTCTGCCACTGGCTCATGGAGGAGACAGGTGAGAAGGCCAGGCAGAACTTCAGTATAACCAGGACCAGTCACATTAAAATCCTGTTACATTGCAATCTAATAAACCAGTAAAATAAACATCTTAAATTAAACCAAATAGGTTCTTTATTGTTGAGAGCTACCAGAATATATGAATTACCAAAACCCAAAGCGGGGAATTTACTAGGCAAGCACATACTTTTTAAGCTAGGAGCAAAGCTGTCATTGCCTCGCAGTTTAACATTAACTAACTTGTCTCCACTGAATCAGATTGCTTGTCCAGCCAGCATCAGATTTATGGCAGCATATGGACTTTCATCCTCAGAGAGCACCTTCGTGCTCTTCATCCTCAGAAGCATTTGTCCTTCTGGTAGCTCTGGAAAGCAGCAGAAAAGGAAAGTACTGCATGTCTTGTACATCAGCTGCAGGAATCAAAACACAGTAGTCAGAAGTGAAACAAGTCCAAACCAAATATTCAGTGAGGGCTCAATTATTGACCTGCTACAGGCCATGTTACTGCCCCAGTTAACTCTGAGGTCAGTGCACTGCCATGTTGCAGTTTTTCTGGTTGGAACAACGTTCATGTACCATCTCTTACTAAATACATGTTGATCCACTGCAAATTGCCTAAGGATCTGGACAAGCCCAAGAGGAATTCATCATGAACTTTCTTTTTCCTACTGGTATAGATCTACACTGAGGCTATAGATTAAACATTTGTAAAACAATGACTAGATTTTCTAGTTCTGCAGAAAAAATTACTTTGGGGTAAAGAGAAAGAGAGGCTTTAGCTTTTGTGTTTCGTATTTTGAGTTGTTTTCTTTTTTCTTCTTGAAAATGGATTACATGCAGAGCATTTTGTAGGCCCTTCCTACCTATGAAAGAAACACAAGATTTCAGTTTCCATCTGGGTTATTATAATGCAAAAGTCTACCCAACAATGGGCAGGGCAAGTGCCAAACCACATGCTAACTCGAGTTAGTATCTAAAAGCTCCTGCTGAATGCTTTTACTGGTATTTATTACACGTTATTCAATGTACAGCTTATAATGCATCTATACAACAAAGTGAGGTTTCAACAAAGCTTTGGCTGTATGGAGGAACTGGATCCTGACTTCAACCAGGTGCCTACAGCAGGCTGCCTGACACACCTAAAGCACAGCACTGCTCAGTGAGACATAGATAAACTTTTAACATTTCAGTAAACGCAGATCAAAACTGCTACTGTTTTTTAAATATCCCAAGACCCTGGTGAAATAATTTGTCAGTATTTTTTAAAATATCACAAGTTCATGTTTCTAACAATTAGATACAGAAAAATGTTCAATGTAAGGTTTCCATTCTGACACATTTTTTAAAACAGATTTCCCACACTTTGAAAATCATGATCATTGCTGGCTAGAAAGGCAAATTAGAAATGGAATATAACAAAAGCAAATAAACAAAAAAATCCTCAAACCATGATGTTTAAGTGTTCCCTCACCGCCTTACAGCGCAGTATTATGATTTGAATGACACAACTGCGCTCTGAGAATCTACAAAAGAAAACTCTCTTGTCTAAAAGGCAACGGAGTTGTCTTTCTCTGCCTGCCCCTAATTCACATCTGAGTTATGAAGAAAAATGGCTTGACTGACCAGCTTCACCTACTGCCTGTAATCAGTCGACATCCAATCTGTACTCCATCCTTGCCCTCCCCTCAAAAAATTCCCTGCTACTTTTATTGTAATAATGCTGCAAAAATTGGCACCTCACAGCCTCCTTATACAAAATGAGAATTAATTTCAATTTTCTGTTTCTACTTTGTCCTAGCAACACGAAACACACACACAATTTGATTATATAATCTCCAGATATGTGGGAGGGATTTGGACGCTTGCCTGAAAACCTGCCACTTCTTATGCATTCTAAAGCTCGACAGCATATTTCTCCAAAGTACACATCCATGTACCTGAAATCAAAATTGAGTTCCTTCGTTCTATACCATCAAAAAAGCTACCAAAAAAACAAAAGCCACAAAGGCAAGAGGGTAAAATTCAAAAACAATTACAACACGCATGACATCTATAGCTTGGTCCTGCTATAAATAAGAACAGATTCAAAAAAAAGTTAATGGATTTACACCAATTTATACTACCCAATAACTTCAATGGTTTCAGTCGAAATACCAGCAGATCAGTCACTGTAAAACACAGTCATCAGAATTGACATTGACGTCACTGCTGCTGGCAGCTTTTCCTGAAATCTGTGGACTGGCTGAACCTTAGCCTTTTTTCAATAAACACTCAGGCACGTAACACACCAGTAGTTCCACTGACAGAAGTGTTAGACAGGTCTTCCTGTTCCCTTTATCTATCACTCTTCTGTGCGCCCTGGTCTTAAGGCAAATGGTAATTTTTCAGTTATCAATGAAGCCAGTCTGCTTTTATTGATAAGCTAAGATTTTCAAACATACCACAAAAGAAGTTTTAATATTGAGTTCTGCAGTCTTAAGAGAAGTTCCAATTATTCTGTTTGAAGACTCACAGAACTGAAGAAAAGCACAGAAGAGACAAGGTTCAACTCGACATATTTTTAAAAGCACAAGCACTAGCAAGCTGAATCCAGCAGAAATTTATCAGCCTTTGAAAAATCATTAGCATCACCTTTGTTTTCTCTTTCTCAGGCTTTAAAACTTGATGCTGTCTCCAATCTGTCTGACTTCAAAAGCAGCAAACTATTTGTCCTCAATATGATTATATCTGCATACTGAAAAACACTTTATGAATGCTTTCATTTTGACCTTTTTCTTACCTTCTTTAAGATATGCAAATGTAACTTTCACAACTGGACACTGATTTGCTCCCATACAAATAAGTGGAAAATAGCTGATTTTCCTGAAATCTTTTTGAGATCTTATTCACTTTTCACCAACAATGACAAGAGATGCCATAAGTTATTCTGATCAACTGAATATGATAATACATTCTGAAAGTTCACAGCACTTCAGTTCTTCAAAATACCAGGATGACTGAAGAGACAGGAGCAATTTTTGAGACACCCATCTCAAAAGTCTGCCACGTGCCTCATGCTTTAGGCACGTACACCATGCTCCAGGCCTGCAGGCCATCAGTTGCCAGTATTTCCAGTACTGTCTTTTCTTCAGCACAGTAACAGGAAGGTTGTCACCGCAGCTGAGTCAAAAGGCTGGGAGTCCTGAGATTCAGGGCAAGCATTCCTAGTGGTTTGACCACTGACATCTTCAAACCTTTCAGAAGAGCAGCTGTTTCTTCCTCTAAGATGCCATTTAGCTTCTCAAGGCTTGCGTAGCAGTCAGCAAGAACCATCTGCACTAAAGCAACACAAGCTAATTTCAAATCAATAGCCATGTGTAATGATTCAAAGAAGAGCTTACATAGAGCTTATGACAACATTCAGATTTTCAGAAGCTGCTACTAAGCTGTCATATCCTGGCATGCTCTGCTCTATCCTTTCTAGAGTAGACTTTAGCAAACTAAGAGGACTGACTAAAACATCCAAACTCGAACCAAATATTTTAAGAACTAATGAGAATGGTTGAAAAACTTTTCTAAGTTAAGAAAATGAGTCTGGGGACTGGACAATAACCAAATGAGCCAAGAGGACAGAGCTGGCACAGGCAGGCTGTGGACAAGTTTGAGATGAGGAAGGAGTGAATATGGGTGCACTTACAAAAGAATTGTGGATCATCCTCCTGAGCCAAAGCAGAGCTCCAGAAGTGGAAATAGACCAGAGGGTAGAGACTTTGCCTAATCTGTATGTAATTTATACTAATAAGTAAAAAGCAATGAAGTCTTAAAATAGTTCAAAAGTTTAGGGTCACACATAGCACACTCCTATACATGCACTGGGTGTCTCACAAAAATTATTTGGATGGAGATCTGGAACACTGTTGTATTTAGGTTCCAAATATCCTGGAAGTTCATACAGATCTGAGAGCTGAAGGCAGTTGGGGTGTTACCCTGTCTATTTTGTGACAGGGTAACAATAGGCCTAAAACCAGGAAATCTTTCAGATGTGCCAAGAAAGAAACAATACAAAGGCTTCCTGAGATACAGAAAGCATAGCAGATGTCCCAACACTGCTGCTGAAATCCTGAGACTGAGGAGTGTTCAAGTTGATTAGTGTACATTCCACCAATCTGACCAGTCAGATCAACTCTGGAAAAGACAGCACACTACAAATAAAAATTCCTGCATTTCAGCCATTGGGTGAATCCATCATTCATGAGTAAGTTTCCACTTACTGACACTACAAAGAGCAAACATGCAAAGAGCTACTCTTGAGCTTTAGGTAACTACACAGGCAATCCATGTTGGCTTACACCCATTTTGTTTTAAACCTGCAAAACCAGAAAACAGCAGGAAACTGTTATGTATTTCCCAGAAAATTGGGCAGGATTACACCTTTTTCTTCTGGTAAGCCATAAACTTGTTTTCTCACTTTTTGTTCTAAGTTGGTCACATTGGTGTTAGAAGAATCATACAGAGGGCATCCTTTCCAAAACACAGCTTTGTTCACTTCTGGCTCCAAGGTGACTGAAACAAAGAGAAGTTGGTCTCCAAACAGCTGCAATAAATTTCTTTTTAAATGCTTTCTTCACAAGTAAATTCTTCTTATTAATTTTAACTGTCATAAGAAAATCTTTCTCTCTGCCCTCTCTCCCACTTCTCATCACCAGAAAAATTTCATAGCCATTCTGTAATGAATCAGTATGTCTGCAACTGTCATAAAGTAACACATACAATCAAGCGGAAAATTGTTCCCTTCAATCCCCCACTGAAACCAATAAGCAATAAAAAACAAAATAAAATTACTAGAAAAGAAGCTTTCAAATTATGTTTATTTGCCTCCCTTTCTTTTACTGACATTTCTTCCTTATTGGATTTCTCAAAGAAAAAAGAAAATTAACACCACCAAGAGCATTTTTAAAGCCACTTTCATATTGCCTGAAATAAAAAAAACCCCACATGAATGCAAGTTTTTGCCAGTTATGCATAACCTCTGCATTATCACAGGTTTCACCATGTACAGGTGGTTGATTCAATGTTAATTTTCCTCATGACATATGCTTTTCTGTTGATCAAAACTCTCAACAGAAGTTTTTAAACTTACAAATGAACAAGTGAAGTGCAGAGGCCATAAAGCAGTTAATACTGTCAACTTATGTATATGACATTTCACAGTAATCCAGGCTACCCTAGTCTCTAGTGTACTCACAGAATCTCATCCCTATTTCTCATTGGCTCACTTAATTTCTAACTTTCTCATTTCCACATTGGCAATTCCCAAGCTTCATCTATCTTCTATTCATAAAGGGAGAGTAGCAAAGGCCTAAGAAACAACAGACCAGTGCATAGAGAATGGAATTCCACCATGGTCAGCTATCTCATGCCTTTGTTATTTGTAGGCAGACAAAGATTGATAAAGTTTATTGGTAAAGGTCCTTGATTAAACCTAAATTAAAAGAGGAGCCTATTGCACCATTACTATTTGATTTCTACTCAGACGTAAAGCAGAAGAAATACCTTGCTATGGAATACCTTCTTTCTAGTTCACCCCAATATCTCCTGCAAATATTTACATTCTCAGAACTACAGGTGCAGCCTGGTGTCCACTCAGCTGTTATCTTCCATCTGAGGGTTTGCTCTGTTCTCTTGAGGAGATTATTAGTCTCGTAATTGAGACACTTGTATATACACATTATTTTGGGAACTAAAAATATTATTAGACTGTTGGAAAAATTAACTCTTCTGCTCTCAGAAGCATAGAATTGAACTTTGCAACATGTTTTGGATAAATTACCCTTCAAACTGGATTTCATTACTTCCTTGGTCTTCAGTAAACCAAACAAAAATTTTGAATTGAATGATTTTATCCAGGTCATGAAAAGTAACCCCTTCTACAATAGATATGACAATTTCCCCATCTCCAAGTATAACTAAGTCTGTCTAATTAGAAGCAGGTGATGATAATCCATCACTTATTTGACCATTCTCCCCTCTTATGCATATCCCATTCCATTCAAGTACATCCTTTCACAACAATTTCCAATGCTGCCAGCCTTTCAATGTTCTTCTGATCACATCTTACTTGCTAATGGAACGTTTGGATAATGTCTCTCTAAATACTCTCTAGACCACAATAGGCTACAAAATCTTAGCCAGAAGTTACCACACTCTGAAAAGTGGAATATGTGCACTTTAAAAGTCCCCAGGCCTCAACTTCAGGCATCATTGTATAGGGGAAAACCTTGAGAAAAATAAACCAGTTTCCAAGTTGGTATAAAATACATTTTCAAGATGGCCAGAGGGTACCAAACAACAGTAGATGACTCTATTTGGAACAAATACAGTGTACTTTACACTAGCAGCTACATCCCAGCAAATAAAGCCTGACATACATCACATTTAAAGTGAGCTATGTTAGCACAGTTTCAAGTGTATACTTTTATCAACTACAACTATCACTACTGACACCTTTGAAAGGCAGCACAAAGTATCACTAGAAGTTACCCTTGCTATGTATCAGACAGCTTATCATTGTGAAGTAGTTTGCATATTGTTAGTGGTGACATATATTTGGGGACTCTCATCCCTAAATATTTTTATCATGTAAATAAGAAAGGTATCATTTAGCATCTTCTAACAGATATATAAGGATTCACCTATATACAGTTTTATCTTCAACTGAATATAGTTGCTTATCTAACCCACAGATCTTCCTTCTCTGGTTAACAAAAAATATTCTTATATTAAACAAATTCTGCCTATTCTACAGCTGCTGCTGGAATGGACATCTTGCTGCCAAATTGCTCCAAAATCAAGCTTCTATTAATAAACAGTTGAAAATACAAAGTAAAGCTTTCTTGTACTGCACCTCTGAATTTATCATGCATTACAGCTGGCACTACACAGTTAAATTCTCTGTTATGCATCAAATGAATAGATATTCTACCATCATCCTCCCATACTACAACACTGGCTGGAGAAGAGCTGTTGGTTTTAAGCTACAATGATCAATGGCACGAATGACTGTGTCAGCAGACTGGCAAACAGATCTAGTTTTAAACCACAAGAACATATGCTGCTTATTTCTCAGGCAAATTTATTCTTATTATTTCAAAGAGATGTCACCAACCATTAGTGAAAGTGAATATGAATACACTCTCTCCATTTCCAGCTTTGATACCTTAATCTGTTTTCATTTTTTCCCTTGCCAAAATGTTTTAGACACTTTAGGTGCTAATGAAAGATGTTCCTTCTTTTATTTAAATGGGATTGTCCTTAGACCTTGGAGTTAATTCAGGAAGATTTTTAATTAAAAACAACATAGTCCTCCTGTAGGTGTTCTCTTTTTCATCTTGCTTGAATTCCCACAAGTCTAGCTTTCCCCAAAGACAGCTCAAGTGGAAAATTATGACAGGTGCCTGCAATGTACAGAAACAGCAGGAGGAACAAAATCAACAGGGAGCAGAGACTGACTGAAGCATGTGAAAGAAAAGGGAAAAAGGAGGTAGAATTTTGAGGTAACTTAGCAATTGGGGCAGTCAGCCACTCAGGAAGGGAGTAAACTTGAAAGTCCATAATCATTCCCCTCTCATTCTTATTTATCTTATTTCTTGATTTTTTTTTAATATTACATGGTGATAGATACCCATAACAGAGCTGATTTGATCTATTTGTTTTTAATGTTAAAAGAAACAAAGGGTTGAAGATGCTATTAAGTAAAGTATGAGTGAGAGGAAAAAATACTAAAAATTAACACTCGAATGGACATTGCACAAAAAACCTGCAATACAATTTCACTTTCTTACAGTGGGGTTGTTTGTTTTTAAGAAAAAGAGAGAACAAAAAACTTTCGGCCATTAGGAAAAAAATTTACACTACTTAAAAATTTTACCACTCAGTCATTTGACATTTATACAGATTTGGTTGATTAGCTGGAAGATCAAAAGCCTAAAAGTACATCAGGGAAAACAATTACAAAACAGATTTCTGAAAAATAACAAATCAGGCATTCAAAAATATGCAGGGTCTTATTTACCACAATCATCCCTTCTGGAGCTTGAAGGTATATAAATAGAAACCTTTCACCAAGAGGTTTATTATATTTCATCAGGAAGCCTGACACTTCAGACAATGAAGGACTTCACATGAACATATTCTTCATGAATAATTAATAAACAGTCAGCTGGCTTGACTCCTTTAAAAGCAGCTTGGTTCTTTTGTTTCTTTTAGCTACTACCCTCCTACTTTCAACTGTAAGGCAGACAGCAACACTTTTTCCTTTCTGCCAAACCGGGAAAATACTTGAATACATAAGCTGAAACAACTTTCTAGATTACACAGAGATAAAGTACCTCACTATTGTCTCAATAATTTTTAACTCCATAAGAGACATAAAAGTTTAACAGCTTGACTTAAGAATATTTTGAATAACAACTCACAATTTTTAAAATTTTTTGTTTTCCTTATTCCTAAAATATTTTAAGGCAATGTAAATTGTTTATTAAGAATAATTTTAATACCTTGAGATGCTTAGCATGAAGCAGGGCAAACTGCATGTTTTTGTACTCCGTAGTAAAACAAATAAATATTACTGAGCACACCAGACTCAATCAAATCATTTGCATTTCTCCCAGAAGGTGTAATAGAAAACAAAGTTCTGTTCTGAAACGCAAGATACAGTTGATAGGCTGACAGAAATGATTTCATTATTTTCTACACTTTTAGAGAGAACTTGCATCCTTTTTGCCTTTAGGAGCAGATATACCTACAGTATTATCTGAGAGTTCTCCAGATATATTTTGTGATCTTTGTAAGTATATTAAACCAATTTCCATTTTCCTTTAAAAAAAAACCAAACAAGCAAGCTTGTCTGTCCTCTTATTCAGCCCATAAGGGGCATTTCACAATCAAATTTAGTATTTGCTTCTGTAACAAAATTTCTAACACCATTTATCCTCCTAATGTATTACAGCCACTACATGGACATTTTCTACTTAAACTAAATGAATGCAGCTACACAGCTCAGGCAGATACAATACCTTAAACACTAGTAACATTTATGGTTAGGAATGTGTTATGCTGGAAATGTCAGCACCTCAGTACAGGACACCAATCCAGGAGAGCACTTCCCCTAACTTGTCAGATATTCTACCACAGAGACCATCTAGTTATTCTCCTCTGAACCCTAAAGTACCAAGTGGACACTGCAAAAGGAGAGTTCCCAAGCTGGCAGACTGATGATATGATGAAGTACAGCAAATTTTGCTCACAAATGTGGCAATCAGTGATGTGCCAGTGATACACTAACAAAGTCACAAGACAACCCCAAGATCAAACTGTATCTGAGAACATTGTCCAAAGGCTTCTAGAATGAACTCTGGCTGGCTCAGTGCTGTGATCACTTCCCCGGGGAGCCTGTTCCAGTGTCCAACCATCCTCTTCAAAAGGGTGAAGAACCTTTTCCTAATAACAGTCTTAAACCTTCCCTGGCACAGCTTCATGCCATTCCCTTGGGTCCTGTCACTGGTCACCAGAGAGAGGAGATCAGTGCCTGCCCCTTCCACATGAACTACCTCTTTGAGGTCATCCTCATGTGGTTCTTCTGTGCTTGAGTATCAAAACACATGGCACAACAGTCTCCTCCCTCTGAATGGAGCCAAAAAAACGTAAAGTAATGGCATTAGAAATAATTTGCATGTGAAACTACAACTGAAAGGTGTTAAGTACACATCAAAGAATCACAGGATCAAACAGGTTGGGAAAGACCTCTGCAACTGAGTCCAACATTTGCCTGAACACCATTGTATCACACAGACACTATCACCATTCAGTCTTTCCCTAAACACCTCCATGGACAATGACTCCACCACCTCTCCACACAGTCCATTCCAATATCTAACCACCCCTCCTGCAAATAAATTCCTTCTAATTTCTTGCAACCTAAACCTGTCGCAGTGCAGCTTGACTATGTCATCTCATCCTGTCACTGGTTGCCTGGGAGAAGATGCTGACCCCCACCTGCAGGCTACAACCTCCTTTCAGGGAGTTATGGAGAGGCTAAGATCATCCAGGAGCCTTCTCTTCTCCAGGCTAAACACTCCCAGCCCCCTCAGCTGCTCCTCATATAATTTATTCTCCAGACCCTTCACCCACTCTGTTGCCTTTCTCTAGACTTGCTCCAGTATGTCAATGGCCTTCCTGAACTGAGGGGCCCAGAACTGGACAGAGGACTCAAAGTGTAGCCAGTTTCTAATATTCTGAAATAATCTGAATCACTATGCTAATTATTCCCCTAAATATCCTGAGATATCCTGGTATCTCCTGTTTGTCAGAATAAGCAAAATCTCATCACTTGTTCAAGGTACAGTTCCACAATTGAAATAAATACACAAGGTAATGTTAATGTATTTTATTGCACTGTACTCTGAAAAAACCCGTATTTTTTCAAATAGCCTTGCATATTTGGCAAGGCTAATTGTCTTCCCAGCACTCTGAGCTGATAAGCTCGTGTTTCCAACATGCAGACTTTGCCCTATTGCTAACAGCTTTGAAAAACTTCGGACAAAGTGACCAGAAACCTTTCAGCATAGCTCCGAGATTTTGGGAAATTCAAAGTAGTCTGGTCTGTGTGCAGCCTTTGTCAGGCTTCCTTCATTTTGACAGCCTTTACTTACCCCAAGGGCACACTTCCCCCTGCCCCGTGGTTAGAGAGGCACAACACACAAGAGGCAGCTGTAGGAACAAATCTGCAGCATCAAATGAAGATAGCAGTTAGCTGAAGGACCTCTTCCTCTAGTCACAGAAAACAAGGTGTGCAGTGGACTGTGTAAAGAGAAACTAGTCTCTAGTGATGATAGAAAAAAAGGCTCCTCTGCCTCCAGACAGAGCTTGTTTGCTGCCAGGCAAACCCCAAACTTTACACAGGCAATCCAAAGCTGTAAGTTCCTTGTGTGCTGCATGTCTGGACTTGGCAACATTAGGTTAACAGTTGTACTCAATTATCTTAGAGGTCTATTGCAACCTAAAGGATTTGGTGATTCTATTCCAACTCTTCCTAAGGCCTCATTAAAAAACTGCCAAAGTAATCAAGAGTTGCAACTCTCAACCAATAAGAACAGCTTTGCTAAGAACAGGAGCCACTACATAATGCACAGAACCTGTAAACTGAGTTTCCGGCCACTTAGAAACAAGACAAAATTAGCAGGCCTTTCCAAAATTATTCTGTATATCAGCTCACCATCTGCAGTGTAAGGGTAAATCTGATAAAACTCCTGGCAGACAAGTAAAAATGTTTGTGTCCACAAGTGCCACTGTGTCACTTACCTTGGAACAAGGTTTGATTAGTAGGAGACCTGGGTCTGTGACAAACCAACAAGAAAGATGCTGAAAAGCAGTCCATTAGGTGACCAATGCTACTGAAAAAGGCAAGAAAATGTCCACACTGCTGGATTGTGAATAACAGGAGGGGAGCAAGAAGATGAATTCAGCTTGAAAGGCAACTTTAACTCTTGGTATTTCCTATTTTTCAAGTGTTCAATTTTTGATTCTTAGTATTTTTGAATGCATTATTTATAATACAATTCATACTGCCCATCTGCATCATAACATGTTCAAGAAATGTTTTACTGAACTTCCTCTACAGAAAAAATTTAAAGGAACAGGAACTGTGCTTCACAGCTGACCACTATATAATTTTAAAACCAGGTTCTTCGCTTCTAGTTTTTCAGCTTAGCAAACTTCTTCTATTGAAGTAGTCATCTGAAGAAAAGGACTCTTAGCCAAATCAGATTTTTATTTTATGAAAATAAACAAACAAATAAATAAGTAAATAAATCCCCACTGAACTATAGGAAAAAATGGAGCACATATTATTAACAAATGAAATAACTTTTTAAATAACCACTCTGAATTTGAAATCTTTCATTTCAAGTGCAACTCTATAAGAACTTCTAAAATTTTATTTCTTTCTAGATTTATTGTCTCCAGAAGACAAGAATTAATAATATATATATAATAATATATAAAATAATATATATATAATAATAATAATATATTTTTATTGTCAGGGCCAGCAAGATGTTCAAGAAAATGAGTGGTTCCTGCTTTACAATTCAAGTGTAGAACACATGACACCAAAAGTTACTTGGTTGTCAGCTTCCCCAAAATAAAATAAATGACACAATTCTTTAAAACACTTGTGAATTGTTTGTAAATTGGAAAACATACTATGCTAGTAAGTAACTACAGAGAATCTTACTCTGAATAAACACTACTCAAGTCAGCATCAACTGAGAAAGGGAAATGTTTGACCACTGTCATTTGGTCTGCATGAAGAACAAAACACATGATGCTGTCAGAACAGTTTTCATGCTGTATCTTGAAATTCATTAATGTGTGCTCTCTTACACCTCTGTGTGTTTACCAAGTAAATAAAGAAGCTTAGCTGTTAGACTCGTTAATCTCCAGTTCTTCATTAAATAGCAATCAGCACTCATTCCCCTGAGAGGTTTTTTCCACTAAAAATCCATGCTTAGCCACATAGAAAAGAAATAAAAAAAAACCAGAACTGGAACAATAAATGAAGGTAATATTCAAGGCATAAAAATAACCATCAAAATCATCTGTCTCTGACACAGTATTTCATTAGTACTTATTCCACTAAGTGCTACATTTCTCACAAATAAACTTCCCTTGAAAAGAAAAATTTTTCAATTGTTTGTTGACTAGCAAGTATTTCATAGAAGATATTGGACAAAAGGTCTAATTATATGGAAATCTAAGTATTTGTACAAGGACTCAAGTTGCTCAAACAGCAACTGTCTTTATCCATCTTGGTGATAGAGTAGGTATATACACAAAGTGGCTCTGGATTTGGCAAAGCAAGCAGGGAAAGGTATGAACTGTCTGCAGACAGTTTTCATCATTATTGTTATGCATTATTGTTGTTATTATTATTATCATCATCATTCTAAAACTGGCTTCCAAAGAGACACTTCAAAACTCAGTGAAACTCAGGTCACTTGGCAAAGTGGCACGCAGAGCACACTACCTAGCCCAAAGGCCCAAGAAGTCTACCAAAACATGAAATAATGATTATAGGGTATTTATATATGCAACAATTTGTCTACGCATTTGACTACATCAAAACAGCTGTCATGTATTTAAAAAAAAAAGAAAATGAAAGGGGGAAAAAGAAGAGGAAAAAGGGAAAAAATAAAACAAAAAAAACCAAAGAACAAAAAAGGAAAATATACGATGCATGTTGCTAAAAAACTAAGTAGAAAAGTATTGAGAATCTTACTACCTAGGTTAGGAAATTTCAGCTCTCTCTTTTCCAAAGTGACACCCTACAGAAGTGCCTACTTGCTTATTTTTGTTGTTCACAAATGGGGTTTGCAGACAATAGATGATGTCAGCGCCTTGGCTTGCAGATAAATATTCAAGCATAACACTATTTTTAGCTTACTTCCTAAGGAAATCAGGCATATGTAACTGTGCTAACACTCAGCCCTCTGCCCTGAAATTTTCTGAGCAACCTACTTCAACAAATTTTGTAAAAGGCTACGCACCTCAAAAGAACAACCTGCCTGCATATTTTGGGAAAGCTGGCAGGCTGGTGTAGGAAAGGCAGTGTATCAAAGACCCTGCTAAAAAGAAGGAGGTAGTGATGGTTCATCTCAAGAAGTAGTGGCTGGCCAGCAACTTGCCATTTCCAGCCCAGAAATAGCACTTGTGTCCATTCAAAGATGGAAAATGGGGGGAAGACGGGGCAGAGCAGCACAGCATACAAGTAACAAGCAACTATTAAGAAAAAAAGAAATTAAATTTAACATGGAAACTTCATTGGACTTGTTGCTCACGAAACACTTCATACATCTGCATACAGCATACTATGCTCTGTCTTAGCAGGAAGATTAGCTCATTTGTTTAATAGGACTTATCCATATCTCATTAAAATGATGCTAAGTGCTCCCCACAATCTTTAAATATGGCCCCTGGAACTAATAATTTCATGATGAAGGCTAAATCATGTTCCGATCAAATTAGAAAAATTGAGGCAAATTGCATTAGGCTATTTAATACAAATATTCATTCTGAACTGCAATTTCATGTTTATTCTCATATCTGTAGGAACAAGGACATAAAGGTGATCTGTGTTTAACAAAATCTCCAGATACAATGAGAAGCAAAGACATGGGAGATCTTAACTAATGGCATCTGGTTTTCCTCTATGTCAGTGCCCTGTTGCTGGTGCACAACGTAAATTACTTTTGTATCACCAACTAGGACATCACACCACCACTTCTCTATTTCTATTAACCATCCTGAGTGCTATGAATTCGGAAAGTGAGTTTTCCAAGACTTTCCAGATGTTCTTTTTCCACAACAAGCTGTAATGCCACAGTAACATACAGCATTATCTATTTGTACATCTCCTTTTCTGAATCTAGGTTTTCCACTTCATGGCCCCAGAGTTCAATTTTTTCCTCTGAGGTATCTCTTTTTCAAAGTTACATAATTTATCTTCTCCCTCTTTTGGATTTATTTCTCTTGCCCTGGGGCTTTGGTTTTTTGTGTTTACTACATTTTCTTTTCTCTTCCTTAGCAGAAGAGAAATGAAGACAACTTTACTTCTCTCTACTCCCCTGGCATCAACACTGAGCACGGAGTTATTTCTTCACTAGGTTCACTTCCTATACTTTCACCACCCACTTCCATCCATCCAGAAACACATGCAGCACCAAAAGCATCTGCATCAGTGGCTGCTCACTCTATAGCAGCTGAGCTACCTGGATCTCCAATATCAAAATCAGAGTCTGAAATAAACTGGCAGGGCTCACCCAAGGGCTCCAGCACTGTGGAAAACAGAGAAACAGTTACAGTATGCAAGAAGTGAGGTGGCAATGACTTCTGAGGCACCACCCATGTGCTCACTCAGGCCACAGGCAATGCTTCAGGCAGCCAAAAAGGTTCAGGGTGAAGGAGAGATGACGACCCAGGATACCACAAGTGACTGAAAAACAGGAGCATTTGGAACTTTGGAGAGCCATACAGATGCTGCAGCTGGGACAAGGGAAGCGTTATCAGTTCCTTCACATGGAAAGGACACACTATGTTCATGTTTTCAACCCAAGAAATTCAGTTGCTAAAACAGAAAACTGCTATGTAGGCTAAGTGTGCCGTAGAAAAAAGCAGCTTAAAGGAGGGATATGGCCTAGAAAAATGGAGGATCCTAGGAATTTGCATGAGAACAGTACGGAGTTACATGAGACCAGAGAACAGACTATAATACTAAATTGCATTTAAATATTACTAATATTCCCCCCAAAAAAGAACAAAATCATTTTGCTAGACTCACAGTCAACCCATCTTGCTAAGTAAAGCTTAAATTATGGGCTAGTCACCTCAGGCTCCCATCACAGTTGACAGAAATTAATTTATTCCCTATGTGTTATTCTCGGAATATGTCAACATAGAATAGGAAATTGACTCAATTTGGAGAAGAATTACCACAAAAAACCAAACTAACAACAAAAAAAATTCACTAACAAGGAATTAAACCACTACACTATTTTGGTGTGTTCATAGAACAAACAGCAGAAAGATGGTGAGTAAATTTGCAAAAGCACATTGAAAACTGTGCTAAACATGAAAACATGTGAAAACTGTGATAGCATGTAGCTGTGTCCTGGATTTGCCTTAACTGAATTTTTGGTGAGGAGAAAAAGAGTTCCAGATACAGGCTGGAAATGGGATTTGCTCTCCAGCCTTTCTAAGCATACTGTTCTCTCTCACACATGGTCTGCAGTGCTTCTCTGACCTTGCCATGCTCACTGCCCTTCAAATGGCTGAATTCCTCCTGGACAGCTGGCAGCACCTTCATTTTTCTTCCCAGCAATCTGATCAATCCTTGCCTCCTCCATCTCTGATTTCTCTAGCAAGCTCCCAGTCTTCCCACACTGCCTGCACTCTTACCATGGATACCTGGCAAGCTAGAACACACCCACCAAACGTGTGCATCTCTTTCACATGTTCTGCACGGTACCTCAAACAAAAGCAGATGTAAAATAGAGACAGAAGGGTATTTCATTATGATGGCACACTGCATATCTGATTTAACAGTGCATCTGCTATGCATATATTCTTTATATAATTCATATACCTCACACAAATGGAGACAGACATCAAAATTACTATAAACTGATAATACAAATTTTATTATCTGTCTCCTGTCTTGGCAAGCACTTCACACAGATGGTTTAGAAACACTTCAGGTGCTTGTCCCCTCCCTACATATCTGAACCTGAGGATGGGATCTGCTATATACCATCAGATAGACTCCCAATTACACCAAGACTTTGATCTTGGAGACACTAGCACTAAACATTTCAGAGGAAGCTGAAAAGAGGCAGACAAATGAGAGAAGAAATAAATAAAAGAGTAGACAAATGTAGGTTTTCACCTCCACAGGCATCACTCAAGTTAAAAATTATGTCAAACAGCAAAACACTAGATCATATTCTTGTCCAAAATTCTGTCCATGTTCAGCTCCCTGCAACTTGGTCATCTTATTAGAACTCCACTACCTAACCCCCCAATTTTCTTAGGATTAAGTTGAAGCAATAGTATTTCCCAGCATTCTATATTCAAGGCATGTGTGTAAATATCAGGCTAAATTAAGGGTGTTTACACATCACTGAATGAGCAGAACTAAATGGTTTTATGAGTGATAGGCAGTTTTTCAGAATACCTATCAACATTTCTAAGGCATTTATCACTGTAGGATCTTCCGACAAAAAAGCTTTATTTTATTTAAGTCTCCCAAGACTTCCCTTTTCAGTGCTGGAACACACTGAACAGAAGGTGGAAAAAAATAAATTGCCACATAAACGTAGGCATAGAAAAATCCTTCAAGTCCCATAACATTATGTTACTGATGTCTTCTTTGCTCTGAGAACAAATGGCTGGTACAAACAAGACAGAATCACATGCATATAGCCTGTGAACTCATCAGGAGGACATTCAAAAGGCATATACTCAACAACTAATTGCTTTGGGAAAGAAAACAGTACAGAGGTTTACACTTACAAGGGTTCTAAACTAATTGTAGGGCAAGCAACACTCAGACCTGATCTACAACAGGCCTGGATTTATTGCAAAGCTCCAGAAACTGTCCCTTGTTCTGTACCACAAAACACATGCAGAATGAAAACTTAAGCTTGGGCAGAATATTTCAAGCCAAAATCTTTAATCAGAAGAACAAATTAAGAAACCCAAGTGTTGGGGATAAGCCTTTTGCTATCACTTCTGCCTACTACACAGGTATTACTAGGCTTTACATGAGGGATTAGGCATCACATATGCCACCTATGAACTCGCAACCACTCGGTAATGTGTTTGCTAGTGGAAAAAAAAAAACCCAACCATTTCCAGGAGCTTATTAAACATCACTTTAAAGATAGGAGAACAAGCACCTTAGTGAGATTTAAAGCTCTACTGGGGATTGATCCTGCTATCCCCAAGGAAGTAACTACTGCAATACAGAAACATGTAGTTCAAATTTTATTTTCTCTTTAAGACTACACTGACACTCCTCCAAACAACTAAAATGGGTCACAGTACCTTTATGAGAACAGGTACATATCTTCATAAGGCAATATTCATTATTAAATCAGTAATTAAATTTTTAAGAGATATAAATGTATGTAGAAGCTACGTAATTGTCACTTATAAAAATGGCAAAGGTTCTGCAGACTGAAACAGCTGCTTGCCATAAAGGGAGGTGAGAAAGACTCTGAATAACATGGATGTGCATTTAAAAATAAATAATGCTGTGGATGACAGAAGCCCCTGTGCAACCTCATGGGGTGGATGAATTCAGGACTTCTAATCTCTGCAAGGGTTTTTCTATAATTTATTTTAAGCAGAGAGTAATGATTTTTTATCTCAGTGCAATATAATAAGAGCTTTCTTAAAATGTTTAACACTATACTAAAAAAGGTATGCTTAAGATCTGTAAAAGGAATTACTGTTCCACATCATTTTTAGCCTATGACTCAAGTTGCTGACCACAGAACAAAAAAGTTTCACATTATGTAGGGTAGATAAAGGCATAAAAGCTGATTTGTCATTCATTTCAAAATAAGATGTTCAAAATATATATTTACAAGCACATAAATGTCAACTGCATTTTTGCACTAAATAGGGCAGAACCTCAGCTACAAAGTAAACAAACCAATCACCAAAAAAAATCCAGCCTTTACAGATCTTCTTCTAAAATAAAACTTTATTTTGTCTTACCCAATTATGAGGGAAATAAAGACTTTTATGACTTTTGTTCCCATTCAATCACAATTATAAACTGCATAGCAGCTGGTCAGCAGCTCTGATGAAACTAAAGCATCCACAACAGCAGGACCACTTCTATGTTATGCCATATATACTGCAAAGGAGGCTGTTTATTCAGCCAGAGGGTTAAAATGAAGTAGCACAAGGAATTTCAAGAATAAAGTATCCCTACAGAAAAAATCACCAACTGAAAATCTCCGAGCGGCTTCTCTGTTACCAGTTTACTGACAGAGGTGGCAAGTGAGAGACAGTGCTGTCCCACAGGTATTCTCCTACACAGAGAAGCAGAATCCACCATGGGTCAGTGGGAAAAATGCAGAGCAAGCCCAAAATGACCATGAGGCTGTGATGAAGAGCTGACAGCTCCAGAGTCCCTTCGCTGGTTTGGTTTTTTTTTTTTGCTAGAGGTATATTTATGCAGTTTATGACATACATCCAGAAGCCTAAGATGAGTCTTATTCTACATTCTTCCTCCTGGGCTGCAAAAGGCTGCATCAGAAATCATGCCTGCTTATTTAGGGGTTTTATATAACTGCCCTCAATAGACACATGAACAGCGTTGTCAGGACACACGAGGCTTTCCCAAACCAGCCTTCACCACTTGACCTCACCTGGACAGCAGCACTGGTGGAAAACTGAAAACAGAAAACACTAGTTGGAAACCTCAGATCCAAATGACCCACAGCAGTTCAAGGCACTGAAAACCTGGACCAAGTTTATCCATAACACATACTGCTCAAGAAATTAAGAAAACTGGAAATGCCACTGACTAACAGCTTGCTGGCAAACAAATTAAATGCATTAGCAGGTTATCATAAGGAAAAAAGAAAATGTCCCTGTCCTTCTCCTCATGCTTAACAATGTGGTTCTAATTGCTCCCTTCAAGAGCACCAGGAGGGCCTTCCATGAGACACTCTTAGTCTCTGCTTCTGGAGGGAGTCACAATCCAGCAAAAAAGACTCAACGAAATTTCAGATTGCATTTTCACTTAAATAGGGGACAGTCCACATGCAGACTCGGCCTCCAGTAAATACTCCTTACAACGCTGAGGAAGTTTAGCAGAAGACTGAAGCCACACAGGTAAGTTCAGACATAGCTCTGCCACCCAGCCATGAGTGTTGGTCCTGGTAGCAGTGATGGGCACCACAACCAGCTACTGCCAACTACAGGATTACACCCTGGGGCCTGTGCAGTGAAATCAAATCAGACATTTCACAGAATCACAAAATGGTTAGGGTCTATAAACCAGAAATTGGCACCCCTACAAACACAGCCCATACACAAACCAAGGAGGGTGAGTAAGGGTTCTCCACCACCCCACACACTACAGATGGGCAAGTAGGGGTACCTATCCACAGCTGGAAATTTGCACATAAAAAAAAGAAGTGAAAGGGGAAAAATGCAAGGAAAACCTTCCACAGGGCAGATGAAGATCATAATATGAGAGGAAATGCTAGATAAAGGCAGCAGTGTACCTTAAGAAAATGAAAAGCAGTGCTGTAAGCCAGTATCATTACTGTAATAAGTTGTAGTTTGCCTTCAACAGCAGCCAATGACATTTTAATAAATTGATCAAACATTACCTGGTTGTGCAAGGATTTCCACCTGACACAGAATACTACTTTGCAGCATCAAATACATTTTTCAGCAATTTCAATGCAACACTTTACATTTCAGAGCAGCAATTCAACATACTAAGATTAAATCATGTTACCTCTCCTTTGGGGGTGGCAGAACACTGTGACAGCTGTGTCCCATAAACTGAACTAAAGACTTCATCTCACAAAATACTTCAAGAAGACAGTTATAATAAACATAGAAAAACAGAAGCCTTGAAAGTAGGTATTTTGCAGACCATATTTTGAAAAAAAAAAGTTTCTATTAATACCTTGTTTGAACTGTTCTGACTTAATTCTTTCCATCATCTGTTACTACTTTGCACATGTCATCAATCTTTGATCTTTAGTTTTCCTTACAAAATCCAGGCTGCCTGCTCTCAGGGTTGACCAAGTAGTGAAATGCATGGACAGAGGACAAAATTACCGCTTCAGAGAGCTCTCTTCAGAGACTCAAGATTCCATTGTACTGAAGTTCAGCCAAGTCCCTTCTGAAGTGTTTTTAAAAAGTCACTTCTCATTGAACAAAAGAAAATAACCTGGTTTTGTCTCCTTCAATCTACTCCTTTAACTTTGTCCTTATACTAAGCTTCACTTCTCTTAGAAATGGCAAATTTGCCATTCTGTGGAGATGAACTATCAAACCACAAAACATGGCAGAACCAATGTTACTCTAAATGCACACTCTGTATACTGGCTGCTTAAAACAGAGCAAAACAACAAAATTAACTACTATGTGAGACCTCTGAAAAATATCCCTGATAAGCTAAGAGTGCCTCTAAAGTTCAGTGAAAACTAATTTAATTAGCTCAGTTGTTTCATGATGCCCAAAAGGACTTTGAAAATTTTTCACATGAAAATGGAATATATTTAACAGAAACTAGATATTACATTTAAAAGACAGGAAGGAAACATTTCATACCAGATACAAAAAAGCAGATGACAAATTTTGAATATCTGAATCAACCCAGCTTGTCCCTCTGCAGTACTTCAGCAGGATGCCATGACTTTGTTTAGATCTATACTGACCAAAGAAAAGGCAAAAATCAAATCAAGACCTAAGTGCACATTCCATGCACTTTATACACCAGGCACCGTACTCCAGGGACTAGCCCTTGTTTAAATAAGGCAGGCAAAGGAAAAATATCTATTATCCCCATCAGCAATCCCTCTTGTTCTAATTCTCATTTTCTTTTCTAGGAGCAGAAGCATTTATTTTTTAAAATACTTAATATATTTTAATACATTTTAATATATTCCATCTTAAGAGCCACTAACCTCTATGTGTCTCTGCCACCTGACAAGCACCATGGCACATTCCATAGGACACCATACTTGGCAAAAACCAAACAAATCTTTGTCACAAATACATATGTAAGGTAATTTTTCTCTAGCTAAAAGACTCAGAGTAAGAAGTATTCTTGAATATAAGACAGATGAAATACACAATGTTTGTCGGATAGGTTTTTGAAGTAAACTATTGAGCCTTGCATAACTGAAATTATAACAAAAGAGAACAACACTAAAATATAAAATTTCTCATTTTATTCAAGTAGAATTACTGCCAAAAGCAAGAAATCAAACAAATCCATCCAAAGAAATCTGGTGTTTTTTACAAATAACCTTCACACAAGAACCAAGGCTCCTTTCTCAAAAAAATAAATGTAGATTAAAACATCTGGGGCTATTGGTAGGATAGATAACTTTCCACCTAAAATGGAGGTACATTATGAAAACAAAGGAGCAAATGGTACCAGGGGAAATCTAAAGAAAATCAGAGAAAGGCAGCACAAAAAATTTTGTTGAGCAGCACGACGTAAGAGACTTTAAACCTTTTATTACTAAAACCTGAAAAAGGAAAGACATGAATAGCTGATTCAAGATATACCAATTTCACCAGGAGAGGACAGAAACTGTTTTCCATTACCATTCTAATAATGGAAAAATGCCCAAGGGAAGCAAACCCAGAATGCAGAGGAAAGTTAACGTTTCAAAAAGTGTTTGTGGCAATAAGCTGCAGACAGCCAACACCCACACTGTTCTTTCCAGCCAGCTCTGCTGAGCTCCCCCCTCCATATAGCAGGGAGAACTCATGGAAAAATAGAGAATGGGACACAAAAAGAACTGCCCAGCCATACAGATATAAGGAAAAAGAAGTCAGGAAAAAAAATAAAGACTGGAACATGGACACCCCTTCTGAAGCTGCTGGGAGGTGCCTGCACAGATGGAGCAATTGGAGACTGATGTTCCAGAGGCGTTTTGTTACCCTGAAGGAACACTTCCATCTGTGGTCTGCTGCTGCTGGAAATGACCACGAATACACTCAAAGACTTCAAAACAATAATGGCAAAAACACTGTGGGTGGTTTAGTTGGTCTGGGGTTTTTTTGTTTGTTTTAAAAATTTTCAAATAAGGAAATTCATAGTAAGTGACAATAAGGTCACAATAAGGAATCTGAGTGCTTTGTGTCATTTCAGCAGCATGGTCAGTTATCAAATTGTGTAGCCTCTCCCTGAAGGCCAGTGCCTTCTGCAGCAGCACCCAAACACAGCCCTCCGGGAGGACAACTCCCCAGAAACACTTCTGCAAGGAACCCACACTAAAGTGAAATACAGATACCATCTCTAGCACCCCAAATTCATAACAGCACAGCGTATCCAGTTCTATCAAAACCACTTAAATAATTTTTCAAGACAACTCAGAAGATATGGGGACAAATAACAAACCAAAGGCAAAACAGATTAGCAGGTTTTTGTCACAAAGAATGAAGAGTAGCTATAAAAAGGGCATTGCTTGCACAAAACATTTTTAAAAGTTTTTATAGGAAACAATTGCTAGAAACCCACAACAGGCACACCTCTATCCAGGAAGGAGGTGGAGACTATAAAAAAAAAACCAAAGCCCCACACCCAAAACCCCAAAGTGCACAACTGGAGAATGAACACCACTCCTTCCTCGCTGCTGCCAAAGCCAGATGCAGAAAGCAGTTTGTGCCAGCCCACACTGGCTCTAACTCACGGGTTCACAGGGACACAAGACACATTTCCTGCAGCTTGCTTCTTGGCCTTTAACAAAAGACCTTTTTTTGAAAACTGAATGACAGAAGTATTGGGATTTGGGAAGCCTGTTGAGTCCTCACACTTCTTTCTTTTCCTATACACTCTACAGAACACATATACTTTTATTAAAGGACAGAAAACAACAATTCACAGGAAAACTTACACAAGTTCAGGTAAGCTCAGGACCTCCTCAGGTCCAATTTTGGCAGTGGTCCCTTGGCAGCGCACTGACACTACCCAGCAACACTACAGCCCAATTACCACTAATGCACAAAAGCCAGTGGGACTATCTACTCAGACTCCTATTTAATATACAAAATATTACTTATAGATGCCAGGAAAAAACATTTATTTTGGGGAAAGCAGTACTTCACAAAGTGATTTAGTCAGGGAAGACTAAACTAAACATAAAATTAGAACATAGCTAGAAATAAATGAACAGCTTTGAACTTAATTGTCCAAAAAGGTATAAGAGAGCAAAAAAAAAGGATTAATTATTTTGATTGTTTCCACTGTAGTTTAGTATTTCTAAATATCAAGAATTTAAAAATCATTATCTAGCTATTAAGTCCATTTTCTTTAGAGTAGTAGACCCCATACCCAAATATGGTATACCCATGGTATATATTTCTAATCCTCCAATCCTTGCTCTTTCTTTAAATAATAACAATAATAATAATAAGCGATGAAAAAAGTGAGTTCAAGTAAGCCTCAGGATGCACAGGCAGTCCATTACACAGTCCACTTCACCCAGCATTAAAGTTGTTTTTGAACACAGGAGGAAAGGAGGATTAGTTACCTGAATAACTCTTATGTAAGGGGAAAATAATTGGACTGCAAAACACAGAATTAAGGTTTGTCTTAGAAAAACAAGTATAATGTTTATATATTTACCTGCACTTTATGCTGAGGCACAGGAAGCCACAAGGTATCATTAAAGGTATTTGGATATTCAAAGAAGAATGCTGAATGTTTTGAAGAACCCCCCTGGTCCACAAGGTGGAATGCTGCCACACTGGTTGCCTCATGTTCATTTTTCTTCACAATCCAGTATTTTAAAAGAAAACCATCTTACTTAGACTGAAGACTCACTGAAGATTTTGTGTAACTCAGCTAAAACCGATGTATCTCCACATCAGGAGTACTTAGTTTATTCAATATACTTGAAGGCCTAAGACAAATACAATGGCAATATTCAAAGACTGAGACTGTCCGCAGATGTCAAGGTCCAACACAAAGCTGCTGTAACAAGGCTACAGCTCTTCCACAGAGCAGGCAGGGCAAATAGTTTCTTGAGACACAGATACAAAAGATGACACATTAATGGTGTATACACCAGAAGCTCAAATAACTCAGGCCTGAAGATGCAGGAAACATGAAGCTTCCTGGGGAAGTAAGTACAGACTTTAGTCTCAGGGCTGAAAAACAACAATGAGCAAGTACTACGTGTTTACTTAAGTCTCACTTTGTAGAGGAGAAGCTCAATTCATTTATTTCAAAATTAATCTCCCATTACCACATACTCCTGCATTAAATCTAGGTCTAAGATGGTGGCCAACGAAGACTATAATGTAGTATGTTACTAGATATAATTTTGTTACTAGACATAAAAGGAAACACAGATTTAGCGCTGGGCTAAAAATTCCAGTCACGCAACCTTAGAAGCCCATGGTACATCCACCCAAATCTTTAAACTGCTTTGTTATTGGTGTTTGTGCCATGGCTAGCGCTTTTCATCTGGGAAAAGGTTTGCGGTAGCTGGCAGTAATTGAGGTGAAGAGATTCCTACTGACATAGCATGTAATTCCACAACAATTTCAATCATGAAACTGCATTACAGAAATGGATAAATTACAATAATAAAAGCAGGTGTGACAGTAGGAGAGAACTGTAGGAAATATCTTCCCCATATAAAAAAGAGCGCATCTAATAGCTTATTGGATTTATTTTTGCAAATTTAATCATGTCAGAAAGTATTTTACAGTGCAAGTATTTCTACCAAATAAACTGTATAAGCTAAATAAAAAAGTTAAACTTCCTGAGAGAGTGAATTATTCAATAAGAGTCAGAGTGGCACATTTATCAGCCCTGCAAAGTAAAAATGTATTATATACCTACACTGCTATGTATTTTACACACACAAAAAAAATCCAACAACAAAAGCATCTGAAGCAAATCAAGGATACAGTAAGTGCACATCTAATGAGAGCATTGCTTTGATGGGAAGCAAAAGATTCACCCCTGAACAAAAAGACATCATCCTAAATATCACCCAAGAACAAATCATACAGACACCCATAATGCCCCACTCCCAATTGCCTTGTCTGCATTTCACTGGACCAATCAGTCTAAAAGCAAAAAATACAATTAGTGTGGTGTCTTCTCAGACTTTGAAATCACATCTCACAGTCCTTCCAGTACGATTAAGAGCATACAGAGATGCAGTAATTTGCTGGAGTCCATTTCCTCCTACACTGTGCACAAAAAAATCTTGAAGGCAAGACTGTTGGCAAGTTGGCAAGATCTCCCAACACTATTTAAATTAGAGAAGATGTATGTGGAAGAAAAGCTGGAGGAAAGATGTCGGGGGGAAACCTTTAAAAAAATGTAATACTGATTATGCTTCCAAATTATGACAAGCTCACAAGGAAAAGCACACCACTGCCTGAGAGATTTAAAAACCTGAACTGTAGGAGAAGTTTGGGAAGAAAAACCCAACACCAAAACCCTCTTTCTTAGCAGTTTTTGTTAAAACACCAGTAATTAGGCTATATTTCATATAATCCAAAAACGTGCAAAGTAGACAACTAACAGGTAATAATATTTTCTACAAATGTCATTCTGATCTCTCATCCTTTTAGATAAACTTCAGCCCTTAGAGGCTGTCAAGTCAACTGCTCTCTATGTAAATCATCCTACCTTTCAAAAAAAAAAAAAAAAAAACCACCAACAAATTGCAGTCTCAGACCCTGAATTTTTCTTAAAATAAATCCACAGTTGATTAGGGAGGAGACAGAAAAATAAAAAGGGGGGAAAAACCCAGAAATCAACTATTGCTTAGTCAGATGAAGAGTACTCCTGCTTCCAGCAACAAAGCTGAGAAGGAAAGCTAGTTGGAATTCCTGCAGTGAATCCCATTTAAGCTAAAACCTGAAGTCCACACATTCTAAAGATAAAGGCCCAGGCTTCCCTTAGCCAGCTATTAATGTGAACAAGCTTCTGAAGTGAGAGGTTATGCAATCATTAAAATAAAACAGTCAAGACCTCCCAGCAAGATCTAAAGCAGTGCCATATGGTAAGTAATGGGGGATTTCTTTTTTTTTGCATTATAATTTCCAATAACACTTAGAAGCATTTGTTCAGATCTTAATGGAATTTATGATAGCTTTTGTTCTCCTACGGAATCACTGTTTATTTTTATCTATCAGAAAGGCAACTGCTGTGAGAACATTTTGTACTAGAGTCTTAATATTTTCAGAAGAGGAGACAAACATTTTCCAAAATTTAGGTACTTCCTTAGTCTCAGGCATGCTGTCAACAAAGTAGGAAAGAAATTTGCTGTGCTAGAGAAGTAGCACTCCTCACTCTTCTCACCTGCAGTGCAACAGCAGTGATACCAAGAAAGAATCCCAATTCAGGTGACATTTGCAAGGCAAGTAAGAGAACAATTACCAACCACCATTTGCAGTTAATGTACATCTTAAAAACATCAACATCACAGGCCCAAATTAGCACCATATTAGAGATCACAGAATCACATAACAGTAAAGTATCATTTGTTTATATATCATGATCTTCCAAAATCAATATACAACCAACGAAGACATTTAAAAATATCAAAATTAAACAGAAAAACAGAAAAATACAAGAATGCAGAAGTTTGCTTCAAATTTTAAGAAAAACATAGATTTGATTAAATTCCTTTTTTTTAAAAAAATATAGCTATTTTTATATGCAGATTCAACTTGCATATTACATTGACCTACAACTTAGCCCTATAAAAACTGTATTTACAGAAAACTTAGCTGGGACAGATATCACCAATGTTTTCCTCCTACACCTCAGTCACCTTATTAAAATGAAACCTCAGTGCAAAATTCAAACCTAGTGTAATAAGCATAGATATATATATTTTTAAAGAAAACTAATTAATCCCAAAGGTCTATCAAGGCATATTAGAAGCTTGTAAAGGGTTAGGAAAAGCAAGAAGCCCTGAGCTTGCCTATGCTGCATACCCTTCATATAACAAAGTCCATTAGGAAAAAGAAAAAAGGAATGAAGGCCTAACAAGGAAAAAACCTCACACCCAAGAAAACAGAAGTTATATTAATATTATGTCTTCTATTTTTTTACTTACTAAGCTGCATAATCTCAATATTGTTGAAATTAATTGTGCAATAATTCCCACCTGATCAGTAAAGCAGAGAAAAATATAACTTCCCTCCAAATTAAGGCAGAAACACCACTAAAATACCAAACTTCCCTGCAGGGCAACTTGCCAGAAAACAGGTCCAAATGTTTGGATTTCTTCCTAACTGTGTGAATGCCTAACCCCAGAGGAAGGGCCTGCGTCCCTCGCAGGACGGCGGAGCACCAGCACACGCACACAGCAGGTGGAACGTGCTGGGCAGCATCCCTACCCACCTCCATACCCTGAGTGCTGCTGGAAATGGAGAGAACTGGACAGATCATAGATGGCTTCAGGCCCTTGAGGGGTGTAACTGGCCTGGCTTGTCTTTGGCAGCTCGCCCTGCCAAGTCACCTAAAATGTCGGTGTTTATGGCTTGAACAAAACTGACAGCTCCCCAAGGGGCAGAGCCACAACCCTTCACTTCCCCACCATGCCCCAGGCAGGGCCCTGCTGCTGAAGGCTCACCAGGTGTGCAGTGCCTTCCCACAAATAGGCATGTCCTGGGAGACAAGAGTTCTGCGTGTGACAAATGGGAGTCAGAAGCACAGTGCCAGCCCTTCCAGCCAGGCTGGGCAGGAACCATGCCCAGTGGGTGGTCCCCAGGCTGCTCACATCTGTGCCACACACACAACCTCCACAATCCCTCCAAACCCATTTACAAGCCACCTTCTAGAAAACTGTCTTCAGCTCCCTTTATTTTACAAACTGGAAAGTAACAGAGTGGTTTCTTGGTGTCACAGCTCTCCCAGGTTCTGCTGGTTTATGGCACACCTGGCAGACATCACGCGCCAATGCAAAGTGCAGGCTGCCACGAGCTATAGTACAGACAAGCCTTACTATGGCTAAATTATGTCTCAGAGGCTGTATGACAGCCAACTTCCCATCTATTATCATCAGAGCAGCAACGAATAAGAGTGAAAAAGAGCAGAACACAGCCAGCTCCTTTGGAAGAGTGGGGAAAACCACTGGTTGAATAAAAGGGCTAAATGGAGAAGACAACTGATTGGGTTTCAAACTGATTATTGATTATTTAGTAGAATAAAAGACCATAAATAAAAATATAATTTACTATTCTGGCAACCATTAACTTTACCAGTCTGAGGAGCATGTGGGAAAGCACAGAGCCCAAGAACCACTAACAGCAGTATTTTGATGAGCATTGAATTCTTATGAAAAACGTTTAGGTGAAAACTGCACAGATGTATTATTACATAGTAGATGCAACAGAATGTATTATCAAAGCCATAACAAAGCCTAATAGTTGGAAGCAGTGATAAATACATTTGGATAAAACTTACATTTACTTATGAGGATCATTAATCTTCAACAATTTATGTACTGTGGTGATTCTTCTAAGTGTTTGTATTAGGTTTGCATGGCTGGGTTTTGGTAGCAGGAGTGGCTACAGGACTGACTTCTGTGAGAAGCTGCTAGAAGCTTCCTCCATGTCCAACAGAGCAAATCCCAGTTGGCTCCAAGATGGATGTGCTACCGGACAAGGCCACAGGGATGCAGAGATCCACCTGCAGCCCACAGAGGAGACCCATGCCAGTGCAGGTGGATGCATGAGAGGAGGTTGTGACCCTATGAGAGGCCTGTGCTGGAACAGCCTCCTGGCAGGGACCTGCAGAACCATGGAGAGCACCGCCCACACTGGAGCAGGTGTCCTGGTAGGACTTGTGGCCCCATGGGGGATCCATGCTGGAGCTGCCTGTCCTTGAAGGACTGCACCCTGTGGAAGAGTGACCCACGTTGCAGCAGTTCGTGGAGAACTGCTGCCCGTGAGATGGACTCATGTTGGAGAGGTCCATGGGGAACTGTCTCCTCTGGGAAGGACCCCACACTGGAGCAGTGGAAGGGCTCCTCTCCCTGAGCAACCTGAGAAACGTGTGATGAACTGACCATAGCCCCCATTCCCATCTCCCTCACTGGTGGGGGAGACAGTAGAGCTGGGAAGGAGGGAGGGGTGGGGGGAAGGTGTTCTTAAGGTCTGTTTTTACTTCTAATTATCCTGCTATGATTTTGTTAATAATAAATTCAATTAATATCTCCAGTTATAGCCTGTTTTGCCCATGACGGTATTTGGTGAGTGATCTCTGTCCTTATCTCAACCAATGAACCCTTTGTTATGTTTTCTCTCCCCAGTCCAGCTGCAGAGGGGAGTGATAGAGAGGCTCTGGTGGGTGTCTGACATCCAGCCAGGATCAACTCACTACAGTCTTCAAATAGAAGTTGAATGTCTTTATACTTAAGAGTAAACACTTCCATCAGTTTCAGCTGGCTACAAGAACAAAAAAAAAATAGAATATATGAGAATACATGCTTGGATTTGCCCAGTACTGAAATAAATCATTTTATCTGAGCAAGATTAAATTACCTGGATTCACCTGAAAACAGTGTTTCCACAAAATCTTTCTCCGTTCAATGGTGTGAATTTAGAAGTGCTTTCCTGTATTATAACTGTAACTGCAGATTGGATAAATGTACCTAGGGACAAAATAGATTTTTTTGACTTCTCAGCTGATGGGGAGATTTCCTACAGTCTCAAAACATCTAAACCTGCCACACAGCATGGGATGCCTGAAGGAAAAGTGCCTCAAAATACTTGAACCATTTGCATAGCAACAGTGAATCACTGAGGCATCTCCATGTCAAATCCCTTAGAGGAAAGACTAAGCAGGAGTGGCTTCAAGATTTTAGAAATATAACAGCAAGACAGCAATGAGGCATTTTTAGCTTCCTTCCCATGCATTTGCCACTGATCTGTTTTACTGCCCCACATGGATTCAAAATCTTATTTCTTAAAGCAGGAATTTAGAAACTAATTACTAAAAAAACATATTTCAAGTAACAGATATAAACAATCCTTTGTACTGTAAACTAATTGATGTTTTGTTTTATTTTATTTGGAGAAAAAGGGCACATGCTTCACTGCCAATATAGGGGCACAGCCACTGACTTCCATGACACAAGTAACAACCTGTTTAATCATCCAATATTTATCTGCAGGCTGTATGAAAACTTTTGCAAACGTATAAGTAGCATGGTTCTGTTTCAGTTAAAGGCCAAAAGAGTAAGCAGGTAAATTCTTCTTGGTAATTTTTTTTTTTCTTCTTGGTAAATTAACGTTAATCTAATCTCCATTGAATGTAATATCACTTAAGAGCTGTGCCTGCTCAGACTGATACAAATAGGAAAAAAAAAAGCCATAAAGGCTCAGGAAATCTTGCATCTTAATTTAAAATAATGAAAAAAAATTGTAAGTATTAACATAGTCATGGCAAAGAAATGAAATTGCAATGGAATTGCCTTTAGCTAGAACATAATGAAACAACTGAGCAGCTGCAGGAATTCTCTATTTAGCTGCACCTTCAGTGTAACAACTCACCCATTCTGATACTATTAAGAGAAACAAGACACTGAATATTGACACTGAGGATAAAAATACATTTCATTAACCTAGTCCATAACTGCACCATATGTGTAGATGTTCTATGAATCAAGGTACTATACAAATTCAGGCTATTCACAACGCAACACAATTTATGAATACTTTCTAAGTCAGTTTTTATTTCAGTCTTTCTATGGTGATATCATCTTCTTCTTTCCAAGCCCTAAAAACATTAGCTTCAGAATAATATGTAAAGAACAGACTAGACTGCAGAAATTGTAGGGAAAAACATTCTCTAACAGTAAGAAAACTGGCAGTGTACTTTACCTTTGCACATTTTCCAAACTGACAGACTAATAAATCCCTTAAGATCTGAGCTCTACATCTTTGAGGGGTAGCAGGAGGAATTATATGACAGCCTTTAATAAACATTAAAAATGTAAGCTAATTAAGAACTAAGTTCTTTTTTAAAGTTTCCAAAACTTTTTTTATTTCCAGAGCCAAGGAGAAAGGAAAGCTGGAGAACTGCAGACATCATTTGATTTCTTACATGCTACCATGCACGCTATCAATTGTAAAGCACAAGATTGCCCAGCACACTGCAGCTACACACCCAAACCAAATCTCTCCTGCTGTGCTAACAGATAGATTTCTGAATGTACCAAAAATATTCTGAAGACAACACTTAAAATAAACATCCAACACAAGCAAAGGGAGTTGCTATATTGATGTGGTTCCTTTCATCCTGATTTGAAACCATGCTGAGATCCAACGATAACAAGAAACACAGAGGGCAGAGTTTGTCACTGCTCTCTGCTGCAATTCTGACATCTGTTTCACAGCTCTTGGAAAGACCATTTCCATTAATCTATGAGAAAGGACAGGAGATAAAATTCTCAGGCTGCAGAGGGCATTAGGAGACTTTCCTAGCTGACTGTACATCAAGAAAGAACTGTAACAGCCAAATTACGTTACTGTGAATAGACGGAAGATGCTGTAATTCTATTCCTCCTTTTGTCTTAATGGAGTTATTTATGTTGCAATCTTAAAGGCAGACCACTTACCAAAGACATTGCCAGCCACCTGCCTGACACACAAAAAGAGCAGACTAAGAACAGAAGGTGACGTCGTGGTCCCATTCAGCAGAAGCTGGTCTGTGCTTTCCTGACTTAGTCAGCAAATTATCACTTTTAACAGTTCACACATATTGCTCCTGCTGCACACTAATACTTAAACAAATTCTACCAAATAATCCAGAGATTAGTTATCAAATCTAGGTAAAGTAAGGGAAATGACTGAAAGCCTCATCACAGACTTTTAAATTGCTTAAAAGTTTAGCTTTTGTAGTACTTATGCCTTTTAAAAATAAGAACAAAAATTTCTGCCATTCAGTATTATTAAAATATAAACATGACAAGTTGTTTCGTAGTTGAACACTTCCCTAAGATTAGTATCCTAAATCAAAGAGGGATAGAATGCTGGTCATAGACAATTTCCACAGAAAATTATGTACACTTAGCACACACACTAAGAACTGGGCTCCTTTAATTTAAGAGATTAATTTCAAGCACCTGGCCTTGAAAGCATGAATCTCTGTTTCTATTTAAAAATGCCAAACTGGCTTCCCTCATACACAAGCAAAAGCAATACTAAAAGCAAATACAGACAGGATCTGATAACATAAGAAGCTGCAGAGAAGGAATTAAACCAGGAGGAAGAGATGGAAGACTGTTGGAGAAAAATAAATAAACCATTCATCATATATATGTAACATGTTTTCCACTTTCTTGCAAGATACTAACACTTTGTACTTGCCATATTTGCCACTGAGGAATAAAAAGAAAGATGATACTAAGGAGTATCTAGCCCCTGATGTACCCTCAAGTTACTAAGCCTAAATACTAAGTTTACAGAAGTAAATGTTAGGAAAGTACCTTCAAGCTTGAAGAACAGTTCATGATATCAAAGTATGTTAGTACTCAGTTTGCAACCCTAAACACAGAAATACTGAGGCTCAGTCACTTGAAAGGGAAAAATAACTGGAACAAGCTCCTCTGAATTAACCTAATAATCAAAAAACACAATGTTATTGATCCATATGGTGGGAGCTGTGTGGGTTGAAAGATACTTGAGAGTTTACTTTGAAGTCTAAAATAAAATAAACGTGGTCTCTGTGCAAGTCAAAAGCCCAAGTCCACACACGACCAAAACTCATTTAATCTGGACCAGCTGACTTCCCTGTAGGACATGGTGAGAAGAAACTGTGTTTCTCTGAACAAGATTGGCAGTAGGAAAACCAAAACATTGGCAACTTCACAGCTCAGCTGAAGGCTGGAGAGGTCTCCATTTGTGCTGGTTTAAGGAACAGAGAACAACCACCCCATTGCGTGCAGGATGTTCATTATCTAGCATCATAATTAACACCATTTCTGTTAAACTGCATATGGGAAAGCAGCAGGAATTAAGAGTAAATACCAAAACTCCTGTCAAATGGAAAATTATTTTCAACCAGCTATGAAAACTTGTCATTATCTCTGTGACTGTACTTACTGAGCTTTGACTCCCTCTTAGCAGTCCTTCATTCAGTCTCAGACAGATGATAAACAACAAGACTTCAAAATTTCCAGCTTTCCCAAGATGGGGTAGGAGACATTGACATTTGCACAGATTTATAGAAATCTTTACTTTTCAGACAGGATTTAAACATAACCCTACCAAATACTTCCCATTTGAGGGGAACATGAAAGGTCTGGGGAATCACACACCACTTAATTTGCAACCTTCTTTTTACACAGTAAAATCCTCATAGTACATTTCCATAAGTATGAAGGAAACCAAGATAATAGCTCAGTTTACCACACACTTTGTGGTTTAACCACGAAAAATAAAACGTAGTTAGCTCATGGGACAATGGGGCAGTGGGGCCACGCTTGAACCAAAGCTATACCTAAGACTGCTTTAGCTATGACCAAGAAGAAACAGAAGACTCTGTTTAATGTATTACATATTACATTCAGCATTCTACTTCTGATGTTGTTTGACAGAAGTTTCCACTAGTTGGCATCTACTGAAATATATATGTATGTTGAATTATGTTATAGACAGCCCTGAAGCTACAGGCATACCTCATTGCTTAGCACTAAAATACACCCTTAGAGATGATGTAAGTCCTACACTTCCACCTCCTAGTACAAATGTATTCCTCCTTTGTTTTCAACTTTACCATACTAGAAAATGGTAAATCTTAGTTCATTCATTTCTATCCCTCTATTTTGTCAAGTTACCCTGACAAAGAAGGAAAAAGTTCTTGATCCATCATCAACAGTGAGTTCAGCCAGAGAACTAAAGGATAATAGACAAAAAATGCAAGCAATGTTTTATTTTTGTCTTTTTCCTCCAACATCACAGTATTGCTGAAAACAGAGGAGAGAACAAACTCAAAAAAACTTGTAATGAAAAGATAGCTAGAGCCAAATCAACACTTGGTTTATTTCAACCCAAAAGGAAAAACAAACTTCAACGCAAGGAAGAGCAGACACTGGGAAGGGTGACCATTTGCAGGCAAAAATGGTCAGACATCTGAACAAATTTGCTGGAGCAAGGGAGCCCTCCAGACAAACACTTCTTCAGCAAACATCTTCTCTCTCACAAGACACTTTCCCATACAAACATACAATTAATTTACAACCTTCCACATGCCTGCAGCACACCACTGGCCACTTATATATCCTTAAGATGTTACCAAAAGTTAGTCTGTAATAGAAGCCTCCAAGGCTTGCATCAGCACTGAGCACACCCCTAAGAAAAAGGAGAATATTCTCAGAATATCTCAGAAGAATATTCTCATGCTCAGGCCATTGGATTAGCCAGGCACAGACATGAAGGTTTTCTTTCCCACCACAAAGTGCTCAGCTAAGGGGAAGCATGACCAGTAAGTTAAAATATAACAGTACTGTCCCTTTAGCACTGAAATTAATAATATTACTTACAAACCCTGATAGCAAAAATGAAGCCAAAATACACCAAACTTGAAACAGGGGTTATTTGAGGGCAGGGAGAGAAGGAGGAAACCTATTCAAAGTCACCTGGTAAAATGCTAAACTAATTTACAGAAAGAAGATAGGCATTTCTGCAAACAGAAAATAAGATAAAATTATTCTTCCCCCATAAAAACATGCAGAAAACATAAATTAAACAAAAAGGCTGAATTTGGATCCCTTTCCTCCCATCCTACAGGAAACAGTTCCTAGGTGCAAATTGCTCCCTCTTAAAAATTACAACAACCTTGTCAAACGTAAAGAATAAGCTATGCAGAGTCCTCTACCAGATGACTCCTGAAGTCCAATTTCAGAGCACTCCTGTTTTCAGAAGACAGAATGGGGGAAAAAACTAATTTTTATTATTAATATTTAATACTTCAGCCCTCTCAGTGTGTGACATACCATAATATATGAATGGCCAATCAAAATGTTAAAAATTTTATTAATTTTGAAACTGAAACACTAATGGGGACCTATTCCTGAAATATCTCAGAACTAAAAAAGTATGTATGAAACAAGCTAACCTCACAAATCAAGTTGGAAATTACAGGAACCACAAACTCAGCTGGCTGCTTATGTTTAACAGTATTGATTGCTCTGGGTAAAAAAATTGCAGGTGTTATATAGCTTTGGAAAAGGCCTCTGAAAATATTTCTAATACATGGAAGATAAAAATATATAAAGAAATGCAAACCAAATCTCTTTAGAAAAGGCATATGGTGCTGCTGATTCAGGGGCCAGGTACATACGAAGGTTTTGGAATCTTTCTGTTTTCACAATTCCCACAACAACAACAACAAAAAAAACCCCACAAAACCATAAACAAACAAACAAACAAGGTTTAAGAAACTCAAACCCAATACAAAGTTATAACAACCAATGTATTAAAAATTCTTAAATCTGCTGCATATTTTAATGCTTAATATCTACTTTTGTCTTTAGACAAGACATCGCAATTCCTTGCTATCCAAAAGCTGTATGTCTGTTCCAAACTTATTCACCCTCTGGCTGTGAAGAGTATTGTTTTACAAAATTAAATACAGCCTCTAGTAGTTATCCATTCACCTTTCTGAAGAGACATAACTTCTGTTAGTTAGGATATGCTTTACAGGAGCTTCAGCACTTACCCAATTCTCTTATGATAAAGACTCAGATATGGGAAGCCCTAACATTGGAGCTTCATAGAACAGTCATTTCACGAAGACTCATGAAGTTCATCCCCAACTAAATCCCAGAGGGAAGAAGCAATATCTCAATTCATAGCAGTAAAAAACCAAGCCTAATTGCTCTTTTCCTGCTACAGTGACACAGTGACTTCTCAAACAAAACACAAAGGAGCTTTCAACTGCAATGTAAGGAAAGACTATCCAATTTCTCTCTTAAAGCATGCCAGAATTATGCCAAGATCTCAAAGCCAGCTCTGATAATTAATATTTCTAGGGACTTAACGACCCTTAAATTAAATCTCCACAAAGTAGGACTAACACAGAGGATGCAAATTTGCTATTTCTATCCTACTGGCTTTGAGGCAGGGAATTCTTCATGGAGCAGAAGACTTCAAGCCCACTGTCTCACTCATATCATAAAACTCTGGAAACAAATATACAACTTGCAAGCATTCCCTCAAGGTAAGACCAAAGCATGCTGTACATTTTATGTCCCACAGTACCACTTCTTGATAAACAGCACAGTCATTTCACAAATGTTATAAAATGTGAAGTCCTTCACACATTTCTGAAGTCCGGTATTTACCTGGCAGCTTTGTACCAACTGCACAAGAAACGTTGTTTCAAAATTATAATTTTGTATTGGTTACCTGTTGATTAACTGTGTCATAGAAATAAACCAACTAACACAGTTTTTCAGAATGCAAAATATTATTAAACCAGAAATTTTGCCTACTATAGGCACATTATGGCAGACAGAGATAAAACCCATGGGGCTCCAGACTGCCACAGCCCCAGATGATATCAGTGTTCAACTTCAGAGCACACATGAGTGGCTTTGAAAGGAGACACTGTGATGTGAGCTGGCAGATTAGAAAGGAAAACTCAAGCCCTTAAAAGGGATTGCATGGTTGAGATAAGTGAGCACAGGTGTCACAGGTTTAGCTGGAATTAGCATCAGAATTTGGGACTTTCAAGAATTTAGAATGTGTAAAATCTGTAAATAAATTAATTCCGTGAAGGAAAACAATCTGTCAAAAAAGAACTTAATTACCTGGCAGTTATGTTTCTCCACTGAAGAAGCAAAGATTAGAGCTAGACAAAACACACACAGATACTCCCTCACAAGGGATCAATGTGCCCGCAGAGACCAGGGTTAACCCTAAAGCTTTTTTGCTGTCAGCATACTGCAATTCTGTTCTGACTTCAGTTTGGCTAGAAAAGGAACAATTTCTGCATTACAGCATCCAGCAACAGGCTAAAGCAACCTTAAAAAGAGAAGCTCCACTTCTTTGTGATGAAAAAAGCGGTTTCTAGCTACTTTGTTAACCAACACAAAACCAGTATTTTAAACATTTAAATGTTAAGGCATGCAGATGTGATTAGGTGTTTCCCTAAAAACAACACATCTCAAATTCCCTGGGAAAAAAAGGCCATTCAATCATATGCTTGAAGCCTACTGAATCATTTGCTTTCTTCAAAGGGGACAAGAAAATAACCCAGTCAAATCTTTCACACACTTAAACGCTGTAACAGAGGTTTTAAAGATTGGATTGCTGTACCTTGATTTCACACTGCTGTCCCAGCAAGTTATGTAAACTGAATAATAAGCACAGCAGGTCTTCTCTGACTTCTGTACACAATCCAGACTGGCATTGTTCTTGCTGGCAATATGAGTTGCACTCCTTCTACGGAGATTTTGGGAATATAATGAAATTATTTACAGAAGTTTTAGTTTCAGATAACTAATCACATCACATTTATGGAAAAGAAAACCAGCAGATGCACATTTGTGAAAAAAAAAAGTTAATTTGCATGATTAGGCATCAATTCCTAAATCAAAATTACAGTAAAATATCTATTTCTTAATTTGGATCAGTTTAAGAAACATTAAAACATTAATTAAACATTGTTGGTCTCACTTCCTAGCACATTTACATTTCAAGGTGATGTGTCTATTTTCTAAATATTCATCCATGTTAAGTTTCTATATCTACGATTTAATAAGCAATGGTAATACAGAAACAGAGAGGGAGGGACAGAGACACTGTATCTGCTTAGAATCCCTACAACAACATTTTTGGCCTCTTGGTGTATTTGCATGTATCCTTTAGTTCTCAATATACTGCTGTGTATAAATGACCAAAACTCCCAAACCATTCTTCATTTTTTAAGAATATACACATTTATAAACAAGAAGGAATATGTAGGGATTGCTATTGTTACTAGAAAGATCATGCAATTTTTTTAAAAGGTAAGAATGAGCACAGCATCACACAGTGAAATTACCCTATGCAAAAGGGCATTTTTCTCACAGCAACAGAGAAAAGAGAAACAGAAAATACATAATCAAGAGGACTGTAGAGGATCATTTGAAATGGAAAACATTGAAATGGAAGTAAATTGATAGGATTTCAGTTGCAACAAGAAGCTTCTAAAAATATATTCATTTCAAAACCAGAATATTTTAACTATTTAGAACACGGCAGAAACAAGAACAGTCATCCAGAAAGCTGACAATTCTTTAGTAGTCTATAGGGCTTTCTAAACAGCAGACAGAACAAGGTAAGACAGTCCAGCTGAAATAGAAAACAAGCAGTATTTACAAGTAACAGAACATTTTCTCTTAAGCATGAAAATCTATGATGAATACATCAATAATATTTCAAGGGCAATACAATTAAGGCTTGAATTACATACTAACAGTAGAAGAGCTAACTTAATCTCATCAAAATGACAGAAAAGCAGCCTCACAAAGAAAATGCTTATATAGCTTTGTTAGCAGATACAGCTGAAAGGATAAACACAAACCAGAATTAGCAATATTAACACCTGCTTGCAATTAATTTCTTAAATTAGAGCAACATTCTTCCTCTCCCTAGACAAAGTTAAAACAAAAAAAAAGAACTGAGAGTCTTGCCAAAGCAGAGACTTTAATTTTATTAAATCTAAAAGCTTTCTGTGGCCTTTCCATCTGCCTCTTTGGAATTTCAGTGCCTATCACTCAACAATTTCTAGTTAAAAAAACAGTAACAGGACTACCACCAATAGTGAACTCTGACTGTTCATCCACCAATTAAATATAGCCAGTTCCAGGCAGAAACACAACATGTGCTGCTGTACTTTGTCCCTGACACAGCTGCCACTGCTGCACACATCTAATGAAAGCAAGAAAGAGAATCCACCCCAGAGAACAGCACTGGGCAGGGACACTGCTAAAATGCCCATTTTCTATATAATACCCCATGTCACACTGTACACGTGCACTGGAGGTACTGATCAGCTGGCTCTCTCTTATCTTTAGATACAAGAAATTGCAAAAAGCCAAACAGTTGGTTATTACATGTTTAAAAAACATTTACATTTAGTAAACAAACAGAAGTGAGCATCTGAGACATCAGTGAAGTCACAGGCGGTGACTACAAATAGATAACAGCAAGCAATAACAGAGAGATCACAGAATAATATCACCTTCTGTCTATTTACTTTCCTATCCAGACTTTTCAAGCATCAGACAACATAGAACTTTCTTTCAATTTCGGTAATGACTGGAAATAGCTTTAAAATATTGACAGAAGAGATTAAAAATGCACAAGATTTCAAATCTCAGAAAATGAACTGGGTAATACTGATATTTTATAGGTTTTATCTGATGGGTGCCTCATTAGGCTTCAAATCAAGATATGCAAATAGATATGTACAAAAATTAAATCTTTTCTATTTAATTGAACCAAAACTGCCAAGGTAAAAGTATTTTCTTAATCAGTGCTCTGGATAGGCTTTAGATAAAATCTATAAAAATTACTGTGTAGAATTATTGTAAACTGAATATTCTGAACACTAATCTTCTGTGAAATACAATCTTTCAGGAGTTTTTTCTATTCATTGGAAATGAAGGGGAACCGAAACAGTAACACCACAAATGCATGAGCACTTGACTGTGGTTTCAAATTGCATTATTGTTTCCTCCTTGAATATTTGTCTTATGAAAAAGGGCAGTATGGAATTCGGTGGGATGGGGGTGATAGAATTTTTTTTCACTTAATCTGTTGCTTAAGGCATCATCAGACTTGATATATACAACTTGGTGGCTAGTCCTCAACTTCAGTTTAACCTCTGGCTTTTACTTACCTTTCAAGTGTGTAATTCTTGCAATTACTAAAGATGCCTATATAATCAAGTGCAGTATATTCTGGAAGACACCTTTTCTAAAAGAAAACACTTCCTTTTACTCAGTAGCAATGTATTTCCCAATATAAATCCAGTTTTCTTTTCAGTGTATGCTAACAATGCTCCCCAATACACAGAGCAACAAAACTGTAACTGTTAACAGAAGTTTCATGTTTCCAGTTTCTTTTCCCCTTCGCACGCTGCTTAGGGAAGAAAAACCCCGACTGTGAAGCACAGCTCATGATTCCACTGTGTTCCTACCAAAGTGTAATTACAGGACATGCAATACTCAAATCACCCCCAGCATTCTATGCAAAAGTGTTGAGACCTAAAGAAACCATAAGTCTGTGTATAGCTCCTTCAGAAATCAGGAGGCAAGGGCTGAAATATACTCATTACTGAGTTTTAGAAGGCCTATCCTATATCCAGCTGACTGAGAAAGATGGCCCCTCGCTGCTCCAAATCAAACATCAGCCTTTATGGGCATGCAACTGTGCAGCACAAGTACTAAAACCGTATTTCACACTGAAAATTCAACTTGATTTGGATGTCCTTATAAAACACACTTTTTTAAGAACAAAATTAAGTAAACAAAAAATAAATACTACGCTTTAGAATTCTAGTCAACTCTCATCAGTGTAGCCTAGGCCTTATAAAATGAAAGTGTCAAATATATAAGGATGTCTGCTGCTCACATACCAGCACAGTTCTGTACGACTCCAGCACGTGCCTTTCTGCCTGGGAAATACAGGCACCCCAAAACAATCCCACAGACAAACTTACTTTCCTGTACCAGAAGCAAGTCAAATCTAATACAGAGGTTTATAAACAAGGAATGATTTTTTTTAAGGCTAATACTATTATCTTCCCTTTAAAAAAAGTCCCATCCAAAGATAGTTGTAATTCTTCTCTCTGTCTTACATGTTTACAGGTATTCATCAGTTCTGTAAAGCTCTTCTAATACAGCACAGAGCAGATTTTCCTATGCACTTTCTCTGAGCCTGCTGCTGTCAGAGAAATTGTCTTGGCCAACTCTGGAATTTCTCAAATTCTCTGCTACATGCTAATACAACACTTGAAGACAAGCACGTAAGTTACTTTTTGGAAGGAAATAAAATTTAGTGAAGGCTTATTCTGCATTTGTTTTTTAACTTCACCAAGCAATCAAGTGGTTTGGCTTTCTAAAAGTCAGTCTCATTTAGTGTGTATCTTAGCATTATATAATATAGCAAATACTCATCAGAAAATGACAAAGGCAGGAATGGACCCTTAGTCTGAAGGCAGGGAGGGAGACAGGAGACCAACTGGTCAGCTACTTTCAAATACACTTTCACAGAGAAAATATTTGAGATAGTAAAAAATCTGTCCTTTGCTAAAACCCAGGTGGTGGTTGAAAAGGTAGAAAAGATTTTTTCCACAGCTCAAGGTTGTAGCTATTATCAAAACAGCTATAAATTAAACTCCAAGTAGAGACACTGCTGAACTTCACTCTAAAAGAAAACAGCCAGTCAAATGTATAATTTAAAGCAAACTTAATCTTCAAAGGAAGACCCAAGTTGCTGATCTTGTCTTGGATACATCTCAGCCAAGTGAGCCCACCACATGCTGTTCACCTCGCAGGTCCCAAATGGCACCTCTCACTGTATGTCCTTCACTTCTTAACAGTCAGCACAGAAGAAGGTATTTTCAGCCAGAACTGGTAAAAATGAAGAACTCCTGTATGAGCCAGGAACTAAGGGCAAAACTCCAAAAGGATACCTTGGCTTTGACTGCAAACAGGAAGGGTTTTTTTTAAATATATTTTTAATTTTTTTAATATCTTTTTTCCTTTTTTTTTTTTTTGAGAACAAACAATGGAAGTCAAGAAGAGCTATTGTACAGTGTAGAGAGTTGTAAAGGAATTAGCAAAGTAAGCCTTTGGCTGTTATCAGTTCTATTTAATTTACATATTCCTGGCAGGAATCTATGTCCCAAGAGCTTCTACATTCACACAGGACTCTAAATTTTCTTTACCAAAAGGTTTTAGTAGTGAGGACTTTTATATAAATGTACATAAATATATGTATACGTATGTACATGTACGCAAAAAAACCAACCAAAGAAACAAAATAACCCCCATAACTAAATCTATTCCAAATCTTACAGCATTATTTTATTTTCAAGGAAGCAGTTTTACTACAAGAACTAGATTAACTCTTTCTTTGGTCTAAACTGGCAGAAAACCTCTCCATTTGTTATCTTGCAGGCTTCTGAAAAATTTCATACCCTGAAGGAACTGCCAAACCTCAGATCTAACTTCAAGAGCTGCCTTGATACATCACCTTGGAAAAAAAAAAAGACAAATTTTCTTAAATATGATTCTACTAAATTCCCTGAGAAGGGTATTAGACCAAGCAAATTAGGGATGCTGCAACTTCTACCACAGTCTGCAGTTCCAGTGAATAAAAATATTATCTCTCCACCCACTGTAAGTCTTCTGGCTTTTAAGGGCTTTTCATTCTCTCACAAATATTACTTGTTGACATGGAGATTGCTTTGCTTGAAAGATGGCAACTGATATTTTTAATTCTAGCTTGCAGCATCAAGATATTGTCTTTAAAAAATTAAAATCTTTAGTATCAGGGAAATAAAAGAATTTCCATTAAGGGGAAGAGGACCTATATTAACTTAAAAATAAATTCTGTTCCCAAGAGTCAGGCACAGTACTTGCAAATTATTTAATATTCAAACAGTTTTCAGCTTTCTTTGCTCATATAACCAGGCCTTTTGCTTTTTTTCTTAATTTCATATTTCTGATAAATAGAGAGCCAAGGACATTTCCTACTGCTGTCTGAGCTTGAAAACACCTAAGTTACCCATTATTAATATATTAATAATTAATATATAATATTAATATTATATATATAATACTAATATATTATACTAATAAGTACAACACATGAAGTGATCACACCAACCTTCACTTGCAAGTAATTTCTGATTCTCCATTGTTTAGTAGGTCAATGTACCACCACAGAGATGACAATGATCCCTTTAAATCAAAGGAATGAAGCCAATGGAAATAATTAATGCTAACTACCAATATACTAGCTTTTTATTTAAAATACAAAGGCATGTGCCTGGATATAGCTGCTATACATTATCAGAAGGAAACTCTGACTTTTTCCTCCCATCTATTTTAAATTCCATTAAGAAAACATACTCCAAGTTTAGTTATGGCATCAAAAAATGCTATCATGACTGAGTCCTGGATAATAACTTCAGCTTGCTATGATAAGAAAGCTTACTTGTGGCAAAACAAACTCTGCCAAAAAGGGATAAACAGAAGACAAAAGAGAAGGATACAAGAAAAACTTAGAGCATGACAAAACACTACCAAACCCAAACAGCAAGATAGACAGGTAGTGCCACTTAGCAGTGGCATAAAACTGGTTTTTTGAACTAAGTCCTGGGTTTCTCTCCAAAAAATAAGTAAATATTATCAAATCTTACTTGAAAGACGCCACAGAGATCTTTACAGAGATCAAACAGGTTCCTGGGTAAAATTTATTTTGCAGGTTACAGGTAGATATTACCAACTCTCTAGAAGACACCAATAATTAAGTTTTATCAGTGCATACTTGCCCTATTATTTTCTATCAGATAGGAAGAAAAAAGTACCTTAGCTACTTGAGGAAAGAGAACTGCAGCAAGCAATAGGAAGTTAAGAGGACTATTTAGAAATCAGATGCAATAGCCTCTTTCAACAAGTGCCTTGCTGAACACTAAGAGTCTTGCAAGAGCAAGTTCCATATTCTGAATTACTTCAACAAGACTTATTCTCACATGGGCCCTGATTTAGAAAATTCATCATAGGAATTAACTGTGTGATAACAACACGCTTAGATGCTTTAGTATCATCACAAATATGAGTGTTTTACAGCCAGCAATGCACTTGAGTATACAGTTTACATGCACTGCTGAACCAAAGCTTCACACTTAATTATATACTGCTGCACCCCTGCCAAAGTCTTTTCATCATGAATTATCCCACCTTCCATTTGATAGTTACCTGTAACAGCTTATTTTTGGTATACCTGCATCAAAGTTATTTTACATCGTTGAAAACCAGGATTAAAACCTCCCTGTAAGAACTGACAATGGCTCAAGCAAGTTAGCACGTTCTCATGAAATTTAATTGCAATAAAATATCATTTTTATTGCCTAAATAAGACAAGTTTTACAGCTACAGGCACATTTGACAGTGTGCTGACTTAGCATGTAACATTCCCCCTAGCTTTGATTAGCATAGCATGACCAGTGTGAAGGAACTTCTGGTGGAGATGATGGCATGGCCAGCAAGGCAAGCAAGGCAAGTGCTCATGACCATTTCAGCAGCCTTCTGCCACTACCTGGCAGGACAGGACTGGGCTGGACTCCAGGAACCCATCAGTGACAGCACAACTGCCCTTCCTGCCCTGCCAGTCTCTCAGGGTGCCACCTGGTCTGCCAGGTAACCCTGGCCAGAAGAGGCAAGCCACCAATCCCACTGGGCAATGCTGAGCTCGAGCACATTCCCACTACTTCAAAAGAAAGAAAACCTTTTTCAGAAAGAGACCCTGTCTTTCAGTTAGGACATGCCAAATGAGTGAGATCTGAGTCCCTTAACAGAAATCAAGAAGGTTCTTCATTTACATGAGGAAAGAAATACAAAAACACATGGTTAGAGAAGATTTACATACAGCTGGACACATTGAATAATGGGCAGAGTATCAATTACAGAGATGGTAATTACCGGGAAATGTCTTCCATGAAATGCAGATCTTAAGACTCCTACCGACTAATTCTCTTTTCAACTTTTTATTCAGAAGAGAGTAGTGTATACGCATTCCATACTCTTTAAAAAGAAAAAACCTACACAGCTTCACAGCTGTGTACAGTTGTGAGAATTACAACTCATGCACCACAGTTTATTTGTAATTTCAAACCGTAATCCACGACATACATTCATCATAAAACACACATCTCCAAAAGATATGAAGAAAATTACAGATTTTAAATTGCATTTGGAAGTTCAAAGACACAAAGCAGAAATACAGAAATCTTACCAATTATCTGTGTGGATAACCATCACACAGATCCAAGCGGAAAAGGACTATTTGCTTGTCTGTAAAACATGTAGGAGAGGGAAGAAAGAAGGAATGTGCAGCAAATGTTGAAATGAAAACATGACGTAAGGTAACATAGGGCTTTGAAATCAACGTTGACGGATATGATGCCACCCTGGAGTTTTCACTGACCCTGCTCTAGAACAAACTGTAATTGTTGTGCACCTCTCATCACTCAAAAAGAGCTGTGAAACACAAGAGGTCAAGTAAGAGGAGATGAGCCCAGGGACAGAATGTCTGTGTGTTGCGGGTAGAAGAAGGTTGCGCTGAGCACAGGCAGGAGGCAAGTAAGGCAGGTTATGACAGAGTGATACAAAACAAAGGGGAAGAGGGGAAAGGAGATAAAAATCAGACAGTCTTGGTAAAGCAACAAGGACGGAGGAAAAAAAATCAAAAAATCAAAAATCATTGGAAGAATGATCAAAAGGGAACATATTTATCTTTCAGCTCAAAGCTGCTTTACCATTGTACTAGCAACACGCCAAAGAACAATAAACTAACTTCTTACTTTAAAAATATTATATTCCAATATGTTTGTTAAACATAAGACCTTAAGAACAAAGTTTTCATTCAAGACCACACACACACAAAAATAAAATAACTGGGGGCAGAATCTGCTACCTAACTGTAGCCTGCTCCTCTACCAAAGCCCGGAGGCCTAGCCTTCACTTGTGGAGCTTCCTGAAGCTCACAGATATCCCAAGTACAAACTCCATGCTGGGCTGGCATCAGTTATCTAGCACCCAGTACCAGAGCAGGCCCTGAGCTGACCTGGGCCAGCAGGGGCAGGAGGACACCAGGACACAGGGGCCGTGGCCAGGGCCTCGCTGCACCCCTTCCTTGGTGCAGGGATCACCCACTGCTAGCCTCTTCCCCCGAGCACAAACCCTGCCAGCAGCCACAGTGCCAGCACCATTCCTCACTTCAACAACCACCCCTATGGTCAGTATGAGTACAGTATTGCTTTTTCCCTACATTAACAAAAAAATTGGTATATCCATGGGAGCCCATTTTGAGATAATCAACACAAAATTAGAGACAAAAGAACTATGGAAGTGCTTCCTTAAGTTCTCTTCTCCTTTTCTACCCACCATCATATATAATTTCACTGCTGTTGAACTGCAAATTTATAGTCAAAAATTAAAACAGGCAGTAAGGAGAAAATCAAAAGCAACAAAAAACCCTCCACAGCCAGATATGTGAAAATATTAGAGCAGTTGTACAATATAAGTTCAGGTTCTCATGTACTAATATAAAACCTCATTGTTTGGATTGCATGAACTGTGATTCAAATACTTGTTACAAAAATAATTCTTTACCATAATATTTTTTAAAGAAATGTGACTTAATGTTGAGAGCTTACTTTTCACAAAATATTCATTTCTAGCCCAATTTAACTTGGCACTGTCCCCTTCACTTAAATATCTATTTTTGCCCAGGGGAAACTAGTTTCTAGATTTAGAATTTGCATCACTGCTTATATATGGAATTTTAAATTATTTTTTGTTTCCTTTAGCTTTCAAAGGCAGTATTGGTTTCTTTTTCTCCATGAAACAACCAGTTAAATGTCTCCTATTTCTTATTCTTTTTATCACAGATTTGATCTCTAGGACCATCTCAGTTACAAGAATCCTTCCTGTACCTAATCCCATGAAAAAGTACAGAAAACCCTCCATAAAATTATAATTCCAATTTCTATGTCTGACACAGAGAGAGTAACTGTGAATGCATCATTCTAGACACTTATCCCAAGTGAATTATCCTGGAAGAAACGAGGACATTTAGCTGCACGAAGTGTGATTTGAAAGCTTAAAACACAATTGCACTTCCAAACTCTTCAACACGTTTTCAACCTCCACTGACTGACTGAATAAATTCAAATGGATTTCTGCCAGCTAGGAACAGTCACAGCAACCAGCTCCAAGAAGAAAGGGCCACTGAGAGCTGTGCATTTACAGGGAGCATCAGGTGGGACTGTCACACAGCTCAGAGCAGAGGCACATGCAAAAGATCTTGTTGTTCACCTGTGAAACTGGATTTTACCTTGATGTTTATTTTGCCATCTGAACTTCAAAATCTGCTGCATATGATTTTAACAAGAAATACCATCATACTAAAAAAAAGCTCATGTATCTTAATTTCAGGATCCCTTTTCACAAACTGTTTGCTTCAAAGGCAAATAAATCAATCACTGATAACTATTTAAAAATGGAAACACTAGGATTTCAAACCACATGCATGAACAACTGTGTCAAGTGGTTAATTACAATCCTTATTTTAAAAGTGATAGTGAATAGGGCAGAGAATTCCACATTAAAGATCATCCTCAACAGATTTTACTGAGTTTGGAGATCCAATAGATTTAAGATTCTGCCTATAGCAGCAGCTGAAATTTTGCCAGCAACTAGAAATAAATTTTTTTCTAAAAAAATCTGAAACTGTTTTTTTCCTAATTACAAACAACGCAGAATAATGCTATGAATTGTTAGGCAAAATATTCTACCATTGGACTTACTATTATTTTTAACTTTGTTGATTTCAGTTATATATATCATAAACTTTAATTAATAAAAACAAACTGAGTCCTTCAAAGTTCTCCAAAATTAAGAGAAAACAAAACAAACAGGAATAAAAAGATATTTTAAAGATCCCAATTCCTAATAGCTGCAGTTCTACCTCCCAACACACAGGAGACTACAGTTCTATAATAAGCAAACCAACTGTCTGGAAATCAAAATTTCTTTTAGGATTATCTGCATGTTCTCAGTTAAAACTTCTTTTTCTAACCTGTATTTCATACTGGTTATTCTAACAGCATTCTTTGAAGAGGAGGAAGTGAGGGGAGACCCACACCAAATTAGTACAGACCAGAGTTTGCTGAATGAAAACTGCATATATAACATAGAGACAACTTTTTTCAAGCTAGAAAAACAAATGACATCTAAAACTTCTAATATGAGCCTAGGAATGAAGAGATCTAATTCATTTCAAATGTTGAAAGACCTTCTTTAGGGTCTTTAGATCACTTGCACCACTTTACAACACAACACAGCTCACCAAGTACTTCAGAGATGTAATTACTGCTTGTAAAGCTCACTGAACACAGCCTGAAAATTTCTTTTAGTCAAAGCAGGGAAGCACGGTCTGCTGTGTTCATGATCAGCTACAATTCCCAAACTTTGGATCTTCTAATCTAATGCAATGTCCTTCCACAAGAAGGTCAGGAAGGAGGATAAAGAAACTACCGTATACTTAACTGTAAAATGGAATTATTGATAAATAGCACAAAAGCATAACTATGGCCAGTCATTTCGCACACACAGCCTCATCTACTGACAATTCCTAAATAACCCCCTCCATAGAGAGCTTGCATAGAAGTGAAAAAGTGTAGGATAGCAATGCAAAACATCTTTGCTGACCAAGCATGGTTTCTTTCCCATGCAGTATTACTTTCAATGTCTGACATAAGTGTATTTTTCCAGGGACAAAGATGGTAATAAGGTTTTTTTTTTTTCAGCTGGAAGCATCCCTTAAGATGTCATAAAACAAATAACAACAGGGCAACAAAAAGAATACTGATGTGCAGGGATAAAATCAAAACAGAAACAATTTTAAGCATGCCAGTAATTCTAAATTCTGGATCCAATTCTGAATCTAGAAAAGAATCCTTGTACCTTCAAGTCTTGCATCTTCATTTAGTAACACTGCACCTTTATCACATCGCTTTGTGTAGCCTGACTTTACAAAGCCCTGGAGTACTCTCTCCTCCATAAGTCTTCTCTCCTTACAATCCAACTTTCAGATGCAGGAATAGCTCATCAATTCTCACTCTTAATGAAATACCAACACAGCAAAGAAAAGAATCTTTTAAAATTTCAACACCCTCTTATATTGGTTTCAATACTGTTGAAAGTAAATACCTTCACTTCCCATCTGATATCTTCTGGATCTCAGCCACAGCTGTGTAAGAATCATTTTGCAGACAAAAAAAAAAAAAGGCAAGCAAAAAGTCTGAGACACAACTTTTTTAGCTAAGGCTGGTGGAGTTTTATTTAGAAGAAAATAACGAGTCAGTAGTTGAAGACTGATTCTTCTTACTGCTGAGAGAAGGATATCACAGTGCAGACACTCCCTCTAAGAATCACGGTAGAAAAGAGCATGGGAAATGTTATACAAGGTGGAAGAAAATTCGCTTTTAATCTTGGGATTAGTTCTATTCCATAACCTTGTCTGAGCACGCAACTATTGCAGTTCTATGCAACATTTTCACATCAACAAAAATAGTAATAAAGTGCCACTCACAGCACCAAATACACTGATTTTATAGATACATTTTGTTAGAACCACCATAAGCTACAGGAGAAGGGCACAAGTTTTGCAGTGCAAACTGCATCAATTGATGACATAGCAAAGGTATTTCAGCAGCATGGTTACAGCATTAGCCTGACTTAAAAGAAACAGTATTCATTTCCAAAGAAATAAAGAGAAGTAAATAAATAGGACTTGGACTTCAGTGATCCTTGTGGGCCCCTTCCAACTCAGGATAGTCTATGATTTCAACACAAGTTCATGGAAAGTGTGGAACTTGATCTGAGAATCTTGTCTTAGCTGAATGACCTAAAAAATCCTTTCCAATTTGCAGGCCCAAAATGTTATAGGCATGATGAGAAAGGAAACAAACAAATTAAAAGCAGGGAAAACCAGGATTTTGTGCAAATCCTCCAACCAGTTTTCATTAGTGATTTTCCACTAATGCAACCATGGCTCTTTAGCCAGCTTCTATACTAGTTAAGCATTAGAAGCAGGAGCTTTGGCCTGAAGACTGTGTTCTTTCTCCACCCAGTCCAGGCTACTGAGTACTCCAAATTTAAAACCAGTCCTCCCAGAAGCAGCACAAGAGATGGTGATGCTCCTATTGCACCAGCTGAGGGGATGGTTGCGGCAGCATATGGAGCCTACAAAATCAGCAACAAAAACTAGTTTAAGTTGAGCTCAGTAAAATCATCTCTGAACTTTGGTCAACTTCTGCAAAAGGCTTCAGCTCGGGAAACGAACATCCCAACAGTCCATTTCAGAAATTCTGGGATATTTGCTTTTAAAGTTGGTTTGTAAGGAGATAAAACCCCTTACAAACTGTCCATTCTTCTTACAGAAGATACAGAGAAAGCAGCGAATACTCCAATGAAGGCACCACTCATGCAAACTGCTTGGAAACAGTCCATCTAGTCTAGCCATAGTTCTAGACTCAAAAGATTTATTAATGCTTACTACCTCTTCACATACATTTCAGAGAGGTATGGCACATATATTAAATATTCTGCAGGATGAAGTGAAAAAGATCACTCCATGTCCCAGAATGCACATAGAAAATTGATAAATTTTAGAAGTTCTATTTATCCAAGTTCAAAGGAATGGAAAAGAAGCAAAAGTAATGTTGATTCATTTCTATATGGAAAGCTCAGAGAAAGGCTATATGTATGCTTTCAGTTTGCAAAGTGTATTTCATATTCTTACAAAGATGTTAAACAAGGAAGATATTTAGACTATGTCTGACATGCAGCTGGCTGGCAGGACAAGGACAAGGACAGCCATCAGGTAGTGCTAGGCACTGCTCACTTATTTCCCTTCCAGCCTCAGGACACGTAGCAGAGAGCAGCTAGAAAAAGACATTCATGATGTCAGTAAGCTGCTGTATGGTGTCCCATCAGGACTAGTTTCTGTATCATCTAACCTGAGCAAGGCCTGCAGTAAACATACCCTGGAAGTCTGAAAAGCCTTCAGTAAGCACATAAAATTAGGTAAACCAGCTATGACCACACAGTGAAGAGGTTTTCATTCCTTTTCTTATTATTCTTATTACACTATTCTTATTACAAAACCCAAAGAAAAAAAATCCAAATATAAATCCAAAAATATCCAAAACAACTCAAAATACAGTAGTCCTTCCATTATCTGAGACCTGTAATTTTCAAGTTTTGTCCGTCTGTTTCACGTACCAATTTACCCAGCCAAGATTGTGTAACTTACTTTCAAAGAAAATATTAATCAGATGGCAGTGCACTCATAAAATTTCTTAGAGGTAAGTTCAGATATGACTAGTTTTAGTATGTGTGCCTCTGAAAGCTTCTGCAGTTAAATATGAAAATACTGACTTCATACAGGGTGTAAAATTTATTGTTTTGATGTGAACAATGTAAAAATGAGGTTTTAGGAAGATTTTGTACAACATGATGGTGTCTCTTAGGAGAAGCTGAGCACAGACAGAATAACCAGATGAGGCTGATAACAGAAGAAAAAAGAAAGCTGTGCAGGAGGCATCACAAGCAAGGTGCAATATAGGCCCTAGGTTCACCAGTATAGGTCACAGCAGGCTGCATTTTTAATTTTTTGATGCATCAGAATACAGGGGTACCTTGATATATGACCTCTGACAAATGCTTAGGCAGATAATGCCAAATACCAAATACCTAAACAATAGTACTGAAAAACACATAGATCACCTCTGTGCTGGAGTTCTGGCTAAGGAAACAAGAACATTTTTTGAAAGAGAATTTTCTGTAAACCAAACAGACTTTGTTTTTAATGAAGAGCTCTCCTTTCACAATCTGTGTTTTAGCAGGAATGTCTGTGTGCAGCACACTAGATGTTTAAATTGCTTCTGAAATGCTTATGTCTTGACTTTTGTGAAGTAGGTCAGTTCCCTCACAATGTGCTTCACATAATGCCCTAGCTCTTGAAAACCAGTATTCCCTTTCAGCAAAATTCCATTAGGTATATGACATGGACATTTTTAAACTTCCTTCTATTTTGCTAAAATCTTGTAACTCTTATAAAACCCAGCAGACAAGAAATACATAAATACTAACTAATCCCATGTCAGAGGCCCTCTTATGCCAGTTCCAAGATGGACGGGGGAAAAAAAAAAGTAAATTAACAAATAAATGGCTTTTTTTAAAGCAGTCCATTCTTAGGAGCCTGTGCATTATGCAGCAAAACAATTAACATGATTGACCCATCATGAAATGGGCTGAAAAGGTTTATCAGCGATGCACAGTTGCACAGGACATTATCTGAACTAGCAAAGCATGACCTAGTGACATTGGCAGAAGTTTACAAAGAGGGGAAAAAAATAAATCTGATTTTTGTGAGGTGAATGGGAAAAAAGGGAAGAAGCTGATCATTAGGAACCATCTTTTCTTCAAATAGTCTAGGAATTCTCCAATCTAGTCCATGTTTCAATAACAGCCTTTTGGCCAATTTCATTGTATGGTATCAGCTTTGCCTCACCCCATCCTATTTGTGGTAAGACGTTCCCTTTCGCCCCTGCACTACAGCTCCATACTTGAAAAGCTGACTGTGGAAATCATGCTTCAAACAGAGGAATCACACCTGAGCACACACCGCCTTTTGACAAGTTAAATCACCACTGGCTCTGATCATGACATGCTGATGTAAAGAGTAAGTAGAGTCTAGGCTATTGTCAGCCCAGCCAGTGAGGACTTACACGATGCATACACCAGGGTGCTTACATGGCTTGCACAAGCAAAAGTTGGCATCCAAAGAGATACAGAATCTGGCACATAAGTGTCTCAACCATTTTCACTTGTGGCTGCCATTAACTGCTGTAAAAAAAGGTCTTGATGGCAAACAGATAGATGTAGGAATTTACAAGTTTTGAATCCACTGCCACAATTTTCTTAAACTTCTAAATGTGAAGCACTGAAAAATGTGGAAGCTCATCCTAAGCAATAAATCATCAAAAACAGAAGGTAACCTCTGTATGTTACAGTTACCCTCTTGCTCTTCCTCAAAAGAGAAAAACATAAAAAATCTGTTAGGTATTCTTCTTTATCATGGGCCTGTACAAACTAACAATAAAATAAACAAAAACAAAAACAAAAACAAAAACAAAAACAAAAACAAAACAAAACAAAAAAAAAAGCATTCAGAAACAAACCAAAACAAAGCATTCTGGTGACTGCATGATATTCAGAGAGGCAATTTTGCATGTGTGGACTTTTGTAGAAGTTCACTACCTTCTTAGAAATTTGAGGGGAAGAAAAAAGAGGAACAAAGGTAAATCCTACTTTACCATTCTCCAGAGTAAGTCTCTTGATAAATTCCTCCTCATCAAAACTCTTTCAAAATTCCCCTTCTCTTTCAGGTACCGATTCATAAAAAGTTGTAAAATATTACAGAAATTGAGATTTTTCTGGCAAAGTACCAGTGATGTAGAGGTATTTTGTTATAAAACCAATTCCTACTGGAAAATAATTCCTCTACTGTTCTTTGAAAAACTACTGGTGGGTTGGGTATGGAACTTGAATTAGAGAAGAGAATTCAAAAGCATGATTTTGAAGGCAGATTTGATGAGTACTTCCTTATGAAGTACATAAGACAGGCAAACGTCAAACAGTTCCACTAGTACTAAAATTTCCAGTTAAATCACTCTTTAAGATTTGACATCCCTCCCTCTTTTTCTTTCTCCCTCACGTACTGCCAGAAACAGGGCCTGCAACAGTGAAAACCACGCATTTCTTAAAAGCTTAAAATAGCCCACAGATGATTTAAAGGTTCTAAAAGTTCTTGATTTATTCAAGCAGCTTTACCCACTTCAAAAAATAAAATGTTTCCTGAATTTCCCTCAATATGAGCATGAAAACAACTTCCACACAAAATACAGTAACTAAAACACTGCATGACATGATTTTTACAGCTCCTAAAAGTACCAGTGACAAAGTAAATGCTTGTTAGAGACACCAATTTGTACTTTGAAACCTGTCACTGACACATATACCCAAGCAGGATGGAAGGTTTCTCACTTGAAGAACAGTGAGAAATAAATTCATAGTGTCAAAAAAGTGTCATTTCAGTGCATTAGTCTTCGTCATCATTTATTTAATTTTTTTTAAAAAGCACATTTGGCAACACTACCAATTTGAGAAACCTTATGACTTGCAGGAACACTAAGGAATAAACATCCAGCATTCTCTCTTCACAACACAGATAACCAGAGTATTGTTCTTTCATTCTAAAATGGTAAAAATATCATCAGAGTTCTCTCTACTGTGAAGGGTTTTTCCCACCCCAATGTCTCATCCATAAACATTTGTATGCCATACAACTTCAAACAATCCAACAACAAAAACATAATAGCTAGTCTAATACAAAATAAAATTTCAGAAACAAAGAATCATCCTTTTGCATTTAATACTCAGTCATCATCTTTAACCAAGAGACCGTCAGCAAGCATGACTCCAGGGTAACAGATCTGCAACAAAGCACACTTCAGAAAGTTGTTTTACCCAAGTCTGTCCAGGTGTTTTGAATGTACAGACATCTATTACCCCTCAGTCTCCCCAGGGAAAACTTACTTCTCAGACTCTGTCCATAAAAAAGGGTCAAGAGTAGAGTAAAGCACAAAAAGGAAACCCATAACTGCTCATTTTCAAATTTGAAGACAACTTGCCCATTTGAAACTGTGGCATTGCACAGACAATGGTCCCAGATGAAAAACCAATAAAACGTAAAAATAAATAATGATTGAGGTATTTTCTGTGTTTTAACAACAGGTTACAACTCTACACTTTACACAAGCCACAGTTTAAAGGAGAAGAGACAGAACACACATATACCTTGACCCAACAGATGAAACAACCAACCTACAAAGACCTGGGCTTTTTTGCAAGTAATTACTAAGATGCAGAAACTTATCTGCATTGTATGCACATTTTAACAAGTACACATGCACTTACTACTTCCATCAAAGTCTTTCTTCCCAACCATAAAAAAAAAGCACACTGAGAACAAGGCACAAAACCCACACATCTCTGACCAAAAACTTTACTGCAGCCTGTGTTGTTCTAGATGGAGAAATCCGTACCATCAGAGAGAGCTGCATCCTGCTACGCTGCACACCACTGATGCTGGAAGAATTAATCATTCACAGATCAACAATTGGTTCTTTCATCTCCCTGGCTTTCTCAGATCAGACCATTATGTATTTTTTTCCACCTACTGATCCTGTTACACTCAATTTTTCAGCTGCATGTAGCAAAGACATCTGAAAAACACTCCTATTTCTAGAATGCACCTCACTGAAAGAAACCAGTGAGGGAACCTATATGCTTCCACGGGCTTCACAACTTTACCAGTGTCAAGAAGTGACTGAACATTGAATTCTGCACTAAAATCACAATCTAATAAGCTGTGAAAAAAATGTGGAAGGTAAACTGAAGGGCACCAAAGTCCTTCTTTCTGGCTTTGTACCAAAAGCAGTTCATGTGAACAAACCCATGAGATAGCTGACCTTTTAGCAAGTGAAGTTCTAGGACTAAATACTTCAGCTAATCAAAAACTTAATTACATGTATACATTAACTCAACCCACATCTTTAAAATAAAGCTGTATTCCGGCCAGTGGAACAGCACCACATTCAGTCACGACTAAACCTGCAGGAACATGGCTTTTTTAATATCTCTGCAGAGAAAGAGAGGGCAAGGCAGTAGTCACGATGAGCACTGTGCCTCATCATGACAGTAACGGAAGAAAAAGTCACTGGAAGAGAAGGTTGTCATGGGAAACATTTCTTCCACTTTTATCGCTGGCAGGGTTTGTCCTTTAAACGCTCACCCCTGCAGAGGCCTGGCAGGTGACATCCCGGCAGGTGACGTGAGCTCGGCACAGCCAGCCCTGCCAAGGGCGAGGGACGCTCCCCTGGGCCACAGCCGAGCCCCGGGTGTCCGAGCCCGCCGGGACCGCCCGTAATATCACCTCACGACACTCTGAAGGGCGAAGGGTCTCGGCAGCGCAGACCCGGGGCCGAAAAGGTGCACCCTGCCAGAGGATGCGGCGCGAGGATGCTCCCAGCCCCCGCTAGAAAGGTCCCGCACGGCTCTCCCCCGGGACACGAGCAGCTCTGGAGGCGGAATGTACCGCGACGGCGGACCGGCGGCATCCCCGAGAGCCTCGCGGGGGCGGGCACGGGGGCCAGCACCGTCCGCGGCGGCCCGGAGGGACACAGTGCCGGGGCAGCGGGACCGGCCGGCCCGGCCCCACCCGCGGGGGAGCCGCCGGGGCAGAGCCGTGCCCGCCGCAGGGAGCGGAGGGGAGGGGAAGGGATGCGGGGGCTCCCCGGGGCGCTCGCCCGCGCTCACCGTCGATGTTCTCCCGGTCGCTGATGTGCTGCAGGTTGCAGCCCGTGTCCTCCCGGCTCAGCTCGGCCTCGGGGCGGTAGGATTCCAGCCGAGAGTGGGCATTCCGGCGCAGCTTGGGGCTGGAAGAGACGCAGCAGGACGTGGTGTTCCCCATCTTCTCTGCCCGGCCTCGGCCCGGCCCGGCTCGGGAGGAGGCGAGGGGCGGCCGGTCAGCGGGGGCGGCGGGAAGCCATGGGCGGCAGCGGCGACAAGAGGGAGCGGCGGCGGGGGAGGAGGCGGCGGCTGCGGCGCCCTGCGGCTGCACTCGCCGGCGGTTCCCCCCGGCGGCTCATCCGCGGAGGCGGCCCCGCAGCGCGGCCCGCCGGCGTGGGCTGCGGCAGCTAAGCCGCCCTCCTCCACGGGCGGGCAGCGCGGGGCCCGCCGGGGCACAGCCCCATCCTCCCCCGCCCCCGCGCAGCCGCCGGGCCCGCTCCGCGCACGCACCCACGCGGCAGCGCCGCAGCCTCCGCGGCAGCGACACCGCAGCAGCAGCGGCGGCGGCAGCTGCAGCCGCCCCGGGCGGCCCCCGCGAACCGGTTCCGGTTCAAGCGGGCGGTGACGCCTCCCGCCGGGCGGGCTGCGGGAGCGGTGGCGGAGCCCGGCTCGGCCGAGGGTCCCCCTTGAGCCGCGGCCGCTGGCCCCTGGCCCCCCCGGCCCTCCTCACTCCAGCGTCCCGCACACGGCCACGGACACTCTCCCACTGCCCAGGTGCTCAGCACGCTGCTGCCGGAGGGAGCGGGCGCGGCAGGCGCTGCCCGGCCGGCCCCGGGAGCTCCCGTCCCCGCGGGGGCCCGGCCAGGCTGAGGCCGTACCGCCGGCCCGGGGGCTCCTCGGGACCCCGCCCTGCTCCTGTCCGCGCCGGGGACCCCGCGGGCGGCCCGGATCTAGGCGGGAGCCCGGCCCGGCCCCGCACCTGCCCCCGCCGTGGGGACCCGCATCCAAGTCACTGGTGTCCCAGAGCTTTGTAGGGACTGCACGAATTCTTTGAGAACTTGTTAAGCTCTCCTGTAGACTGACCGGTCCAAAGATAACAGGCCACAGAGAAATGAGAGGGCGTAAAGTGCCTCTTTGTATCACCTTCCCTGTTTTTAGGGCTTTCCCAGTCAAATCCACCGTATTCGAAGTAATTATAAAGACGGGATGGTGCATGGATTTAATTAGGTTGGTTTGTTTGGTTGGGTTTTTTTCTTTAAATCTTTGCAATCTAAGCAAATCTCTTGACTGCTGGAGTTCGGACTCATGGTAGTTGAATGGGTGCACTGATAATTTGATAACAGAAAAGCATTTTTCTGTGTTTATAAAAGGTGCTTTGACTTACAGCCCTGTGTCTAGGGAACCATCACTTATTCTATCAGGCATCTCATGATATCTGATGTTTTCACAAGATCTGCTCAAGTCAGATGATTACATGAAAGACCTGTATGTTTTTAATCCTGCTTTTTTTTCAGATCACACATTGCAAAGAAAAACTAATTTTTAATTCAACTACCTTTTGAATGTTTATTGATGCAAATGTACTCTAGTGAGGTACAAAGAATCAAGAAGAAGGGAAAAGAATCTGAGGTTTTTTCAAAACAAAACTGTTTGGAGGATGTCTTCTGTAACTAGTTTTGTGACACTCCCCTCCTCAAACATGAATGGGCAGTAGATTTGGAGTTACATCATCCCTTTGTGTTTGAGTAACTCAAGATAAATTAAGGGTAGGTTTAGCATCTTTCTTATATTAGTGTATTCAGTAGTTTGCATCTGGACAAAAGGAAAATCTTTGCTGAGCTCTGGTTTAGAAATGCTGTCCAGGAGGATGAGGGCACCTCAGCTCCACTGGAGCTCACCTACACTCCAGCTGAGCCTGAGCCTGCTCAGACCAGGTCTGACCTGAACCTGCCAGCGGGGTAGGTTACATCTCAAACAGGCATAAGCAACCATCAGAAAATCTCAACAGAAATTTTAAAGAATCAAGTAATCTCCCTATACATAGAACAGAACAGTAAGATGTTACTGAAATTCTTGGCTTACCACACCTTACAAGAGGACCTCATGCTAGTGAGATCTCTGTGAAAGACTTACCTGACCTGCCCTTTTAAATTCCACCTTCCTGTAGGAATCAGGGGCATGTGCTCATTTGTGGCCTTTTCAATCTGTAGCCTCCTGGCATGACTACTCCTAGGGCACCCATGCCATTGACTTTTAAGTACTTTTTGGGTAATGCTAACTGGACAACTGTTGCCTTGCTGTGTCAATCCCACCACATTTTTGCATAAACATTTCATAACCCCTAATTATTTAGAAACTTGTATCAGCTGTAAATCTATTGTAGCAAAATCATAGACAAAACTCGCAGCTTACTCCACAATTTTCATAAGCTTTGAAACCAAACAGGCCTCCAATGATGGGTTGGAGATGGGTTTATTACAAAGTTTGCTTCTATTAATGTATTAGTAGAGCTTAAAAAGACATGCTTTCTTTATTAGAAAGAATTGATTTAAACTTTGTTTTTTATTTAAAACAAATATTCTAAAACTAAACATTGTAATTGTTTTAATGTATTTTAAATCATGATCACTGCCCTGTGACCATGTAATCACTCGATGTAATCACTAGATGTAACTATGTGATCACTAAATGCATGCCCTTTAAGGTCCCTTCCAACCCAAATCATTCTATATTCTATCCATAATTCTATTATTCTGTATAGCTACCTATTTTCTTACTTGCAGCCTTTCATTCTAAATTTTTACCTTTATTCCTCCTTTTCACTCTAAGACCTTGCTGAAGTATATTATAATGACAAAGGTGCTACAATACATATTTCAAATCAAAGAAAAGGGATGCTGCTCTAGGGTAATGGTCTCCTGCTGGTATGTAAGAGCTGAGAAGAGGTGAAATATATACCATGAAAACATATTTGGGGTTTGATTATGATTATTTTATTTCAGCTATCTGAAGTGCATGATGCAAATGTAACTGCATTATTTGATAAATATTTGTAAAGTAAAGCAAGAACTGCTCACTGTACCTTACTGATATGCTTAGATGTCTGTGTCTTTCTTTGATTAGAGACTATTCTGTTCTTGAGATTTACCATTTATGTATTTTAATGAGTTTGCCCTCCTGAGCAGCTGCATCAGCTGAGGAACACCATAGAGCTCCCTAAACTAAGGCCAAGGTTTTCATGATTGCTCAGCGCTGACATACCTCTATTTAAAAGGTGCCTATTCATGCACAAAAATATTTTAAATCTGTAGCATTTGCACAGTACAGAAGACACTCCACTATACAAAAGACAATGGATTTTAATAGGCTAAAATTAATGATGTGACCCATTAAATTTTGTGCTTGAAATCTTCCTGGAATGTTGTCGAAAAATGTGTTTCAAACTAGCAGATATAGGTCAGTGTTTCGCTTATATAAGCTTTTTATCTATTTTGAGTAGATAAAAATTGTAACTATTATTTAATTCAAAAGTATTTCCTGCTTGTAAAGCAAATGATTTCAGAAGCTCAGTTAAAAACAAAAACAACCCACCACAACCTTAAGATAGATGAGTGGTGATAACCAGATCTTTTGATTCTGCTCATCTTTCAAATACAGTCTGAGAAATTCGTGTCACACAATACCTTCCCCACACCGCCATCTGATGTTTAGTAGGAGTCCTACTCACAGTTTGGGTGTACAGCCACTCTAAAATGCCATCATGTCAGTTTTCTCACAGAGCTAACCATTGTCTGGAGTTTAAGCAAAAGCTTAAAATTAACATTCCCATGTACAAAGTATTCAGTCTGGTCAAGTGAATCATACCCTAGACTTTGTTGATTGTAATAGCTAAATTTCTTTTGACAATCTTTTGATCAGTTAGAAACCAGTCATGAACACACCTGAGGAATGCTATTATCCCTCTGACAATTCTAACTGTTAATATTTGCTTTATTGTTACAAGCCTGAATTCAGTAGCATTAGCAGGCTTCCTTCCTGAAGGCAAGTTCAGAATGCATTACACTTGATTCTGACCCAGGCTATTTGGCAAAGCCTTTTACTGTGCTGCTCCTCAAGGGAATGTATTCATGGATCACGTCTTAGATTCCCTCCCACAAGTATTTGCACAGACTACTCCTATGGCAGATTTCCTCTTTGCTGAAGGTGTTGATTCTTCCAGGGTTAAGACAGTGTTCTCTTTCTTGGAGGTAGAAATCCAGTGCTTGCCAGAAACATCCTTTCAGCCTCAACACAAGTTACATGCCAGCCCCAACCACTGAGCCGTCTGAACCACAGAGATAGGTGGAGGTTTCTGTACATAGCAGACAGCTGCAGCTACTGTTCACAGGAAAGACACCCAAACCCAACAAGAAGTACGTAAGAGATGGGACCTGGTCTAAAGGTATGCAAAATGGTATCAGTGAAGTTATTCCTCTGGTGAATGGCACACTTGTTTCACAGGAATCAAGTGCCTTACTGGGATCAGTGAGAAACAGGGGAAGAGTAGATAATGATTTCTTTTGAAGATCAAGGCAGAAATTTGGACTATTTGAATAATGTATTCAACTTAAGTGCATAAATTGGGATATTAGTCTCATGCTAGCCCATGAAGAGATGGCTTCTATTCTAAGCAACAACGTGAAGCCCTAAGTCACGCTCCTACTCTGCAGTGTGTGACAACCAGAGGACTCTGCCTATTGCCGCTTACTATACAGGAGGAAACAGTTGCTTCAAGAAGGAAGGTGATACACTAGAGAGCAAGTGTTGGAGTACTTCCCAGAACATACATAGCCCAGATAAGTGCATATTGTCTTATATTACAATCTTTTTTATTAGTACCACATTTCTCACCAGCTTGAAATCACTGGAGAAAGAGGCAATTTCCCCACAAGTAGGGAAAGATTTTCATTGTTTTAGGGGAAACATTTGAAGAACAACTGTGCTAGAATATTTATATATACATATATATGTAACTGTTCTTTTTGTTTTTATTGTTTCTTCAGGGATTGAATGAGATAAGATCTGCACTCACAAACAGCCAGAAACCCACACAGTAGGCTTGTGAGGGATCACCCACACTGCACAGATCTGCAGTGAGCTTTGGGAGGGAGGAGGCAGTTCAGCAGAGTGTACCATGGATGCCCTTGCATTGTGGAGGAAGGCACAGGCAATTGGATTTAACCAGCTGGGTGGAATTTGATTTGATTAGCTCTGGCACAGTTTCACATACTCTCAATTCATCAGTGAATGGAGTAACTATATTGGAAAGCTACTGGGGAAAAACAACATTGCCCCTGATGCTACTGTCACAGGCAGATAGAGGACAATCCCATACAGGCTCACTCTGTGTTTTCCCATCTTCATTGTCTCTCTAGTTAGTTTTTTTGTGCCAGTGTGTGTCTTCCTGTATCAGGATTGGCTGCCTTTTCTTGGTCTGAGATCTTGGCATGTAAAGAGCAGTAATTACTCCATGGTATGACTCGATGACTACAAGCAAGGGTGGGAGTGCCCCCTCTTGAACAATAAAACCCCTTGTAGAGAAAAGCCTAACTAAACAAAACAAAATGTGTAAAACCAGGCAGTGCTGCTACAAAGCACTTTGCTAGCTAGAGAGTCTATATGGAGTATGAATAAGAGCCTACTGTGTTTTAGTCTGTCCTGCCTGTGAAAGATCCCATTCTTTAAAGGGGTATGTGTTAGTCTCTTCTTATTTCATACAAGTCTAGGCAAATATACCTTCCTTAGTTTCAATGAAGCTGTGCCTAATTTCCACTAAGAATGAGAACTGAACCAGGCCCAGCAATTTGGGATAGCATGTTCATACAAAACCATCTTCTCTCAAATTCTTCTTGAGAAAATAACATCCCCTATTTTTATCAACTGTCAATACCTAGTAATTTTGAGTATCAGTTGTGGCAGCTCACAGTTAAAAACATTTATATGTAGTATGAGCTTACAAGTCCTGTAATATGAGCTAATACAGGGTAATATACAAGTGATTGAAGTCTTTTGAAACATGGTTCACCGGAAGATCATGTGTCTATACATATATTTGCTCAGGCTGAGCTCTCTGTATGAAAAAGAATATGAGGGAAGTTTATTGCTTTATCTTACAGCTTCCCAGAAGACCATCCTTTTAAAGTAGAATAAAAAAAGGGTTTTCTTTGAAGGATAGATCTAAAGAAAAGTTATAGGTTTCAGGGGCAGGGAATCAAGCTAAATATGGTGAGCTGTACAGATGCACCTCAAGAATTATTCCTGTGAAGCACATTCTCAAGCTAAGTTCCCCTAAGTATTAACATCTATATTGAGTGAAAATAGACTTTCCTCAGTTAATTTTCAAATCAAGAGGTGAAATTAAAAAGTGAGAAAATTCTCAGTGTGAAAATTAAATTGAAGCATTCAAGTTTTCAATAAAGAAGTGTCCAGGCATGAGCCTTTTTGATTTTTAGCAGGGTACTACAATTATGAATACTTGTAGGTATTCATATTCATATATTCATCCTCATTTGGAACTGTAGGGAGGCCAAAACCCACACTTCTCCAGACAAAACCCCCATGTGTATGTCTGGAAAATACAGAAAATGGAAATATGGATCTTAGCAGTAAAGAACCAAAAATTAATTAATGTACTTAACAAATGATCAACAGATATGTAATTTTGAATGTGTACCTCTTACAGATTTTGTTCAACTTCCTCAGGTCTTATATGGGATTAGGCAGGATGTTTTCCTTTGAACAGCAATGCCAGATTGAAAACTATACATTAAAACAGGCCAAAAGCTTTTCTTGTGAATTCTGTCCACTATCAGTGGTTGTTGATATCAATGTCCTTTGAATAGAAAGGCTACAAAATCAGTAAAAGTAATAAAAACATTACTCTTTGTATTCCAGAGTTCTTTCCCTCTCAATGAAAAAGTATCCAGGACATAAGCAAGCCTACAGAACTAAAATTAAGGCTTCCATGTGAACATTTAAGTGTTTCCCCTCAAATACAGCAAAACCCAGCAAGATCCTTAGATTAAGTTTCCGTTACTTGGGGGAAGGGGGGCAAAGAAGAAAGTTTTCTCCTTTAGTCAGGTGAGACTCACGGGGTTTTGTTATTACATTTTAAACTACAAAAGCACAGAGACAGCACTAATGATTGTTTTAATTTTGAGAATAACCACCCAGAGATTTGCCCACAGTCAAGGAACCCAAATTCATTTTTCTGCTCCATTGCATACTGTGCAAGACTTTTGAAAACCACTTAACCCCCATATCTCATATCCCTTTCAGTGAATGGCAAACATAGAATCTCATTATATGAAAGGGGGTTTTTAAAGACTAAAATCTTTAAAACAGCAAGTTGTTCATGTGTTACAGGAAAGGGGACCAAGTAAATAAAATGGAGAGATTACTCTGTAATCACAGATGTGCTGTCCTTCCGTGGTGCTTTCTGACATGCACACCAACATGGCAGGATGCAGGCAGTGCCTGGACCATTGTTAAATTATTAAATTCTTGTCTGTTGTAATACATTTTGCCACTTGTGTAGCTTATTAACTTTGCTGTCACCATCACTCAACAAGCAGATACATCAGTTGATAGAAAAAATGCCAACGTAAGGATACCAAGTTCATAGGTTAAAAAAGTCATCTTTCCTCTATAAATAGAGTTGGTATAAATCACAAGAGTCTGCAAAATGGGCCTGGGAAAATTAGCTGCTGACCTATAAACACTTCCTGTTGGCTGTATGGGAATCCATTTCACACAGTTAAAAGTGACAAGAATTAAAGCAGCTAAAGAAGCAGGGCTTTATGGTGAAATAAAGAATAAAGTGTCCTAGCAAACATGAAAATAATACCAAGTGCAACTAATAAAAATGCAATTATACTATTGTGCAAGTATTCTAAATAATCAAAAGGCAAAATAAGCCACACTTTTTAAACTCTTAATGAGGAAATTATTATATATTTTCAGTGTCCTGCAGTCCTTGCAGCAGCTCTGGAATTTCGGCAGCTGACCAGCCAGCAGGCCTTGTGACCTGCAGTTGCATCTGGCAATGTGTGGTTAAACAGGGAACTCAGCACATTTCTGTAGGAAACTGCTGACTAACATTGGGAAGAATCTAGTAAATTTGAATTATACTTCAAATTAAAGATAACATAATTAATGAAGACATTTTATCTCAAATAAGGAACTAACTTGCTGTTTTTCATTCAAAGTTAATGCTACCCTTCACTGCTGGAACTCTTCAGCTAACACTTCACCCAAGTGTCCTCTGCTGTCACTCAAAAAATGCCCCTTAGGGAGTGCTTCAGGAAATAAAAAGCATGCATTAAAACAGGTATTTTCTTAGGTCCAGCTCACTGCACCACCACGTTCATTGCAGCATACTTCTGTTGTGCTCATGCATGTGACCCTTCTATAACACCAATTAATTCAGTGACGAGTGTCCCTTTACTTTAAAGCTACTTAACTAGAAATGATTTAGAGACACCAGATTTTTACATTCCAGGAACTTTGAACTGTCACATAATTTGACAAGCAAGATCTAAGGAATACATAAAAGCATATAACAAGATATGACTATAAATTGTAGCCCTTCTAGATAAGCTTGGTTCCAAACAGAAAAGACGGGCCTCCTCAAATTCATTTTGAAAATCAGAAGAATATCTTGTGTAACACAGGACAGAATATCAGTCTATAAGCATATGCCCATTTTCATCAAACTTTGTAGTAAAAGTTCTAGAACTGCAGCAAGACCTCTCCAATAAATGGCAAAAAGACATCAAAAAAATACTTTTTTGTTTCTATAATCTCGGAGTTAAAATAATTTCTAATACTGGGTGTGTTACATGAATTATAAAATTTGGTACAAGATTGCAAAGCAAACTTCCTTCTTTGGAGTGCTTAGGCAGTTCAGGTCAGATGTTTGCAGCTTCCCCTTAAAGACTGAAGACCAGTGAAATGCAATCTTTGGACTCTAATTAGGTATTCAAGATTACAAAGTCTCTAACCTCAACCTTAATTGTCTTTGTCCAAAATAAAGTTGCCAAAGATACATGTCACTGTTTAATATGAAGGACAATACAGTATTTTGTCTGAGTCTGTTAATTGGTTTCATCATTTTCCCAGTTGTTCAGACTGAGTTATCTTAAGAATTCACAGCTGGTATGGGATTGCCTACATAGCTAAAATTTGTGTCTTGGTAATGGCTAATATTTCTAATCAAATATGTGTTGGCAAAATGTTTAGGTTCAAGATAGTAAGGCTGCTGGCCACAGTGTAGCAAACAAAAGGAGAAAAAAATATACATTACATAATGCAAAATAAATTTTCTATCATTCATCTAGAGTATTAGGGCTCATAGATTCTTTGAGTTTGATCTATACCCTTAATTATGCATTGATTAAGAGTTGATAAGAGTTTTTAAAAGTGCCAAACAAAACAAAACAAAACAAAACAAAACAAACTAAACCAGCTTTTCAGAACAAAACTTGCCAGAACAACCACTGGGAGAAGCAGAAATACAACCACTGAGTTAACTGTCTCACAGCAAGTGCTCACTGTTCAATATATTCTGCTTTTAGATGTGCTTAAACTCAATGTACAATTTTGCAGGTACCATCAAATCAGTAAATGTGTCAGGGGCCCCTGCAGAATAGAGCATTACTAAAAACTGCATAGTAGAGTCTGTCCCAAGGAGAATCATATCACTCTGGCCCAATGACTGCAACCCTTGAACGAATGTACAAGGATCATTTCAGAAAGGATTCTTGCCACTCTGAGCTTTGGGGGTAAAGGCCTCCTTTCCAGTGAAAGTAAACAAGATCCAACAGCCTAATTTTCACTTGCACCACTGAAAATCTGTTTACCACAGATGTATCAAATACGCAGAACTTCTTCCATATCCTATTAATGGTACACAAACTATTTCAAAATGGCCAACACTGAAAGACACAAAACTGTTCCCCTTTCCTTTCCTGGGGACCAGCACATAATCAGAGGAAGGAAAATCCTTGTCTGCAATTCCTTCTCTATGCACATGAATTGGGACTTTTGCTGCCCCTGATTATAGTTTCCCAATTTTTATATTCATCTCCTCAAAAACACAAGATAAACTGACACTCTGAATTATGTGTTCACTGTTATAAAACCATCTGTCCTGATCTCCCACATGCAGGATCATATCTGCTCCTCCCTGCCCACATTGTTATTTGTATGGCCATTCAGGAAGCTCTATCAGCCTGTTCTGCTTGAAGCTAAATCAGGCAAAGTTTTCAGCTAGTCTCTAACCCAGCTTACCATATAATTGTGCTAACAGTATTACTGGCTCAGGAGAAGCAGTGGCACTACGTGACTGGGGAAAGATAGGACTGTTTTTCTGGGTCATGGTCTCACTCAAGGGGCTTAAGTGACTGAGACAGCAGCCTAAATTTGGGAATCATCTCTGAGAGCAAATGTATTCTCATAAATACTCCCTATCACTACTCCTATATTGCCAGTTGCTTTTGCAGGGCGTTTCAATGTTTTTTCTAAGATGCTGAAATAAAAACAGGAGAGGATTTTTAATCATGTGAATTTGACTAGTGCCAGACAACTGTAGCTTCAGTAGTTTATCTGAAATCTTCCACTGTGCTGTTCTCTTTGTTTGGGTTATATCATTTGCTTCCACTTCAAGAACCTGGAACATCAGACAGCATTACTGAGCACAGACCAAGAATCAGAAATATGTAATACAGATGCTGAAGCCAGCACTGGGTTTTTATTAAACTGTTACGTTTACCTATCATGCTGGAAATAATCATTTTGAATTACCTCATTTCACAAGCACAGTTGCTGGATCTCTGCTGGTGCAATACTTGAAATATATTTTTAAGTAAAAGATGCAAAATTTTCTGCTGTGCCAAAGGAAAATTAGAATTTCAATGTTCTGTCAAAGGAGGAGTTGTATATTTTTTGACAAAAATGATTATGGAAATGAGAGGCTATAGCCAAGTGAAACTTAATCTCTTTTCATGCCACTTCTCAAAAAAAAATATTAACAGCTATTGCACAATCACTCATCCACTGCTACTTACTATTAGTTAGACATATGAAAACTGCAAGCTACCTTATTCTACTTCCAGAGTTGTGATATCATGCTAATCTTGACTTCTAGCAATCTACTTTAACATAAGGGGAGCTAATAGAGAAGAATGAGAAGTATTTTATCTGGCTATTACCTTCACAAAACCAACAAAAGTATGTTACATCAGGATATAACAAATTATAATAAACTTGAGGTGATTTACCCTTTGAGGAGTGGCCTACAAATGCAAAGCTCTCTCAGTTCCTCCTAACACCTTTGAATTATACGGTATTATTTGTATGTGAAACACTGGCATGAGAGTCCTAGAAAACTAATTTTCAGCATAGTCTGGAAGAATTAAATCTTAGCTTCCTTGCAGCTATCTCAAAGTTTACTGAATTCCTCCTGAAATAAGAGAAAAATTACTAATTTCTTGAAGTCTAGGTTAAGAATGGGCAGTTTTAGTTATGAGCATTTTTGAGATAAAGGTACTTATGTATTGTTCCACATATCTCATTAATACTTCTATTGACAGAAATTCTTTTACTTTTTACTGTACACATCTGGGACTTCCCCTGGAAATATTTTTACAGGCAGAGGTCATTTTTTTCAGACTGTGTCCATCATTTCTAGACCCAGATATGTTCATATTGGACTAATGCAATGTCCACTTCATCTACCTGTCTCTCTATGTACATTGACTTTTCACATTTCCTGAAAAATTTACAGCATTGTATATTCACAGCTGTGTATACAAAGTATTCTTACTTTTTCTTGCCCTTGAAATCTGGGAAATCCTACTTTCTTTTCTCTGTCAAGGCATTCCAGGGACTCTTTTCATTTTCAAAGGAGGGACACAGGCCCTTTTTAATATCTCTATTTTATGCATTTGAACATCATTTACATCTTTGAAGCTTCTCTCACTCACAATACATACAGTGATGAGTAGTGGCTTTCTTGGTTATTGTACCCTGTATACTCAAGAAAAAAATTGTCCATTTGCAAGTGTAATTTTGGAACGTCTATAAATCTAACTTAATAGAGAAAAAATTCCTACCTCCACTGTCAAGCTTCTGCTGCAGAACTTGGAATCTACATAAGGCACTGATTTGCCAACAGCCCTGGGACAGAAATCCTCACTCAGGCATATCCCAGTCCTTTCATATGCATGGGAGCCCACCACCTCCAGTCTTCATCCTGTTTTTAGGAAAGCACTCCCCAGAGAGTTTTGGGTGTTTTTTCCAGTTCTGTTGGTTAATTTTTGGTTTTTTAGTAATGGTTTTTACACAATTCAAAACTGCAGTTAGTAAAAGTATATGTAGCCAAGTAGAACCCTCCAAGAAGGATGTGTCTGTCCAGACCCATTCCTGTGAGGAGTGTTTAAGCTTATCAGTGGCATCAGGGAGAGTTGCAGTCTGCATACAGTGTGAACAAGTGAATGATCTCCTTTTGTTGGTGGCTGAACTTAGGGAGAAAGTTGATAGACTAAGGAGTATTATGGAAAGGGAAAGGGAAATAGATTGGTGGAGCTCTGTCCTTCCATCCTCAATGGAGGCCCACTGGGAGTCAGAGGACTCCCACCCCTCCCACTGTCAGGCAATAGGACACCTGGTGGATGAGGGGGAGAGGAAATGGGTTCCTAGTCGGGGAGGTAATGGAAATTCCCCCCGACCCCCATCACCTACCCAGGTGCCACTTCAGAATAGGTATGAGGCCCTGGATCTAGAGGGTCAGTTAGATGATGCAGAATAAATTGATCTGCCCAGTGAGCCTCCAAGTTATGCCTCATCAGTCAGACAGATTACTAGTTCTAACATTAAAAAGAAAAGAATAGTCATCATGGGTGACTCCCTTCTGAGGGGAACAGAGTGCCACATATGTTGACCAGACCTAACCCACAGGGAGGTCTGCTGCCTCCCTGGGGCCCAAGTAAGGGATATCACTGAGAGACTTCCTGGGCTGATTCACCCCTCTGATTACTACCCACTGCTGATTCTCCAGGCTGGCAGTAATGAGATTGAATAGAGAAGTGTTAGGGCAATAAAAAGGGACTTTAGGGCATTGGGTTGAGTGGTTGATAGGGCAGGAGTACAGGTAGCGTTCTGTTCAATCCCTTTAGTGACGGAGAAGTATGATGAAAGGAATTGGAGAACTCACGCTATCAACAAGTGGCTTAAGGGTAGTGTCATCAGCAGAATTTTGGGGTTTTTGATTATGGGGTAACCTTTTCAGTGCCTAGCCTGTTGGAACTGGATGGGCTTCATTTCTCTGAAAAGGGTAGTAGGTTTTTAGCTTATGAACGGGTGGAACTCATTGACAGAGCTTTAAACTAGGTTTGAAGGGGGAAGAGGATGCAGCTGGACTTTTTGGGGGCAGGCCTATGGATGATAAACCTAAGTTAGGGGTGAAGTCACTAACCCAGCTGAGGTGCATGTATCCTAATGCACACAGCATGGGTAATAAACAGGCAGAGCTTGAAGCCATGGTGCAACAGTGGAACTATGACGTAGTTGCTATAACAGAAACGTGGTGGGACAACTCTAAAATCTAGAGCACTGCAATGGATGGCTACAAACTCTACAGAAGAGACAGGAAAGGGAGAAGGGGTGGAGGGGTGGCCCTTTATATTAGGAAGGCTTTTGATGCCATAGATATTATAACTAGTGATGATGAAGTTGAATGCTTATGGGTAAGAATTAAGGGGAAGGCCAAGAAGGCTGACATCCTATTGGGAGTCTGTTATTGTCCACCCAACCAGGAAGAAGAGGTGGACAACTTATTCTATAAGCAGCTAGATAATGTTTCAGGAGCATCACCCCTTGTTCTCGTAGGTGACTTTAACCTACCAGACATCTGCTGGGAACTTAATACAGCAGGAAGGAGGCAGTCCAGGAAGTTTTTAGAGTATATTGAGAACAACTTCTTGTTGCAGCTGGTGAGTGAACCCACCAGGGGTAGGACTATGTTAAACCTGTTGTTTACAAATAGATATGGGCTGGTAGGAGATGTGGTAGCTGGAGGCCACTTGGGACAGAGTGATCATGAAATTGTAGAGTTCTCAATATTTGGTGAAGTTAGGAGGAGCATCAACAAAACTTTTACATTGGACTTTCGGAGGGCAGACTTCGACCTGTTCAGGAGAATTGTCCAGAGAGTTCCTTGGGAATTAGTTTTTTAAAGAAAAGGAGTCCAGGAAAGGTGGGCATGCATCAAAACAGAGATCTTGAGGGCACAGGAACAGACGGTCCCTGTGTGCTGAAAGATAAGTAGACAAGGCAAACATCCAGCCTGGATGGGTAACGAGATTTTGAAAGAACTTAGGAATAAAAAAAGGATGTATCATCTCTAGAAACAGGGTCAGTTGTCTCAGGAAGCATTTAGAGTGGTTGCTAGGGCATGTAGGAAGAAAATTAGGGAGGCCAAAGCTTAATTCAAACTTTATTTGCCAACCTCTGTAAAGGATAATAAAAAATATTTTCACAAATACGTTAATGGTAAAAGGAAGGATGAGAGCAACTTTTGTTATCTATTGGATGCAGGAGGGAACTTAGTAACTGCAGATGTGGAGAAGGCAGAAGTGCTTAACGCCTTTTTGGCTTCTGTCTTTAGTGGGAAGACAGCTTGCCCTCTGGATAATTGTCATACTGGGTTGGTGGATGGTGTCATGGAACAGAATGGTCCTCCTGTTATCCAGGAGGAAGCTGGCCAATGTGATCCCCATTCACAAAAAAGGGTGGGAAGGAGGATCCTGGTAATTACAGACCTCAGTACCTGGCAAGATAATGGAACAGTTTATATTGAGTGTCATCACATACAATTTACAGGATGGCCAGGGTATCAGACCCAGCCAACATCGGTTAAGGAGGGGTAGGTCGTGTTTGACCAACCTGATCTCCTTTTATGACCAGGTGACCCACCTGGTGGATGCAAAAAGGGCTGTGGATGTTGTCTATTTGGACTTCAGCAAGGCCTTTGACACTGTCTCCCACAGCACACTCCTGGAAAAGCTGGCAGCCCACGGCTTGGACAGGAGCACCCTGTGCTGGGTTAGGAACTGGCTGCATGGCCAGGCCCAGAGAGTGGTGGTGAATGGTGCTGCATCCAGCTGGGAACAGGCATCAGTGGTGTCCCTCAGGGGTCTGTACTGGGGCCAGTTCTGTTCAATATTTTTATTGATGACATGGATGAGGGTATTGAGTCTTTCATTAGTAAATTTGCAGACGACACTAAGCTGGGAGCGTGTGTCAATCTGTTGGAAGGTAAGAGGGCTTTGCAGAGAGATTTGGAATGGTTGGATGGATGGGCAGAGTCCAAGGAAGAAGTTTAATAAGTCCAAGTGCCGAGTCCTTCACTTTGGCCACAATAACCCCCTGAAATGTTATAGGCTGGGGACGATGTGGCTGGACAGTGCCAAAGCAGAAAGGGACCTGGGGTTCTGGTCGACAGCAGCTGAACATGAGCCAGCAGTGTGCCCTGGTGGCCAAGAAGGCCAAGGGCATCCTGACCTGTATCAGGAAGGGTGTGGCCAGCAGGAGCAGGGAGGTCATTCTTCCCCTGTTCTTGGCATTGGTGAGGCCCCACCTTGAGTGCTGTGTCCAGCTCTGGCCCCTCAGTTCAGGGTGGACATTGAGACTCTTGAGTGCATCCAGAGGAGGCAACGAGGCTGGTGAGGGACTTGGAACACAAACCCTGTGAGGAATGGCTGAGGGAGCTGGGGTTGTTTAGCCTGGAGAAAATGAGACTCAGAGGTGACCTTATCACTTCTACAACTTCCTCAAAGGTGGCTGTAGTCAGGTGGGGGTTGGTCTCTTTCTCCAGGCAGCAACTGGAAGAACAAGAGGACACAGTCCTAAGCTGCGCAAAGGGAAATATTGGCTGGATATATGGAAAAAGTTTCTTATTGAAAAGGTCATAAAGTATTGGAATGGTCTACCTGGGGAGGTGATGGATTCACCATCTCTGGATGTGTTTAATAAAAGACTAGATGTGGCACTTGGTGCCATGGTTTAGTTGAGGTTAGGGTTGGGTTGGACTTGATGATCCTGGAGGTCTCTTCCAACCTGATAATTCTGTGATTCTGTGAATACACATTTAAAGTGAACCTTGCCTCATATCTGTACTTAGCTAACAAGTCTGTGGCGGTTTAAGCCCAACCAGCTCCATGCAGCCTCACTCTCCTCATGTTGGGATACAGGACAAATTGGAAGAGTAAATGTGAAAAAACTCACGGGTTGAGATAAATACAGTTTAACAGGTAAAACCAAAGCTGTGCATGCAAGCAAAGCAAGACAAGGAATTCATTCATCACTTCCCATGGGGAGGCAGCTTTTCAGATATCCCCAGAAAGGAGGGCTCCATCACACGTGACAGCAACTCAGAAAGACAAACAACATTGCTCTGAACATTCACCCCTTTCCTCTTCCCCCAGCTTTTTATGCAGAGAATGGCACCCTGTGGAGTCATGGTATCAGCATGTGGATACACTTTCAGTCAGCTGGGGTCAGCTTCTTGTGCCACCCCAGCCTCCTCACAAGAGGAAGAAAAGGCCTCAATGCTGTATCAGTACTGCTCAGCAATAGCTGAAACACCTCTGTGTTATCAGCACTGCTCTCAGCACAAGTCTGAGGCATTGCCACATACCAGTTACTGTAAAGAAAATTAACTCTACCCCAGCCAAAACCAAAGTCAAAGAAAGAAAGATTACGTCACTCCTATAAAGTAAAAATGCATTTTTTACAAATAATGAATAGAATGCAAACCTTCAGATCCCAGTGGTACAAGACCTTATCTGACTGTAGAACAAGTGGATTCAAACACTAGGCCTGAATAAACACAAAACCCAATTCTCTAATGAGGCCTGAAACAGAGGAATGTTGCACAACTGGGATACCATTTTTTCAGACTGTATCAATACAAAAGATCTAGGACTAAGGCTGTTTTCAGCTCAAACATCTGCACTAACCACCCAACTCAGCAGAACTCCAATGAGATTTACAGAATTTCCTTTGCAAGACTATCATCCCCAAGCATTGGGCAGGAAGCTTAGGCAACAGACTGAAATATCAGGATTTTACTACTGGTGAAGTA